>CP129455.1:29867500-31067500 GCA_030445155.1 Quercus variabilis | reverse complement strand
TTTTGGTTAGTACTTTATTTGCTTTCTACAACTTATACATTAGGAGTTGTGATTTTAATTTATTGGTGTGGTTACTCTTAATGCATTGTTAGAAATGTTTCTTATAACATAGTTAATGTTTTTACTCTACGATTTTAACGAAGTATTGTTTTTATATTTGTGCAGATTTCTTATTGGTGGCTTTTAGGGGATTTACTTTGGGCATTACTTGAAAACATATGAGGGCATCTTCCGTTAGTTCTAAAATAGGGTTTAGGTAGAGCTATTGTATGTATTGCAAACAATTATTGTATGGAAGGAGTTGTTTTATTTTTTACTTGTAGAATGTATGGATCTTTTTTTATATAAATGTGTTGTTGAAATAAATGTGTTATTCAAGTGTGAGGTTTCAATAATGTAATGACAGGTTACAGATTAATATCAAAGCCATGAAAAAAATGAAAATAGAAAATAAGTTTTAGTGACGAATTTTTTCGTCACAAATATAGCAACAAAAAATTGTTTTAGTGACAAAAATTTCATCACTAAATATAGCAAAATATTGTAAGAAATGGTTTTAGTGATGAAAATTTTCGTCACCATATGTGCCTGGTTTTTCTTAAAAATAGTTTTAGTGACGAATTTTTTCGTCGCTGTATGTATCCGAACATAGTTTTAGTGACGAAATTATTTGTCACTAAATATGATTTAGTAAACTAAAGTGTTTTTAGTGACGAAATAGTTTCGTCACTGAATAGTGTTTTTACTGAGGAAAACATTTAGTGACAAAACGTTTTTGTCACTAAAAGTTTTTTTTTTTTTTTTTTTAAATCAAATCGGTCTTCTAGTGATGAAATTTTTCATCACTAGGACTTTTAGTGATGGGGCTACAACGAGGAAATGAGTTTCGTCACTAAAAGTCCAATTTTGTCACTAAAGGTCCTTAGTGACGAAAAACTGGACTTTTAGTTGCGAATTTTTTCGTCACTGAAAATACATTTTGTTGTAGTGTGTGTGTTTAGTTGGAGGGGTGGAAAAGTGAGAGGGTGAAAAACTCTTTTATTTAGTTGGAGAGAAAAAGGGAACGATGGAAAATATAATTTATATAAATTGACTATTATTCCCTTGTTACATAATATATAAGAAATAGATTTATTTGTACTTATTAAATAATATAAAATTTATCACATCATATATATAAATTTATATTATTATTTTTATTATTATAATGTAAAAATTACAATGGTGTATATGTAAATTTAATTGGGCAAAGCATTAGGTCACGTTGGAAAAAAAAAACACAAAAGAAAGAGAGTAGAGAACCTGGACCGCTGGACATTGGTGATGGTAAGATGAGAAGAGGAAAGAGATAAGATGATTTGTGGGTAAAAGTCATTAGGTAGAGTTGGTGAAAGGGTCTTCAAGTGATGAATGAGGGTAGGTGGGAAGGTATTTGTGTAGATGTGCTGTGAAAGCACTTTTCTCCCCTAGATTTTCCTCACAAATCAGGAGGAACAAAAATGTGGGCCCTGGAGAGAAAACTTTCTCCTGGATTTTCTCTCCTCTCTTTTTTCCTTCCCCAACCAAACAGGGTAAAACAATATTGTCCATCCTATTTTATATAAATTGAATATTATTTCCTTGTTACATAATATGTAAGAAATAGATTTATTTGTACTCATTAAATAATATAAAATTTATCACATCATATATATAAATTTATATTATTATTTTTATTATTATAATGTAAAAATTACAATGGTGTATATGTAAATTTAATTGGGCAAAGCATTAGGTCACGTTGAAAAAAAAAACACAAAAGAAAGAGAGTAGAGAACCTGGACCGCTAGACATTGGTGATGGTAAGATGAGAAGAGGAAAGAGATAAGATGATTTGTGGGTAAAAGTCATTAGGTAGAGTTGGTGAAAGGGTCTTCAAGTGATGAATGAGGGTAGGTGGGAAGGGTATTTGTGTAGATGTGCTGTGAAAGCACTTTTCTCCCCTAGATTTTCCTCACAAATCAGGAGGAACAAAAATGTGGGCCCTGGAGAGAAAACTTTCTCCTGGATTTTCTCTCCTCTCTTTTTTCCTTCCCCAACCAAACAGGGTAAAACAATATTGTCCATCCTATTTTATATAAATTGACTATTATTCCCTTGTTACATAATATGTAAGAAATAAATTTATTTTTACTCATTAAATAATATAAAATTTATTACATCATATATATAAATTATTATTTTTATTTTTATTATTATAATGTAAAAATTACAATAGTGTACATATAAATTTAATTGGGCAAAGGATTAGGTCACGTTGAAAAAAAAAAAAACAAAAGAGAGAGAAGGGAACCTGGACCACTAGACTTTGGTGAGCGTAAGATGAGAAGAGGAAAGTGATAAGATGATTTGTGGGCAAAAGTCATCAAGTGGTGTAGGTGAGAAGGTCTTCAAGTGATGAATGAGGGTAGGTGGGAAGGGTATTTGTGTAAATGTGTTGTGAAAGCACTTTTCTCCCCTAGATTTTCCTCCTAAGTCGAGAGGAACAAAAATGTGGGCCCTGGAGAGAAAACTTTCTCCCGGATTTTCTCTCCTCTCTATTTTCCTTCCCCAACCAAGTAGGGGAAAACAGCATTGTCCATCCTATTTTCCTCCCTCTATTTTCCATCCTCCCTATTTTCAACCCAAACAAGCACACCTAAATTATTTTCACTATCTAATTCTTTGTAGATTTACTATTCATCGTTGACAAGTGTTATTACGTTCTTTTTACCCAAACTTTGATTGGTGGAGTGAGTGTTGGGTGTAATGCATGGCCCTATTGTTGTCAATCTCATCACACTCAATTAGACACCTCATTAAGGCAAGACACAAAGTCTTCTTGCCATTTTCTTGGGCAAAGACTTTGAATGTGTCTCACACACAGAAGAGGTCAAAAGGTTGAAGGTATTAATTGTGGTCATTCGGCCATTTGGTAGGTATTAATTGCAAGGGAGTCAATACAGTACTGGAGACTATACCGGTTTGGCCAGCGGTATGATATATTTTGAATACTAGTCAATACTGGTGTACCGTTTCGGGTTTACCACTATTTTTTATATTTATAAATAAATAAAATATATATATATATATATATATATATATATATATATATGAATATATGTATGTGTGTGTGTGTGTGTGTGTGTATTATAATAAATATAAAATTTTATCATAAAATATTTCCTCAATTCAGAACTAATTATTGATGGTTTTAAACTTTAGTATCAATTAAAAGTAAAAAAAAAAACATAATATAACAAATAGAAAGCTTAAAAGTTACTATTGCATACTAAGAAAACAAATAATACTAATAAGTTAATGCAAATAAGTTACCATTCTACCCTAACAAAAATTCAAACATTACAAAACTTAAAAAATAAAAAAATAAAATAAAAATTTTTTTTCTTTACCGGCCGGTAATGCCTGAAATTGGCCGGTACAGCCGGTATATTTTCTGGTACGAAACAAGGGGGTTATATGTACTAGTTTACTTACTGGTATGGTATATATCGACCGTACTGGCAGGTATGGTACGGAATCGACTCCCTTGATTAATTGTGGTCATTCGGCCATTTGGTAATATGAGAACAACATGAGAGAGAGAGAGAGAGAGAGAGAGAGAGAGAGAGTTGTGCGTTTAGAAGAAAATGGGGGGAAAAGTGCAAACTGCAAAGGGTTGCGGTTTGTGAAAGAAAAATAGTAGGTTTAAGTGAAAAAAAAAAATAAAGAGATTTTTATTTTGCCATAAAACATATACAAAAAAATTATTTCAATTGATTTGATAATGGTAAAATTATTAGGAGCTTATCTCATGGCCATGAAAAGATTTTTCTTGTAAATTCTTGTGTTTTTTTTGTGATTTGTTTCTACCATGTTGCTAACATTTATTTTCATTTATATAGAATTTTCCCAACAGTGAGACGGTGCACATGTTTATAAGTTCAAATATTAAATAACATTCCTCAAAAATAATAATAATAATAATAATAATAGCATATATACTCCTATATACACGATCTATAAAATTATGGTTAATGTGATGATCTTATATCTTCTATGTTTATGATGTAACTAAAATATAGGGACTAATTTTTTTTAAAAAAAATTATAAATGTATGAAACGATGTTATATGATGTTCAAAGATTAAGAACCAAATCTACATTTAAGGGGGAAAAAAAATTCGTGGTACCACAGTCTATCATCATTATATATCATCCCCATTAATTAAAAAACGAAAAAAAGGACAATTTATCATTATCATATTGGACATACATTACAGATAGAATCTTTACAAAAACTCTACCTGCCTGAAATGTTCAACAGTCTAGAAATACTTGAAAAAAAATTGGGTGATATTCTCAACTAGAGTTAGGAATCTTTATTCAGTTTGCAAGTAGAAATTTTGGAAAATATTTTTCATGAAAAATATAAAAAAAAAAAAATTGAACTATTTAAGGAATTTTTTGATACTATATTTCAAAAAAATTATAAAAATCTGTCAAAAATTCAATTACTTTTTTTTTCCTATAAATTTTTCTAAAATATTTTTAAACTAATGTCTTTAAAACATTTGTTAATTTTATAGTATAATAAAATATAACAATATTATTCCTGTTTGTTAGGACAAAGCTAAATATTAACTAAATATTTTATTGTATATCTTTCTTACCTTTTATTGTTATTATTATTACACCCCCAAACACCCCTCCCCCCCCCCCCCCCCCCCATCGTTGATTTGTCAAAAACAAATTTAAAGATGATCATAATGATAAGGAAAGAATCTGCGTATTGGGCATTAAAAGCTTGGAAATGTGTTGAAAACACGAGAGCAATTTAGACCCCCCCAATTAAAGTTACGGCTTGATAGATTTTACACTAACTTAATACTAAGTGTGGAATAGTGTAAATGCGAGTTTATGAACACGTAAGCTACTCTAATCCATAAACTAAGCAACATAGCAGTATATGAAATGTAAAAGAGTAGGGAAGAAAGATGCAAACACAGAAAACACTAAGACGTGTTTTTGAAAAGGAAACCGAAGAACTCGGCAAAAAATCTCTTCGCCACCCTCCAAGTGGAAATCGATCCACTAGATAATTAGTTGGAATATATGGGTTACCAAGAGACCCTCCGAGCCTAATCTACCCGATGCACCTAAGCCCTCCAAGCTCGTACTCCAACAAGGCTTCTCGAAACCGTGTCTTATCTAGCTCTGCAGATCCCGTAACAAGCTCCATGTTGAATCTGCCATTCCAGGCTTCTTCCAATGCTTCCCAGCAGCACCAAAATGTCACTCAACACTCTCAAAGAATGTGGTAAGTGTTTGGGCTATCAATCTCTTAATGGTATGGAAATGGAGAGGGAAGAGTTGAGAAAATACCACAAGCAAGTGTATAGAGAAAGGTGGGGATAACAATCTCTAATTCTCAATATGTTTAGCTAGGGTTTTCTCTTTGAAGCATCCCTCAACATTTGTGGGTAATGAGGGTATATATAGGATAGGTACAGAAAGTGTGAGTCAGTCAATACAGACTGGCAGAACAGATTGCCTTGCGAGTGTCTCGCAGGAAGGCCTTACTCGCGAGATACTCACGAGACACAGCTGTCTCTACTTGGCCTGACTCTTCGCATTCCAACATGTGCATGGCACATGATTCATTTCGCGGGAAGCTAGGTTGCGACATACCTGCGGGAATTCTTCATCCTTCCAATGCTTGAGTCTTCACACTCTCACTCTATCTCACATCCCTTACAACAAATCCCACACTAGATACAGGGTATGAATGACTAAAAATGATTACAATCAAATTTGGCACGGAATAAAAGCCAACAAAATAAATAGTTGTAAATAACAACTTTACAATCTCCCTCTTTGGCTATTCCATGACAAAACCCTAAAACAGACTCTAGACTTAAACGTGAGTTTAGGAACAAAGGCAAAACTCACTCACACCTAATTCTAGATTCTAATAAGCTCTTGAAACATATGAACAAGTATCTCCTGAAGCACAACAACACAATAACATCATTGTATGCAGAAAAACTTGAAAAGCATATGGAGCAATAATAGCATGATCAAGCAAAATGAAATAGAAACACTAGATCATGGCAAGATCAAACAAGCAATCACTATACAAAAGCGATCACTATGCTCATTCACACAAGGAATGAACATCTGGATATGCAAGATGATAAGCTCATTTAAATAGTATCATTTGCAAATCCAACACTCAACCAATGTGAAATACACAAAATATTTGCATCTAGGAACAATCCTACAAGGGCACAAGAGTGTTGTACTGAAGTAAAATGTATGACATTAAACATCAAGTACACAAGCAAAAAGGCTGCATAAGCAAGGCACTGCATATGCATGCACAAACCATAACAGCCTACAAGCATGCAATTAAACAAACCCTAAAAGCTTACAAAAGCAACATGGGCACAAAGTAGACATGCTACTAAGCATAGACAAAAGCATAAAAGAACTACTGAAATTATATTGAAAGAAAAATAGAGTATCAAAGCTTTAAACCAAAAGCCGTAAAACAGTTATAAAGACTAAAAGAAACTGAATAAAACCGTCTGAAAGACCAATAACCAATGTTACTAAGTTTCTAAACTATGCTCCCCTTAATGCTGTGCAAGCTCTTCTCCAGCTCCCCCTCAAAATTTTCAGCCCCTTTTTGACCGGAATGGCCAAAGGGCTAGAACTTATTTGACTCTGAATCTGAACCTTGCTCCATAGATAAGTCTTGTATTTGTGAAGATAGCATGGTGATCTGTCCTTGAAGATATGCAAACTGGTCCGTGGTGTGTTGTACAGGAGAATCCAGCACTGTAGACATTTGATCCATTTTAGCTAACAATAGATCAAGTTTGCTCAAGTCTTGTGGTGGAGCAGAAGATGATGGCTGTGCAGATGGCTCTGGAGTCAAGGTGAACCTATCAATCTCCTCCTTTGTATCTCCACCCTCATCTTACTCAACACGAGGCTGTGGGATGGTATGCACACCAGTCTTGGAGCCCTTGATGTGTGCAGTGCTCCTAGTTAGTGTATGACCACCAATGGGGTAGGCCCTCTGAACAACTGTGAGGCCACTGGGTAGCTTGAGCTTTGCCTTGGCAATCAATCCCATGATCAAGGAGGGGAACGGCATCACAGTTCATGAATTCTGCTTTGTGATGCTCTTCTTCAGGACATGCATGATATGGCCACAAATGTCAATCTCCTTATGAGTAAAGAGATCATACAAGAATCTTGTTCTTGGAGCAGATAGAGTGGTGAGATTGGTGACCGGATACAGATTATGAATCATCACATAGCTTAGTGTCCTTATTTTCGGAGAGAATTTGATGGTGTTCATGGATGATTTCTTCAGCTCACCACCAAGAACGGTAATCATCTCAGCAGTAGAGCCCAATCTGTCCTCATATGCAACTGTGATTGGCTGAGATGGAGGACGAGTTTCCAAAAAGTCTTGGATGATCTCTCTTGTAATCACAAATTCCTTGTGTCTTACCTAGCACTCAATACAGTCTCCGTAGACAGTGGCATTTGAGAAGAACTCCTTGATTATCTCTGAATAAACAACCCCAGTCAAGTTCAGCAGCTTGGTCCAAGTTCTATCTTTGAACACTTCAGGGATGAAAGTATCCTCAAGAGTTTCTAACTAAACCACTCTCTCCATGATGATCGTCTGGTCCTTATAGCAGTCATTGTATTTCATATCTGCTTCCGTGGACTTGAAGTGATCAGAATCAGTGCGTGCATGCTTTGAAGTTGGTTTATTCTTAGCTGCATGCTTGGTGGAAGACATCTGATTAGATTCAAGTGCACAAATACCAAAACAGAGCACACAAACAGGAAGGGAACAAGTGCACAAATACCAAAACAGAGCTCACAAACAAAAACCTGATTAGATTCAAGTTAATCCCAAAGCACATGAAAGCTAACCTAAGGTAGATCATAACCAACTCACGGAATAAGCAACAACATATAAAACAAGGAAAAAATAGGCACAGTGCATGAAAGTAAGTAATTGTGCATGTGTGTGCAGCATGATATGCATGGGGGTGTGCTTAGAGGGTGCCCAGGTGTGTGCCTAATGAGTGCATCACGAGCAAAGTGTAGGAAACACATGAACAAGAACCAAACCAAGTAAAGTAAGGTTAAAGATATGGAAATTCAAAAATTGGAACTCACATGAAATAAATTAGGCACAAAAATGTTACTCAGACATTTTATCAAACACCTCATATGCATAAAAACATTCTAAGTATGAGCAATGCATGATCATGGCAAAAAATAGCCTAAATACACGTTAAACAACCACAAGGGGCCAACACAGAAATACAGAAAACAAATATGACACAGTCCAAACAAAAGATATGGCAAATACACACCCAATTTAGAAAACTAACCCAAATTTTCAAAAATCCCCAATTAACAAAACCCTAACAAAAAAATCTGCAAAATTTAAGTAAAAACTTAAAAAGAAAAGTTTATAAAGCATACCTTGAAGACAAAAATGCAAAAAAGAAGCTAGGATTGGAGGGGTTTTAATGAAATAGTGATTTTTGGGTAAAGAGGTTCGAAGGAGTTTGAACGAGGGAAGATTTTTTTATTTAAAAAACTGTCACATCAGCAAAATACAACTG
The DNA here is from genome assembly GCA_030445155.1 of Quercus variabilis. NCBI lineage: Eukaryota > Viridiplantae > Streptophyta > Magnoliopsida > Fagales > Fagaceae > Quercus > Quercus variabilis. The sequence continues at coordinate 31,058,816 of CP129455.1, read as the reverse complement.
AAAACACGCATTTTTCGCGGGTTAAGAGTGGCGACACAGTCGCGATACAGTCGCGAAACTGACCACTGAAGCACAAAAGCTTTCGCGAGAAGCTTTAAGTCGCGAAACAGTCACGAGACAATTGCGAGAGTTTCTGTCTGAATTAAAAAAAAAAAAAAAAAAAAAAAAAAAAAAAAAAAAAAAAAAAAATCCAATTTTTGGCCAAACAGCATTTCGCGAGAAGCTGTTGGTTGCGAGACAGTCACGAAACAGTTGCGAGAGTTTCTGTGTGACATGATGAACAATTATTTCCCTTAAGCCCTTTTTGCAGGAAGCTCTAAGTCGCGAGCTTCTCACGAAACACCCCCTGAACCAGTTTCTTGAAGAAAAACACAAAAATGCATTTTGAACAAAAACAAAAGACATGAAAGTATAAAATCACTTCCAAAAACAAATAAAACACTCAAAAATCTTTTTGGGTTTGATCAACCAGTTCTTGAGCATACGCATCACATTTGAACATGTACAATCACACAAATGAGATAGGCATTGATTGAATCAAAGTCTTGTGTGTTGTGTGTGAGTATCAAATGTGGAATAGTCTATAGACCAGAGCGAAGCTTCAATGATCAATTCAATTGAGTCATACACAACTGATACAAAATCAAGTGGACTATCTCCATTATAGGAATGAGTATATATGATCTCCCACACATTGAATACAAAACTTAGAAGCTTTTCATTTGGCTTCTGCATAAGGCATAACAATTGGTCCAATTTATTTTGTTTGGATAAGAACATCTCATTTTGAGATTGGTGCTTAAAATTTACGATATTTCAACATTAATGATTAGCTTTTGGCTTTTTGAGCACCATAAAAAAATTAAGAAGGGTCGTTTTCCCTTTTTCCTAGTTGAATACTAGTGTGTGCAACAGGTTTTTGTAGCTCAATATCTCTTTTCATTTGGAGATTTACATTTGGTGAGCTCTTTTTACGAAAACATAAAAATAAAGTAGGAAGAGATATAGACACAAGTCTATGCAAGTATCAAGACCAACAAGACTATTGACCAATCATTCATGACAAGCTTGAAGATCTATTTACAATAGTCACACATAGTGTTCAAGATTTCTCCCACAAAGAAATGAGTGCATATATGACAAGCCAAGATCGTAAATGCACCACGCTATAAGTACGAAGGTACTAGGCCAAACTCACTTGTGACATACACAAAACAAGTGATCAAACTTTTGAGATTTTTCAATTTTCATGTGTTTTTGAATTTTTGAACGCACCCAAAACAGAACAAGAAAAGTAAGATCAACAAAAATAGTTGGTACAAACCAACCGGATAAAATAACAACAGGAAAAGAATAATGCATGAAATGATGCAACAGTAAATGTTTCCTAAACATTGAAAGAATTTATGCATGGACATGTTATAATGCTTATGCATGAGTACCCCTCTTCACCCACACGTCACGTGCGTTTGGGGTGATATCCTTGACGGATTAGGTACGAGAGTTTGGACTTTCAAACCTTCTGGTGAAACTCTCTAAGCAAGTGGTGAAGGCATTGATCATCTTCATCACGTCCGTCATACCGGGATCACGATTTTGACTTCTTGGTTGCTCACCACCCCAAGACCTCATGTTATTTCTCCTTCCTCGTGACCAAGGTGCACTTGCATTATTGTCTGATCTCAGCTTTTGACAATTGGGTCTGGTATGTCCTTGCAATCTACAATAATGACACACATAATCCGTTCTAGGACCCCATTGTGATCTTGGGAGAGATCTTCCTTTGGTTTCATATTTAACCACAGATTGATTTCGGGGCTTATTCACCATTTGATGCTCAACCACATTCTTCTTCTGTACATCCTCAACTTTCTCAAGAATCGGCTCTTCAACAATCGTCTCGTTTACCTTCACAAACTTTACTTCTTTGGTGACTTTGGCTGATGAGCAGCTTCCTCCGATGTATCCCAACCTAGACTTGTCTGAAGAAGGTTTTTGAGATGATATAACATCTTCCAACTTCTGAGAGGAGACTCTCGCTATCTTAGTATGAGCTTCCACAACCTCTTGCTCAAGAAATCTCACCTTTGTATATGCTTCAGACAGCTCATCGTTTAGTGTCTCAATCTCACACTTAGCCTCTTTATATCTGATCAAGAGACTTCTATAATCTTCCTCAGCTTTTTTCATTTTCCTTACAGCTGCCTTGGCTACTCTGGAATACTCTCCTGACTTCTCAAGTAGTAAGGAGTAATTTTCTTGAAGATTAGCTATATTCTCTTCCTCTTCAACATTTGATTCTTCCACAATCCCAATAGACTCTAAATTAGAATGCTCACCAAGCTCCTTCACAAGTGCACTCAAATCATCCGATGACTCCACATAAGCAATGGTCATGAAGGCGGAGTAGTTTCCCTCTCCGGCACAGCTCTCTTCCGAGTCAAACTCAGAAGATTCTGAATCACTGAGCATCGTGGCATAAGCCTTGCCTTTTCCCCTTAGAAAATTTGGACACTCCTTCTTTAGATGTCCATGGCCATTACACTCATAGCACACAATGTCTAAAGAAGGTTGAGAATCCTTCCCTTCTTTCCTCGTAAACTTTTTCCTATCACCTCTTGAAGATGAAAATTTCCCTCTGTTAAATGGTTTTCCACTGTTCTTCATCTTCAGGAATTTTCGGAAGTTTTTTGCAAGATATACTACTTCCTTCTCCCCTCCATCTTCTTCAGAAGGATCATCCATTCTTTCGATGATGGTTTTAAGAGAAAGCGATTTACTCGTCTTGTGGGAAGGTAGTCCAAGCTCATATATTTGAAGTGATCCAATGAGCTCTTGAATCTTAATTTCATCCAAATCCTTACTTTCCTCTATGGCTGTGACTTTTGCCCAAAAGCCCTCCAGTAAGGACCTCAAAATTTTTCTCACCACCTTAGTATCTTCAATCTTCTCTCCAAGATTGAGTTTAGCAATTACAATTTCATTGAGCTTCCCATAGAATGAATCAAATGGTTCATCATCCCCCATCTTGAGCTCTTCAAATTTGGTGGTAAGCATCCGAAGCTTTGTATCCTTAACTTTCTTTGTACCCTCATATGTCGTCTCCAAAATCTTCCAAGCTTCCTTGGCTACTGTCATATAAGAGATCCTGTGGAACTCATTAGGAGACACATCACAAAAAATAGCATTTAACGTTTTACTATTAGCATTGGCTGCTGCGAGAGCTGCCTTTTCCCAAGTGGACTTAGGATCCATCGGCTTATTCTAACCAATACATAAAACTTGTCCTTAGAGTGGGACCTATTATGGCACTTACAAGGTTTCATATGATCAATTTAGTCGTATCATACCATGCCTTACTTGGGCGGCCTTGGCTCTTTAGACATAGGTTGGTCCCATCCATATATCACCAATGTGTCAAAGGGAGGTTCAACGGCAAGCCCATACTCATCCCAACCAATCATACTCTGTTTGACTTGTCTGAAGCCCACTATTTTGAAGCAGATTTTTATAATGAATTCACCCTATGTAGGGAAGATGTCATGTTAAAGCCTATAGGGACCCCGCTGCCTGATTGGGAGGTTATTGAGAAAGAACCTGAGGTGGATCTGAGGGAAATCCTTGATCAGAAGAAAAAGAAGAGGGAGCGCAAGGAAGCATCTAGCAGTGGGTCACAACTAAGGTGTGTGCAAATCCAACTACCGGATGGGCACCTTGGTTACCAATTATGACAATACACAGGGCCTAACTGTCTCAAACAGAAGTGACCCAAACTGAATAAAGCAAACACAACACCAACTTGTTGCTACACTCAAGAAACAGCAGCTCTAGCAGAGCATTCTCTTAACAACATTGTTGAAACAGCAGCTCCAGCAGAGTGTTCTTTTAACGGCATTGCTAAACCATGTGAAAAGTTACCACCAACACCCAATCTGACCTTACCAGCTGATGTGGAGCTTGAAGTTGTCGATCTTAGTGAGAACCCTAATATTCCACAAATAACCTCAATTAATGCAAATCTGTCATAGCCTGAGAAAAACCAACTCATTGCACTTCTGAAGGAATATGCTGATGTCTTCGCTTGGGAATACAATGAAATGCCTGGCTTGGATCCCAACTTAGTGGCACATGCTCTTAATGTTGAACCAAGAGTGAAGCCGATGATACAACCCATGTGAACCTTCCATCTGGATATTGAAGCTCAAATCGTCAAGGAAGTGTAAAAACTCCTTGCAACTACTTTCATTAGGCCCATTGAGCACTCGGAGTGGCTGTCAGACATAGTGTCAATCAAGAAAAATAATGGGTAAATAAGATACTACGTTGATTTTCGAAATCTCAATAAAGCTTGCCCAAAAGATGAATTTCCACTCCCAAACATGGACATGCTAATTGACTCGGCTACCGAACATGCTATGTTCTAATTTATGGATAGTTTTAGCGGCTACAACTAAATTAGGATGTCACCTAAGGATGCAACCGAGACTGCCTTCCGAACTCCCATTAGGAATTTCTACTATACCATTATGTCCTTTGGCCTCAAGAACGCCGACGCCACTTACCAAAGGGCCATGGCCGCGATCTTTCATGATATGATGCACAAAGAAATTGAAGACTATGTAGATGACATTGTGGTAAAGTCAAAAGCAAGGGAAAACCATTTTTATGACTAAAGGAAGGTCTTTGAAAAATGCCGCCTTTACAAGCTTTGTTTGAACCCCCTCAAATGTGCTTTTGGTGTTCCCACTAGAAAGTTTTTAGGTTTCCTTGTTCACCAATGAGGGATAGATGTTGATCCTAGTAAGGCATTAGCTATAGCTACCATGAAGCCCCTTACTACAATCAAAGAGCTCAAAAGCTTCCTTGGCAAGCTTTCGTACATCCGGAGGTTCATTCCCCGTCTAGCTGCTCTCACCACTGCCTTCACCCCCTTACTAAAGAAGGGAAAGCCTTACCGCTAGATTCAGAAATGCCAGCAAGCTTTCTCCTAACTGCAACACCTCATGACCAAGCTGCCAACTGTATGTGCGCCCACATCAGGAAAACCCCTTAAGCTCTATTTGGCCACCAACAGTGAGGCAGTAGAGGCATTAATAGCCCAAGAAGATCAAAAAGGGGCTGATCAGCCAATTTACTACATCAGCTGGATGTTGAAGGATATTGAGATTTGATATTCAAGAGTTGAAAAGGCTTGTCTCTCTCTCATATATGCTTCACAACAACTTCGACATTACTTTTTGGCTTATACAGTTTACCTTTTGACAAAATCCCATTTTATACGCTCACTCTTGGGGCATTCCATCCTTTCTAGAAGGCTAGCACAATGGCTCTTACAGTTGTCTGAATTTGAAATCATCCCTATTGCCCTTATTGTTATAAAAGGGCAAGCTATAGCTGACCTACTGGTATGGTTCCCAGGAGAAGAAGGATGGGATGTTGCTGATGAACTCCCTAGGGATTTACCGGTGGTTTCAACCGTTGAAGCAGCTGAAGCTAGGTGGATTCTTAGATTTGATGGGTCCTCCACTGCTGCTGAAGGAGGAGCTGGAATAGTCTTAATCAAAGAAACAGGGGAAGCAGTAGCTATGTCTTTCAAACTTGACTTCTCGTGTACCAACAACACAACTGAGTATGAAGCATACCTCATAGGTTTGGCGGTAGCATGTTAAATGGGAGTCAAACACCTTAGGGCGATTGGAGATTCAAACCTTGTTGTTTGTCAAGCTAAGGGAAAGTTTGCACTCAAAGAGCAGTCATTGGTACCATATAGAGCAATGGCCCAAATTTTGGAAGATTCATTTGAAGACTTTGATATCCAACACTCTCAAAGGTCCAACAGTTGTTTTATTGATGCATTAGCCTCTTTGGGGGCTAGGATCAATTTTAAAGGTCCACTACAGAAGTTACAATCATAAAAAAAACTTGTTCCAGCCATACAGGTGCTAAAGGAGGATTTTCCGTCAGCCACTAGACCAAGCAGATTGGTGGTCGCCCGTCAAAGAGGCCTTATTGTCTCCCTCAAGCAAAGAGTAATTGAAATGTTTCAAAGATTACACTTTGGTGGTAGGGGAGTTATACAAAAAATTCCCAGGAGGAGTTTTGGCAAGGTGCTTAAGCCCAAGTGAGTCTGGCAAATGACTAAGAGAGGTCCATGAGAAATCCTGCGGCTTCAACGATACTGTAAGCCTTTACAAACACATCCGGCGGTCAGGGTATTATTGGCCAGGTATGGACAAATAGGCCGCCAACGTCCAAAGTCAGTGTGAGAAATGTTAGTGTATCCCTAGCCATGAAGAATCATATGCTACGTTCACCTCTAACGATTGGCGAATCCCATTTCTTGAATATCTCGTAGAAGGCATTTTGCCCAACGATCGAGATGAGGCATATCGTTTAAAAAGGATGGCAACTCACTACTTTATGGAAGGAGGTGTCCTTTTCAGAAAAAGGATTCAATAGGGAGCCCTTAAGATGCTTAGGGACCCCTGAAGGACAATCCATTATGCAAGAAGTTCATGCGGGTGAATGTGGGGATCATTAAGGCAAGAAATGACTTCTCCAGCAATTGCTTAACCTTGGGTATTTTTGGCCAACCATGAAGCAAGACACGACCAATCATGTGAAGACTTGTGACACTTGTCAAGTCCATGAGAGCTTGATCCATTCTCACCCCACTAGCCTTCAAAACATGACAATGCCATAGCCCTTTCACACTTCAGGGCTACACTTGATAGACCCAATCAATCCACCGTCCAGTGGCTATATTTGGATATTAGTAGCTACGGAGTACTTCACAAAATAGGTTGAAGGGATCCTGTTAAAGAAAGCTACCGGTCCAGCGGTTGCAGATTTCATTTGCGAGCACATAATTTGTAGATTTGGCATCCCCCATAAGATTGTCAGTGATAATGGCACTTCTTTTGTCAACAAGGATGTCCATAAACTGCTTGACCATCGCCACATTAAGCATAGAAAGTTTACTCCTTACTATTGCCAAGGCAATGGCCAAGCAAAGGTGACTAATCGAGTATTGTTGAGAATTCTTAGCAAGATGGTCCACGAATATGGGGGAGGATGGAGTGAACATTTTCTAGAAACTTAATGGGCCTACCAAAGTTAAGCAAAGACTGCTACTTGTTTTTCACCGTTTTCTCTTGTGTATGGCACCGAGGCCATATCACCGGTTAAGTTATTAGTTCCTACTCCTAGGGTGGTTCATGGTCAAGAAATTGAAATAAGTGTAGCCACTTGTGCAGAATGTAAGGTCTCTGACCTTGAGACCCTTGAGGACGCAAGGAATTTGGCCCTTGGCCATATTTGGCGATACCAGCAGCAGACGGCCAATGCCTGCAACAAGGACATGAAGGCTAGAACTTTTGTTAATGGGCAAATGTTCTTGAAGGCAGCAGATCATGTGAAAAGGAACCTCTCTGCCCCCTCTAAATTTGCCCCAAATTGGGTAGGTCCATACCTTGTAAAGGAAGCCAATGAGAGTGGTTACTAACATCTAGCTACAGCAGGTGGTAAAGTCCTCACGGAACCTATTAATGGCAAATGGCTTAAGTTGTACTGTGCTTAATCTCTAATGCTTGTACTATGTGGTCTCTTCCCACTCTTTTGTAAGATCAGAACTACTACTAAATAAAGAAGTAAGCACCGCCTTTGCCATAATCATACATGCTTTCTTTGAAAAGTTTTGAGTGTTTTTTTTTTTTTTAAAAAAAACACACACATAGCTATTCTCTTGAATATGTGTGTGTGTGTGTGTGTGTGTGTGTGCATATGAATGCACATACATATATATATATATATATATGGACTTCCCTTATTATTGCTTAGGGTATGCATTTCAATCTGGTTATTGAAATAATTACTCCAACATTCGGCTAGAGCATTAGGATCATTAAAGGACAAATAAGAATTTCCTTCAAACCATGGCCCTTGGTGAGTATGTCCATTTATGAGAACAAGATGCTTTGAAGGCTGGACACTCATCTAATTATTTCTTTCCCATTTTGGCAAAGTACTCCAGCATCTGATAGAAACAAGAGGACTAGGAAATCTTTTAATAGCATCCTGAATTATTTGTGGAAGCTGGCTGGCTTGATGATGGCTTGTTAATTTTAAGAACCTAATAAAGCCATATTCAAACATGTGAGAAAGCCAGTTAGGATCAGGATTAGTATTATCATCATCTTCAGAAGTATCAGCAAATGGACCATCAATAATAAATGGACTGTCATCATAATTAATCAAAAGACCAGGAAACGGGTGTTTCTTTTCATACACCCTAAGAGTACTTCCAAAGTGTTCTTCCCATTCTAACTGGATGAACACATTATCACCTTCATCCAATTCATCAGGATCAGGTATAGTGGCTGTAACAAGTTTCTTGAAACATGTGAACCATAGATCAAAAGACCCAAACATAGCCTTGCTTTCTAGAATACAAGATTGTATGTCTATAGGCAAGTTGGCAACAGCACTTCTTAGCTGAGATTGGATCTTAAGACTCAATCTAGCAAAATTAGTGCCCATTAAAGTCATTTTATCCTTTTAATGGATATCCTCTTTGCCAAAGAGTTGACTAATGTAGTTATCAAGGCGAACTCTAAGAGTCGCATTTTCAGGAACAAGATCATTTTCTGAAATAGGGTTGGTTTCTGAAATAAGGTTCGCATAGAGGTTCGTATAAGCCTCATTTTGAGCAGTAAGGTTAACAAGGTGAATTTCGAGAGCATGGAGGGTTTTTTCAAACAGGGAATAGTGGTCTTTAGTAAAGGCAGCGTAGAGATTATCAAGAATAAATTTAATGGAATCTGGTAATTCACTATAGACACCATTATGAAACTGTAAGGATCTAGATAAGACTTCCTATAAAGCAATCATCATATCACCACTGGAATAAGTCACCGTTGTCGGGACAAATTCCTGAAGGGATGTTGATCCACTAAGTTTTATCCCAGAAGATGCGCCTTCATGCATTTTAAAAGGTCTTCTCCCTGGGAGACTTTCATTTTGAAAATAGTCCTGTATAAGAGCTTTTCCCTTGTTTTTCCTTTCAGAGGAAGAGGGAGCCATAATAATCCATTTACTAGTGGTATAAATATAAATATTATTATTAGTATCCCACTTATTAGTGGTATTTATCCTCGCATCATTGTCAGATTCCTGCAAAGAATCATTAAAAATATTAGGAATATTAGTAATAGTTAACAATTTATTACTACTAGCATTACCTTGAAAATACGAACCCATCTGAGGTTCATGAACAGATTTACCAATAAGAAAATCACAAGACAAATCTAAAGCATTATTAATATCAATTTCAAGTTTTGAAGCAAATCCAAATTTTACTTTCTGACCAAAAGGATCAGCAGTAATTCCATCATGTTCAACAAGAAAGGGATACAAAGCATTTATAAATGGTAATCCAAGAATCACCTTGTTAGTCATATTTTTGACAAGAATAGAAGGAATTTTGAAACAAACATCATTATGACAAATATGAACATCATTCAATTCATATTTAATCTTCATTCTAGAACCATTAGTAGAGACCATTTTTCATTTGATTTTTCAAAATATTTTGGAGGAATCAATCCTTCCTAAATACAATTCTTATCAGCACCAGAATCAATCATAGTAATAACAGTGAAACAATAATCATTTGAAACAACAATTTTCACTTTTGTGAACCATTTAGGAGGAAATATGTTGTTAACAAAAGCAAGTTGAGAATCATCAATATTACCTTTATCAGAAAGAAGAGCTTGTTGACTGGATTCATCTCCATCTATGTGCTCATCTTATTCATTATCAGATTTGTTTTGATCAATATTTTTATCAAGTTTTAACATTAACAATTCTTGTTTAAGATTATGGTTATCATTTTTCATATTCTGAAAATCATTTTTTAATTCACTTATCTCTTGTTTAACAATATTAATTTCATGTTGGAGATCGTTAATAGTTAAGTCTTTGGATTTCTTTTTATTAAATCTTTCCAAAGTTTCTTCAAAACTTATAGTTGATTTAAATTTTTTACCAATTTCTTCTTTTAACAAGTTTTTCTTAAAGTTATTCAAATATTCTTTTTGTAAATCAGGGTTTTCAATTTGACTTATCAATTTGATCAACAAATTTTCATTCTCTTCACTTTTATTATGAAAGTTAACAATACATGCCATCATGTATTGTTGTGTCTTTGTGCCTTGTCTGTGCTTGTCCGACCCTTTGGTGCTCCGTTGTTGTGTCCCCTTCTTACCGTCGTTGGTGCCACCCTAGGTGTAAAGTGAATTCCTAGAACCTGACTGTAATGCCCGTATGAGCCAAGAGAGGGCGTGTAGGGCATATGTGTGGTATAGGGTTGCTTAGGGAATGTGTTACGAAATGCAACGGTTGTGAGAAAAACATGATAACTGAGTGTTAAAACTAGGATAGTATGGATAAGATGTGGAGATCCAACTCCTCTATCAGCTCCAGGACTGGTTGTCCTCCTGATATTGTAAATGAAGAAGATCACACTGTTGAAGATAATGAGTTTCATGCTAGGTCTAATCACTGTATGGATATTACTTCTGTGAATCATTTTCACTGTTCTCATGATATTACTCTTGCTTTGGATGATTCTAATGATGCTAAGACTTTGGCCTTGAATACTACTTCATTTGATTATCATATGAAAGAAGATGATACTAAAATTGTTTCTGATTTTCCTCTTGTTGATAATAATGTTAACCGATTGAGAGTTTTGACTGTTTTGAACAGAGATTTTGAAATTGATATGGTTTCTTTGTTCAATGAGTTCATGCTTTCAAAAAATAGACCAAAAAGGAAATATTTTCAAAATAATTTTGCTCAGTCTGAAAAAGACCGTGTTAAAAGAAAATGGAAAGAAAAAATGCTTCAATTGAAAAAACATATTTTGTTTTTTGATTTCCTTGAAAATTATTATGTTTCGAAAGATGACGCTTCAAAGAATCATTTGGATGTAATAAATAAGTCAAATTTTGTTAAAAGTGACAAGACCATTGTTAGGACTAGCCATCCTCCTCTTAAAACTATTTTGATAAATACTGGTAAAACCGATGTTAAACCTTCTCCTTTCAAAATTGCTGATGATCAAACTCCTATTGTTAATCTTATTGAACAAGACAATTTTACTAATGAATTTTTGCATGTTATCAGTCAACAACCTGACTGTACTGAAGAAAAAATTGTTGAAAAGACTGATTCTATTGAAGAACCTATTTCTATTAAAATTGAGAAGCCTTTAATTAATTTACCCACTTTTGATAACAAACTCAAGTTTAAGACTTCTCAAACTCTAGATACTGTTGAAAAAATGCTTGCTGATCTAAAAGTTAAAATTGAAGGTACTTCTACAAGTACTCATGCTGCTTGCACTATTTCAAAAAATGAAAAAGAAATTGTTTCTGATGAAAATACAGATTCTGATACTGTTTCTTTTGTTTCTGTAAAAAAGGTTTTTGATAATGATTTCCCAGAAATTAAAAGATTTGTTGGAAGTTCTTCCAAACCCATGTTTTTTACAAAAAATTGGTATTCGAGACCTGCTCCTCCTGATATTCAATTTGAAGAGAGACCTTTTCAAACTCAATTTTCTGTTTCTGCTGATAAAATTTATGAATGGAATATTGATGGTTTTTCTGAACAAGAAATTATTAACAAAATGGGACATATGTCCATGGTTGGTATTGCTTATCAAAATAACCATGATCTTAATCAACCTGAAATTGTTGACTTGCTTGCTACTGGTTTTTCTGGTACTCTTCGTGGATTGTGGGATTCATATCTCACAGAAGATTCCAGAGACTCTATTAAACATGCTATTAAAAAGAATGATGAAGGTTTACCTATTTTTGATGATCATATTGGTCGAGGTATTCCTGATGGTGTTAATACCTTGATTTATACTATTATCAAACATTTTGTGGGTGCTCCATCTAATGTTTCATCTCGAATTTCTGATTTACTGAATAATTTGAGATGTCCTACTATGTCTGACTATAGATGGTATCAAGATGTTTTCCTTTCCAGAGTAATGCAGCGGAAAGACTGTTACAAGCCTCATTGGAAAGAAAAGTTTATTGACGGTCTGCCTCCTATCTTTGCTCATAAGGTAAAACAAGAATTAATTGGTAAAAATGATTCTATTGACTATGATAATTTAACTTATGGTGATATTTTAAGCACTATTAAAAAACTTGGCATTAATATGTGCAATGATGAAAAACTGTTAAAACACCAATTAAAAAATAAAAGAAAAGCTAAATATGAAATGGGTAATTTTTGTGAACAATATGGTTTACCCTCAATTGCTCCTTCTCAGCAAAAGGGTAAAAAACATGATAAAAGTCACAAAAGATACAAAAAAATACAAAACTAATGTTAATGATTTTTATGCTAAAAAGAAAAATGTTTCAAAAAAATATGTTAACCAAAAATCTGGAAAAGGTAAATGTTTCAACTGTGGAAAACCTGGTCATTTTAGTAAAGATTGTAAACAAAAACCTGGTAAGTTGAAAAACAAGTTTAACATGTTAAACATTGGAAATAATTATCAAGAAGAATTATTCGGAATCCTTGAATCAAACAATTCGTCTGATTCCTTGGAAGATGATTTTTCTTCTTCAACTGATTCTTGCTATCAATCTGCTAATGAATCTTTTGATATTAAACTTGGTTGTAGAAATTCATGTTGTAATGCTACTAAAGCTATTAATGTTCTCACTAAAAGTGATGAAAAAACTTTGGAAAGATTTAATAAAAAGAAACTGAAAGATTTAACAGTTAATGATTTCCAACATGAAATTAATGTTGTTAAACAAGAGATAAGTGAATTAAAACATGTGTTTAAAAATAAAAATGATAAAAATATTGATCAAAATAAGTTTGATAATGAACAAAATGAGCACAAGGAAGGAGATGAATCCTGTCAACAGTCTCTTCTTTCTGATAATGGTAATATTGATAATTCTCAACTTGCTCTTGTTAATAAAACACTTCCTCCGAAATGGTTTACTAAAGTGAGAGTTGTTGTTTCTCATGATTATCATTTCTTTGTTATTGCTATGATTGATTCTGGTGCGGATATAAACTGTATCCAAGAAGGATTGATTCCTTCAAAATATTTTGAAAAATTAACTAAGAAATTGGTTTCTGCTAATGGTTCTCATATAAAGATTAAATATGAATTAAACAATGCTCATGTTTGCCATGATAATATATGTTTCAAGATTCCATCTGTCTTAGTCAAAAATATGACTGATAAAGTGATTCTTGGTCTGCCTTTTATAAATGCTTTGTATCCTTTTCTTGTTGAACATGATGACATTACTACTGACCCTTTTGGTCAAAAAGTCAAATTCAAATTTGTTTCAAAATCTGAGATTAATACCGATAATGCTTCCAATTTGCTTTATGCTAAAATCAAACATCTTAACTTCCTTCAACAAGAAGTTAAATACAAAAAAATTGCTGAACAACTGTCCAATAAATTGTTGCAGTCAAAAATTGATAATTTTCAAAAATTGTTAATTGATGATGTTTGCTCTGATATTCCTAATGCCTTTTGGCATAGGAAGAAACATATTGTTGACTTGCCTTATGTTAAATATTTTGATGAGAAAAACATTCCCACTAAGGCTCGTCCAATTCAAATGAATGCTGAAACTGTTGAATTTTGCAAAAAAGAAATCCATGATTTGTTAAAGAAAAAACTTATTAGGAATAGCAAGTCCGCTTGGTCTTGCTCTGCTTTCTATGTTCAAAAGAATGCTGAAATAGAGAGAGGAACTCCTCGTCTAGTTATTAACTATAAACCTTTGAACAAGGTTTTGGAATGGATTCGGTATCCTATTCCCAACAAAAATGACTTGGTCCATAGATTGTGTGAGGCTACTGTATTTTCAAAATTTGATATGAAATCAGGATTCTGGCAAATCCAGATTAGTGAGAATGATAAGTACAAAATTGCTTTTACCACTCCTTTTGGACATTATGAGTGGAATGTTATGCCTTTCGGTCTCAAGAATGCCCCTAGTGAGTTCCAAAATATTATGAATGATATTTTCAACTCCTTTAGCCACTTCACCATTATTTATATTGATGATGTTCTTGTTTACTCCAATTCCATTGATGAACACTGGAAACATTTGTATTCGTTTGTAGATACTATTAAAAGAAATGGTCTTGTTGTCTCTGCTAAGAAAATCAAACTGTTTCAAACAAAAGTTCGTTTCCTTGGCTATGACATCTCTGAAGGACAAATTTGTCCTATTGATAGAGCCATTCAATTTGCGGATAAGTTTCCTGATGTTATCACTGATAAAACTCAGCTCCAAAGATTTCTTGGGTCATTAAATTATGTTGCTGATTTCTACAAAGATATGAGAAAACAATGTAAGCCTCTCTTTAATCGGTTAAAGAGCAATCCTTCACCTTGGCCTGATGTCCATACCTCTATTGTTAAACAAATCAAGTCTCATGTTAAGACATTGCCATGTCTTGGTATTCTAACTGTTGATGCTTTCAAAATTGTTGAAACTGATGCCTCTGATATTGGTTATGGTGGTATTTTAAAACAAAGAGTCTCTCCAGAGTCACCTAAACAAATTGTCCGATTCTATTCTGGAATATGGAATAATGCACAGTTAAATTATAGTACTATTAAAAAGGAGATTTTATCTATAGTACTATGTATTTCAAAATTTCAAAGTGATTTGTTAAACCAAAGATTTTTGCTGCGAATTGATTGCAAAAGTGCTAAATATATTATTGAGAAAGATGTTGAAAATATTGCTTCAAAACATATTTTTGCCAGATGGCAAGCTATTTTAAGTGTTTTTGATTTTGATATTGAATATATTAAAGGATCTCAAAACTCCATCCCTGATTTCCTTACCCGTGAATTTCTGCAGTGTCCCAATGGCAAGTAGAAGGTCTAAGGACAAGACACCTGCCACTCCTAATCCAACTATTAAAACAGAACCTGTTTCCTCTTTGGACATTGTTAACCGTTTCACTCCATTAGGTACTATCCCTAAGCCCAATTACTCCTCTGTTCTTGCCTCATATTATGATCCTTATGCTATTACCCCTGTTAACCGACCTATTAAGATTGTTTACCCAAAAATCTCCAACATCCCTCAATACATTAAGAAACAATATTTTCAAAACTTGTTTTATATTGAACCCAATAGAGCCTCAATTACTGATCCTCTCCAACTTGCTAAAGGCTATTTTCCTCCACGATTTCACTGGATCCCTGAGCATAAAGATAAGAATTTGAATTATTATTCTGATCTCTTGCGCAATGAGAAATCTATCATTATTAACACCATTTCTGACAAAACTGATGCCTCCAAAATTATTTACCACAGTGTTTACATTGTCAATGTTATAACTGAACAAGAATGGGGTCATTCCCCCAGTATTACCAGAACAATGTCCTCTTCTCCCATCCCCTATTCTTACTTTGATTACATCAATGCTTGGTCAAGATTTATGCTTCACCAGAATGAAAACATGTCTCATTCCTGGTTTGTTAACTTTGATAAAAATTTCACTGGATCTCTGCCTCTTTGGTTCATCCGTTGGTGGTTTCAACACGGCCCTCTTGATGAAATATTTCCTAAACCATTACTTAATGCATTTGAATGTTTCAAGAAATTTTATAAGGTTAATGCTCATGGTGCTAAGTTCCCTCCTTTGCTTCACTTTGTTAAACGCTTCAAGATACCTTGGATATTAAAATGGCAGTATGAAAAAGATGGTGATATTCTCTCTAGACATTGGTATGTGAAATGATGGGGTAAATTCCCTCATGCTCAGAGAATTATTGCTACAGTCTCCAGAGATTATTCATCCTTGGATGTTCTCCCCATTGCTAAGGATTGTTCACTTGGTCAATCCCCTGTCCTTGAGGCACCTGCTTCCTCTTCTAAAACTGTTAAATCATCAGCTAAGCCTAGAAAAGTGAGTTCTCCTTTGGATGAAATCCATAAGGACCCTGAAGCTCTCAATGCTCTCAACAAAATGTTAAAAGCAGAAAACGCTAGTTTGGATGATGAAAAGTCCTCTGAAGGTTCTGTTACAAAAGATCCTTACTACCCTTACAATGAAGAGTGGTTTGGACATGATGAAGATGGTGATGATGACCTGGCACAAAATTGATTGATTCACCCTACTGGTCTGGCCTGCCTAATGGCCAACATGTTACTGTTCCTTCCCATGCTAAAATGCTACTCCTGAAAAGAAGATTCTTCATGTTTCCAAGGCTGCTTTCAAATATTTCGAAGATCACTTTCGGCATGCGTTTTACTGGATATTATTCAATTTCACTATTCACCTGTCACTGTTCACGAATTACTGTTTACTTTTTACTATTCATGACACTGTTCACTCCGAATTTTGCCTATTTAAGGGGGGCTATCCCTTAAGTTAGACTAAGGAGTTTTTTGGAGAGAATTCTTCTTAGAGAGAGCCTTCTTTCCTAGAAGCCTTCTTTGATAGAGTTCTTTGCTACCTTGTTCTCCTACTACCTTGTTCCTACAAACTTTGTAACTAGGACTAGTTCAAGCTTTGTAACTATTGATCTGTTCTGAGATCTTGTATTCAATACTACTACTGTAAGTGTTTAACTCTACTTTTAATAAAGAAGTATTTTCAGTTAACTTTATGTTCATTATTCTACTTATTGCTACCGCCACCTTGGACGGATTACCGCCATACCGGACGGTTCTAAATTGATTTCATTTACTTTGAATTATTTACTTTGATTTATTTTGTTATACTGCTTGGCTGGTTCTACCGCCTTATTGTTGTTGTTCATCTATTTTGCTAACACTACTTTCAAGTTATATATTACTGTGCTTCCATCTCCATTTCTGTCTCTTCCCTTCAGCTGTGCGTCCCCTTCCATATATATATATATATATATATATGTATATAAGTATACATACATATATATACGTGTGAATGTACAAGCGAACACTCTCTTTTTTCTTCCTTTTCTTTTTTTTTCAAAAAAAAAGAGGGACACATTAGCTACAGCTGGAGGTGTCCTTTGCCATGAAAAGTACAATTTTTATACGAGAATGGCTAAAAGAAAGAGGAAATGATGCGCATACGTATGTTAGTATACATGTGTATACACATACCTAGATAAATGAACGCTACTTCATCATAAAACTTTTTTTTTTAAAGAAAACTACTCTTGCAAAAGAAAGGGGAGGGCACAGTAGCTATGGTTGGAGATGTCCTCTGCTATGAACAGTGCAGAATTTTTACATGAACAGCTAGGGAAAACATGTGCTCACATAGAAAAGTAACAATAGGTAACCTCTTTTATGCAGAAAAATTTCTTTCGAACGGAACCTTTTACAAATCATAAGCTTTTCTATAGCCTTTATGTAGAAAAATTCCCTTATGCAGAAAATTTTCTTTTATGCAGAAAAATTTCTTTATGCAGAAAAATTTCCTTTTATGCAGAAAAGTTTCTTTATGCAGAAAAAATTTCTTTTAGGCATGAACCTTCTACAAGACAATGCCTACAGTAGACTAGTCTTTCATTCGCATGTAATGTGGGTACCTACAATTGAATAATCTCAAAAATAACAACAGCCCTTAAAACTGAACGAATCTGAATAACTTCTTTATATAGCTGAATAATTTCACATACATGAATAGTAACAACACCTAGAAGAGTTTTTTTCTTTTCCCTATTACAAAAAGAAGTCTTTGTAACTAGAGAGTCTCAAAACATGTAATAACATGATTAAGTCCATATTACATCCCAACAGACTTGTCCACAAAAACAATGTTTATAAAAGAAAATATATATAAGCTAAAGCATGAGTAGCCTAATCCAATAAGCTACCAAGGGTTTCTGCGGAGGAGGAGCCACTGCTGGTGGCTAAGTACAGCATGATGGAATCCTTTTGGCTTGTTAAGAGGGATAGTTCTAATACCTTTGTTGCAATCCCTTTCTCTAAATCTGCAATCTTCACTGTGAGCTCAGCCAACTTCATCCCGCCATCGCGAATGATGCATGAGGAAGCAGTGGTTTTGAGCCAATCAAGGATGAACCCAACATCAAACTTCATGGATTGTAACTCACAAAGTATGACCTTCCACTCATGTACTTTATGCAAGTTGGAACTCTTGATAGGTGTGCGTTCTATGTCAAGCCAAACCACAACAGAGGATTGGAACATTACCTTCCTCACTGCATTACCATATGTGCACCTAGACATAAAATTTGGATGTTTTGACAATATCTTCTCCAGCAAGGGCAAACCTTCAATGGGAACATCAAATCGTTGGAATTTCACCATGGTTCCCGAAAATGTATAGAAGTCCTCTGCAAAAATACCATTAATGGCAGCAGAAGCATAGGATGATAATAGGGCAAGTGGCATAAAGTTACTAGAATCCATGGTGAAGTCCATAAAGTCACCACCACGGTTTTCGAATTGGGTTCTCTCACTGTCACTAGACTGATGGGACGGCTGACAAAAACAAAAAAGAGAAAATATGTCAGTGTAAAGAAGGGGAAATAATATAATAATATCAAAAAAAAAAAAAAAAGAAAAAAGGGAAAAAGGGGGTTTAAAGGTCAAGAATTTACCTCTCTGGAAGATCTCTCATCATCAAGTCTAACATCTTTCATCCTACGGGCAGTAGTTTTCCTCCTATATTGCCTCGAAATCTGGACTCAAGAAAGGGACAACCCCTGTTGGCACCAATGGAGGCCCCACGATCTCTACTGCTGGGATTGTGAGGGAAAGACTTGTATCCCTGACTAGAGAATCATGCAGCTCGATCACCGGAGACTAGGATTTATCTCTCTTACTACTGCCAACATCATGCTCTACCTTAGACCTTGTCCTCCTAGCAACACTTCCAACCAGAGTAGTTCCATTGCGAGCTCTTTTGCTTGGTGTCCTACGCTCCTCTATTTTAGGTTTAGGGGCTTCCACTATCCTATTCTACCTGCTCCATTCTACTGGAACGTCTTCACTATAGACAACCCAACCATCAAAATCAACATGCCATTCGGCAAAGCTTATTTTTTGCCTAGCTGCCCATGAACAAACAGCTCGGGTATTCGAAACCAAGCACCGGTTAGAAGGAATATCATTCCTTGAAGGGCCCATCACCACCTTTTCCTGCTCTCAACTAGCAACAAAATCCACAAAGCTGTTCATTATCTGTCGCCAGTAAGTACACATATTCTGAGTAACACGACCTTCCCTTCGCCTACATGGGATTAACACATCCACTTCCCTCTCACGCCAGTAATCCATGGTCGAATCATAAAGTAAAGGCCTCATTGCCTCTTGAACATCATACTCCATATCATTAATCGCGGGCACATCTTGGTCGAGCCTGAATTGGTGTGACACCCTATAAGGGTTGAATTTCATAAGGCTAAAACTTGAACCATTAAGGCAGGGGAGAGACGATAGAGAAGTAATGAGTAGAAAGTTCAAAACCTTCTGCCATCCCTTAAGTTAAACATTTGAGAATCAGGTCTGGCACATGGAAATGGGGAAGGAGAAAAGAACCCATCGGCATGGTAAGCATAAGGCCTTCAAATAAAATCAGAGGCAGTGTTTAACGAGTCAATTGCAGGAAAACCCCATACCTTTAAGGCCATCCACTTCATCAATAGAGGAAGGCCATGCTCAAACCTGAAAAATCTCTCCTCACCATCAACAATTCCAAGCGAAATCCCCCTTTTAGTGTCACGAATGTCACTTACACCCTTCCCTACGTTAACGTAATTTCTTGAACGCTCCCAAACAAAAGCTTGCAACATCACTATGCTCACCCCAGAATCAACAATATGGTATGGAGAACCAGCTAGTTCATTATAATGAAGTTGATCTAATTCTGAGTAAGGCAACCTAAAAATAAAGCACCTAACGGTAAGGGCATATCTTGGGAAAGCTTTATAGCAAGGCAAAACGTGAAGGGTTTGATGAACTGAGCAGGGTAGCAGCCAAAAATGCATTTACTCAACCACATTGCCAAGAGTGCAGCCCTCCCAGCCGCACGACTACTAGGCTTCTTAAACGCGAGAATCCATGAGGAGTACCTAGCCCTTTGGCCAGTAAGTGATGCCTCACAACCTTCAAATGCCTTATAAAGTCTCTCTTCAATTTTAGCCTCTTCACCATTCAACTCCAAATCCATTGGGTTCAACCTCCCCTTGCTTGGCAATAAAAACAATCTCTCTACATCTTCGAGGGTGACAATGGTTTCACCCCAAGAGAAGAAGAAAGTATGGGTTTCCGGGCTCCAACGGCGGATCAAATACCACAATGAGATAATATCTCTAAAAACATGCCACCCTCAAGACATTAGTACTGCCTCAAAAATGTTGGTGTCATAAAGAGCCTGGCAAAACCCTTCATTTTCAATTTCCTTATCAAGCCAATTAGACCAACCATTGATCAATCTGCTGGGACACCAAAATTGCACTGGTGAAGGAAGAAGCTCCTTCCGCTAGAGGCGCAAATCCATAACCCCAGATGATGAAGGCACCCATGTAGTTTTAGGATTGGGAGCTTCACCCCTTATATTCCATTGGGAAGGAGCATCAAATGCCTCGATGTCGGTTGGAATCATGGGAAACAAGGAAGAAGAGCAGTACCATAGGTCTTGCAAAGGTAAGAGTGATTTTTTTGCAATTTCAACATCAACGGCAATTGGTGTTTCTTCTTCTTTAGCCATGGACACAACCCAGTGGTGAGAACCTCTCAAACATAGATAAAAGGGAGAAATAGAGGAGGGACAAGAATGGTTATTTCTTTTCTCTTTTCCCACCATGGCAAAATATATATATATATATATATATATATGAAAGGAAAATATATATGAAGAAAGGTCTCTTTCCTCTCCTCTCTAGTGTTGAAAATCAAGAAAGGAAGATGTAAAGGAAGGAGTTTTATCTGTTTCCCTTTGGTGGTGCTGAAACAAGGAAGAAGGAAATACTTCTCTCTCTTTCTTTTATTTTTTCTCCTTTTCTCTCTCTCTGTTCCTCGGCCTTGACAAAAACAATGGGGAAGGGGCAGAATTGACTCCTTGAGTTGCATTGAGAAACATGAAACCCAGCCTTGAAAAGATATGCTAGGGGGCTGCAGTTATTGCAGGTAACAGTAACCGCCTTGATGTCTGGGATTAGGGGTGTCAATGTTCGACCCAACCCGCAAACACGACACGAACTCGACACGGGTTTTTTCGGGTTAGGGTTGGGCCTTAATGGGTTTGGGTCATAAATGGGTCGACCCGAAAGCGACACGATAAGAAACGTGTCATAAGTGGGTCAACTCGCGTAACCCACAATAGACACGTTTGACACGCCAATTTATTTGGGTCAAACCCGAAATGACCCGCTTAACACAACCTGTTTAACTCGTATAAAAAATAAATATTTATTTTATTTTAAATTTGTCAAATACCTTTTATATCCAACATATATTTTAAATTTAAAAAAGAAAAGTGAGTAATTACAAAAATTTACAAGGGATATAATTGAAAATTAAAACTTTACAAACCCTAAACCACTAAACCCTAAATCTCTAAACCCTAAACCTTCTTATAAATATCTAATTTTTTTTATTATTTCAGCCGTACTATTCTTCTCACGCCAATTCATAGAATCAAGTGGAAACTCTCAAACCGGTTATCTCTCTTTCTCTCTAGTGTGTTTATTTTTTTTCTGCATATGCTTTTCAGCTTTTGTACAATAAACTTTAAAGTTGAACCCATGTGCCTTGTTTTAGTTTTCAGCCGTACTATATCTCTTTTGTACAATAAACTTTTCAGCCGTACTATCTCTCTTTTGTACAATACTTGTTTTAGTTTCTTTGGATGATAATAAGACAGCAGACATTATACTAAGAGAGATATATGCTTGTTGGCCATCTTATAAACATGTATTAATTCCCTTGGATCCGTATATTATTTTTTGAAGTGTGTTTCATATGTTGCGGATTATAGAATTAACAAGTGTTTGTGACAGAAAATAATAATAAAACGTCAAGAACAATGTTTATATTTGTATTGTAATGTGTTGTTTATTTGCATTTTGTGAATTGTGTAGGTATAGATGGAGGAAACCAATAGCAATAACGTGGAAAATACAAATGATGTGGAGATTATAACTGAGGAAGAAGTTGATGACTTGGAAGATGTAACAGTTCTAATGGAGGGTCAAAAAAAGAAAAGGCATAGGAAAACTTCACCAGTTTGGCCACACTTTGAAATGGTTCCTCCTGGACCAGACAAGAAGCCAAGATGCAAATGTAAGAGATGTGGACTTGTTTACCTGGTTCCAGGTAATTACGGAACTGGAAACTTAAAGCGTCATTTGGAAAATTGTGTGAGAAGAGATACACGAGATGTGGGTCAATTACTTTTAAGTAAAAATGGTGGGGCTATATCTAAATTTGAACCTAATAAATTTAGGGAGTTGCTAGTTGCTGCTATTGTTATGCATGACTTACCATTTCGTTTTGTTGAGTATACTGCCATAAGAGCTATATTTGCTTATTTATGCCCTGAAGCTACCATTATTACTAGAAATACTGCTAGGGCTGATTTGATTAGGATGCATGGAAGGGAGAAAGAAAAGATCAAATTCATGTTAAAAGATGCTCCAAGTAGAATTAGTTTAACATCTGATTTGTGGACTTCTGTAATCACTGATGGATATATGTGCATTACTGCACATTTCATTGATAGAAACTGGATTTTACAAAAAAGGGTGTTGAATTTTTGCTTTATGCCTCCACCACACAATGGAATTTCTTTGTCTGAGAAAATGTATAATTTGCTTTGTGAGTGGGAAATTGAGAACAAGTTATTCTCTGTGACATTAGATAATGCCTCCTCTAATGATGTTTCTGTTGACATCTTGAGAACTCAGTTGAGTATTAGGAAAGCACTTGTTTGTAATGGTGATTTTTTTCATCTTCGTTGTTGTGCTCATATTCTTAATTTAATAGTACAAGATGGCTTAAAGGAGATTGATATTGCTATCCAAAAAATTCGAGAAAGTGTTAAATATGTGAAAGGTTCACAAGTGAGGAAGCAAAAATTTTTAGAGTCGGTGAATCAAATGTCTTTAGATGGTAAGAGAGGCTTAAGACAAGATGTTCCCACTAGGTGGAATTCTACCTTTCTTATGATTGAGAATGCTCTTTACTACAAGCGTGCTTTTTGTCACTTAGAATTGACGGACTCTAATTATAAGAATTGTCCCACTGTTGATGAGTGGAGTAGGGTAGAAAAGATTGACAAATTCTTGGCTGTTTTTTATGATGCTACTTGTGCATTTTCTGGAACCAAATATCCTGCTGCCAATTTGTACTTTCCATCAGTGTTCATGATTTATTTAACCTTGAGGCAACAAAGGGAGAATGAAGATGAGTACATGAGAAGAATGGCAATCCAAATGCTTGCCAAGTTTGAAAAGTATTGGTTGGACTTCAATGTACTACTAGCTATAGCAGTTACGTTGGACCCTCGTTATAAGCTTCAGTTTGTGGATTTTTGCTATAAGAAGCTTTATGGATATAGTGGTTCCCCTGCATATTTGAATGTGCGTGAGAAATTATTTTCTCTTTCCTTGGAATATGCAAGTAATGCTCCTACAACATCAACAGCTACTGGAAAACGTGGTGGAAAGGTTGTTCATGTGAGTCCAATTCAATCTTTTAGCAAAGAGACTAGAGCAGTTATGCAGGTAAAAAATTATTTTAATTTAATATGTTATTTTATATTGCTATTTTTTATTTTAATTTAATAAGTTATTTGCTATTTTGTAAGAGTGATATTTATTGACATTGTTGTTTATTTAGGAATTTGATTCATTTGAAATTGATGAAGAATCTGCCCATTCACAAAAAAGTCAATTAGAACTCTATTTGGATGAGCCAAGAGTGGACAGGAGTGCAAACTTAGATATTCTCTCATTTTGGAAAGCAAATCAGTTTCGATTCCCTGAATTAGCTTCCATGGCTCGTGATGTTTTGAGTGTTCCTATTTCTACTGTTGCCTCAGAGTCTACTTTTAGTGTTGGTGGGAGAGTGATTGATCAATTTAGGAGTTCATTAAGGCCGGACACTGTTGAGGCATTGGTTTGCACTAGAGATTGGCTGTATGGAGAGAAAGGTAGTCTTATTTGTTTCATTAGTTATTATTACTCTTACATTATTATTATTTAGTTCTTGTAAAACTGTTGAGGCTTGATCATATTTTGTAAATACTAATACTTGTTTATTTATTTATTTTTTTTGGCATAGAACTTGCACAAATGAAATTGGATGAGCTTGTGGAAGATGTTATGAATTTGGACATCAACAAAGAATCTATGGATGATAATCGTGGTCATAGTCAGGAGTAGTCTACTATTTGCTCAAATTATTTCAATATTGATACTTAGCATTTGGCGAGTTCTAAGGATATTATATTTTTGTTGAACTATGTTATTTTATTTTTGTTAAACTATGTTATTTTGAATTTGGGTTGAAGTGTTGCACTTCTTTTGGAGTGTAAAAAACTTATTTCTAGATAAATGTTATATTTTTGTTGAACTATATTATTTTGAGTGTGGGTTGAAGACTTGAAGTGTATGCACTGTTTTTTAGAATGTAAAAAATTATTTCTAGATGGATGTTATATTTAATATTATACAGGTTGAAATGGGTTGTGTTATATTCGTGTCAACCCAATACGACTCGTTTATTAAGCGTGTCAAATGGGTTGGGTCAGGTCAACCCGCCTTATTAACAGGTCGGGTTAGGGTTGAAGGATCTTGACACGATTATTAAATGGGTCGGGTTAGGGTTGAGCGATTTAGTCGAATACCCCTACCTCGACACGACACGAACCCGACACGCTAACCCGAATTGACACCCCTATCTGGGATGAGGTTTTTCAAGGGTTCATGCATAGCACCCCAAACGGTCACCATTTTTCAAAAAATACATGTATATATATAAAAACATATATATATATATATATATATAATAAAAATAAAATATATAAAATAATAAATAAATAAATAAATAAAAATGATAAAAATATATGTATATACACAATAACAAATAGATAAAAAACTAAGCAATAACAACAACAATGAATGTTCATAAAAATGTATATGAAGCATAACAATGACATGTTTTCGAAATATATGTACATATATATATGCACAAAAAAAAAAAATATATATATATATATATATATATAAATGAATAAATAAATAAGTGTATGTGTATACAACAATAATGATAATGGCAACAATAATGATAATGGCAACAATAACGCTAATAACAAAAAACTCGCACGTGTGATTCTAACACTTTTCTTTCAAAAAATATAGTATTACTAATAACTTGATCGCACGAGACTCAGGATCTAAATGTTAAGGTACTTTTTTTACACCTAATTTTATTTAAGCACCACCTATTTACTTTCAAATACACACACCCTATTTTATTTAAAGCCCAAGAATACTTATGTTTGGCAATATTTGGAAAGCCCATGATTCAATTCCATCGCAAAACAATTTTATAAATGGAATTCAAATCTATAATCAAAGCCCATGATTTAAACCCATGGCAATTTGTCTATCCAAAAACTCAATTCTCATTGGCAATATCAAAGCCCAATTCTCATTGACAATATCAAAGCCCAATTTTCATTGGCACTATTTATTAGGACATATGTGTTTTTACTTGTTAAGAACATATGTCATTTGTTTGTGTAAATTGACTAATCTTTTGAAAAAAAATGCACTCTACTTGTAATTGGGTAGTTCTAGGTGATTTTAATACTTCAAGAAACAAGATTTCAAGATCAAGTGTAGAAGTCATCAAGTCTGTCCAAGAAAAACAAGCTGAAGTGCAAATTCATTAAAGCTTGACACCTTCTCGATAGCTCCTCGACACCTTGCTATTTGTCGAGATTTACAAAATCAGATTTTCTGATTTGATTTCTTAGGATCCGTGAATGTGTCTTTGGGCTTTCTTTTCTTCTAACCTTAGACATATAAAAGGATTTTTTTTTTTAAGAGCCGTCAAATTGTACACAAGTTGCATAAGCATTGAGAAAACTTTGTTCAAGCAAATTGTGATCAAAGACAAAATTCTTGACCTAGTTCATCTCTTCTGAAGAAGTTGCTGTGTATTTGCACCAAAGGGTTTTGTGACCAAGCATCTTCCTGATCTTTATCGTGTAGGATGAACTAAAGAACTTTGCAGCCAACCTCTCTTTCTAAGTTGGTGTTGAAGTTGCGTATTGGGATCCGCACATTGGTTAGTCACGTACTTGGGAGTCGTGCATCAAAGGTGGGAACTGTCACTACAGATCAAGTCCAATTGGGTATTGGGGTAAGGGTGTTGGGTTTTGTATCTCATTGCTGGTTTTTGTATCTCATACAAAAACACACGCAGCGGAAGCAGCAAAAACATGGATCTACTTCAATCATGAAAGATAAACATGTAACCAAGAATTCTAGAATCAAAGAATAGAAAGCGTACCTTGGTGCAGTGAATTTCAAAACCAAACTTGAGAATACCTTTAATCTTCATCTCAATTTCACATGGTACTTAAGATGTGTGGTCTCTTAATCAGTCCTTTTGTACATAGATTCTCAAAGAAAAATCCTTCTTCTTCTCCTTGTGAAGAAAAATTGATTTCTTTTCTTTTCATCATACGTACGTTAAAACCATTCTCATAGTTTCTTTATTTAATAACACTTATTAAATAATGACTGATTTCTAATTGGGTTAGCCTTTTAGGCCTACCCAATTGGGCTTTAGTTTGTGGCTTGAGATGGGACCAAAGGGACCAATAAGACACTAGCTCCAATGGGCCTTGGGCTTTTCCGTCAACTCTTGACAAGTCCAAAGTTACCATTAATTATATTCAATACCACTATAAGAATATAATTGCAATCTAGGCCTTATCTATAGATTATTTCCAAGACTTTATTATACATTCAACCCCTTCATTAAAATATTCGTAGTAATACAAAGTCATTAATATTGACTGTCACTTTGAAGATTACTACTTCTTAATCCTTGAGTACCCAGTTTAATCCTTTATGTTATTCAACATATATTTATGAAATCTAATTCCATAAATATATACTTTAGTAATTCCTTACTAAAGTGGTTGGGCCCAACACTGTGAATAACCAAACCTATTAAACTTATCTCAAGAGAATATTTTATATCTCCGTTAAGAGATTATGAATTCCATCTTGAAAATATATGTTCCATCAACACTAAATGCGGCTGCCCAACATACTGAGGTTTTGACCATAACTTATAGATCTCACTCCTGATATATCAAAGCAACTTACATTTCATGATCAGGTCCATTATTCTCTCAGAATTTAGAGTTGATGTAAATAGAAGTCGTGAGCTTTATTATTCATTTGACAGTCATTAGGAGAATAATAAATCTCACAGCGGTGCAGTTCATATGTCTTAACACTTAAAACATATCAACATACCAACTAGAAGTCTCCACTTCCATGATCAAGACAAATCATCTTAGTTAATATGTTATAGTCTTCGTAGATAAAACACCCAATTTCATCACCGACTACGAACTAAAATTCTGAGTTTACAAAGAACTTATGATTTATATCTTTCTGTGACTTTTCACATAAATCACATACTATGCATCTCATGGACTAAGATAATGTCCCATTATTTCATAAATGGTCTCAAATAATTAAGCAACTTAATTATTCATGACATGCCAATAAATTGGATTTTAGGGCACAAACCCTAACAATCTCCCACTTGCCCTCAAAGGCAATTTCTCCCTATAGAGTAATTCACAGTCACTCTAAGGCAAGGTTTGGAAATAAGTTTTAGCCAGATTTATTGCATAAATTATCTTTTCTATTACTACTTTTCACCTACTCATATCTTCTCTAATGAGATGATACTTACGCATGATGTGTATCTTCACCACCTAGGATGAACACATATCTTAAAGTCCAACTTCATGAATCACAATCAAACTACAAGTCATTATTTGTACATGCAGTATCTATCAAAACCTCACTTTTGTGGACAAGCATATAATCCCTCATTCTCCTAAGATATTTGAGTATATGCTTTACTCCCACTAAATTAAGTGATCTTTGATTCACTTGATATTTACTTACTATGCCCACCGCAAAATAGACATTTAGCCTAGCATTTAGCATAGCATAAAGACTTCCTATCGTTTTGATATAAGGAACCGTCTTATATGCTCTTCCCTTTTATATGTCTTAGGACTATAGTCCTATATAAAGGAACTTCAAACTTTAAAAGGAAAGAATCCTTTCTTAAAGTATTTCATGCTATACTTGGCTAGACACTAATCTATTTAAGTAGTTTAAGATAGACCCAACATCCTAATTTCTGAATTTTAACAAAGTTATAATTCTTAGGATGTGACTAGTCTTTCCCAAGTACTTTATATCAAACTAGACTAGACAACCAAAAACTTCTTTAATGACAATAACTCTATATCATTCTAAATGATTAGAATGTCATCAACGTATATTAAGAAATTTATTATTCTATATAGCCTTTACACACATAAGGCATTTTAAAATTTGATCAAAATCAAACAATTTGATTTCTTGATCAAAGATGATATTTTATGATTTAGATGCTTGCTTTAGTTCATAAATGGATTTTAAGCAACTAGCATACTAAACACTACTGGTTTTTTGTTATGAATAAGTCTAGTTACATCATATAGATGTCTTCCTCAAGATTGCTACTAAAAGAAGCTTTCTTGATATCCATTACCATATTTCATCCTAATGAAATATAATGGATAAGAGAATCTAGATAGAGTCAAACTAGACTATTGGTGAAAGAAAAAATCTTTTCATAATCGAAACATTTCTTTTTGAATAAATCTTTTCGCCACTAGTCTTGACTTTGAAGGTTTGCACCTTCAAATCTATCAATCTCATTTACTTGTAGACCTATTAGAAAACAATAGGCTTAATGCAATTAAGCACCTCTACAAGTTCTAGACTTTAAATAGAATCTAATTCTATTCTCATAACCTTGAATCAGTAATCCACATTCATATCATCTATTGCCTTTACGTAGTACCGAGGATCAAATTCATATCCTTATGGAATGACTTCAAAAGTTTATCCCAAAAGTATGAATTAATTTGGTAATCCTCCCACTACAATATTGTACCCGTGTATTAGCTATATATCTTGAATAATGTCTTGTGATGTATCTAATACAACCATCTCATTTCCAAATGTACTTTATAGTTGTCCTATAACAAATTTTGACATTTTTCTTCTAGAACAATCTACCTTTACTTTGAAAGAGCCCTATTCCTCCTTTATGTATGCACTAACTTTAAAAAGTTATTGAAACTTTATTCCTTTACAAAAAGGAACCCTAGATCATATTATCCTCTAAATAGAATTCATAGATTGTGAATATAACAAAATAATGGTTCTAAAAGCCCATCTTTCACCAATCTTGAATACCATTTAGATTAATAAGATCTAGACATAAGTGCCAAAACATACAAAACCAAAGAATGGAAACTTTCTCTTTAAAAGGTAAAACATATAAATTTCCATCTAGAAAACAATCATGGACAATGCTTAGCTTTACCAAAACAGAAACAATTTCCTTTTGGTCATACTTTTGAGACTAATTTCCTTTTGGCAATTACCAGGGCAACTAACTTAACCAACTGTTTGGTATTATAATTCCTCTTCTTATCACCCTTACCTTTCGGTTTAGGCTAAGAATTTGAATTAAATCATATTGATCCTAGCCTTAACTTTTAGGATGTCTTCCATTACATAGAATTCACTAATCAATTCAGATAATATAAAAAGAATTTATTTTCAAAACAATCTGAATTGATCAAATGATTCTAACAAGGACTTGTGGATTACATCCACATGAGATTAACATTTAATCTCTATATCCAAGAATTCCAATTCATTTTAAAAATAAAATATTTTCATAAAATGATACAGAATTGGAACTTCTTAAGCTTTTCCTAGCACTCAATATGATTCATATCAAACATCTCATTTAGACTTAATATAAAGTCTAAGTCTAGTACTAACTCTTGCATCTCATGCTATAGCACAATTGTGATAGAAGCCAAGGTAACATTTTAGCATTTCAATGGAGACTATGATCATATCATAAGCTATCTTCCATAAATGCATCATGTATAGGAAATTATGATAATGCTGAATCGAAACATGAATATTTGCTTCAGCTCCTTTAAGCACCATGTCCAAAATTATTTCTTAGTTAATGTATTCAACTAAAATAATAGCTAGAGGACAAAATTTATGACAACTTTATACTGAGACTATGAACTAAAATACAGGACATTATCATTTTGCATCCATAACGATATAATATGGAACCCGAAAACCATACTATACTAGGTGCAACGACAACCTAATCCCGCAATTAATATTCCTTGGAAGCGAGGTCATACCAATCACTTTGATCAGGCGAGTATTATTCTCATTATTAATGCTATCATGGTAACTCTTACCAAAAAAAAAATAATTTGCTGCTTTTCCTTTAGCCTCTAAGTAATAATGATATAGCTCCGAAGGGAGGTTAACATTACACTTAGTCTAATGTACACCATTGCCTTGAATCAATGTGAGTCACCAAGTAACTCCACGGAAGCGTGGTTGTTCTCAATGTAAAAACAAACTTCATCTATCATTAATAAGTTTAATCTGTAGTACCATGAATTAAACACCCTCTGAAGGGAGCAAGGCATATATGCCAAGGTGTGGTGCCTAATCATACTACTATAAACCAGCAATGGAAGCTGTGAGAATCAACCCTTGAATCTCTCTCCCACTAGAAATTTTAAACAAGTGAAGTGTCTTGAAATTATTGTAATCTAATCATAATTTTAACCCTACACATCAAATGTGTTTAATTGTTTAAATTCAATGTGATGTAACTATGTCACGTCACAATAGCGTAACGAACATTTGCGCACTCACAAAGAAGTTTAACCTTGTAATCCGTGAAGTAAATACCCTCCGCATGGAATGCAAGACTCAAAGTCAAGACAAGGTATTTATTCACATTACAATAAACTTAACAAAAGGGTTATTTCATCACTCCCACTCGTTATTTGGGTTTTTCTTAAATAATTGTGATCCCATCATAACTAATAACCTTGCACTTGATAAAGACTCTAATCTTATTAGAATCACTAACTAAAATGGAAGTCCTAAACTATTTAGGATTCCTTAAACACTAATGAATCAAAAATTAGTTATATAGAACTCTATCCTTAATTTACTTAATTTACTAGATAAAGTATTCTAATCTCATTAGAAACTATATAACTTTAATTAGAATTTTAATCTCATTAAAAACCTCTAATTAAAATAAATTAAGGATTATCAATCATTAAATGATTTAGTACCAAGAGTTCTATTTAACTAACATCTTTGATCTCATTAGGCCTATTAGTTAGAACCATGTGTAATCTAATCACACATAACCTTGCTCTTAAAAAACTTGAAAACACTTAGAAAAAATTTCTATTTTTATTTCTTTCGATCGATTGAATATGCCCCTCGATTGATCGAAAAAATTAAAATATTCGAACTTGACCTTCTGACTTGTTCGATTGATACTCGATTGCCTCTCGATCGATCGAAAAACAAATTCGATCGATCGACTATCAATCGAAAATCAATCTAATTAAAAGGTCTAATCACTATTTCACTTGATCGATCGAAAGTAATTTTCGATCGATCGAAACTCGTGAAACTTGAATTTCCAGAAATTTTCTAAGGCAATTTTCTAGGGTTTTTCTTGAACAAACAACTAATCGTTTTTTAGTTCTCTTCCAAAAACACTTTTTGATTTTATCAAGGAAGATTTTCAGATCAAACATTAGGGTTTTCAATATCAAAATCAAGAATCATAATAATGCTAGAAACCTTGAAAACATAATCCTAATCTCATTAGAAATAAATTTCATAAACTAGCATTAACTTACTGTTTGATCATAAAAAATAGAATGCAAGGCAAGCATCAATACTCGTTCAACGTTTAGATCTTAATACATATAAACATGAATTGATATCATGGTTTGAACATCCACACATCAAGGACACAATTATGCAGAAAATTTTACTGTAGAAAATTAAATCATCAAGAAAACGTTTTTTCCTTTAATTCTAAAATTCAATCACATGTTACACAAGCATGATATTGAAGACCGCTCTGATACCATTGTTGGGTTTTGTATCTCATTGTTGGTTTTTGTATCTCATACAAAAACACACACAGCGGAAGCAACAAAAACACGAATCTACTTCAATCATGAAAGATAAACATGTAACCAAGAATTCTAGAATCAACGAATAGAAAGCGTACCTTGGTACAGTGAATTTCAAAACCAAACTTGAGAATACCTTTAATCTTCATCTCAATTCCACATGGTGCCCAAGATGTGTGGTCTCTTAATCAGTCCTTTTGTACATAGATTCTCAAAGAAAAATCCTTCTTCTTCTCCTTGTGGAGAAAAACTAATTTCTTTTCTTTTCATTATACGTACGTTAAAACCATTCTCATAGTTTCTTTATTTAATAACACTTATTAAATAATGACTGATTGCTAATTGGGTTAGCCTTTTGGGCCTACCCAATTGGGCTTTAGTTTGTGGCTTGAGATGGGACCAAAGGGACCAATAAGACACTAGCTCCAATGGGCCTTGGGCTTTTCCGTCAACTCCTGACAAGTCCAAAGTTACCATTAATTATATTCAATACCACAATAAGAATATAACTGCACTCTAGGCCTTATCTATAGATTATTTCCCAAGACTTTATTATACATTCAACCCCTTCATTAAAATATTCGTAGTAATACAAAGTCATTAATATTGACTGCCACTTTGAAGATTACTACATCTTAATCCTTGAGTACCCAGTTTAATCCTTTATGTTATTCAACATATATTTATGAAATCCAATTCCATAAATATATACTTTAGTAACTCCTTACTAAAGTGGTTGGGCCCAACACTCTGAATAACCAAACCCATTAAACTTATCTCAAGATAATATTTTATATTTCCGTTAAGAGATTATGAATTCCATCTTGAGAATATATGTTCCATCAACACTATATGCGGCTGCCCAACATACTGAGGTTTTGACCATAACTTATAGATCTCACTCTTGATATATCAAAGCAACCTACATTTTATGATCAGGTCCATTATTCTCTCAGGATTTAGAGTTGATGTAAATAGAAGTCGTGAGCTTTATTATTCATTTGACAGTCATTAGGAGAATAATAAATCTCACAGCGGTGCAGTTCAATATGTCTTAACACTTAAAACATATCAACATACCAACTAGAAGTCTCTACTTCCATAATCAAGACAAATCATCTTAGTTGATATGTTATAGTCTTCGCAGATGAAACGCCCAATTTCATCACCGACTACGAACTAAAATTCTGAGTTTACAAAGAACTTGTGATTTATATTTTTCTGTGACTTTTCACATAAATCACATACTATGCATCTCATGGACTAAGATAATGTCCCATTAGTTCATAAATGGTCTCAAATAATTAAGCAACTTAATTATTCATGACATGCCAATAAATTGGATTTTAGGGCACAAACCCTAACAAAGGGTTCAATTGTAGGTTGGTAAGGTACTTGGGATTCCTTTACTTGTAACCGCTTGATTTGATAATAGTGGAGTTTCGGGAGTGGTGATCTAAAAATCACCCGGTGGAGTTTTTATCGCAAGGGTTTTCCCCATTCATAAACAAATCACCGTGTCATTTAATTTCTGCTGCGTATTTAGTTTATTGGTGATTTGTTTATGCTTCCAAACGTTTGCATGATAAATTGATTAATTAATAACTTGGCTAGTTAATTAATTGGTTTAATCACTAGGGGTCATTCAGATTGTGACCTATCAAGTGATATCAGAATATGCACACTCTGATTAGATTTTAATCTTTGCTGTGCTTGATCCATTAACCCCTGTTTGTCATGGATAGAGGACAATTGTTAATTATACCTCCTTTATTTGATGGGATTAACTATGCATACTGGAAAGTACGCATGAGAGTTTTTTTTGTAGTCCTTAGAAGAAAAGGTGTGGCAATCTGTCGAGATTGGCTGGACTAAGCCAAAGGAAGATCCGGCCGATTGTGATGAAGCCAAGATCAAGGTGGCAAACTTCAACAGCAGGACATTAAATGCGTTGTTCAGTGCGGTCACCAATGAGGAGTTTAAGAAGATATCCTCAACTGAAACTGCTAAAAAGGCATGGACCATCATCCAAACAACCTATGAGGGCACAAAAGTTGTCAAGGATTCAAAGCTTCAGAGGCTCACAACAAGCTTTGAAGAAATAAAGATGAAGAAGGATGAGTCATTCGATGAGTTCTATGCCAAGCTCAAGGACATAGTGAACTCAGCCTTTAATCTTGGGAAAACCATCCCTGAACCCAAGATTGTAAGGAAGGTGCTCAGATCTCTACCCAAGAGATTCCATGCGAAGATTACTGCTATAGAGGAATCAAAGGACATTTTCAAGATTCCTTTAACTGAGCTGGTTGGAAACTTGCAGACCTACGAGATAGGATTATCTAGGATTGGGAAGTCAGGTAAAGGTAAGAGCATGACCTTGAAGGCAAAGAGTAGTGACACAGATAAGTCTTCAGATGATGAAGATTCCAAGATGAAGTCCTACATTATAAGAAAGTTCAAGAAGTTTATAAAGAATGCCAATGGGAGGAGCTTTGACAAGGACCGCAAACAATCCAGTTCTTCTCAGTTTAAGAGCCAAGACAAAGGGACGAAGGATGCTAAGGATGGCGGTCAGTACACTATTCTTGTAGGACCAAAATGTTTTGGATGTCATTGATTCGATCACATGAAGCATGAATGCCCTACATATCTCAAGAGCATTGGGACGAGTAAGGCACTTGTTGTAACCTTGAGTGACACTGAGTCTGAAGATGATTCCAATAATAAGGATGATAGAATCTTAAAAGCCTTCACTGCCACAGTCAATCCTACTGAAGGGATTGTTGATGAAGTGGAAGAAGAAGAAGAATTTGTGGATTCTATGTGTGAGAAGATGGATGATCAAGATGATATCCATTCAGCTTATGAGAAACTATACAAGCTCTCTGAGAAGCATGAGAAACTGTATAGGTTGACCACCAAGAAGCTCAGTGATGTGAAACTCGATCATGAAGAACTTTCCACAAAGTTTGATGAAGCTAATCAAATGATTGGTGCATTGAGGTTTGAGAACAATTTATTGGCTGAGAAGACCAAGAAGCTTGAAGCGGAACTGTTTCAAGTCAGAGCTCAACTGGAGAGGACTTCAAGTGCAAAGCTTGATGAGATGCTCAGCAATCAGAAATCTGCTTCGGATCGAACAGGCTTAGGGTATGGTCTTTCTTCCTCTAATACTACTTCTACTAGTACTACTGTTTTTGTTTCTCCTGCTAATAACACTGAAATTGAGAATACTGATGTTAAAATTGAATTAGCTAGTCAGAACTTAGACAAGGGTAAATCTATCTTAGGAGCACCCCTTAAGCAAGATAAAAAAGATGCTAAAAACCCTAGGACTAAGAAGGCTAACTCTCAAAAGCCAAAATAAAAGAAGTAGCATTTCTATCATCATTGTCGAGTTGCCGGTCATACTCGACCAAATTACTACAAGTGGCTAGCCACTCAACAGAGAAATGGCATGATAGCATCTGGAAGCCAAAATCAGGTTCAATCCTCTCTTGCTCCTCTCAAAGATCTTCTAAAAGCCCTCATGCTCTTTTCAAACTAGAATAGTTTCAATTCTTTCCCCTCACAGCTGGTTCAAGGGGTCAATCAAAGGAAAAGTTCTTCCAAGATGTGGAAGAAAAAGGACTCTAAGTGATTTCATCACTTTCTTCTATCCACTTGTTTTATTTGTTGCACTACTTGTGTGTTTTTCATTTTTTTTTAAGTCAGTCTAGTTTTATGTTGTGTTTTGATAGCATGTTTTTGTGTATTTATTTTTAGTTTTGCTTATTTTGTTTTTGATATAAAAAAAGAAAAAATTGAAAAATCAGAAAAATACAAAAACAGTGTGTGTTTTGTGTACTTTAGTACTTGTGTACCTTGGATGGCCATTGAAATAAAGTGTTCTAAACTTTGTACTTTTTGTAGCTTAGATGAGCATCTCTATGCACAACTAAACAAGTGATCTTTGTGGCTTTTGTTTGTGATGAGTCAGATTATGTTATCTCTTAAAACTTAACACTCATATCACTCTTTTTGACGGGTAGGACTAGAAAATCCTAAGAGAAAGACATAAATAACTATTTCACCACTGTTGCCCGCCAATCATAATATGACACCTGTATGCTTCGGCATAGCAAAAGTGTAGTGTCAAAGACACCCGTATGTTTCGGCATAGCAAAAGTGCAGTGTCAAATGCTTAACATCTTGGGTATTTCTTTTCTCTCTTTTTATATGCCCAAGCATGATATGCCTAAAAGAAAATATACAAAGAAAAATAAAAAGCAGAAAGATAAAAAATGTTTTAAATATGGTTGCAAGCGTGTATTTTAGGAGATGTGGGAGTTATAGGATGTACTTCAAAGATGATAGTCTCCATCAAACAGTTATGATTGTGTGTGAGTTAAAGTTATTTTCTCATATCTCAGATCATCATAACATGAATACACATATGCAATCTTGCGATGTTTTTCACACACAAAATGCAATATTCTTTGCTACAATTGATACATGTGCAAGTACAATGTGATTTGGCCATTACAAGTTTTTACATGTGCTAATGTATGCTCACTAAACTATCTTAACTTGCTCTTGAAAAATAAAATTGGTTAGACTTATTTAGTGTGTGTGTGTGTTTCTGAAAATCCATGTGCTTAAAATGTTTGATGAGAGATGATTTTAAGAGCTTAATATGTTGATTGGATCATTAGTTGAGGTGCATGTTGGATTGCATTCATGTCTGTGTTTTTCACTTCTCTAAAAACTGTTTTCAAAAGCTGGCTCAACACCTCCTCAATACCTTGTTATATGTCGAGCTTCTTAAGCCTTTTTCTTATCGCAATCTCGACACCTCCTCGACACCTAGTGGATCGATCGAGAAAGTTCTTGCCTCCTCGATACCTTCTCGATACCTTATGGATCGATTGAGATTTTGTTCCTTGAAGGTGTTTCTTGTTCCTTGATACCTTTCGACACCTGCAGCTATCAAAGGCCATTTTCTCGACACCTACCTCGATAGATTCCTCGATACCTCTCAACACCTCAGCTGTCAAGAATTACTGATGCTTCTATATAAGTTGCTGTCACGATTCAGTTCTCATTTTCTCGATCTCTTTCGACCTATCCACGGTTGTTCATCTCCCAAACTCCTTTTTCTCACTCAAAATCTTCAACCCACGTGATTTTTGGCCCTTCCTTGCTTCAAATCACTTGGTTTGATCTCTTTTTCCTTCTTTATTCATGCATTTCATGTTTTGAATCTTAGGTTTTAGGGTTTTAGAAAAGTTTTAGGGTTTTTCAAAATTGATGAGTTTTTCTTGAAATTTTGGATTGGGTTTTCACTTAAATGTGTTCAAAATGTTATACATTGCATTACATGTGCATTAGAATGGTATTTTCATGCATTTAGATGTGTGTTCTATGCTTGTGTGCTGGTAGAATTGGATTGGGCTGAGCCCATGATGCTTTTTACTTTGCATGTCACATGTTCATTCATTCCTCATGCATACGTACTCTTTATTCAATATATTTGATATATTTGAACTGTTTTAGCACTTTTCTGATTGTCTCTTTCTCTCTCTTTCTCATTCTGTTTACGTTAGTAGTGTCTATAGCACCTAAGCGTAAATTTACTCCGGCTCGGAACCCTTTGCATTCTAGAGCTTCTTTCTCTTCTGATTCTGCTCCTCTTAATCTTTGGTTCCATGATAAGGATGCCCACAAGGAATTTTTAGATAACTTTTCTAGACGAAGTGTTCATCTGGAACGCCAAATCATTTTGGTGGACTTCGCTGATACTGACCTTCCCTCTGTCATTCACAGTAGGGGATGGGAGTCACTGTGTGACGTCCCAGTCACATGTCCTCTCATGCTTATTCAGGAGTTTTACTCCAACATGCATGGGATTGATCGTTCAGTACATCTTTTTTTCACTCGCGTTCGAGGAACGCACATCCCTATCACACCGCAGCTAGTTACGGATGTGCTTCAAGTTCTTAGGATAGAGTTTCCTGACTATCCTTCTTGTGAGCGTCTGAGAACTGTGTCCAAAGATGAGCTCATTTTTGCTTTTTGTGAGCACCCCGCTGATTGGGGTGAACATCAGTATACATCATATAGACCTTTTGCTAAAGGCCCTAGATTCTTAAACATAATGATGACTTTTGTACTCCATCCACTCTCTCACTACAACTCTATCACAGAGCCTCATGCTCGATTTTTGTTATCTCTTCTTGAGCATCTTACTATATATTTTCCTTCTCATTTCATTATTTCTATCATTGATGTTCATTTAGATTTGGTGTTCTGTGATAAGCTCATCTTTCCTTCCGCTATCATGAGGATCTTACGCCATTTTTCTATCCCTTTTCCTGTATTCGACCATTTCACACACATTTGTGCCATAAATGCTGCTACCGTAAAACGTAGTGAGGCTCAGTTTAGGTCGAGATAGCCGGATTCCACTCCTCCTTCCCGTTCAGCTCCATCCAAATTTGCTCCATCTAAATTTGCTCATTCTTCCTCTATGGGTGATGTATCTCTTAGAGACATCATGGCGCAGCTGCAGTGCATGGATGCTCGCCTCGATACACTCTCCACTGAGTTGTATCAGGTGAATGTTCGTATTGGTTGTATTGCATGACAGCAGGCGACTATAGGTGGTTTTGCTCCTGAGGTTACTCCTTCACCACCTCCTCCAGTAGCTTCTGATTCTGAGTATGATGATGACGAGGATGATGATACTTCAGATGACGATGATGGAGATGCTAGCTCTACTGATGAGATGTCTACTTGACACTCTACCTTTTGTCACTTGTGACAAAAAGGGGGAGTAGTTTTGGGGATATAAGAGTAGTCATCTTAGAGGGAGAGTTAGTATAAGACAATTTT
Source organism: Quercus variabilis (assembly GCA_030445155.1). Taxonomy (NCBI): domain Eukaryota; kingdom Viridiplantae; phylum Streptophyta; class Magnoliopsida; order Fagales; family Fagaceae; genus Quercus; species Quercus variabilis. The sequence continues at coordinate 31,019,561 of CP129455.1, read as the reverse complement.
GATAGGGAGAGTGTTGATTCTTGAGAGATGTAGTGAGGTTATGATGTATCTTTTATTTTCTATTCTTTTTAGATACATTGTTCTTGTATATGAGGTCTTGTGACCAGTTTTACATATATTGTACTTATTTTCTCTATATATGTGTATGTATGTTTCTTTCACTTATCTCTACATGTATTGTTTCTTTTTTATCTTTATACACATGTTCCTTATATTTGTATACAATCTATTATTTCTGTTTCACACAAGATGCCTTGATGAGTTTTGTTTAAAAGTGTTTCAGTAATACAGGTTGTCAAAATCTACTTGCCATAAACTCTTTTCTTGCAAAGTTTTTCAAGGGTTTGTGATAGGATAGATTTTATTGTATTCAACAAGTGAATATGAGTTGAGTGATTTATGACTTCTCTCATATATTCATTTGTTTGTTGTGGTTTTGTCACGGATTGCCAAAGGGGGAGATTGTTAGGACATATGTGTTTTCACTTGTTAAGAACATGTATCATTTGTTTGTGTAAATTAGCTAATCCTTTGACAAAATGCACTCTATTTGTAATTGGGTAGTTCTAGGTGTTTTTAATACTTTAAGAAACAAGGTTTCAAGATCAAGTGTTAAAGTCATCAAGTTTATCCAAGAAAAACAAGCTGAAGTGCAAATTCATTAAAGCTTAACACTTTCTCAATAGCTCCTCGACACCTTGCTATCTGTCGAGATTTATAAAATCAAATTTTCTGATCTGATTTCTTAAGATTCGTGAATGTGTCTTTGGCCTTTCTTTTCTTCTAACCCTAAACATATAAAATGATTATTTTAAGAGCCGTCAAATTGTACACAAGTTGCATAAGCATTGAGCAAACTCTGTTCAAGCAAAAGTTCTTGACCTAGTTCATCTCTTTTAAAGAAGTTGCTGTGTATTTGCACCAAAGGGTTTTGTGACCAAGCATCTTCCTGATCTTCATCGTGTAGAATGAACTGAAAAATTTTGCAGCCAACCTCTCCTTCTAAGTTGGTGTTGAAGTTGCGTACTAGGATCCGCGCATTGGTTAGTCGCGTACTTGGGAGCCGTGCATCAAAGGTGGGAACTGTCACTACAGATCAAGTCCAATTGGGTATTAGGGTAAGGGTTCAACTATAGGTTGGTAAGGTACTTGGAATTCCTTTACTTGTAACCGCTTGATTTGATAATAGTGGAGTTTCAGGAGTAGTGATCTGAAAATCACCTGGTGGGGTTTTTGTCGCAAGGGTTTTCCCCATTCGTAAACAAATCACCGTGTCATTTAATTTCGGCTGCATATTTTGTTTATTGGTGATTTGTTTGTGCTTCCACGTGTTTGCATGATAAATTGATTAATTAATAACTTGATTAATTAATTAATTAGTTTAATCACTAGGGGTCATTCAGTTTGTGACCTATCACTATTTTGTCAAAAAAGAGCCCAAGATTATGAATACTCGGAAAAGAAAAATCTCATGGTAAAATATTACTGTGGCAATCGTCTTATAAAAAAATTCATTGAGAGTTATCTTGAAAATCATGTTCTCATATTATAAACCCATGAAATACATGGGCATCATTTGCATTGCAACATCCATAATAGACACCTTCAACACTCATGGTAAACATTCAAACCCACAAGATCATCATTTAAGCTATGATGCGATTATTAGAAACCATGAACATTATTTGCAACATGGAATTCATCAAAGTAAATATTATTTACAAAAGTATTTTGAAACTTTTCCTATTGTTTCAAACATTACAACTAATTGACCAAAGGCCCATTGCAAGCATTTATAAAAAACCCAAAAATATTTACTAATAAAAGTCCATGAGGAATGAAAACCCATGGCAACATGTGCACACAACCCAGCCCAAGGGAGCCAACCCATGTGAGCAAGCCCAAGCAAAAAACACTAGCAGGAGGCAAAGGATTGAGAGTGGGCAAACTGCCCTTGTTCATCCCTAACCAAAAGGAGCAACTAGGGACTCATACAAAGGAATCAAGCCTATAGGAATGGACTAGGGGTTGTCCCATCAGTTTTCTGTCACCCTCTACCTGATGTGAACAGTGTCCAAAGGTTGTCATATCAGCTAAAGTCTAAAGAATGATAGAACTCTATCATCTTCCTCAAGACTGCACCTCTAACGGAAGGGGAGCTGAAACCAAATTATTCAAACTCCAAAAAATTGATTTTAAAAATGCTAAAAATGTTCGAGACATGATTTATGTGCCAAGCCCATGAATCCTAAAGGGGAAAAAATTGGGAACATATGGTTTAAAGGGCATAAAGGGATTTCTAGCAGGCCCCCCTGAAGTAGACTAGAACTTGACACCTAGATTGGGGTGTTAAATCTTACTTCTCAGGGGTCTGAATATTAGTTGCAGCATTAGGATTCACTCTTGATACACGCTTCAAATCACAATAATCAAGCTCAGCAAATCCTGGCATTTAATGCAAAACGCTCTAAAATCCATCATTACCCAAAAAAGCAAGGCAGCCCCTAAAATGGATATTCCCACTTTTGATAAAAAATCTCAGGAAAGCTTGACTCTAATTCATCACCTTTGAGTGGTCATACATTTTTTGGATTCTTGTCAATTAATGCTTCTCTAAAAACTCCACTATAAAAGCACAAGCAAACTAACCAAAAACCAACTGAGCTACCCCTCTCTGAGATTGAGATTCATTGGCCATTTTTGCTAGTGGTTTAGCTCTCTTTTCATCAACCATCATCTTTAACCCAAACTCATCTAATCCCAAATGTTTTTCTCCTCCCTTTACACTACCATAGCTCATAAGTGTCTTCCATCTAGTCACAAACAGCCTATTACCCATAAAAGACTTCAGTGTCTGTATCAATCCCATCTCACTCACTCAAAAGTAGCCCACGTTCATCTTACTCATGCCTTATAAATTTACATCCACTAAAAACTTAACTCATTAAAATCTTAACTTGATACTTGTTGTACTGAGTTAGGGATCTTTCTCTCCCTTCACACCATGCCAATTAATCCTCCATTTTTTTTACCTAGGGAACCCTTAGTTTTTACTTTTTACTTTATTGTTGAAGGATATGATGTATTTGTAACAATTGAACTTTTCCCTCACATTGATGTAATGATGGCAGAAAGCACAATAAATTCCTTTTGAATGAGACACATAAGGACCTAAAATTTGCTTAAATCTATCTAATTATTGATGGCTGAACCGTGTAATTCCACTTTTACCGTTGGACAATTCATCTTTTGGACTTAAGTATAATTGCACCCTTATCGCTGGAGAATTTATTTCCCTTGAACTATCAAAACAGGACCACTAATGTACTAATTAAGTATCATAAAGTATATTTTCATTGGGCTTTTGTTGCTGTTCTGTTGAATGTAGCCTTTGTTTCCTTGCTTGGGTAGGCTTGTCATCACACTAATAGCCTTTGGGTGTCATCTCAAGAGCTCATAGTTGAGTTTCAGTTTTGTTCCCCAACATCTTATTCAGAGGCATTAATTTCCCCCTGTAAGGTTGAAATTTATCAACCATCTTGTTGGCTTTATTCCATGCTAACTTGCTTGTAATTTAAGCGCTTAATAACTCTATATTTAGGTGGGATTATTGTAAGGGTAGTGTGTGAGAAGATGTGAAGAAAAGCTCAAGTATATGCAAAGAAGCAGAGCTTCGCAGCTAGGACTCGTGGGGTGGCTCGTGGCTACAAGCCACCAAATGCAGGCACGTGAGATGCACACAGGGAAGCTGAAGGGTCATGCCAGCTGTCATACTACAGGACAAAAGGTCCAGGTTGGCCAGGCCATTACGTCGCGACTTGAATTCACGACTTAGACAAGCCATGAGACCAAGTCGCGAATCAGCCTTGTTTGGCAAAAACTGTCTCTTCGTATTCCTTTCTTACCCCACTATATATAGACCCTAATACTCACTAAATTGAGAGAGCTTCCAGAGAGAATTTTGTGAGAGAAACCCTAGAGATTTACGTATGAAAGAGATTAATAAATCATACTCATCACAAACACGAACCATAAAACTCACTTGCTTAGTTGTATATTGAGATGCTTATCTAAGCTACAAAAGATACAAAATTTAGAAAACTTTGTTTCAATGGCCATCCAAGGTATATAAGTACCAATATACACAAGACACACATTGTTTTTGTAATTTTATGATTTTTCAATTCTTTTTAATGAAAAACAAAATAAAGCAAAACTGAAAATAAACAAACAACATATTAAATAAAGCATAGCATAAAACTAAACTGACTCAAAAACAAGAAAGCAAAACACACAAGTAATGCATAAACAAAAAGAGAGAGAGAGAGAGAGAGAGAGTGTGTGTGTGTGTGTGTGTGTGACTAAATTACTTAGAGCCTTTTTCCTTCCACATCTTGGAAGTATCTTTCTATTGATCGAACCTTTGATCCGGCGATAAAGGGGAAGAATTGAAACCGTTCAAGTTTGAAAGGAACATGAGGACTTTAAGAAAATCTCCAAGAAGAGAAAACGAGAATGGAAACTGATTCTGGTTTCCAAATGAGATCATACTACTGTTTTGTTGAGTGGCTAACCATTTGTTACAATTAGGCCGAGTATGTCCTGTAAATCCACAATGACGACAGAAATGCTGCTTCTTCTGTTTAGACTTTTAGTTATTGCCCTTCTTAGCCTTAGGGTTTTTAGTCTCTTTCTTTTCAAACTTAAGGGGTGCACCTAAGATGAATTTACCCTTGTCTATGTTCTCACTAGCTAAAACAGTTTTAAAATCATTGTTCTCAAAATCAACATTATTAATAGGTGAAACAAACACAGTAGTACTAAAAGAAGCAATATTAAGAGAAGAGAAATCATACCGCAAACCGGTTCGATCAAAAGCACATTTCTGAAAGCTAAACATCTCATCAAGCTTTGCACTTGAAGTCCTTTCCAATTGAGCTTTGACTTGAAACAACTTCGCTTCAAAGCTTCTTGGTCTTTTCAGCAAAGAAATTGTTCTCAAATCGCAATGTTCCAATAGTCTGATTAGCTTCGTCAAACTTATGGAAAGCTCTTCTCGATCAAGTTCCACATCACTCAGCTTCTTGGTGGCTAGCCTACATAGTTTCTCATGATTCTTAGAAACCTTGTACAATTTTTCATAAGTTGTATCAATATCATCTTGATCGTCCATTTTCTCAAACTTAGAGTCCACCATTCCTCTTCATCGTCTACTATTTCTAAAACCCCATCAGTAAGATCAACTGTAGCAATAAAGGCATTCAAGATTCCCTTGTCATCACTGTCATTTGAATCATCCTCAGGCTTGGTGTCACTTTAGGTAGCAGCAAGGGCCTTGCTTTTCCCAATAGTCTTGAGATAAGTTAAACCTTCTTGTTTCATATGTCCAAAACCTTGACACCTGAAACATTTTGGTCTAGAAGGAACAATGTACTGATTACCTTCCTTAACATTCTTCTTTCCTTTGTCTTGGTTCTTGAACTGAGATGAATTGGATTGCTTACGGTCTTTATATAAATTCCTTTGCATTGGCATTCTTCACGAATTTTTTGAACTGCCTCGTGATATAGGATTCCATCTTAGACTCTTCATCATCAGAAGGCTCATCAATATCACTGCTTTTGGCCTTCAAAGCTATGCTCTTGCTCTTGCGTGATTTCCCTATCCTAGTCAACCCCAATTCATAGGTTTGCAAGTTGCCAACTAATTCTGTCAAAGGAATTTGGTCGATGTCCTTTAATTCCTTAATGGCGGTGATCTTGGCATGAAATCTCTTCGGTAGAGATCTAAGCACATTTCTTACAATCTTGGGCTTAGGAATGGTTTCCCCAAGATTAAAGATAGAATTTACTATGTCCTTCAACTTGGCAAAGAACTCATCAAACGACTCATCCTCCTCCATCTTAATCTCTTCAAAGCTCGTACTAAGTCTTTGAAACTTTGAATCCTTGGGTCCCTTAATAGGTTGTCTGAAGGATAGTCCATGCTTCCTTAGTAGTTTCAATTGATAATATCTTCTTGAACTCCTCATTGGTAACCGTACTGAATAAGGCATTCAATGCTCTACTGTTGAAATTCGCTGCCTTGATTTTGGCATCATCCTAATTAGCCGGCGCTTCCTTTAGCTTAGTCCAGCCAATCTCCATAGCTTGCCTTCTCATCTAAAGACTGCAAGAAAGTTTTCATGCATACTTTCCAGTATGCATAGTTAGTGCCATCAAATAAATGAGATATAATTAAAGATCTTCCTCTATCCATGAGAAACAAAGGTCAATGGATCACACTGCAAAAGATTAACCTTAATCAAAGTGTGCCCACTTTAATACCACTTGATAGGCTAAGAATGTATTGACCCATTTGGTAAATTAATCAATTAATTTAGCCAAGTAAAATTAATTAGATTCAGCTACATGCAATGACCATGGTAGCACAAACAAATCACCAAATAACTAAATGCAACGGAAAATAAATTTGACATGGGTGATTTGTTTACAAATAGGGAAAATTACTGAGGTAAAACCCCACCGGATGAATTTAAGGTCATCATTCTAGAAAATCCACTATTATCAAAACAAGCGGTTACAAGTAAAGGAATCTCAGTACCTTATACCAACCTACAGTTGAATTCTTACCCCAATACCCAATTAAACTTGTAATATAGTGACAATCTCTCCTCTCAATGCACGGCTCTCAATATGTGACTAACCAATCGATGCACAAATCCTAGTATGTGACTAATACACCAACTTGAGAAATATGTCCGCTGCAAAGTTCTTCAGTTCATCCATACAATGAAGATCAAGAAACTCCTTGGTTACAAAACCCTTGGTGCATTAACGCAACAGCTTCTTTGAGAGAAAGATGAATTAGGGCAAATTGTCTCTGGTCACAATTTGAGTGAATAATCACTTTGCACCAAGTTGCATCACCTTTGATGATTTTTAAAATAATCTTTATATATGTATAGAGTTGTGAGAAAAGAAACCCTATACAAATAAATATGAATATGCGTGAAACCATATTTGGAAATCTGAATTTCATAATTCTCGATAGAGCTATCTGTTGAGCTTCAGATATTAAATTTATATAGATACATCTGTCGAAATATCTGTCAAATTTTGATGAACAACACTTATTCACTTGATTCTTGGATAGACTTGCATGGCTTCAATATTGGACTTGAACACTTGTTCCTTAAAGTATTAAACACATTCTAAATCTACCTAATTACAAGTAAAGTGCGTTTTGTCAAAGGATTAGCCAATTCTATATGACATATGTTCTTAACATGTTTCACATATGTCCTAACATATATGGATATCATTAAAAAAAAACACTAATATGTGTAAAGTTTTATAATTTCCTTCTACTAACAAAGTTAAATGGCTAAAAATATGTTGGTTTTAGATCTTTGCCAAAGCAATTATTAACTAGTTTTAAGGCCAAGTTATTAATTAGATTTATTATAAACAACCTTAGGTTAATGTAACAATCATCAATATCATGCACATAAGAAATATAAAGGAACACAAAATATGATGACTTTGGAAAATTAGTGAAACAAACTAGTTCCACAATAAAAACTTTGAGAAACTTGACCTTATCAATCCCAAGATGAATAGATCCACTATCAAATAGATGTTCATAGATTAAATAACCTTATTTCTTCTTAAACTTAAATAAATTTACCAAATTCAACTTCGAAATACACAAACTTCTTTGATATGGATGTGCTCCTAACATGAACCTCCAGTCCACGACTCCAATATCACACTTGAAGATTTAGATTTCTAACAACTTTGTTTTATGGATGAGGTAGCAACTTCTACAACACCAAACTTTGAGTTTCTTCAAGGAATATCACCATTAGAAGGCATGAGAGAATTTTGGGGACAGAAACCCTAAATACAAAATAGGAGGCCCTTCTCTCTCTATTATATTTCACCCCTTAAAGTCTCTTTTTATAGTGTGGAGAAAGTAGCATGAATTCCTTGTAGTTTGGTGACGGGCTAAGTTTTAAAATCTGTAATCTAGTTTGATCTACAATATTTAGTTTGTCGAATGAAGTGCTCCTATGAACACATGTATACAATCTAATACAATCAAATCCACACAATTTAGAGTATCACATACTTAAAGCTCTCCATATTAAATACAAAAAAAAATACCATTCAATATACTAAATTTTAGCACAAAGGAACTTGGGTTTAAATTATCAAGAAAAAGAAAAGAAAAAAGATGTGAACTTGGGCCCAAATCCCTCCATTCCAATTATATATATATATATATATATTCTTTCCTCCTTTTGGGGATTGATTTCCTAGCTAAGCTTGTCATTTTGAAATCTAGTCCACAATACTTCTTCACCTGGTTGCAACATGCAAGCTATTAAATATATTAGCAACACAATATGTTATACCATATTGTATATGCCAGAGTGGATGCGAAAGGGGAAGCATAGAATAGGAACACAAAGAACATGAGAGTTATGTGGTTCAGCCTTATCGACTTACATTCATGGAGAAATTCCTTAAGGGTTACATCTTTATTATGTAAGAGTGTAATACAATAATATGTGTTACAATGAACCCTAAATTGAGTATATATAGACGACTAAACCCTAGACTACTAGTACAATTAGGATTGGTCTTGGGTCTATTACATTATGCTAATATGTCTAATATATCTTTAAAACCCTCCTTGAAACTCAAGGCGGAAGCTCGATGGAGGTTTGAGATTGGATAAGCATGAGAAGATCACTTGGAGATGCCTTGAAGAATGCATTTAAAGAAATCACAATGAAGAATGTGCCAATTGACCAATTTCAGAGTTTTAAATGAAGAAACGGAGTCTAAAATCGAAATCTATGAGAAAAACTGAGTATTTAGAAATTTTAACTTTTAGTCAAATGTTAACGCAAAAGTCAAAGTCAATAGTCAGCACTCAGCGAAAGTCAATGGAATAGTCAAAGTAAATAGTGACTAGTCAACGGTTTACACAATTCGGGTTGATTCCAAGTTTTCTAAGTCAATTCACAAATCGGGCTGCAGAGCCGGTGACATTGTCTTGATGACGTGGCACTGACCTAGGCTACAATTGACTTGGCTTAGGCTTGCATGGCACTATCGTGGCTAGATGACATCACAATATGACATCATGAATACATCTGCAACAATTTTCCGGCAAGTGTAGCACGTGCAAGACCCAAAAGGTGCGTGTAACTAACATTTAGTGCATGGAGGCGCATGCAACACCCATGACCTCCAGATTTTACAAATTTGCAGATCAGTGGGCTACAAGGCTATCAGGGCAACGCTAGTAACCAGAGGAGGATCTAAACCTGTGAAATATGTAGCAGCACGTGGAGAAGTTGGTGGAAACAGCAGCAGCGCGTGAAGGTGCATGCTGCATTCAGTGCAGGCTAGACTTCTGGGTTTTTCTCGCAGGAGGCCGTGGGGCACATCTGTGTGGTTGGTTTTTTTAGGCAAAGGCTTGATGTGCACAAATCTGAGAGTTTTAGTCATGGTTTGCTTGGTTGTTGGATTTTGACATAGTACATAAGCAACCTCGCACGTGTAAGCGATGACATAAGCAGCCTCACACATGTAAGCGATGACATAATCAGCCTCGCATGTGTAAGCGATGACATAAGCGGACCAATCAAGCTATGACATGTGTCACCAATTAGAATCCACCATGTGTCGCTCACCCACCTCCAAACTCCTATAAATAGAAGCCTTCCTAAGGCATTTGAAGGAGAGAGCTGGAAAGAGGGCACCAAGCCATCTGAAGCACTCAGAAGTCCAGAAGCTCTGCTGGAATCAAGCCCTGAAGCCTTCAGCAACTTCAAGAACTTCAACCTTCAAATACAAAGAACATTCAAAGCAGAATCATCCAAACTACCTGCCTAGATCTCAAAGTTCATTGGAATCAAGCTCAAAAGCCTCCAAAAACCTTAACAAACCACAAATTAGTGAAGCTCAACGGATCTAAGCCTCTAAAGCCCCGAAGAACTTCCACCACAAACCGTCAAATATGAAGAACATTCAAAGAGGAATCATCCAAATCATATTCCTATATCTCAAAGTTCACTGGAACCAGGCTCAAAAGCCTCCAGAAACCTCACAAACCACAAATCAATGAAACTCTACGGATTCAAACCTTTAAAACACCGAAGAACTTCCACCACAAACCTTCGAAAATGAAGAATACACCAAGAACATGAAGAACACATAAAGAACAAGAAGAACGTGAAGAACAAAGGATTTCTAACAAGCTCATAGCCAAAGATTCATTGTAATTCCGTTTCAAAAATTTTCGATCCATCCCTCAACCAAATTGAAGAATATCTTGTATTCAAATCAAATCACATTACAACAACTCCAATCAACAAATCTTTCAAGGAGATCGAATCAGAGGATCACTCTTTTGTAATCACAGAGAATTGTACCACACAAACATTCAATACAAATTCGCATTTGTGAAACTATTTTACTTGTTTGACTTATTTCGAACCGAGAAATTTAGTCGTCCACATATTCTGGCACGCCCAGTGGGACCTCTCTGCCTTTCATCTCATTCTCCTTCAAAGAAATCATCATCATCATCATCTTGCAACCAACTTCAATGGCCACTAGCAAGAACATCCAAGCTTCAACAACTTCTTCAACTAAACTTGGTACGGCTACCACCAACAACTACATTGGTGCAATCAATTGTAGCCAACCTAAAGCTCATAATCAACTTAAATCTCAATCAAGCAAGGAAGCCAAGGTCCAAACAATCATCTCCTTAGACCCTCTCACAAGAAACAAAGTCATCAACAAGGACGTCTCCACCTTGGAACACCTCAAGTATGGGGGCAAATCCCCATCTTCCTTCACAAGAAGTTGGTCGCATGATTTCTCTCCCATAAAAGGGAACCCAAAAGATGAGATTTCACGTGCTCACTTCAATTCACTTCCTTCTCCATCATCTTGGGAAGTTGTGTCAGTCATGATGACTAACACGTCTACCATGGAAGAAAAGATGGCTGAAATGGAGCAAAGGGTTGTCCTTCTCACAAAAGCACTTGAAGATAAGGTCCTCCAAATTGCAATTTTAATGAATAAACTCAAAGTACAAGATCTTGGTGAATCAAGCCATGGTCATAAATTCACATCTGCGAAGGATGACGAAGGGAGAGAAATTGAAAACACTCCCCGACGAGCACAATCTACTTCGGTTGCTTCGTTGTTAGTCCAACAATTACAAGACATGATAACAAATACCATCCGAGCACAATATGGAGGTTCTTCTACAAGTTCTCTCACATATTCAAAACCCTACATAAAGCGCATCGACAACATAAGAATGCCAAATGGGTATCAACCCCCAAGTTTTTGCAGTTTGATGGCCATGGAAATTCTAAGCAACACGTTGCTTACTTTGTAGAAACTTGTGAGAACGCAAGGACTCAAGGAGGCCTCCTTGTAAAGCAATTTGTTCGTTCGCTCAAAGGAAATGCCTTTAATTAGTATACAGACTTAGAACCCGAGTCAATCGACAGTTGGCAACAACTCAAAAGAGAGTTTCTTGACCGATTCTATAGCACGCGTCATACAGTGAGCATGATAGAGCTTACTAATACCAAGCAATGGGAAGATGAGCCGGTGGTCGATTATATCAATCGATGGCGTTCTTTAAGCTTGGATTGCAAGGATCGACTTTCTGAAATTTCTGCTGTAGAGATGTGCATCCAAGGCATGCATTGGGGACTTCTTTACATCCTTCAAGAGATAAAATTTGAAGAGTTAGTAACCCATGCGCACGACATGGAGTTGAGTATTGCTAGCCATGGAAGTACAAACCCTCCCACACTTGAGGAAAGCAAAAGGGAAGTAAGGAGGAATGATAGGAATGCAAAAGTCAGCCTCAAAGACCCAATGGTTGTTAACACTACCGAAGTTAAGGTTCCAAGAAAGGGAGCGAAGGCAAATGAAAAACAGCTTGAAGGATGGCAAAAGAACGAAGTGCGCCGCCTAACTTTTAAGGAACGTGAGCAAAACGCATATCCGTTCCCTGATGAAGATGTGCCAAACATCTTAGAACAATTATTGCAATTGAAGCTGATTGAATTGCTAGAATGCAAGCGACCACAAGACATAGGGAAAGTTGATGACCCTAACTACTGCAAATATCATCGCATCATTGGCCACCCAATCCAAAAATGCTTCGTCTTCAAAAAACAAATCATGAAGCTCACCAAAGAAAACAAGATTGATCTAGACTTTGATGAAGTTGTCGGGTCAAACCATGTGACCATTGCTTGTGATGTACTTCCAACTCTCAAGCAGGGGGTAAACACTAACGAAGCTTACAAATTGATTGACAATGATAGCATAAGGATCGGCCCCATCAATGGGAAGTTCCTTAAACACTTCTACGCTTGAACATCGAGGATTACTCCTTGGCAAGAGCTTAAACTACCCACTACAGCGCTGCAAGGGTACATGATGTCTTCTCATTACCTTTGAAAGCGTACCAATAAGGAGAAACTAATCCCACTCTATGTCACCAATTGCTAGTGTGGCGTAGTGGTTGGACGCCCATGTCGCCCTTGAGGGGTCTCGGGTTCGATTAGTGGTGATACCCACTATTACACACTGAGCCCTCCTTTTTTGCAAAATATCATCAAAAAAAAAAAAAAAAAAAATCTTTCGACCTACGTAATGACTTGATCTCTCTTGAGGGTATGTAGGCAACTTGGTATCATTCACTAAGTTCAATCACATGAAAAGAAGAAGGATTGCCAATCTAACTTAAGGAATTTTTCAAAGGTCGTCAATATGCTTTTGAGATTCCTTTAATTGGCAGGCGTTGCTTAGGATCAGTTAATTCCTTACTACATGATACTCAAAGATCATTATGGTAGAAAAACACAGCTGCAAAGAGTTGGTGTTACTCAACTTTCCTTGAACTAATGATAAACATAAGTTACTTCTTGGTTGTGGAGTAAAATAAAATCTTCAACCTCTTTTGCAAAGAATGAAGTCTTCATGGCATTGTCCCTCTTCTGTAGACATCCTCCCATGTCTCTATAGTTTTGCCACTTCACAATCCAAAATTTGAACCACATCATCTCCCTTCTGAATGGTGCCGTTTCATATCATGTCTCTAGAATTTGGACAACGTCACCTTCCTCCAGCATCTAAAGTTGGTGTTGCGTCATCTCTCCTCTAAGGGCATGTTCATGCAATGTCAAAGTCTTGGCGGCATTCTTCTCACATCTTCAAGGTATTATTGGCATCTCTTTGCATACTCAAAGTCTTGATGGGAGCTTCTTGAAACTTAAAGGTTTTATTGGCATCTCCTTGCATCTTCAAAATCTTAATGAGAGCTCCTTTCATCTTCAAAGTTTTGGTGGCAATCTTCTTGAAACTTCAAGGGTTCGTTGGCATCTTCAAAGTCTTAATGAGCTCTTTGCATCTTCAAAGTCTTGTTAACATCTCTAAAATTTTGATGTCTGGCGATAGTACTATGTACTCTTGATGTTTAAACTTTGTCGCCTTCAAAAATTGATGCTAATGCAACTTCAAAGGCCAATATTGGTGCGACTTTAGTGCAGATGAAGTGTTGACGAGATGTCATGGCAAAGACGAATATTGGCATGGCTGTGGTGCAAGTGAAGTGTTGACGTGGCTTCATGATAAATACTCTTGATGTAGCTACATTGCAAAGACCCTTGAGATGGCTGCGTTGAAAAGACAAGTGCTGGTACAGCATAATTGCTAAGACAAAGGCCCGTACAACTTCAAAGTCAAATGCTAGTAATAGCATCATTGAATCATGAACACCTTTGATAACATTGTTGCCTAGATGATTGTTGCTATGAGAACGTCAATGATGGAGACAAACATCACTATAAGAATGTTGGTGTAAACCTCGACGTTAAAGCCCAAAGATCAAGAAAATTGTGTTGCAAAACAAAAAAGAGCAACAAAAAAATTTGTCAGGGAAAAGGTCTCATAGCACATAAAAAAAAAAAAAAAAAAAAAAAAATCTTGAAAGCAGGAGAAGAAGTTGAAGTTTGAGAATGCCTAAGTGATGAACTGAGATATTCACGTACTCTTTATATAGAGAATGCAGACAAACCATCAAATGGTTCTACCAACCAGCTAGTGAAAAACAAAAAAAAATGTGTTCACATTTCAAAAAAAATGTGAAAATGTCTTAAGTTTAAAAGTCAGATTTTACAAACTTAAATGCACTCAAAATCAAAGAAGTCTGCACCAAATTTTGAGAATAAAAGAGGACATTTAATGAAGAGAGTCAGAAAATGGTGGCTCATCACCTACTTCACGACCTTCAAGTCTAAACACAGGTGCCGCCTTGTCAGAGTTGTTGAAAAGCCACATAAGTCCAACAATGACCCGTATCCTTCTTTGACAAATTTGTGCAAATCAGTTCAGGATTTCACAAAACTGAGCACACAGGGATCTTCTACAGACTTCGATCTACAAGCCCAAAGAAACTTAAATCTCACCGGAGGAAACACGCGCCTCTACGCGCGGCCACAAGCTTCGAAAATCGCGGCCTTCTCTGTCAAATCTGCGCAAATCTGTTTAGGATTTCACAAAACTGAACCAACAGCAATCTTCTACGGCCTTCAATCTACGAAACCAAAAATATTTTTGGTCCAGATGCCAAGCCACGCGCTACCACGCGCCCCCATAGGCTTTGAAGATCATGCCCTTCACCTTCACATCTATGCAAATCGGATCACTAATTGAAAAAACCAACCTAACCACTAGATTCTACAACATCCGATCTACAAAACCCAAAAATCTCGGGACCAAAACCTCCACCACGCGCTGCCATGTGCCACCAGAAACTCCGGCGTTCACAGCGTCAGGTACACGCGCTACCACGTGCCTTCCTCACTGTTCATGTGCTTGCACACGCTGGCATTTGCCACACGCTCCCAGGGCTATGACGTCATTAATGACATCATCCTCCACTACTCGGTATGACCCGTTTGACCAGACCGGCCCGGTTTGACCCATTCTCCTTACCCAGTCCGAACCGCTATTAAAAAAAAAAGAAAAAAAAGAAAAAAAAAGCTTTGACCAAGTGGACCTTTGACTTTGACCAAAAAGTCAAAATTTTCAAGACGGACCTGTCCTACTCAATTTTTTGAGTACATTCCGATATTGGGATCCGTTTCTCCATTTGAAGTTTGGAAATTGCACAAACGTCCAATTTTCAGAAAGTTGACTTTTGCAAAATTTTTGACCAAAAGTCAAAATTTTTAAGATTGACCTATCTTGCTCAATTTTTCGTGTACATTCCAATTTTAGAGTCTGTTCCATTATTTGAGACTTGAAAATGACATAAATGACTCAATTCCAAGGTAGTTGATTTTTGTGTTGAGGTCTACCCAAAGTCAAGATTTTCAAGCTAGACTTGTCATGCTTAGTTTTTCGCAACTTGAAAATCACCAATCTGACCCACATCTCTGAAGTACTGACAATGACCAAAACTAAAGCTCTCAATATCAAAATTTGAGATTCATCCATTTAGTTTGGATCCTCTCAAGGTTATTCTCCAGACTTCATCAAGGCTTCCCTTTCAAAGTGCAGATGAACTCTCACAAGTGTGTTTTGAACTTGAAATCACATCAGATTACCCATCCAACCTACCATTCCCCTTTCGATGCCAAACATTCTCATCTACCATTCGATGCCTACCAGTTGAAAATCTCCATTCTCACCAAAAATTCTCATTCCGCCATTCTCAACTACCCATCTACCATTCTTCATCTCTCCGCTATAAATAGAAGGGTCAGGTCCATTGAAAACTCATCAAGAAAAACACACTAAGTCATAAATGAAGATTTTCTTCTTTTAAATTTTCAAGTCCTCCTCACAGCCATTTTTCACTATGGCCTCATCATTCTCAACACTTAGCAACCAATATTGCTTTATAATCCATCTGAAACCAACCCTCTCATGGTTCGGTAGAAACCCTCTTCACAACATCATTGTAGTTTTGAGATCCAAAAAAATTTTGTTTCTCCCCTTAATGACCATAGTTGTCCATAAAATTACTCATAACAAGGTCTGCATTGTGGTTCCATGCTTCTTCGGATTTGGTAGGCCAGGAAATCCAAGTCCAACAGAGACACTTGTTCCTAATCTCAGGGCTCCTGTAGTCTCTCTCCAATTGCTTGGTCTTCTAGCAAAGGCAGCGGTTCAGAACAAATAGCAACTTGGCTAGTTTCTAAGACCAGAAGCACAAGTTAGCTCCATCTTTCATTTTTTTGTGCTTTTCTAACAAGAAGTAGTAAATAAAAATGGTAAAAAGTGTTGGGGTATCCTACAAATTGTCTTTTATCTAACACTTATAACAACCTCCAGGGTACCAACTCATCAGAGTTCAGCCTTTGGGGCTGGTAAATGGTTGCCAAAGCCATATTCCATGTCCCCATCGGTGTGGGACCCAAAGGTCGTTGTTGCTGGTACCTCAAAACACACTTTCTGGAATTACTCCAACTTAAATTCAGCTTGAAGTATTTGAGAATGAACTTTTCTGAAATTACTTCAACTTAATGTCCGTCGGCATAGTCCCATTGCACACGCACATTCAATGACTTACTGTCAGAAACCATGCAACATACAGGGCCAACACCATGGTGGTCTGTGTTTCACCCATTCCTTTGCTTCATCCCCGTCTTCTTTACCACCAACATCAACATCCCCAGAATCAATAATCTTCTGAAATTACCTCAACTTAACCTAAGTAAAACGATGACACATGCGCACTCAACCACTTTCCCACATGGCCTCGCCGTAATCCGAAGTATACTCTTCCGAGATGACTTCACCAGCGGTTCTTAAAAACATGAGGCTAGCCCCATGACTCTGCATCTTCTACACCATGTGATCGCCATCAACAATCTAAAAACACTCTTTTGAAGTTACTTCAACTTAACCTCTGCTGAGAAAGCTCGATCATGCAAGTACATTCAAATACTCATAGACCTCTTTTCGGCCTCATCAAAACCTTTCATATGGGTAGGTCTACTCCTCGGAAATTATCTCATCTTGCTGAAAGATCCGCCACCTTCAATTACTTCATTTGAAGAGCCAAGAGTAAAAGTCTGTTTTCGAAACTAATTCTCACACCATACTCTGAAACTATGTTTATGAACGAGTCTCAAGGGGGCATTTGTAGAGAGGAAAAATTCTCAACCTATCACAAGCTGACACGTCACACTACCCAGTCCACAAAATACAGCCAATTACAAAGTGCCACATACTGCTGCTAGGTTTTACTATCATTACTCAGAAACCAACAGAAATTTGCCAAGTGTCATGCAAGAACCAATCACGCATCAGTGCGTGCAAGCGATGACATAAGCAACCTTGCACGTGTAAACGATGACATAAGCAGTCTCGCACGTGTAAGTGATGACATAATCAGCCTCGCATGTGTAAGCGATGACATAAGCGGACCAATCAAGCTGTGACATGTGTCACCAATCAGACTCCGCCACGTGTCGCTCACCCACCTCCAAACTCCTATAAATAGAAGCCTTCCTAAGGCATTTGAAGGAGAAAGCTGGAAAGAGGGCACCAAGCCATTTGAAGCACTCAGAAGTCCAGAAGCTCTGCTGGAATCAAGCCCTAAAGCCTTCAGCAACTTCAAGAATTTCAACCTTCAAATACGAAGAACATTCAAAGCAAAATCATCCAAACTACCTGCTTAGATCTCAAAGTTCACTAGAATCAAGCTCAAAACCCTCCAGAAACCTCAACAAACCACAAATTAGAGAAGCTCAACGGATCTAAACCTCTAAAGCCCCGAAGAACTTCCACCACAAACCTTCAAATATGAAGAACATTCAAAGAGGAATCATCCAAATCATATTCCTATATCTCAAAGTTCACTAGAATCAAGCTCAAAAGCCTCCAAAAACCTCACAAACCATAAATCAGTGAAGCTCTACGGATTCAAGCCTCTAAAGCACTGAAGAACTTCCACTACAAACCTTTGAAAACGAAGAATGCACCAAGAACACGAAGAACACACGAAGAACAAAAGATTTCTAACAAGCTCATAGCAAAAGATTCATTGTAATTCTGTTTCAACAATCTTTGATCCATCCCTCAACCAAATTGAAGGATATCTTGTGTTCAAATCAAAATCACATTACCACAACTCCAATCAACAAATCTTTCAAGGAGATCGAATCAGAGGATCACTCTTTTGTAATCACAGAGAATTGTACCACACAAACATTTAATACAAATTCGCATTTGTGAAACTATTTTACTTGTTTAACTTATTTCGAACCGAGAAATTTAGTCATCCACAACCCCATGCTAGGTTCTCGCCATAAGGCCCACCTGAATGCACAAGTTTGCAGCTACCTTTAAGTTTCTCAACGTAGTTTCGGGCATAAGAAGCTACTTTTGCATCCCATCTCATGGGTCCAACACCCACCTGTGCACGTGCTGTGTTATGAGCATTGAGGTAGTCTTGTGGTGAGTTTTGGGCAAGGGAGACATGGACCGTCGCTAAGCCAATGACACAAACAATTGCTAGTGAAATCTTAAACATCATCATGTTTGGTTTCTTTTGATAAGAAATGGACATTTATGAGGGGCTATATATAGTGATATAAAGGTAAAAGATGATATAAAGCTAGTCTAATGGTTGATCGTTGAAGAGCATTAATAAAATGGTAGTCAACAGAAACACTCCCCTTGTTTACAAATCTGATGGCTGCCGCCATTGGATAACATTATTTTATGATAATTCCATTGGATAGCTTTAAGATAAGATTAATTAGTTTCAATTTGACTTCCTATTATTATTTTTATATTAAATTGGAATTTTTCCCCTCAAAAAAAAAAAAAAAAAAACAAAGAAAAAGAAAAAGAAAAGAAAAGAAAAGAAAAACACTTGGAACGAGTCTTACAGAAATAAGGTACATACGACAAATTGCGTAACGGATACCACGACATTAGATTGATTTTTTTTTTTTTTTTCATTATTAAAGTAGTTTAAAAGTTGTTCACCTTGCATATTTCTAATTCCCTTAAAATTTGGGCAAATGGAGATGCATTCACGTGAGCAAAAATTTAAAACAACCAAAAAAGACAATAAAAACACAATTCGATTATTACATGCATAAAGTAAAGCAATCCAAATTTCTCTCTCAACGAAATGGACTACAATCACATGCCTAACTACTACAAACATAATTGATGGACTCTCCAAAGAACACTCGCAGCCTTCACAATATAGACGCATATTCAACCTTTCATGAATATAAATTAACTTAAATCACAATATACGCAAAACAAACTCTCATATTAATTCATACTCAACCCCATATGTTGAACATGTGTAGGTTAAAATTAGATTGAATTGTGAGTTCCTGTTAGCTCAACTAGTAAAGTCTCTAATGGTTGAGTAAGAGATTTGGGATTCAATCTCTGCCTATGCTAAAAACCGATTGGAGTCTTAGTTTGATTATGAAGACTGAAGAGTATTATCAAAAGTGGATACTATAAGTTGAAAATCTCTTAAAAAATCAGGCTGAACTAAATCCAAATGCAACTGTGCATTGGTTCCCTTTTTGGTGATCTTAATTGCTTAGGATTCTTCAATTCCTCTTTTGAACATGAATTATCTGAATTAGGTTTCTTCACTAATATCTAGCTTATTAACCCTTTATTACTAGATAATTTGCACACACAAAATTGTGAATACCCATAGAATATTAAAAGTCATCATTATTTTTAAAACCCATTTATGTAAACAAGTTGATACACCCACATGTATAGCTTAATTCACTATCAAAATTATTACAAAGATTCCAGATAAGAAAATACTGTATAAAAGCCAATTTTAGGATCCAAAATCCAAAATTCATTATTCCAAGATATAAGATCCAAGACTCATAAACAAAGAGCTAATTACCTATCTGAATTTGGGCTATAAGTTTTGAGGTATGCATGAGTATGTGTTGAAGAATTGTTCTTTCTTCTCCTAGATGGGTGTGATTTGAGAATAAGTTTTAGGGCTTCTGATCCAATTTTATCCCATGAGCAAACACTTGAGGTTTTCATTAATTTTTTTTTTTTTTAATTATTCCATATCATCAATAAATGTGGCATTTGAGTTGGCATTAAAATTATATATTATTTTGATCATTAGTTATGTTAGCATTTTTCATCAATTACTTAATGACATAAAATATTTTGATATAATCTATATATATATATATATATATAAAACCGAAACTTATGAAGCTCTCACAATTTTCTACGTCAGCACAATATTTAAATAAAATTATCATTTTATTTATATAAAATTATTTTTATTTAGTCTAAACTTAATAAGGAGTGAAACTCTATCTCTTTAACAAGTTCAATTTAAACTCAAACTCAAACTCATCATTTTTTTTTTAAACAAAATTATTTTTGTTTAATTCAAACTTATCAAGGAATAAAACTCTATCTCTCTAATAAATCCAACTTAAACTTAAACTCAAACTCAAACTCAAACTCAAACGTTGATGTTGTTATTATTATTATTATTATTATTATTATTATTATTATTATTGTTGTTGTTGTTGTTATTATCTCTCTACTTCACTAACGTGATATTTTATGATAGGGTGCAAACTTGTAGGCATGGATGATTCTTTTGAATGTAACCCAATCTTTTTCTTATATTTTTCTATTTTTTAGTCATATATATTTTGTTTTGTTTCAATAATTTCTAAATAGTGAATCATTTGATTCTTTAATACTTTTTTATCTTTTAGAAGTTTTAATATCTTAAATTTTGAATTATTTTTTGTAGTATCTGAAATTGTCTAACAAATTTTTTGTAAGCCATAGCTTCTTCATTAAATTGTAACATAAATAGAAGTAATACAAGTGCAAGTCATGTAATGATTCAGTTTTTTAATCAATTTAAGATTTTATAAAATTATTTTAGTCTACCTCACAAATAGATAGGTTTCCATGCATAACACGAGTTAGCGACTAGTATATATATATATATAATCGAAACATTTGACTCTTTTTAGAGCTCAACATTTTACACATTAGCATTATTAAAAAAAAAAAAAAAACCCGTTTCCCTCTGAAACAAAAACCCGATAATAAAATTGAAGCCTGACTTTCCTCTCCATTGTTTCACAAACATGAGAAGAACAACTACACAATGCACTCGGCAGAGAGGCTCCACATCACCATTGAATCCAAAGACTACACAAGAAACTAAAAAAAGCCTAAACAACAACCAATCTATGGCGGATTGACCCAAGAGACAACTCTCCACTACCACCTATATGCACAGATGGGTTTGCTTGAAGCTTCTCTTTCTTTCTCTCTCTCTTTGGAACACTAGTAATTTAGGTTTTTCTCTCTCACTCTTTAGGTTTACAATTTTAGTAGATATATAAATTCAAATTGCTTCTTAATATTTCCATTCCTTCCTAGGGTTTTGGTTTTAGGTTTTAGAATTTCTTGGTTAGTTTATTTTTATGATTAATAGATGGGAACTCCTAACCATTTAATTTCTTTACATAGGTTGTTGAAATTAAACATTTGTTCACTACAAAACATGCGGGCTATAGCTGCATTTTTAGTAAACACGGCTTAAAGTATTCACCAATAGCTATGTGTTTAAAACATGGCTACAAGATACGTCTATAGCCACATCTATAGGTGTTTATAGTCTCATTTTTTGGTTAGGACCTATTGCCGTGTTTGGAAAATGTGGCTACAGGACCAGCCAAATCATTTAAAAAAAAAAAAAAAAAAAAACTACCTATATGCCCATGTTGGGAAAATGCAGCTTTAGCTTACCTATAGTTGCGTTTTCTAAACGCGGCTATAAATTTAGTCTATAGTCGCTTTTATAAGCTGCAGCTATAGGCAAAGCTGAAGCCAAGTTTTAAAAACGCTTCCTTAGCTTTGCTTATAGCCATGGTTTAAAAACGCAGCTTTAGGCAAAGTATAAACACAACCATTAAAAGAATATTGTAAAGTAGTAATTTACAACTAGTTTATGTTGGCTTTAATTCCATGCCAAATTTGATTGTAATTATGTTCAATCTTAGGCACCCTGTATTTTATGTGGGTTTTATTTGTAAGGGTTGTGTCTGAGAGAGAGAGTATGAAGACTAAAGGCAATTAAAGACTAAAGCTGTTTTCGTGGGTATCTCGCGAGTAAGCTTCTTGCGAAGTGAAGCACGAGCCCTGCATATGATTGGAATGTGATGAGTCAGAACAGGATGGTGATAGCTGATTTTCGTGAGTGTCTCGTGGGTAAGGCCTTTCCATGAGTAAGGCCTTCCTGTGAGATACTTGCAAAACATTCTGTTTCACTAAACTGCTATATCTGATACACACTATCTTTCCCCACATTATATATACCATCATTACCCACAGATGTTATGGAGTACTTTTGAGAGAAAACCCTAGCCACTATCCTTGAAAGTTAGAGATTGTTATACTCACATTTCTCTACACAATCCATTGTGGTTTTTCCTCAACTCCTACCTCTCAATTTTCATATCCTTGAGAGGTTGATAGTTTAAATACTTACCACACCCTTTCGGAGTGTCAAGTGAGGTTTTGGTGCTGCTGGAAAGCATTGGAAGAAGCCAAATTTTGGTAGATGCAATTAGGCGTATTACGGGATCCGAAGAGCTAGACAAGACACGATTCCGAGAAGTTTTGTTGGAGTAGGAGCTTGGAGAGCTTAGGTGCATTGGGTAAATTAGGCTTGAAGGGTCTCATGCTCTTCGTGTATCCCAACTGATGGTCTAGTGGATTGATTTACCACTTGGAGAGCGGCGGAGAGGTTTAACCGAGTACTTCGATTTTCTCTTCGATAACACATCGTTATATTATTTTGTGTTTGCATTCTTCTTCCCTACTCTTTTAGCTTTCTTTTTACTACTGTGTTTTAATGATTATGGCTTAGAGTAGTTATATTGTTTATCCATTCACATTTACTTTATTCCACACTTAGTATAAGTTAAAGTAAAACCAATCGAGTCGTAATTTATAATTTGGGGGTCTAAACAGCTCTTATGTTTTAACACATTTTCGAACTTTCGATTGGTATCAGAATGGGTACACTCACTATGGTTTTATTACTTGAGTGTGATCCTTAACCCTTTTGTGATGGACTGATCACAATCACTCAATGCTCCACCATTCTTTGATGGGAGCAACTATATGTTTTGGAAAGTCCACATGAGGGCTCTCTTGTGTACTATAGATGAGTTAGTATGGGACTCCGTCGAGAATGGGTATGTTAAACCCATAACAGCCAAGTCCGAGTGGAACAAGGCAACCCTTGCTTTGGCTAATGCAAATAGTAAGGCTATTAACGCTATATTTTGTGGTGTGTTTACTGATGAATTTCACATGATATCACATGTGGAGACAGCTAAGGAAGCTTGGACAATTCTTGAGACTACCTATAAGGGTACCAAGAAAGTTAAGGACACAAAACTCCAGATGCTTACCACAAAATTTGAAGAGTTCAAGATGGGTGACAATGAGTTTTTTGATTCATTCTATGGGAAGCTCATTGAAATCGTAATTGCTAAGCTCAATCTCGGAGAGAAGATTGAGGATGCTAAGGTGATAAGAAAGATTTTGAGATCCTTACTGGAGAGCTTCCATGCAAAGGTCACAGCTATAGAGGAAAGTAAAGATTTGGATGAGATCAAAATCCAATAACTCATTGGATCTCTCTAAACATATGAGTTAGGACTGCCTTTTCACAAGATGAGCAAATCTCTTGCTCTCAAAACCATCACCGAGAGAATGGATGACTCCTCTAAAGAAAATGATGTGGAGAAGGAGGTAGCATTCCTTGCAAAGAACTTTCGAAAATTTTTGAAGATGAAAAACAATGGGAAGCCGTTTAACAAAGGGAAGTTTTCATCATCCAAATGTGATAGGAAGGAGTTCAAGAAGAAAGATGGGAAGGAATTTCAATCCCCTCAAGGAATCGTGTGTTACAATTGCAATGGTCATGGACATCTTGAGAAGGAGTGTCTCAACTATTTGAGAGAGAAGGGGAAAGTGTTTACCACTACCCTTAGTGATTCTGACAGCTCAAACTTAGACATGGAAGGAGAATGTGACAGTGAAGGAAACTACAGAGCCTTCATGACAATTGCCACCGTTGATTCAAAGAATGATTTGAGTAGTTTAGTTGATGAACTTGGTGATCTTTTTAAGGATGAGGAAGTTAAAGAATCAGAAGATGAAGATGTATACTAAAACGAAGGTGAGAACAGCCTTCAGGAAGCATATGATTCTTTACTGGGAGATTATGGCAAATACGCCAAAGTTGTGAACCTTGCTGTAAAAAAAATGAAAAAGGTTGAAGAAGAGAATAGGTGTATACTTGTGCAACTCAAGGAAGAAAAGTGTGAAGTAGAAAGACTCAAGGGAGAGTTGGTTAAAGCTTCCTCGAAGATCAAGTTTCTTGAACTTGAAATTATTCAAGCCAATGTCAAGGTTGAGTGCATCTCCACCAAGAAACTTGACAACATGCTGTCCTCTCAAAAATATTCACATGATAAGACTGGTTTGGGTTATACTGAAGAAGGAAGTTCTAACAGCAAACCTAGGAAGGAAGTAAGGTTCGTATCAACCAAGAATGATGAGAAACTCAAGGAAGTGAAGCCTAAGATTGAGACCCCTGCTGTTATAAAAAGAACCCTTGGTGCAAAGCCAAAGGAAAAAAGGAAGTTATCACCCAAAAATCAAAGAGGGCCTTAAGTGAAGCATATGTGTCATCATTGTGGCGTACAAGGGCATACAAGGCTGAATTGTTTCAAGCTCTATGCACTCAAGAAGGCTAAGTTTATGCGTGGTTAGGAAAGTTCAAAGAGGAGACCAAAAAGAGCACAAGCTAAGGGAGATAGTGAGGGACATCTCATTGGAGATGTTATGGAAATGTTGAAGAACATATCACTATGCCTTGTTAGCTTCATTGCAAGGTTTGAAAGTTATGTTGGTTATACCCCGCCATCCAAGGCTCTTACCCAAAACACTCGTAAAGAGTGGGTGAAGAAGGGTACTTATGCATGATCACTTTCTATGTCCATGCATTAATACTTTCGATCTTTAGGGTCATAGGTTCATGCATTATGACATACATAATCCTCTTACGTCATTGCTTCTAGTTTATAGCACGTTTCTTTTACAAGTTTTGTTTTATACTTATTGTTTTTGTTGATCTTACTTTACATGTACTATTTTTGAGTATGTTGAAACATTCAAAAACCCATAAAAATTGAAAAATCTCCAAAAAGTTTAATCACTTGTGTTGTGTATATCACATGTGAGTTTGGCCTAGTACCTTCGCACTAATGGCGTAGTACATTTTCGAGCTTAACTTGTTTTGTATGCACATATATCTGTGTGGGAAAAATCTTGAAAACTATGTGTGATTGTTATAAATAGATCTTCAAGCTTATCATGAATGATTGGTCAATAGTCTTAATAGTCTTGACACTTGCATAGACTTGTGCCTATATCTCTTCCCACTTCATTTTTTTTATGTTTTTTTTTTTTAGAAAGCTCAACAAATGTAAATCTCAAAATGAAAAGGGATAATGAGTTGTAAAAGCCGTCACACATAGTAGTATTTGACTAGAAAAAGGGAAAATGAAATATAAAAATTTCAAGCACCGATCATAAAATGAGATGTATTGTTCAAAAAATGATAAAATGTTATGTATTGTATAGAAGCCAAATGAAAAGTATCTAAGATTTGTAATCATTTTCTTATGAGAGGTCATATATTTTCATTTCTATAATTGAGATAAATCACTTGACTTAGTACCAGTTGTGTATAACTTGATTAAATTGATCACTGAAGCTTCACTCTGGTCTAAGGACTATTCCACATTTGATACTCATCCACAACACACAAGGTTTAATTCAAATTAATGCTTATTTCATTTGTGTGATTGTACATGATCAAATGTGATGTGCGTGCTCAATTACTTGCTAATTAAACCCAAAAAGATTTTTGAGTATTTCATATATTTTTTAAAGTGATTTTATACTTTCATGCTTTAAGTTTTTGTTCAAAGTGTATTTTTGTGTTAATCTTCAAAAACTTGTTTAGAGACCTTTTTGCGAGAAGCTCGCGACTAAGCACTTCCCGTGAAAAGAGGTCAAGGCAAAAACTAGAAACTTGTTCAGAGGCCTTTTCATATAGAGACTTTTGCGACTGTCTCGCGACTATTTCACTACTAGAAGCTTCCTGTGAAAGTTTTTGTGCTTAAGTGGTGTTTTTTGCCAGTAATTTCACGACTATCTAACCTACGAGAAATGCGTGTTTTCAGTTTTATAGGGCTGATGTGACTGATTTTTCAAACACTCTTGTGTTCCGTCTTTTGCCTCACTCGAACCTCTCTCAACCCAAATTTGATTTTCACTCAAAAAACCCTTCAATTTCAAGTACAAATCTTTGCACAATCAACTCAAAGGTATGTTTTTCAACATTCTTTTCATTTTTTTTTCTTAAATTATACAAAATTTGTTTTAGGTTTCTTGAATTAGGGATTTTTGAAAAAAAAGGTTGGGAACTATGATTTTGGGCAAAACTTTTTCAAAATATTGATTGGGCTTTGTTCCATTCCACTTGATTGTATTTGTGTTGGCCCCTTGTGGCATTTTGATCTTATATTTAGGCATATTTTCGTATGTTCATGCATTGCCCATATGTGTAGTGTAGTGTTGCATTCTATGTGTTTGATAAAATGCTTAAGTGGCATTTTTGAGTTGGTTTGGAATCCAATGAGTTCCAATTTTTGGGTTTACCCTTGATTAAACTTGTTGAACATGTTTTGATTATTGGGTGCATGTTTTACACACTTTGACCCACATGTCCTCACCATGCCTTTCCATGCATCACATAGGCACACACCATGTACACCTCATGCACACATCATGCACACACATGCATAGTTGCTATCTTTATGCATTGTACTGTTTCTTTACATGGTTTAGCACTTATAGCATGTTGTTTAACACTGTTGTGTTCTATTTTAAGTGTTTGTGCTTATGTTTTGGACTAACTTGACACCAATCAAGTTTATGTTCTGTTTTTGTGTTTTTGCAATTTGTTGTTGTTGTGTGTTTCCTTGTGTAGATGTCTCCCACCAAGAATTATGTTTCCAAGAAATCCTCCAAGCGTCCTTGCACGGACTCTAACAACTTCAAGTCCATTGAGGCAAACATGGCTTATAACGATTGCTCCAAACGAGCCACAATCATTATGGAAAGAGTTGTTAGAATGGAGACTCTTGAGGACACTTGCATTCCTAATGTGTTCAAGGAGAGCACATGGACAAAGCTACTGAATCCAAGTGGAAATGTGTACTCAGAAATCATCAAAGAGTTCTTTTCGAATCCTAGTGTGGATGGAGACCACATTAATTGCTGGGCGAGACACAAGGAGTTTGTTATTACAAGGGAATCAATCCAAGAATTCCTCGAAGTTCGTCCATCTTCTCAACAGATTACCGTTCAGTATGATGATCAATTGGACTCTCTTGAGCCAATGGTGAGACTTCTTGGTGGTACACTAAACAAGAAGTCAATGAACACCATTCCATTCAACTAAGAGATAAGGATTCTGGCATATGTCATGATCCACAATTTGTATCCCATCGCCAACTTGACGACATTGTCCGCTCCAAGGACAATTTTCTTATACGATCTCTTCACACATAAAGAGATTGACATTTGTGGACCCATCTTCCATCTCCTGACCAAGAGCATTGAAAAAAGGAACTCTAAAACTATCATGCCATTCCCCACTCTCATCATAGGCCTCATTGCAAAGACAAGGCTCAAACTTCCGAGCAGTCTCACAATTGTACAAAGAGACTATCCTATTGGTGCTAACACGGTGACTAGAAACAAAGCTCACATCACTGGATCCAAGACCAGCGTCTCATAAATACCAAAGGGGAGATTGTAAAGTTGTAATTTACAACTAATTTATGTTGGCTTTAATTCCTTTCCAAATTTGATTGTAATTATGTTCAATCCTATGTACCTTGTATTTTATGTGGGTTTTATTTAAAAGAGTTGTGTGTGAGAGAGAGAGTGTCTAAAGAATTAAGGCAATTGAAGACTAAAGTTGTTTTCTCGAGTATCTCGCAAGTAAGCTTCCCACGAAGTGAAGCATGAGTCCTGCACATGACTGGAGTGCAAAGAGTTAGGACAGGATGGAGACAGTTGGTTTTTGCGAGTGTCTCGCAAGTAAGGCTTTCCCGCGAGATACCCACAAAACATTATGTTTTGTTGAACTGTCATATCTGATACACAATATCTATACCCACACTATATACCTTCATTACTCACAGATGTTGTGGAGTGCTTCTAAAAGAAAATCCTAACTACTATATTTGAGAGTTAGAGATTGTTATACCCACATTTCTCTATACAATCCATTGTGATTTTTCCTCAACTCCTACCTCTCCATTTTCATATCTTTGAGAGTTTGATAGCCCAAACACTTACCACATCCTTTCAGTGTGTCAAGTAAGCTTTTGGTACTGATGGGAAGTATTGGAAAAAGCCAAGCTTTGGTAGATGCAATCGGGCATATTGCAAGATTCGAAGAGCTAGACAAGACATGGTTTCAAAAAGCCTTGTTTGAGTAGGACCTTGGAGGGCTTAGGTGCATTGGGTAGGTTAGGCTTGGAGGGTTTCTTGCTATTCGTGTATCTCAATTGATTGCCTAGGGGATCGATTTACTGCTTGGAGGGCAGCGGAGAGGTTTTACACCAAGCACTTCGATTTCCTCTTTGATAATACATCGGCGTGTTATTTTGTGTTTGCATTCTTCTTTCCTACTCTTTTATCTTTCTTTTTACTGCTGTGTTTTAATGATTATGGCTTAGAGTAGTTATATTTTTTATCCGCTCGTATTTACTTTATTTCGCACTAAGTATAAGTTAAAGTAAAATCAATCGAGTTGTAATTTGTAATTTGGGGGTCTAAACAGCTCTTGTATTTTAACACATTTTCGAGCTTTCAAATATCAAACCCTTATTTCACCAAAACGCCTCACCTTAATGAGACTACGACAAAGAACACCAACAGATCCAAATTCACTGCTAAAATCCGATCAACAAATCCACCATAGTGACTTACTTCCGATTCTTCTTCTTCTTCTTTATCTTCTCTCACTCTTCCCTGGCGTCTCAACCCTCATAACAATTTGGTTAGCTCTCTAATCGGAAAGAAGCTCTCCATTCAACCCTCCACTTCCAAACCTCTCATCTCCAAGCATCACCCACCCATTGCCATCGTCCGCTCTAGCCTCCCAACTCAGTAATTTCGGATTCTCTCAATTTCTATGAAAGTATGCATTGGTTTTGTGGAAATGATTTATTTTATTTTATTTTATTTTATTATTTTTTTTTTTAAGGAGGAAACCAGAAGGGGCTTCTTTGAGAAAACCCCAAAGTGAGTGAGAAATTTCAATATTTATTTATATGCGTTTTAGTTTATGTGGTTGGAGTTTTTGTTTTGTTTGTTGGATGAGTGATTGTTTGGGATTGGGGCAATGTGAATAGATGGTCGGCGAGGGCGATAAAGTAGTTTGGGATGGCAGAATTGGAGGCCAGGAAGCTCAAGTATCTGAATACTGGGACCGAATCGCCTCTCATGGGGATTTTGGTTGAGGGTTAGTGATTTTTGACAACTCTAAAGATTGCTCTTAGCTTGCATTGTTTTTTTTTCTCAATCAAGTTGATTTGTTAGCTTCCTGAATGCATTTATAACATGGTTTTCTTCATAAAAATGTTGCATTGTAACCGTAGTTGATGGAAACTAAAACTTGTGTGAACTGCATTCACGGACAATCTTATTTTCTTACACAGCTATGGTTCGGAAGGAAATTCAAGATGAAACTGATAGAGTGACTGGGAAATCAAAAACAGATTTCTCCTGTTCCTATTCATCTCAGTATCTTCTCCCAAAATGGTAGTGGAATCTAGACTGAGTTAGGACTCAAGATAATAAGATTTTCCTTGTCTTCTTTCATGCACAGCATTTTTAGGCTGCATTATTTTGATAAGTATTTATTGGCTGTGAGTTAGGACGTTTTCTTTTGTAGTTACATTACCCTTTTCAAAGTATCTAAATAATTTTCCAAAGCGAAGGACTGTTTGTTCTTGGCTGTAGGTTGGGTCTTTGTCTTGCCTAGTCAAATTTTGGTGAACCAAGTTGGACAGACTTCTAGTCCTCAAAAATTTAAAATTAATGATTGATGTGATATCAGAAACATATATAAGTCTTTATCTTACATGAGTTCCCAATTTAGTAGGTTATGATAGTTGTAATTAAGGATGTTGAATGTGTAATAAAAATCAATGAATTAAAGAAAAAAAGTACATATATAGAGGACGATTCTTACAAAGGATTGCAAGAGGCATTTACATATAAGTACTATCAATAATCATCACATTTGGCCCTGCGTGACTCCCCTCATGCCAAGTAGGAAGGTTGCCAATACTCTTTGACAAGCTTCTTAGATGGCATTCAGGGAGCCAGGCAAGCATAGCTAGGCATATCAACAGTAGACGAGTATTACTACCAGAGTTGGTGTGGTCCCTTAAGTTTTGAGCTTCCCAAACCTGTAAAATCACCACAAAGTTATGTAAGCATTTAGAATTACACCAAGTACAAAAACAATGGCAATTAAGAACATAAAATTCTTCTTGCCCTACCTTTAATAATGGAAGAACAGACTATTTAGTTAATAATAACGTTGAAAACATGAAATCACCAGTAACTAAAGCTGTTATTTTCAGGCATATATTGCTGACTGTATTAAATAAAGTGTTCCTAGGACTTGGAAAACGTACCAGCTGAAAAGCAGAGAGAATAACAAAATTTGCAGATGGTAACAGCAGAATTTCAGAGAGAGAGAAGTGTGTATCTCTTGCTTTCCCCACTATATTGTAGAACTATATATATTTATATAGCATAGTTAAGCTTTGATGAGCTCCCTTATAATGTCATTTGTGTGGCCTTGATGAGAGGCAAAGAGTGGCAACTAGGAATGGATAGAGAGAGAGAGAGAGAGAGAGAGATGTAAAGGCAGAAGGTTAGAGGAGATAAGAAAATAGAAATAATGATTTTGGGATTTGTGTCTATATTCTTGTTGACAGTTTATTAATATTAAATGCAAAACTTATCTAGAGTTTCATAATTAATTAATTTTTGTTGTCATACTTCGCTCCCCTTAATACTAAGTTCTGGATTTGTGCCTATTTGTATATAAATATGTTTGAAGACTTAAGAGGAGTAATGTTGTTGGAGCGACCTAATGTCTCCTCTCTAAGTCTTTTCTCTCAAAAATTTTGTAACATTTCATTGCTCTTAATTTTTAATAACTTTATTGCTATAGAAAATGAAAATTTTTAGAATCTTTAAATTTTATGATATGGGGGACTTGTGGTGTTACTCATAAAGGGGAGAAGGAAATAGATAACTAGATTTTAACGTGTTTCAGCCAAGCCAAGTCTATGCCTAAAACAACAGATTTCCAAATACTCCCTCACAAAACCACCTCCAAGTCACTCTGATCAGAGAGAGAGAGGTGGGCAAATAATTGGGGGGAAAATTTTTTGCAATGTTGGGGAAAAAGCAGGGGACAATTTTAAGTTGATATTATTAAATAAAATTCATACTTTTGGTATTTTATGTAATGAAAGTCATTTAGTGAACGATGAAATTTTTAAATGACTATAAAAATTGGTATAATTTTTGAAATTTTATTTTACTCTTCTTCAAACCAAACGCAATTTCATTCAATACTGATTATATTGAACGAAATTTCAGTGTCATACCAAACGCAATATATATTTTTAAGAAATACATTCATGATGCAAAATGCATTCTAATAGCATGAATTCTCCCGGTAGTCCTTCCTAATACTACCTGTAGGGTCCGATTTTTGTAGCCTAAACCCAAAAGATATGGGTTGAAGGCCTAACGAACCCAGAACAATGAATTTGTATAGAGTGGATAGAAGGTTTAGGCGCTCGCCGGCCTCTTCCAGGCATGAACTCCTTCTCCTTTTATTGAAAGAACACTTGGACTAATTTACAACTAAGGGATGCTCCTCGGCCAGTGGCCAAGGAGGCTTGTTTTCCAAGCTCTCTCCTCTTTTTTTTTTTCTTTTTTCTCCCCCCCCCCCCCTCTTACACTTTGCTCATATTTCTTATATATTACTCTCTTCCTCCTCCTGTTGATCATCCATTGGCCTCCCCTCTGGCTGTCTGTCCCATCAGAGGTCATATCCATGTTCAAGTGGTTCACCCTGATCAATGTTGCCCTGCCCAGGGGTTACATCCCCATTAATGCGGCCAGAAGGGTTAGGTGAGCGTATTAAGTGTGGAGGTAACAACTTGCTCTGGGCTTGTCCCCACCTACAATTATCCTTAGTATGCCGAGGACGAAGAGGTCCTCGTCGTGGATCCAAAAAAGAGTCTCTCCCTAAATTGGCCTTGGATAGTCATCCTTCCTCGGAGTGGGCCATTTGGGCTTGGCTTGGAGTGGGCCAATGCTACCCGATCTTCTAGCCCCACAATAGCCCCTCAAAATCTTGCTGCACGCATTCTCGGGCGGGGAGTAGAATTTTGACATCCTCGGCCTTACCCTTGTCAGGACTGGGGTCTATTCACCTGCCCAAGGCACGTTGCTGACGTTTCGGAGCACGTAACGTGCCCATTATTAAATTCAGGCGGCTCTATGCTCCCCACGTCTAGTGAGGCGTTATCCATCCAACGGTAGGGGTTCGTCTTGCATTTATGGGCGGGAAAGCCCGCATCGTTCCTCGATTCAAGGTATAAATACTCGTATGAACTACTTCTTCCTGTTCCTCATTCGTAATCAAGAGTTCTCGTGCGTCCTTGCTGAGTCCAGCCACACTTTTACATCTCCAGCACAAAAAGCCTGTCCGAGGAGCTCCTACTCTTTTCAATAAGTTGCTTTATCTCTCTCTGAGCTCTCTTTCCCGTTATTCCTTCTCCTTCATTTGTCCCTTCTTAGTTCCTTTAAGTGTCAACTGGGATGGGTAGGTTTAAGAAATATGTCCAAACCAAGGAGACGATGGAGAAATTCATCGCCGACTACCGAATTCCCGCCAATGTGGGTTTGAGATATAGTGAGGATGGGGATTGGCACTTACATAAGCAGGAGGGTGAAGTGGTAATTCCCATTGCCGCCTTCCTCGAAGGGGGAATGACGATCTCAATGGGGCCGGTGATGAGGGACTACCTCACGCACTTCCGGTTGGCCCCTACCCAGTGTGGGATAAACATCTTTAGGATTTTGGGCTGTGTGGACGCCCTGAACGAGAAGATGGGGCTAAGGTTGACCCACCACGACGTGAATCGGTGTTACAACTTTCAGCATCTTAGGGGCAAGTCTTATTATCTGAAGACGAGGGATGACAGGGTGCGGCTCATCCAGTGCCTCCCTGAGTCCAACAAGGGGCTCAGCGAGGACTTCCTCATCGTGTCAGGGGAGTGGCACAATGGCCTTCACTGCCCAACGACGGAAGGGATACCAGGTAGGGCAGTAGGAGTAGGAGGGATTGTGAGTTCTCTTGCCCTTTTTCTTTTTGCTAACATGGTGGTGTTTTTCATTTGTAGACCCGCACGCTTTTGAACGCCACTTCCATTTGACCAACTAAGAAGATTTGCAGAAGGTGCTAAGGGCGCCGGTCTATGTAAACGAGGATGACAATCAAGTTAGAGCTGTCCACCTAATCTTAGGGTGTACGCCCACCCAAAAGTCGTTCCTAGTTCCAAAGCACGTCATCCTAGCCAACAATCCTCGGCTTCAGAGGATTACTGTGACCAAGGACGGATTTTCGTTTCCCAAGGAGCCCTCCGATCAGGAAGTTGTCACACTAGCCATCCCCTCCTCTTCCCAACTGTTCGCTGAGGCTGCCGAGGAAGGTCTGGAGAGGGAAAGGGACGCGTTTGACGTTTTTGCTCAGCTTGATCAGTCCAAGGATCCACCTAGGGATTTGGGTGACCCTAATCTAAGCGAAGCAGACCTCTTTGCTTCTGAAGCCCCTCCTCCATCAACAATGGGTTACAAGAGGAAGCCCACTACCGACTTGCTGGACTTGATCGAGGGCCAGCTAGGGAAGTCCCAACAAAAGCTTCCTCCTACTCCGCCGAAGACTAGGTCGACTTCCGCTCAGCAGAAGCTCCCTCCTCCTCCTCCTTAGACACACTCGCCTTCTCAGTCCGTGCCCGTCGCACCCAAGAAGAGGAAGGACAAGGGCAAAGGGCCTATAGAGGATAAAACAGCGCCTTCGCAAGAGGGGGACACTACTCTGCGGCCGTCCAAGCAGCTGAAGATAGGCGATAGGAGTCAGGATAGGCAGGTCGCTGACACCACCTCGTCCGAGGCTCAAGCCTGGCTCCTAGCCCCGATGCTCCATGGGGAGCCCTTGAGGGATAAAGCCTCCCTCAGGGACTTCAACGAGGGCGAAGGTGCGCGTGTGGCCGATGCACTGGAGAGGAGCCTGCTGCTCCTAGCAGATATGGCAGAGCTTAACTCTTTGACGAGAGGAGCCTACTATTCCTAGGCCTCTTCGGCTTTTTACCTTGTGGTAGTGGAACAAATGGACCATTTTCAACATTGGTAAATGTCCTAGCTATTGTAGAGGTCACTCCTATGGCTATTGCATTTGCATCTGATCGTGTATTTGCACCACCTTCAGAATGTGCTTGTGCACTTGCAGTTGACCGTGGTGGTATTATTGGCTGTAAAGGTTGATTTTCATATGCACTTGCACCAGCACCAGCACTTGCACTTGCACTTGTACCCTCTTCCTAGCAAAGCAGTGAGAGACAATTATCGCAGTAGTAAAGCATAACATGAAAATTACTATAGCACAGTTTGAATTTTTTTTTTTTTCTTTTAAGACTGTAAGAATGACAAATATCACTTTTATGTAGTAACTAGACTTATACCGTAGTAGGCTGTGTGAAATTACTCTGTTGTTGACTTGTAGGCTGCCTTTGATTGCCACCAACTTTTCCTTTTCATGTCCTCTTGTTATGACCAACCTCTTTACAATATTGACACTTCATAACTAGATTCCTTCTCAATTTTGAAGATTGTGGCCTTCGCTCATCAGCATCTCTCTTTCTACGCTTCTTAGGCCTACCTGGAGGTCTCTGCTTACGTGGAGGTCTCACAAGTTCAAACCCAGTATCTTCCCATATATCTGGCCCATTCATAGGCATGACCATTGGCTCATAACATGCTGCATAAGTTTGTATCTTGAGGCACTCGTTGACATAGGGCTCCACAGGCATTTTTTTTTTTTGTAAAAAATGCAACTGATTGCATGACAACAGGGCACTCTATTCAAGTCCCACCTCCTACAAGTGCAAGATTTATCTGCCAAGTCAACAATAAATTGCATTGCACCACAATGCACCTCAAACTTGTCATTGCCAGCCCATGTTGACATCCAATTACCACTAGCATTTATGTTCTTCTCTAACTTCTTTCTAGTTACTTTACATA
This sequence comes from Quercus variabilis, assembly GCA_030445155.1. NCBI lineage: Eukaryota > Viridiplantae > Streptophyta > Magnoliopsida > Fagales > Fagaceae > Quercus > Quercus variabilis. Next base: position 30,983,931 of record CP129455.1, on the reverse strand, counting down.
ACTCATCTTCAGATTTCATCATTTGATCCTTACATGATTGGAATTTTCTCATTAGATACAATCTTAAATCTTCTACCAAATGAATGACTGGCTTCTTTCTAGAATCTAAAATAACTGAGTTGAATGATTCACACATGTTATTAGTCAATGAGTCACATTTAGGGTACACACTAAATGCATGTTTGCACCACTGTGAAGGTGAATAGCCACTAGCCCATTCAAATGCTTGTGTGCTAACTGATCTCAACTCTTTCATTGCCCTATCCCATTGCTTATAATAAGTTGCAGTAGCTATCCTCCAAAAAATATCCCTTAATATCAAGCCAGGATGTTTCTTCTTAAAGTTGTTGTACAAATGCCTAACACATAGTCTATGATCCACCCCAGGCATCAACTCCTCAAATGTGGGTATTAAACCCTACATAACAAAGATAAACACATATCAACAACAAATAAATAATAGACAAACTATGAATAAACAAACAACGTTAAAATTAAATTAAAATTTGGACAAACATTTTGTTGATCAGAGATGAATGTCAATCTACGATTTGAACCGGCATTAATATCACTTATAAGCTTTAATATAAACCAAGTCCACGAGTCCTTCGTCTCAGCTTCTACAATAGCAAATGCTAAAGGGAACAATTGATCGTTAGGGTTTGCAGCCACAGCAGTCATGAGTTGTCCACCATAGTGTCCTTTCAAATGGCATGCATCCACACCAATAAAAGGCCTACATGCAACAAAACCCTTCTTACATGCATCTAAATAGACATACAACCTCTGAAACAATGGACATAATGTCCTCCCAGGCCTTTCAATCTCCTTAATAGGTAAGTTAGCCGTAACCACATTCAATAGGATTGAACTACCTCTATTTGTCCTCGACAACTCAGCACAATATTCTCGAATGTTGGTAAAATGTGCTGCTTGGTCACCAGTAATCATGTCTTGTGCACAAACCTTTGCTCTATTTGCTTTGCTCCTTGAAATGTGCACAACATATTTCTCTTGAGCTCTTTTTACAATTGTGGAACTTGTTGTGTTTGGGTGGTCACTTAACTCGCTCACTAGTGTCTTCCCCAACCATTTACTAGTGCATCTCATATTCTTAAAAGTCCTAGTACAAGTATGGTGACCATAGTATGTTCTCATTTGAAATGTCATTTGGTCCCTCATCTTTGCAACATATGCTATCCACTTACACCCATCTTGACAAATTGCCCTCACTCGAACTTCATCATTTTTTTTAAATCGAATACCCCAGCCCCCATGAATTGCATAATCAGTTACAGCATTCTTAAAATGTTCAAGTGAAATAAACAGCATTCCCTTTACGAAGTTGGTATGTTCTGGGTTTGTAGGAGGTACGAACACAGGATAAGGAGATATAGCATTGTTGTCATCATCATCATCCATACTCAAAAGCTCCTCAGATTCATAAGGCTGGTCATTGTCACTAAGACTAGTTACGATCTTGGCATTTGACCCCATCGCCATGTTACTATCTTGTTCTTTGCTTGCCTGGCCTAAATCTATTGGTCCCATCACCATCTTATCAAAAGCATCATCACTACCACTTGAGTCTTTAGAATTGTCAGAATAGTTTATATCATCCCCCACATCATCAATTATGTTAGGCATATCCACACAATCCTCTACATACAACTCTATCACCTTATGCCCCTGAATAGCATCTGCCATACTCATAGCCAAATCATCATTGTCAATAGTTATAGGCCTAAGCCCACCATCCTCCATGCTTACCATAGGCATCCTATACCACAACTTACCATAACTCATATACCCCAACTTCTCAATCATATTTCTCAATTCTTGGGCAAACCAACAATCTCGTTCATTACCATCAAAATAATTTATAGCAACCCCCTCATACCTAATTGGATCGCTCAAAAATTTCCCACCATGATGAACTTCCACAGAAAATTCATCCATTCTTGCAAAAAAAAAAAAAAACAAAAAAACAAAAAAACAAAAAAAGATACATAAACAATATTATTTTTCACTAGTACCAGTTAGGCTTTTATGCACTTTTTTATTTCATTAAAAAGAGAAAAAGAAAAATACAAATTTAATCTTTTGTTATCATTCTTAGAAACATGTCCTCAATTTCAATAACCATTTTTTGGAGAACATATTAACTTTGGAATTTAGCATTTATAAAGAATGAAGTGTCAACTTGACGTCTTCATGTCTTGACTCTTTTATTGAATTTTCTATGTGAAGCTGGTACCTTTTGAATCATATGGCTTATCATGCAAAGGTTCATTTGAATGTGTTTGTCTGTATGTGTATATTACTACAAGTGGGTCCTACCATTTAAGGTAGAAATGGTCCCAAACAGATTTACAGTATGGCTTATCATGCAAATTGCAAAGTTCATTTGAATGCGTTTGTCTATATGTGTATATTACTACAAGTGGGTCCTACCATTTAAGGTAGAAATGGTCCAAACATATTCACAGTGGACTATAGCGGAGTTAAAGGGTTAAAAAAAATAGAGTTTCTACGTTGCAGCAACCATGGGGCCAATCTCCATTGATGCGGATTGAGCATAAAAATTTAGTAAGAAAAGAGTATACATAAGCAAAACAATCGCGATATAAAGTACAGAAATACGAAAGACACAAAGGCTGAGCCAAATGATAATACGAAATTAAGAGCAGGAAAACACTAAATCATTGAATTTCGAGGGAGCCAAACATGAAGTAAGGATGAGAGAGAGAGAGAGAGAGAGAGAGAGAGAAATCACGAGATAAAGAGACAGACCTGGGGTTGCTGGAGGAGAGAAGGCGCTGCTAGAAGAAGAAGGAGCCCCCACCCTCACCGTTACGGATTTTGGATTTTAGGGAGATGTGTGTTTTAGAATTAATTTGGGTCTGCCCCTGTTTAATAAAATCTGCAAATTTTCTTATCAAAACAAAAAAAAAAAAAAAAAAAAAAAAAAAAAAAAAAAAAGATTTGGGTTAAAAAAAAAAAAAAAAAAAAGCTAACGTGACAAGACATGTGTCTGTTGATGTGGCAATAAAAATTAGGCCATTTGACACATCAGATTTTTCCATTCATGAGATAACGGCAGGGAATAAGTTGACACGACACTAAAAGGTGAGAGACCAAATTGACACAATTGAAAGATTAAGGACTAAATTGGAATATGATGTAAAAGATAGGGACCATTTATGTAGTTTACCCTATTATTTAATATAATAAAAAATGCACTTTTTTGTTTTTTGTTTATAGGTTAACAAATATATTATCTAATAACATAACCAAACACAATTGTATTTAACATTTATACTTTTTAATAAAAATTTCAACATAACACTAGACTTAATTTTTTAAGTAGAACACTCTTGATAATGTATTTATTAAAATATTTTCTCGAAAAATTCAATATTGGCCCAAATGACAATAAGTTATCAAAGTCAATCTTACTACTAGTTGATATAAGCACATGGGCGTCCTTGGTCCGAAAAACGTGGGCGTCCAGCCATCAATCAAATAATTTCTAGCAATTTCGGATACGTAATCTCTGCAAACCAAAACAAGTCCCAAATGCAAAATAAATCTTATTATTTTTGTACATGACTTAAATGAAAATCTGTCATATCAAACATAGTGAATTTTGTTGTTTTTAGAAAAAAAAGACAGAAAGTAATATGATATTTGAGGAAAGCTGCTATCTCAGATTGATGTGGTGGTCTTCCAGTCCATATCATATATTATAATAACAATTTACAAGCCTCTAGCTAAGTCCCAAAAATCCTGAGACTCTACACTCTAGAGCATGATTTTCCAGTCACCAAAGCTGTTTATCATCTGCTTGATGATAAGCGTTTTCCTCTATCTCATAAACCCGTGTGCAACTCAGATATCCTTCAACTACAGCGATTTCAGTGACCCAACCAAGTACAAACCTGTAACCCCAACAAGAAACGCTACGAACTCAGGTTCAATGATCCAACTCACACCAGATGAAGTGGACAGCTGGGGTCGAGCCACATATTCAGAGCAAATGCATCTTTGGGACAAGAACTCAGGAAATGTGGCCAACTTCACTTCCAATTTCTCCTTCATCATCGATTCTCGAGGTAAAGACAGATATTCAGATGGGCTCATGTTTTTCCTCTCAACCCCAAATTTCCCTGATCCTAGCCCAACAGATAGCTCTGGCCTTGGCCTTGTGAGCCGCGTACAAATGGAACAACCCATTTTCCTAGCTACAAATAAATTCGTTGCAGTGGAGTTCGATACTTTTCACAATGCTCCATGGGATCCTTCTTATCCAGTTCCTGAACACGTTGGTATCAATATCAACAACATGACGTCTCACAACTCTACACCATGGTATTGTACTATTATGCAGAACAGAACATATAGTGCAAGTATCAATTACGATTCCAGTACACAAAATTTTAGTGTCACCTTCACTGGTTTTGATAATGATACCACCCCTATTCAACAACACTTATCTTCTATCATTAATTTGACACTTCTCCTACCAGAATGGGTTGAATTTGGGTTCTCGGCATCTACAGGATTGCTTTCTGAGTTGCATATTCTTACCGCGTGGTCTTTTGAATCGACATCACCTTTAGTGAATCAGAAGTCGCCGGCACCTTCTGTGGAAAAGAATAAAGACGAGCCCAACAAAAAATTGGTGGTGGGCCTCAGCGTGGGTGCATGCATTTTAATTATTTGTTTGGTGGTGCTTTACCCTGTGTATAAGAAAAAGTGGCGTCCAAGCGAAGAAGAAGAAGAGTTAGTCTTTGATGTTTCCGTGGATGATGAATTTGAACGAGGTACTGGACCAAAGAAGTTTTCCCACAAAGAATTAGTTTCTGCAACGAATAACTTTGCCGAGGAAAATAAGCTTGGACAAGGAGGGTTTGGTGGGGTTTATAAAGGATATTTAGGGGACCTGAATTCCTATGTTGCTATTAAGAGAGTTTCAAGGGGATCTAAACAGGGGATAAAGGAGTATGCATCTGAAGTAAGGAGTATCAGTCGGCTCAGGCATAGGAATTTGGTGCAATTAATTGGTTGGTGCCATGAGAAAAAGGATCTTCTTCTAATTTATGAGTTCATGTCAAATGGCAGCTTGGATTTGCATCTTTTCAAAGGTAAAAGCATGTTAACATGGATGGAGAGGTACAATATTGCTCGAGGACTAGCATCAGCACTTTTATACTTGCATGAAGAATGGGAACAATGTGTTTTGCATAGAGACATAAAGTCAAGCAACATCATGTTGGATTCAAATTTAAATGCAAAGCTAGGTGATTTTGGCTTAGCTAGGCTAGTGGACCATGTAAAAGGATCACAAACCACGGCTTTGGCTGGGACCATGGGCTACTTCGCCCCTGAATGTATCATGTCGGGTAGGGCCAGCAAGGAGTCAGATGTATATAGTTTCGGTGTTGTAGCATTGGAGATCGCTTGTGGAAGAAAACCAGTTGAAGCCAAGGCAAAAGAAGATGAAACTATTCTGTTAGAGTGGATTTGGGAGCTTTATGGAACAAGAAATCTTCTTAAGGCAGCTGATACTAGATTTTGTGGAGATTTTGATGAGCAGCAAATGGAACGATTAATGGTTGTTGGACTTTGGTGTGCTCATCCAGATTACAATGTTAGGCCGTCAATAAGAAAAGCCATTCATGTTCTTGATTTTGAAGCTGCGTTACCCATTCTCGAACCAAAGATGCCAATGCCAACCTATCTTACCCCTCCAATTCTTGCATCAACATCTTCAACTAGTAATTCAGAAGACCACCACGCTCAGTCATTAAGCCCTGGTAGCTACACCGGTTCCTCACAGTTCACAACATATTCTGCAGCATATACATCTACTCAATAACTTCTATTCTCCTTTTTTCTAAAAAAATTTCTACTTTCCTGATAATGATAAGTATTGTATGTTCTTTTCCCCAGGACTTTGTTTGGTGGAGTGGGATGGTGTACGTGTTCATAATTGAGTTCAAATATTAAAGAAAAAATGATTGAATATATACTTTTTATTTCTTTTTATTTTATTTTTATTTTTATTTATTTTATTATTATTATATTTTTTTATGGGTGCATATATACTCCGTTTGTCCTGACCCATAAAATTACAGTGATTGTGATGGTCTTACGTCTCCTATATATGTTTGTGTTTTTACGAAAATATAGAGACTAAAACAAACGTTAAAAAATTTCTAAATATATGTAACAATGTCATAATTAGGTTCCAAGTTTAAGAACCAAATGTGCACTTAAGGGGAGGGGAAAAAAGAGAGAGGAAAGCTTTTCGTGGTACCATAGTCTATCAATTCATCATTATCATATTGGGCAAACATTAGAGATAGAATCATTACCAAACTCTACCTGATAGAAAAGTTTAACAGCCTAGAAATAATTGAAAAATAAAAAAGGAAGTCGAAAATGTTCTCAACTATAGCTAGGAATCTTTATTCAGTTTGCAGGTAGAAATTTTGGAATATTTTCCCCCAAAAGATTAGGGTAGGTAAGGTTGTCTTTGAAAGAAAAATTTTAAAATAACAACATTCAAGTGGTGAACTTCAGTCCGGTTTGAATTTTCTTTATGTAGAATAATTAATATCTTTTACAATACGATGATAGCAATAGTGATGATGTTAAAGTGTAGTAGTATAGTTTGACAATAATTTGGTAATGATACTCATTGTGACCATGTTAAAGTGTGGCATTAATAGTGATGATAATGACTAGGGGTGGACTTTGGGTGGAAGTAGACATTGCAAAACAAGTGTGTTGGGTTTGGGTCGGGTTGGGTCAAACAGGTTGTGGGTCAAAAACATGTCATTTTTTTAATTGGGTTCAAAATGGGTTCATGTCAATTGATTTGCGGGTCGGGTTGACTCGTATTTTCCATATGATTTTTTTTTTAATAAAGAAAACAACTTGTATTTGCTATTTGGAAAGTCATGCAACAAATTACTTGATGTAAAATGTATTATTTTGAATTTACTACTTATATCAAGAATGAACTCAGTTAAACTTATTAATACTTATTCAATAATTTTAAAATTATATAAATTCCAATATTGCTAACTAAAACAAAATAGCACAAAGATAAGTAAAACAAATATACAAGTTTTATTTTTACACAATATCAACGTCCCAAAATATAAAACAAAATTACAAATGGCTTATTGGATAACTCATTTGATAAAGAATAAAAACATATAAGAAATTTACAATCTTGAAAATTAATTTTATAATCTATTATCAATTGTGTTTAGCACTCTATTTCAATTTGAGAATATACATTAAAGTTGGATTATTTACTTAATTATACATGGTCTCTTTTATGAATATCATATCATTATTAAGCAACACACATTCTAAGAAATATCATAATTTATTTTGAAAAGCCATTTATTTTGGACATAAATTGTTAAAAAATAGGTCTAAGCATTCATAATTTATACTAATTTGATACTTTGGCTTCACTATTTTCACACAAATGAATGTTTCTCACACATGTCTACAATTTTAAATCTATGTTTTTGACTCTACTGTAACTAGATTATCTTGGTATGTACTTTGATATCTGATATCTGTGAGAGGCCTCAATGAAAGCGTCCCCCAAAAAAGAGATTCGGACACCTTTTTAGGGTACCTCACTTTTGGGGTAAGTGATATGGAGTCATCACTTATTTTTCTTTATACAAAAAAAAAAATAAAGAAAAAAGAAAAAGAAAAATACTAATTACAAAATACATGATTGAATGGTTCCACTCATTGATTGAATAAAAATTACATATCTGAAAATTTGAAAAGTTACACAGCTTTGGGTTCTAATTACAATCTACCAAATATTTACATGGGTTGTTGTCCTATTTATATTCTACCCCAAACAAATAAAGACAAAACTAGATCTACTTAACCAAAGACCCAAATCTAGAGGCTAAGTTACGAAATGGGAAGGTGTTAGGCACCCATTCCGCCCAGACAAAGTCTGGTCTTCTAGACTGTTGTGACCAATGTACTATGTTATGCATATCATGTATGATATGTTGAACATTTTAATGAAAAATTAAATCACACAAATTTATTTATGAATGAAATCTCTTCTTTTGTTAAGAAAATTCAGATCTGTTTTTATTTTTAAGAAAATGATTTTGATTTATCAAAACATCAAATCTGTTTTATGGGATGTAAAAAGAAAGGTTTTTGATGATAAAAATTTAGATTTGATTTGTTATATTTTAAAAAAAATATATATTTTTGATGACAAAACTTCAGATCTGTTTTGTTATTGTAGGGGCTCCTTTTTCGGAGGTGGGCCCCCGACAATGAATTTGTAGAGAGTGGGGCAAAGGGTTTGGCTCCGGCCGGCCCCTCGCCGGTCTTCTTTGGACTTCTGGTTATTTGCTCTACGCCTGGGGTTGCTCCTCGGCTGGCGTCCGAGGAGGCCCCCCTTCACAAGGGGGGTTCTTTGCCTTATATACGCCCTTTAGCTCGATCCTAGCCCTACAGCTGTTGGCCATCCGGGCTACTGGTTCAGGACTTGTCCCATCAAACAGGTTCCTCACCATACTGGGGGCTGCTGCCTCCAAGGCTTTTCAGTGAAGGGTCTTGTCACCATTAATGTAGCCTAGAGGGTCAGGCAGACTCATTAAGTGTGGATGTGACCACCTGTTCTGGGTCTGCCCCCTACCTAGATTAGACTAGGTGTGCCGAGGAGGGGTGTGTCCTCGACTTGGGTCTTGGAAGCACTAAAACCTCTAAGCCGACCATCTGGGGAGATTACCCTCCTCGGCTTGGGCCCTGGGCCAGCCTAAAGGTGGGCCAGGGGTTCTGGGCCTTCGGGCCCTACAGTTATATATTTTAAAAAAGAATGAAAAAGATTTTTTAAAAAGAGTTTCACTCATAATACAAATTTATGCAATCATGAATTAAAATAAACACAAACACAATAATACATAATCTATTTCTTTATTTCAACAATTTACATGTATTAAAAAAATCAGATTTGTATCTTAAGAAAGATACAAATCAGTTTTGATTTGAGAAAAATTTAGATCTGCATCTCATAAAGATGCAAATCATGAGATGCAGATCTCTTTTTGTTTGAGAAAAGTATAGATCTACATCTTATAAAGATGCAGATCTATTTTTGTATTGAGAAAAATTCAGATCTACATCTTACAAAAATGCAGATCTGTTTTTATATTGAAAAAAAAAAATCAAATCTACATCTAGAAAAGATGCAAATCTGTTTTGTTTCAAGAAAAATAATTGTTCACATGCAAATTTATTGACATTTAAGAAAAAGATTATAACAATCACATAAAAACAATCATGCTTTAATAAAACAACATTTAACAATTCATGCTATATATAAAACAATCATCAACATAAAAAGAAGCACAAAGAGAAAGGGTGAAAGAAACATCCTCTTGCATGAGCACACTTTGTTCATGAGAGGATGTTTTAGGGTTCGGAGAAACTTATTCAGTTATCCTTGAAACCTAAAAACCCTAATTCTTCTAGCAAATCTTTGAGAGGAGATCAGAAAATATGAGCTATTTGGGACCCCAAAACGTATGCCTCTTAGAGCGGAAAAAAAAAAAAAAAAAAGGTGCTGAATTATGAGGCTCAGTCTCTATTTATAGAGGCCAGAAGAATCTTGAAAACAGGGATGGATGATTAGGGTTTCAGATGCATCTTTTTGCAAAAGGATCAGAAAGGGTGCGCTTTATCGTCACCCAAAGGTCGTTGGGCCAAAGCCTATCACATGAAAATTTGTCACTTTTAGAGTGCCGTTACAGCACTCCAAAAGTGTTGAATTGGCCTTTGGACCCTGAACACAATTTTGTATTCGGGTGTCGTTTGGACTCCTCTTCTAGGTTTTTTTTTTTTTTGCTGGTCCTTGTACCTAGACGCGTTTTCATCCTCCGTCTATGATTTTTCATCTCTTTTTTGGATAATTTGGGATATTTAAGAACAACTCTCTTGTAGATAAATACCCTAAAATAAATCTTGATAAAATTTAGATTATCCACAATTTTATTGTTATCCAATCATCCCTTTTATTCTCATATATGCATCCCTATTTTAAACACTAATTATCAAGCAATCACAAAATTCTTTAACTAATTTTAATTGTTTAGCCAATCATAATTAATTTAAATTGATCCTGTATAGTTAATTCTACCTAGACACAATGCATGTTGACCGTGTAGACTTGACCATGTGATATCTTTCGATCTGATGATTCGATTTTGAAAACCAAAAACTCTGCTACTACTGTTAGAATCTCAATATCATTTTTATGATATGCAATGAATGAATTGATGCATGTGATGGAAATACAAGTTGATGCATATAATGCAAGAACATATTGATTAAATCATGGGTGCAAAATTGAGTGTCTGTAGAATGCCCCTCATTGACAGAGCTTAAAAAACGAATGTCAATGTAAAACAAAGACACTGATTTTAGCAACCATGATTTAATTGAGGTTGAATCTTCAAAGATTACCTAGCCCTCAAACCTAAAACCTTGGAACATAGAACTAGCCTAATCTTTTGACTCAAAAAATGAAAATACTGGACTTAGCTGGTACTTGATGACTCTGGAATGATTCTTGGCAATTTGAGGTGACCAAGAAACTTTCCTATCCTGATCTTGAAAATGGAGTTGTTTGGGATGACGATCAAAATGATCTCCTCTACTTTGATTTGGAATTGCTAGAATGATGATCAAAGGGATCTACTCTACTTTGATCTCAATTTGGCTTTGGAATGATGATCAAGGGAATCTCCTCTACCTCGATAATCTGGAACTAAAATGATGATAAAGGGGGTCTCCTTTACCTTGATCTAGCTTTGGAATGATGATCAAAGGGATCTCCTTTACTTTGATAATTTGGGTTTGCTTTCTGTGATGATGATCAAAGGGATCTACTCTACCTTGATAATCTGGGACTGCTTTCTGCAATAATGATTAAGGGGATCTTCTCTACCTTGATAATTTGGATTTGCTTTCTGCAATGATGATCAAAGAGATTTACTCTACTTTCATAATCTGGGATTGCTTTCTGCAATGATGATCAAGGAGATCTCCTCTACCTTGATAGTTTGGATTTGCTTTCTACAAAGATGATCAAAGGAATCTACTCTACTTTGATGATCTAGGACTGCTTTCTGCAATGATGATCAAGGGGATCTCCTCTACGTTGATAATTTGGATTTTCTTTTTGCGATGATGATCCAAGGAACCTACTCTACTTTGATAATTTGAGACTGATTTCCGCAATAATGATCAAAGGGATTTACCTTACCTTGATAATTTAGATTTGCTTTTTGTGATGATGATCAAAGGGATCTACTCTACTTTGATGATCTGGGACTGCTTTCTGCAATGATGATCAAGGGGATCTACTTTACCTTGATAATCTGGGATTGCTTTCTACAATGATGATCAAAGGGATCTACTCTACCTTGATAATTTGAATTTTCTTTCTATGATGATGATCAAAGGGATTTACTATAACTTGATTCGGATTTGCTTTCTGCAAAAAGTCAAAATTTTAAATTAGACTTTAACTAACAAGTGCTTCATGGTCACACCGTTTTTGAGATGTGTGATTTTCATTTGCTCACTCTTGATTTTGAACTTTGTCAGAAAGCATTTAATTAACAAAAGATTTTTCTCTTAAGAAACATTTGATCTTTGAAACTTGGAAGTTTTGAAATTCTTATTTCAAATTCTAAGACTTTGGAACTTAGAAATTTTTATTTGAAATGTAGAACGTGAAATTTGAAATTTTGAGCTTTAGAATTTTGAACATTAAGGCTTGGAATTTTGATCATGAAATCTGAAGTTTAAATTTTTTGGAAAATGAAGATTTGCGTTTAAAATTTGGGCATTGAAAATGTGGAATTTTTTAATCTTGGGAATGAAACTTTTGAATTGACAATTTGGGATTTGGAGTTGTTCTTGAAGATTTGTTCGGGAGATTTATCTTGTGAAGATTTGTTCAGGAGATTTGTCATTTGAAGATTTGTTTAGGAGATTTTTCTTGTGAAGATTTGTTCAGGAGATTTGTCCTTTTATGAAGATGTGTTCATGAAGATTTGTTTAGGAGATGTTTCCTTTGAAGATTTATTTATGAGATTTTTCCTCTGAAAATTGGTTTAGGAGATTTTTCCTTTTATGAAGATGTGTTTTGGGAGATTCCTCCTTTGAAAATTTTTTTAGGAGATTTTTCCTTTTGAAGATGTGTTCAGGAGATTTTTCTTTTGAAAATTGGTTTAGGAGATTTTTCCTTCTGGAGATGTGTCTAGGAGATTTTTCCTTTGAAGATTTGTTCAGGAGATTTTTCCTTTTGAAAATGTATTCACGGAGATTTTTCATTTGAAAATTTGTTCAGTAGATTTTTCCTTTTCAAGATGTGTTTAGGAGATTTTTCCTTTTATGAGGATGTGTTAATAGATTTTTCCTTCGAAAATTGGTTCAGGAGATTTTTCCTTTTGAAGATGTGTTCAAGAGATTTTTCCTTTAAAGATTTGTTCAGGAGATTTTTCCTTTTGAAGATGTGTTTAGGAGATTTTTCCTTTTATAAGGATGTGTTAAGAGATTTTTCCTTTAAAAGTAGGTTCAGGAGATTTTTCCTTTTGAAGATGTGTTCAAGATATTTTTCCTTTGAAAATTGGTTCAGGAGATTTTTCCTTTGAAGATTTGTTCAGGAGATTTTTCCTTTTGAAGATGTATTCAAGGAGATTTTTCATTTGAAAATTTGTTCAAGAGATTTTTCCTTCTAAAGATGTGTTCAGGAGATTTTTCCTTTTGAAGATGTGTTTAGGAGATTTTTCCTTTGAAGATTTGTTCAGGAGATTTTTCCTTTTGAAGATGTATTCTTGGAGATTTGTCCATTTAAGATTTGTTCTTAGAGATTTATCATTTGAAGATTTGTTCATGGAGAGTTGTCCTTTCGAAGATTTTTTTAGGAGATTTGTCCTTTTGAAAATTTGTTTAGGATATTTTTCCTTTTGAAATTTTGAAAACAGAAACTTTGGAATTTTGAAACTTGGAACTTGGCGTTTGGAATTTGCAATTTAAAATTTGAAAATTTGGAATTTGAAAATTTGGAATTGAAAGTTTGGACCTAAAAGATTTGTGGTTTAAAAACTTGGAGTTTGAAAATTTGGAATTGGAAGTTTGGGGATGTGAAAATTTGGACGTGGAGTTGAAAATTTGAGATTTGGAGTTGAAAATTTGATGTTGAGACATTGCCATTGTGTTGTTGAGTGTTCTTGTTGGAATTTGGGGCATTGTATGATTGATCATGTTGTAATGTTGGCTTTGGAGCATTTTTTAGGTGTTTTCTCTTTTGGTCATGGTGTAATTTGGACAATGTTGGTGGCTTATGAAATTTTTACAATGTTGGTAATTTGTAATGTTTGTTGGATGAACTTTGGCTTGAATTTTGGGGGGCATTGAAGTCATGAAAAATTTATTGTATAGGCTTGGTTGAACAAATTCATGATTGTGGAAGATTTGTTGGCATATGTAATTTATGGCAAAATTTTGTGGGTACGAGTATGGATAAATTTTACGGGTATGAAAATTTTTTGTGGATACGGAAGAAGTTTTATGAGTATGAACTTTTGGCTATAGAAGAATTTTGTTGGGTATGTGATGTTTGATCCTGAAAAATTTTGTGGTTATGATTTTGGACATGTGGGAGTTTTCGCGGTTGTACATGGACATGGCCATGTGGGAATTTTTTCGATGGCATGGTTATGTGAAAAAATTTGGTTGTTGTGTATGGAGATGTCAAAAATATTGGTTGTGATAAAATTTGGTGGGGCATTGATTTTTTGTTGTGGGACATTGACTTTTTGGGGCGCATGGGAATTTTTTGGACATGTGATTTTTTGATCATGTGGAAACTTTAAATGAGACAAGTTTAGAATTCACCTGATGAGGCTTTGTAGTACCAACTTAAACTTATCTTGATTAGCTCTAATAGAGTTTGCACTTATGATGCGGAGCCGAATGCCCCTAGTTTGGAAATGAATGCATGCCTTTTGAAATCTTGATTTTTTATGAAAAGATGATGGTGGTCCTTTTTTTTTTTTTTTTTTTCTTGAAAATGAATGAGTCATGACTGAATTCCTCTAGTTTAAAAATGGAAGCATGATTTTTGGATATCTTGATTTTTCTATGAAAAGATGATGATGATGATTTTTTTTTCAAAATGGATGAGGCATAGCCGAATGCTCCTAGTTTAGAAATCAATGTGAATTTTGAAAAATCTTATTGTGTAGGGACCTCAATAAAGAAAAATATGAGTAAAACAAGATCAAAATCACAAAATTGGGCAAAATAAGGATTACTGGGATGATGGGCCAGTGGGCTCTGTTGGCACATCTAAACTGAAGATTGATAGTGATTGTTGAGTAGATGAAAGATCTATGTCCACCTCCTGCAAAAGATTCTTTTCATGAACTTGTTAGTACTCAGTTATTATAAAAATATTTTGGGCCAATGCCCCTAGTTTAGACATGCTTGCACATAAAATTGATGATATGCTTTATGCAAAACAAATGCTCCTAAATTCACACCAAAAAAAAAAAAAAAAAAAGTTTTGATTTTGGGCCTTTGAAAAAAAAGTTTTTTTTAAGTGATTTTGACCGAGCCTTGGGAAAGGCTGCCTACGTACCTTTCTCATAGGGGATCAAATCCAGACGTAATTTGGAAAAAAAAGTTTTGAAAAATCTTTTTTGAAATGAAGTTTCTTTTTGGGTGATTGTGACTGGTCTTTTGAAAAGGCTACCTACGTACCTCTCTTATAGAGGTTCAAGTCCAAACGTAGTTCGATACAAAATTTGGAAAAATCTTTTTTTTTTTTTTTTTTCAAAATGAATTTTCTTTCTTTTTTTTTTTTTGAAAAGAAAGCAATTTAATGAGATTTTTTGAAATTTTATCTTTTTCAAATGAACAAAAGTTGATCATTTGAACAACCTCTTTGACCAATTATAATGTTCAATTGCTAACTCAATCTCATTGGCTAGAAATGATTTGAAATCATTAAAAACATGTAATCAAATTTGCTTCTTCATTTTGAAATTTTTTTAGATTAAGTCTTCAAAGACAATCAAAGAAATGAAATGCTTGGGGATCACACATGTTGGGAATAAGCAAGAAAGGGAAAAATCTTGAGTTTGAAGATTTGAAAATTTTTTAGAATTCAGAAATTTGTTCTCTTGAGAGTTATTTTCTGTTAGGAGGAAACAAAGTGAGCGTGTAGGGCTTAGAAAAAAAATATTGGTCACTTGAGAATTTGGGAAATTTGTCTTTTAAATATATTAGCCAGTGGAGCTTGATAATCTTAAGCAATTTTCTTCTTAATCCAAGAGAAAATATTATTAGAGTTAAATGTGTACTTTCAATCAGCATGACTTCAAGGAGGACTTTATTCAAAGGTTGTAATGTAGGCCGGGTTCAGGTTACTGAAAGGAATGATATAAAAAGGCTAAAAAACCCTTATGACGTTTCCCCAAGTATGCAATACTTTAAATTCAAGCATTGGAAGATTTTTCCACATTTTTAATCATTGACTCTTGTGTTAAAATCCTTATCATGTTCATCATCTTCTCATTGGTCTTCATTGATTCCTTTCATTTGGTCTTGATGATTTTTTCTTTTAGCTTGATGACTTCCTCTTTTTGGTCTTCTTAGCATCTTATCTCGTAGTCAAATCACTCACTCTCATTTTTGTTTTTTTCAGTTTTTGAAAGTTTTTTTTTTTAATTTTTCTTTTTGCCTTAATTTTTGCCTAGACCGCCCTTTCGAGTTTTCAGCCTAGCAGGCTCTCTCTCTCTCTCTCTCTCTGGCTATAATTTTTGCCTAGACCGTCCTTTTAGGTTTTCAACCTAGTGAGCTTATTTTATTTTTATTTTTTTGGAATTTTATTGGCTCTCACTCAATTGCAATTTTTTTTTTTCAATTTGACAATCTTTCATCTTTCTTGGATGATTTTGCATTTTTCCTTGATACCCTTTTACACTTTTATTTTTCTTGACTTGGCTGAACACACCTTCTTTTTTTGATGAAATGTGTCTTATTTTTTCTTTTCCTCATCTTCCTCAATTTGATTAGATTTTGCTCTTGATGAGTCTTCATTTTTGCTCATCTTTCTCAACTTGAATGATCTTTCATGGAATCCATGTCTCTTGTGTCTTTTGATGAATCAATATTTTCTCATAACTTGATGAAAATTCTTGCATTCACTTCTCTCTTTCTCTTTCTTTCTAGCTAGATGGCCTTCTTTTCTTTCCACAATTTGATGCTTTTTCAAAATTTTATCTCTCTTTGGTGGGTTTTCTTCCTTTCTAGCTTCATGGAGTGAACTATCCCTTTCTTTGATGAACTCTCTTTCTCATTGTCTCCATTTAGAACCTTACAAAGTGGTGTTGAATCCATAAGGTCAACACTTCCTCAGCTTGAAACTTAAGCATGCATACTTAATTTTCCCACCTAAGGTTTAAGTTTTTAGTGAGTTCATTGAAAAACAGACTAACTGTTTAGAGGATCAAATTGGCTTGCAATGGATAATTATTGTAATAGGTGTCAAAGAATAATGTGGGTTACCAAAGGCAGCCTCCTATCCCTAATGATGCTTTCTTCTAAGCATAGTAACTTAAACTCTTTTAATACATTGTTCTTGGAATAGAAGTATAAATGCTCCAATGATGTGAATTTTTTTTTTTAGAGATATGGATTGAGTATATGTGGTTTGAGAAATTTGGATGAATGGATGAATTTCTTTGATTGCCTTTTAGGACCTTTTCTTTTCATATTCTAAATGTTTAGTAAAAGTCCTTACATGGATTGAACAAAGTTAAATCCCTCTTTGGAACAAATTGATTGTGTAAGGTTGAATTTAATCAACCATTTAATTGGCTTTATTCCGTGACCAATTTGCTTGTAATTTAGCACTTAGCAACCCTGTATTTAGGCGGGAAAATTGTAAGGGTAGTGTGTGAGAAGTTGTGAAGAAAAGCTTAAGAGTGTGCAAGAAAAACAGAGGTTCGCGGCTAGAGCTCGTGGGTAGATCGCGACTGGCAAGCCGTCAAAAGCTGGCACTTGAGAGGCATACTGGGAAGCTGAAGGGTCGCGCCAGCTGTCACGCTACAGGACAAAAGTTTCAGACTGGCTAGGCCGTTACGTCGCGACTTGAACTCGCAACTTGGACAAGCCGCGAGACCAAGTCGCCAACTTGCCTTGTTTGGCAAAACCTGACGTTTTGCATTCCCTTCTCACCTTACTATATATATACCTTTATACCCATCATATTGAGAGAGCTTCCAGAGAGAATTTTGTGAGAGAAAACCATAGAGAAAAACAAGATTGCCTTATCCCCAATCTTCATCTAAAGAGACTCTACAAATTCCTCTACTCTCTTCCTCTCCATTGTCACACCCTTGAGAGGTCATTTACCAAACCCTTATCTCACCATACCCACATCTGTGAGAATGTCCGTTTGGTGCTTAAGAAAGCAGTTTGGAAAGGAACCAATATACATTGGTTGATGCTATGGTCAAGTAGCGAAATTTGGCAAGTTAAAGAAGAAATAAGTTCAGCGTAACCTCGTTGGAGCAAGAAGCTTGGAGGGCTTAGGTACTTGGGTAGATTAGGCTTGGAGGGTCTTCTGCTGTTCATGTATCCCAACTATATTTTTTAGTGGATTTTATCATCGCTTGGAGGGCGGCAGAAAGGTTTTACATCGAGGACTTCGGTTTCCTCTTCGATAACACATCGTGTGTTGTCCGTGTGTTTGCATCTCTCTTTCCTTTATATTTGCCTTATATTTACTGCCGTGGATGTGTTTATATTTGGTTTAGATTGTTTTATCAATTCTGTTATAAGCTAGTTATCATATTCCGCACATTAATTGTTTGATATAAAGCTTGAATTGGTATTTTGTATCTGGGGGTCTAAACGTTCAAGGGTGTTTCATACCCATATTGAACTTTCAATTAGTATCAGAGCGGGTACACTTGTTATGGTTTTAATATCTAAGTGTGATCCTTGACCCCTTGTTGAGATGGATAGGTCTCAATTTCTCACTACTCCACCATTTTTTTATGGTAATAACTATGCTTTTTGGAAAGTCCGAATGGGGGCGTTTTTGTGTTCTATAGATGAAGCTGTGTGGGATGCAGTTGATATAGGTTGGACAAAGCCAGTGGATGCCAAATCCACTTGGGACAAGGCAGCTCTTACGACAACTAATGCAAACAGTAAAGCGTTGAATGTCATTTTCTATGGTATCTCTCCAGAAGAATTTCACAAGATTTCACATATTACTGTTGCTAAGGAAGCATGAGAGATTCTGGAGACGACCTATGAAGGAACCAAGAAGGTGAAAGACACCAAACTTCAGATGCTGACCACTCACTTTAAGCAGCTAAAGATGGATGAGGATGAGTCCTTTGACTCTTTTTATAGTAAGCTAAACGAGGTGGTCATCGGCAAATTTAATTTGGGGGAAAAGACAGAGGAGTCTAAAGTTGTAAGGAAGATCCTTCGGTCACTACCAAAAAGTTTTCGTGCCAAAGTTACAGCCATTGAAGAGAGCAAAGATCTTGACGAAATCAAGGTTCAAAAGCTGGTTGGTTCTCTACAGACATATGAGTTGTCTCTTCCTTTAGCGAAGAAGAGCAAATCCCTTGCTCTTAAGACAATTGATGAGAGGATAGTGTCTCATGAATCTTCGGAAGAGGATACAGTAGACAAAGATATGGCGTATCTTGTAAAGAACTTCTAGAAATTCCTAAAGCTCAAGAATAGTGAAAAATTTGGTGACAAAAGAAAATTCTAGAGTGCCAAAAAAGAGAAGAAAGACTTCCGAAGAAAAGATGGTAAAGATTCCCAATCCTCACAAGGAATTACATGTTTTGAATGTAATGGACATGGGCATTTTAAAAAGGAATGTCCAAACTACTTGAAGTCAAAGGGAAAGGTCTATGCCACTACTTTAAGTGATTCGGACTCATCAAATTCTGATTCTGACGAGAGCTGTGATGGAGAAGGAAATTTCTCCGCATTCATGACTATTGCTCATGTAGAATCCTTAGATGACTTGGATATACTTGTGAAGGAGCTTGGTGAACATTCTGATTTGGAGTCTATTGGAGTTGTTGAAGAATCGGAAGCTGAAGAGGATGAAGGTACATTGAGTATTCAAGAGAATTACACTTTACTCCTTGAGAAATCAGGTGAGTATGCAAGGGTTGCAAAGGCGGCTGTAAAGGAGATGAAAAGGGCTGAATAGGGCTACAAAAGTCTACTGGCTAGATATAAAGAGGCTAAATGTGAGATTGAGACACTAAATGGAGAGTTATCGGAAGTTTACACCAAAGTAAGATTCCTTGAGCAAGAGATGGTGCAAGCGCAAGCCAAGATTGAAAAGGGTCTCCTCCAGAAAGTTGGAAGATGTTATCTCATCTCAAAAACATTTCTCAGATAAGTCTGGATTGGGGTATACCGGAGGAAGTAGCTCATCAGCCAAAGCAACCAAAGAAGTGAAATTTGTGAAGGCTATAGAGCCTACTGTAGAAGAAACCATCCCTGAGAATGTTAAGGCTAATAAGAAGAATGTGAGTGAGCAACGGATGGTGAATAAGCCCCGATATCAATCTATGGGGAGACACAAAACCAGAGCAAGATCTCTCTCAAGACCATAATGGGATCCTAGAACTGAGTATGTGTGTCACTATTGCGGACTGCGAGGGCATACTAGACCCAATTGTCAAAAGCTGAGAGCAGACAACAATGCAAGCGCACCTTGGTCACGAGGAAGAAGGAATGACAAGAGGTCTTGGGGTGGTGAGAAACCAAGAAGTCAAAACAATGATCCAGGAATGACGGACGTGATGAAGATGATCGGTGCCTTCACCAACTGCTTGGAGAGCTTCAACAGGAGGTTTGAAAGTCCTAACTCTCGTACCCGATTCGTCAAGGATATCACCCCAAACGCACGTGACATGTGGGTGACAAGGGGTACTCATGCATAAGCATTATAATATGTCCGTGCATCAATTCTTCCAATGCTTTGTGGATATGATTGGTAATATTGCGTTGTGTTTTTTAGTATTTGTTTAATTTGTGGTTTGTTTGTGTTTAAAATGCTTTTACATTTTTCTTGTTTTTTATCATTCTTCTACTGCTTTCGTGTCAAAAATCCAAAAACACATAAAAAGTTGAAAATCCAAAAAGTTTGATCACTTTGTTGAGTTTCTGTCTCAAAGCATGTTTAGCCTTGTACCTTTGTACTAATGGCTTTGTGCATTTAATGAGCTTAGCTTGTCTCTCATGCACTCATATCATTGTGGAAGAAATTCTGAAATCTATGTGATTGTTGTAAATAGATCTTCAACTTTATCATGAATGATTAGTGAATGGTTTTATTGATCTTGAGACATGCATAGACTCATGCCTATATATCTTCCCACTCTTTATTTTTATGCTTTAAAAGAGCTCTTTAAATGTAAATCTCCAAATGAAAAGAGATATAGAGCTGCAAAAGCCAGTCGCACATACTAGTATTTGACTAGGAAAAAGGGAAAGCGACAAAAATAAAATGTATGAAAGATGCCCAAAAAGCCAAAGGCTAACTCATTAATTGAAATATCAAAAATTTCAGGCATCTACCTCATAATGAGAGTTTCTTTGCTCAAAATTGGCAAATGATATGTTGAATATGGAGCCAAATGAAAAGCTTCAAAGAGTTGTTATCAAGTTCTTGTGGGAGGTCATATATGCATGCTTCTATAATTGAGATAGGTCACATTATCTAGTGCTAATAGTGTATGCCTTGATTGAATTGATCATTGAAGCTTCATATTAGACTAAGAACTATCTCATTTTTGATATCCACACACAACACACAAGTTTATGTTCAATGAATTCCATATTCATTTGTGTGATTGTACTTGATTAAATGTGTTTTCACATGCTCAATCTTTGTTGGTCAAACACAAAAAGATTTTTGAGTATTTTGTTTTGTTTTTGGAAAGTACTTTGTTTTTACAAAAAATGTGAATTAAAAAAAAAAAAAAAAACAGTGTTGCCATATTTTGGTGACTAAGTTGCGGGTTAGCTCAGTCGCAAGCCCCAGTCATGAGATCAATCAGAGATTTTTCGCGGCTTACTAGCAAGTTAGTATTCTAGTCGCGAAAAAGACTTAGAAAATTTTTTAAAATTTGAGTTTTGCTCTATTCGCAGCTCGTTTTGGTGGCTTGTTCGCAGGTGGAAAGTCCAATCGCGAGGGTTACTCAGAGATTTTCACGGCTCAGCTTGCGACTCCTTCGCGGCTAAACCTTCCAGTTGCGAAAAATACTTAGAAGATTTTTCTAGAATCTTACCTTCACAGTGTTTCGCGACTTGCCCTGGCGACTTACCGGCGACTCGGTTAAGTCGCGAAAAACGCATGTTTTGCGTTTTTGAAGACAGTTTTTAAAATTGCTTTTCAATTTTCCCTTAATTTTCAATGACTGTTCATTGTCTTCTTCTGTCTCTCTCTCTCATAGCTTTCGTTTCTCACTGAAAAATTCTTCATCTCTGCATCATTTCTACATATATCTTCAAGAAAAAGGTATGGGTTTTCTTGGTTTTCTCTCCAATTTCATGTTTTTTGTAAAATATTCTTGAATCTATGTGTTTTACTATTTGGATTGTTATTTGGGTTTTCTAAACATTTATGCTTAAAAATGTTATTTTGATGGTTTGGTTTGTTCCCTCCTGATTATGACTAGTTTCTTGAGTTTGCTCCATTATGGGTTTTCATGCTTTCATCTTCTCATTCATGATTTGAAATTTGATATTTGAATACTTATATCCATTGGGTATACGGTTTTTGGTATCTCTGTGATGTTTCCCTAAATGAATTTTGAGATTGCCATGTGTATCTCCTTTTGTTTATATGGTTCAATCTGTTCTGTGTGTGTATTACCGCATCTTGAGTGTGACTCTGCCTCTAGGGATTCTCTTGCACATTCCATGCTCAATTGGTCAAGTATCAGTGACATTTGCTTTCATCTGTCTGTTTGAAAGTTTCATCTTTACAGACTGAAATTATTTAATCTATGTTTATTATGTGATGTTTTATTTCTTTGGTATCAACTATTCTTGGTTTGTGTTTTGCCCAACACTCTGTTCTTCCTTATAACTACATGGTTACTACTTATGTGAGTATTCTTCCACATATTGTGTTGTGCCCTTGTTGTGAACTTTTCTGAGTGTTTATAGATGGCTTCCACATCCTTTAGGAAGAAGACTCCTGCTAAGAAGGCTGATAAAAGATTGAAAATGGATAGCAACCTGTTTAGATCAGTCAAGCATTTTGAGAGATACAGAGATTCCTTCGTAAAAGGAACAATTATCCAGGAGAGATTTGTGGATTTACATGACTTGAGGGACACATTCATTCCAAAATGCTTTGAAGGAAAAGGCTGGGAGAAACTTCTGAGTGACTTAACTTTAGTGTGTGAACCACTAATCAGAGAATTCTATGCAAATATTGTGATAAAGGAGGAGGAGTTGAGTTGTTGGG
Source organism: Quercus variabilis (assembly GCA_030445155.1). Lineage (NCBI taxonomy): Eukaryota > Viridiplantae > Streptophyta > Magnoliopsida > Fagales > Fagaceae > Quercus > Quercus variabilis. Next base: position 30,961,313 of record CP129455.1, on the reverse strand, counting down.
TGAAGAGAAAGGAGTTTACCTTAGATGCTCATGACATTGATAAGGTTTTAGGACTGGAGGGGTTAGAAGATTATGAATTCACTAACTACAAAGACATAATGGTCTCTCTAGAAACTGTCCAGAAAAAGATTGGTGGGGTTTTAGAAAAGAGATGTCTCAGCACTTCTGACTTTCCTAAAGACATAAGTTGTTTAACAACAATAATGATGTACAATCTGTACCCTATAAGGAAGATGACTACATTGACGAATGCCAGAGCCATCTTTCTTATGGATCTTAAGGAAAACACCTTTATTCACATCAGTTCCCACATTTTTGATATTATAATGGATGAAACTAAAACCACCTCGAGGCCCAAGCTGGTGTTTCCAAGTCTTCTCAGGAGAATTTTCAAAGAAAAGGGTGTTGTAATCCCACAAGATATCAGTCCCATGCCTCCTCTATCAGCCATCAACAGATTTACTCTAATACGGATACAAAGTCGTCTTCCAGGTGAAGAAGAAGAAGGTGTCCACGAAGAAGGTGATCCTATGAAGACTGAAGCAAAAGAGGCAGGACCAGTTTCCACACCTAGAGTAAGAGTCAAGAGGAGTAGACCTTCTACCTCATCACCTGTACCTCTTGATACCTTTTAGATCATCCTGGAGAGACTTGATACAATTCGTGATGTTCAGAATCAACAGATAGAGAGGATGACAGCAATGCAGGACCAGCTTGATGTTCTCTCTGCCAAGCTTGACAACATTCATACCAGCTAAGATCACTGACCATTTGGCCATTCCAGTCAAAAAGGGGGAGAACTTTTGGGGCAGCTCTTGAGGGGGAGTGCTCATTTTGAGGGGGAGTTTAAATATGTGTATTCTTTAAGTTTGATACATTGGTTTTTAGTCTATTTTAAATATTTGTGTTTTAAGTTTGATGCACTTATGAATCTTTGGTGTTTACTTATATAGTATGATGTATTCAGCTTTAAGCACTGACTGATTGTAGATTTGTACCCATTGTTGCTTTTGTAAGCTTTGAGGGTTGTTTCTTGTTCTTATGCACTGTTTGTAGGCTCTTATGGTTTGTGCCATGTATTTGCAAAACTTTGCATATACAACCTTTGTGCCTTGTGTTTTGGTACTTGTTAATGTCTTGCATTTTCTTAAGTACAATGCTCTTGTGCCCGTGTAGGATTATTCCTAAATGCATATATGTTTGTATACATTGGTTGAGTGTTGGACTTGCAAATGATACTCTTCAATTGAGTTTATCATTTTTGCATGTCAGGATGTTCATTCCTTGTGTGAATGAACATGGTAATCACTTTTGCTTAAGTGACTACTGGTGTTGATCTTGCCATGAATTATTGCTTTTATGCTTATGTTCATTTTTGCTTGATCATGCTTATTTTGCTCCATATGCATATTAAGTTTTTTGCATACAATGATATTGCCATGTTATTTTGTTTCAGGAGTTACTTATTCATATGTTCAAGAGTTTTACAGAATCTAGAGTTAGATGTGAGTGAGTTTTCCAACTGTTCTTAACTCACGTTTAAGTTTAGAGTCTGTTGTAGGGTTTTGTCATGGAATAGCCAAAGGGGGAGATTGTAAGGTTAAATTTAATCAACCATTTAATTGGCTTTATTCCGTGACCAATTTGCTTGTACTTTAGCACTTAGCAACCCTATATTTAGGTGGGAAAATTTTAAGGGTAGTGTGTGAGAAGTTGTGAAGAAAAGCTCAAAAGTGTGCAGGAAAAATAGAGGTTCGCAGCTAGAGTTCGCGGGTGGATCGCGACTGGCAAGCTGCCAAAAGCTGGCATGTGAGAGGCATACTAGGGAGCTAAAGGGTCGTGCCAGCTATCACGCTACAGGACAAAAGTTCCAGACTGGCCAGGCCGTTACGTCACAACTTGAACTCGCGACTTAGGTAAGCCACGAGACCAAGTCGCCAACTTGCCCTATTTGGCAAAAACTAACATTTTGCATTCCCTTTTACCCTACTATATATACACCCTTATACCCATCATATTGAGAGAGCTTCCAGAGAGAATTTTGTGAGAGAAAACCCTAGAGAAAAACAAGATTGCCTCATCCCCAATTTTCATCTAAAGAGACTCTACAAATTCCTCTACTCTCTTCCTCTCGATTGTCATACCCTTGAGAAGTCATTTACCAAACCCTTATCTCACCACATCCACGTCTGTGAGAAGGTCCATTTGGTGCTTAGGGAAGCAGTTTGGAAAGGAACCAATATACATTGGTTGATGCTATAGTCAAGTAGCGGAATCCGGCAAGCTAAAAAAGAAATAGGTTCGGCGTAACCTCGTTGGAGCAAGAAGCTTGGAGGGCTTAGGTACTTGGGTAGATTAGGCTTGGAGAGTCTTCTGCTGTTCATGGATCCCAACTATATTCTTTAGTGGATTTTATCACCGCTTGGAGGGCGGCAGAGAGGTTTTACGTCGAGGACTTCGATTTCCTCTTCAATAACACATCGTGTGTTATCCGTGTGTTTGCATCTTTATTTCCTTTATCTTTGCCTTATATTTACTACTGTGGATGTGTTTATATTTGGCGTAGATTGTTTTATCAATTCTATTATAAGTTGGTTATCATATTCCGCACATTAATTGTTTGATATAAAGCGTGAATTAGTATTTTATATCTGGGGGTCTGAACATTCAAGGGTGTTTCATACCCATATTGAACTTTCAAATTGGTAGAGCAATTAATCATCATGATTTGGAGAAAAGTCTTATCAAATGGATCTTCTTATATTCTCTTGAAAAGAAGGGTTTTGAAATTTTTTTTGGAATCTTTGAAGGAGCAAGAAATGTTTTTAGAAAAAGGTTACTACTTACTACGTTGGCTCAATGCCCCTAGTGCAAAAGAATTTTTTTTTTTTTGGAAAATGAACTGAAATGACTTCAAGGCCCAATGTCCCTAGTCCAAAAGATCCTTTTTTTTTTTTTTTTTCTTTTTCTTTCTTTTTTTTTGGGGTTTTGTTTTTTGAATTTTTTTATGTACATAGGAACAACATGATGAATTCAAATGCATCAAACTCAACATGGAATTTATTAAGCAAATAACCAATTAGAAAGTAAATACTAAATAAACAATAAACCAGAGAGTCAATTTAAAAAGACTTGCAAAATAAAATTCAAACAAAGTCAGGATTACTGGCTGATGAAGGCGGAGTGATGACTTGTTGATCAATCAGATTTTGAATTGCATGTCACAAATTGATACATTTGTATGTCTGATGGCTAGGTTCTTGATGATATTTATAGAACTCAAGTGACTTGTAACCTTTAGGCAGTGGACGTGGAGGAGGCCAAGGTTCAAGTGGACCAAGATGCCCTTCAAGTTTGAGCTTTTCAAACAACTGGCTCATAGGCATGTGGAGTTCATTGAACTTTCTTCGAGGCCTAAAACTGACTGTTGATGATGTTTGGGGAACTACATTACTGATTTCTATAGCTTCCTCAAAAAATGGAGCCTTCTTCATTCTTTAACATGTCATTATTGATAGCATCTTCCATTTGAGTACCAGCTATGATCAAGGCTTTAAAGTTCGGAAAGTATTGGGCAATAAGATGCTTGCAGAATATGGGAACAAATTCTTCACCACCATTTGGATTTGCTCTTCTTCACTAGATCTTGTGATCATCTGGGCTACCTTGGCTCTCTATTTGGTTATGAAGGTGGAAAAAGACTGCTTCAATTGCTGTTTAGTGGTCTCCAAATCTCTCCTTGTCAACATCCACCTTGATGTTGTACTTGTATTGATTGTGAAACTCATGGCAAATGTCCTCCCAACTTCTTACTCTAGCATCATCTAGGTTGAGGAACCACCTAAGAGTGGCCCCAGTCAAAGTGTTTGGAACATTTTAACAAGTAGTTCTTTAGTTGCTCCTAGGGGCTGCATGGCCCTCACATACATCTTCAAATGGGACTTTGGGAAGCTATTCCCATTGAACTTGTCTAAAGTTGGCAACTTGAATTTGGGAGGCAATCTCACATTTGGGAAAAGTGAGAGGGATTTGTAGTCCATGAGGTCTTCCATCTTACGGGCTTTTCTAATCATCTCCTTCATTTTGTTCATTCTTTCGCTGTTCTTTTTCTCACTCTCCATGGTTGGTGGATTATGGTCGGCCTAGTTCTCCTCTTAGTTATTCTTCAAACTTTGAAACTATTGCCCCATACGGTTCATTTCTTCCCTTAGCTGGATTTGACTAGCTACCATAGTGTTGAGTAGCTCTTGAGTGTTCATGGGTTCCTCGATGTTTGGATGTTCTCCCTCTCCTACCATGGTGTTTGGGGCTTCAGGTTTCTTGAGGCTTGAACTGTCTTGTAGGTCAAAGATGGGATTGTGATGTTGCAGCAACGAAGTGTCTTCTATGCTTTCTGGCTTCAATACTGTAATGGGAGTGATGGGCTTGGAATTGGAGCTACTAGATTGAGTGTTGGCCTTAGGTACTCTTTGCAGCCTTCCTTCAGATCTTAACCAAATTCTCTTTCTCTCTCTCTCACATAGGTTTTTTTTGGGTCAATTAAAGCGAGGTCACCATCTGCATCAAACAACCAAGCAAAACAAACACATACAATGTGCAATGCAATTTTAACTAAGACCGACCTAAAGGTAAGTTCTAAGTCATTACGTTGGAGGGTGAGTTTGTTGTTTCATTGTTTCCCATATATAGCTAGGACGTTACACCTCCCCACTTGTAATGTAATGAACATTGTGTTGGTCCAAACGGCATGGTTTATCCGTTACAGTCAACATGAAATGATCCAATGACTTTAGGCTATGAGTTGGTGAGTTCGCCACTAGGTACCCGAATCTAATGAAGACTAGTGATCCATGGTTATTACCACCCCAAAATTGTTGAAAAGGGGTGTATTCATTGTTGTTTGAATGTCACACACTATGACAGTTAGGGAAAGCTTTTAACAAACAATACAAACAACAAATTATCATACACCAAAATATCATTACAAGTTGGTCACATAAGTCTAATATGAAACTTAGCCCTCCACATCCCCAGTGGAGTTGCCACTGTGAGAGACCTTAATGAAAGCATCCCTCAAAAAAGATATTTGGGTACCTTTTTAGGGCACCTCTTTTTCTGGGTAAGTGGTATGAAGTTGCCACTTATTTTTCTTTATACAAAAAAATAAGAAAAAATTACTAATTACAAAATACATGACTAAATAGTTCCATTAATTGACTGAATAAAAATTACATATTTGAAAAGTTACACAGCTTTGGGTTCTAGTTACAATCTACCAAATATTTACATGACTTGTTGTCCTAGTTACATTCTACCTAAAACAAACAAAGATAAGACTAGATTTATTTAACCAAAGACCTAAATCCAGAGGTTAGGTTACGGAATGGAAAGGTGTTAGGCACCCATTCCACCTAGATAGAGTCTAGTCTTCTAGATTCTTGTGACCAATGTACTATGTTATGCATGTCATGTATGATATGTTGAACATGTGAATAAAAAATTAAATCACACAAATTTTTTTATGAATGAAATCTCTTCTTTTGTTAAGAAAATTCAGATATGTTTTTATTTAAAAAAAAATGATTTTGATTTATCAAAACATCAAATCTGTTCTATGGGATGCAAAAAAAAAAAAAAAAAAAGAAAAAAAGGGTTTTTTATAATAAAAATTCAGATCTAATTTGTTATATTAAATAAAAAAAAATTGATGACAAAAATTCAGATCTATTTTGTTATATGTTTTAAAAAAGAATGAAAAAGATTTTTTAAGAAGAGTTTCACTCATAATCCAAATTTATGAAATCATGAATTAAAATAAACACAAACACAATAATACATAATCTCTTTCTTTATTTCAACAATTTGCATGCAATAAAAAAATCAGATTTGTATCTTAAGAAAGATACAAATCAATTTTGATTTGAGAAAAATTTAAATCTACATCTCATAAAGATGCAGATCTCTTTTTGTATTGAGAAAAATTCAGATCTACGTCTTTTAAAGATGCAGATCTGTTTTTATGTTAAGAAAAATTCAGATCTACATCTTATAAAGATGTAGATCTATTTTGTTTCAAGAAAAATAATTGTTCACATGCAAATTTATTGACATTCAATAAAAAGATTATAACAATCACATAAAAACAATCATGCTTTAATAAAACAACAATTAACAATTCATGTTGTAGATAAAAAAATCATCAATATAAAAAGAAGCACAAAGAAAAAGGGTGAAAGAAACAATCTCTTGCATGAGCACACTTCATTCTTGAGAAGATGTTTTAGGGTTCAAAGAAACTTATTCAGTTATCCTTGAAACCTAAAAGCTCTAATTCTTCTAGCAAATCTCATAGAGGAGATCAGAAAATATGAGTTATTTGGGAGCCCTAAACGTATGCCTCTTAGAGCGTAAAAAAAAAGTACTAAATTATGAGGTTCATTCTTTATTTATAGAGTTCAGAAGACTCTAAAAAATAGGGACGGATGACTAGGGTTTGAATTTGGACGCATCCTTTTGCAAAAAAATCAAAAAGAGTGTGTCTTATTGTCACCTGATGGCTATTGTGCCAAAGTCCATCACATGAAAATTTGGCACTCCAAAAGTGCCGAATTGGCCTTTGGACCTCGAACGCACTTTCGTGGTGGGTTGTCGTTTGTACTCCTCTTTTAGGGTTTTTTGGCCGGTCCTTGTACCTAGACATGTTTTCATCCTCCGTCTATGATTTTTCATCTCTTTTTTGGGTAATTCAGGATATTTAAGAACAACTATCTTGTAGATAAATACCCTAAAATAAATCTTGACAAAGTTCAGATTATCCAAAATTTTATTTTTATCCAATCATCCCTTTTATTCCCATGCATGCATTCTTATTTTAAACACTAATTATCAACCAATCGCAAAATTATTTAATTAATTTTATTTTTTTAGTCAATCAGAATTAATTTAAATTGATCATATGTAGTTGATTCTACCTAGACACAATGCATGTTGATTGTGCAAACTTGATCATGCAATATCTTTCGATCCAATGGTCCGATTTGAAAACCGAAAATACCACTGTGACCGTTTCAATCTCAAGATCATATTTATGATATGCAATGAATTAATTGATGCATGTAATGCAAAGACAAGTTGATGCATGTAATTCAAGAACAAATTGATGCATGTAATGCAACTATGATTTTTGAGGTACATGGATTGGTCATTCAAGTCATTCTCCTTGATTAAATCATAGGTGCAAAATTGAGTGTCTACAATATCTAAAAGTCTTTACTCATTATAGAATGCTCAACCATTCATATTTCAATTCATTTGCATACAGTTATGTAAATCTCTAAATTGTTTTCTTAAAGCTCACAACAAACAGTTAAACAAGTATTGTCTTAATTTTTTTTTTTTTTTTTTTAACCAAAAAAGAAGTTTTAAAAAATGATTCGGGTCACGGGTCAGGTCGGGCTAACCCCAAAAAAACACAGGTCGAGTCATAAGTCAACCCTTTTTTGCTTCTTTGGAAAATAAAAATTGAGTTCAGATTGGGTATTTTTCGGGTTGGGTCAAGTCAAAAAATCTATCCCGTTTTGCCATGTCTAGGTGGAAGTCACAAGGTAGTGGTCATGGACCAAAAAGACAACCAAAAAAGAAAGTGGCAGTGGGGTTTGTGAAATTACAGATATTAGTAATTAAATATAATACTTATAAAAATAATTAAATAGTATATGTCATGATAAGTTAAACTTGAGATAGTACAAAAGGTAATGGAGTGCTATTATGACAACATTTGCTTGGTAAATACTAAAAAAAATAAAAATAAAAAGCAATTATAGAATTTCAGTGACTTGCCAAAGAAGTTCTAAAAATTTGAGTGATTTGACAAACAAGTTTAAAGGAGAGAGAGAGGGGGGTACAAGTTGCACCATTTTTAGACGATAGATTTCTATGAAATCTAATGGTTAAAAAGTGTCAACTGTCCATGTTATCATTAACATTTATTGTTCGTCGCACTGAGCTAACCAAATTAAATTTAAAAAATATTATATTAAGTTCAAAGCAAGTCCAATCCTTAGAGATAAAGATAGGAATGATCAAGTTGTAAAGATCATGATAAGATTGAAATGATCATTTTTGGTAATTTTTAGATGAAGAAAGCATCACAATCTGATCCTTACTGTTAATGATTAGAATTTATTTTTAATTCAAATTCATCTTCTCTATAGAATTATTCTAATATTTTTCATAATTTAGGGGAAAAAAAAACGTTAGTGTTAATTGTTAAATCTCACACCCTCTCTCTCTCTCTCTCTCTCTCTCTCTCTCTCTCTCTCTCTCTCTCTCTCTCTCTCTCTCTATATATATATATATATATATATCATTTAAACCCTATTAAAATCTTTGAACTTAATATTTTGTACTTTTCTCAAAATGGCAAAATATATAGTTCCATATACATAATCATAATAAATGCTAAATGGAAGAATATATAATTGAATAATTATAAAATACTTTTGGAGTACCATAAATGCATATTGTCTCCTCTCACATAATAGTGGGACTCATTAATTAAATTTATGATGGAACTCATAATTTATATGAGAAGGGGAAGTACGCATTTATGGTACTCTTAGAGTATTTAATAATTTTACAAATTTTTTTTTTTTTTGAGGAACATAATTTTACTATATAATTATGAGTAATGCTATAAGCACAAACTATTTGGACTAAAAAATAAAAATATAATCATAATTAATGTCAATTAATAACTATCATAATTATCAAATTTTGTATTTAGACCAAAAAATAAAAGAGAAAAAAAATTTAATAGTAAAAAAAAATCATATTATGTTAAATTTTCTCGGGGGTTGCATGGTTTACCAACTAGTTCGAACAGATTTGACTATTTTAGTTTTCAGTTTTGACTTCTAGACAACTGTTAGAATTGAAAACAAAAAGAGAAAAATATTATGGCTATGATTGAAATGAATTTTAGTCAAATTTAGAGAGTGCAATTTGCATTTTAGCCTTAAATATTTGTCAAATCAATTAAGAAATATAGTTTTCAGTTTTGGCTTCTTTTCAATGTCACGTAATATAATCGAAAGAAATCTCCAAATGTTATAACACATGAGTGTTATACACGAACCATAGAAATAATCAAGATCATACCAAGATGCAACTCTTACCTTTAATTCATAAAAAAGATACATAGACCACTAACATACTTATATTAAAGCACATTACATTTATTTATCTCAAAAAATGTCCCTCTAATTCCCATTTCTAGGTCATAGATGGAGAAGGGGGATGCTTAATGTAAGGCCGGTCACCAATGAAGTTCCCAGGAGGATCATAGTTGCAAGTAATGAATGTTCCTCCATTGGTGCAAAGCACTTTAGCACATCCTATACGAAGTGATTTGGCCCAAACCACCTGAGTATAGTGGCCGCACTCCCCCCCAATACAAGAATTAGAGTTGTAGTCATAGTGGGGCTTCTCAGCCACCCACAGATTCACACCATCTTTGATTGATAGGTCACCGCTGCCCCATGAAATGTTTTCACCATATGGTCCACCGGAGTGCACAAGCTTGCAATCGCCAATACGCTGATTAGCATAGCTTTGTGCATATGCTGCTACTTTGTTATCCCATGTCAGAGGTGGATCTCCCACCAGTGCACGAGCTGCATTCTGGGAACTGAGGTAGTCTTGTATGGTCCTATGGAGCTTTGGGCATGGGAGAGATGGACTAGGGTTAAGCCCAAGAGGCATACAAGAGCTAGTACTAGTGCTAAATTATACAACCCCATTTTAGTTTGTGACCTACAATGCAAAGTAAAATGTCAAGGGATTGGTAAGAAGTAAGGTACGTAGTGGGGGAGTATTTGTAGGGATATAGTGTTAAATGTTATTTGATGAACTTTGGCAAGTAACACCTTAAGGGATTAGAAGGACCAAAATAACCCCTCAAATAATTATTAATAGACATTATTATGATTATATCTTTATATAGAAGTATACATTCAACCATTTAAAAAAAAAATACATTCAACTATTAGGTAATTATTATGATTATATGTATGGAGCTATATATCCTTCCTTTTCAAGAAAATATCCTAAATATTTTGTACAAAGATTTTAACGGAGGATTTAAATATAAAAATAATAATTTAAAAAAAAAAAATATATATATATATATATATATCTCTAATAACATGTAAAATTGTGAGACCTCCAAAATAGACGTGAGTGTACAATTACATGGAAATAACAATGCATTTTGTTGCACAGAATGAGCCAAATTGTTCCCAATGTGTTTGGTTGTGGGGCCAAAATGGGGATATAACCCTTTCGAAGAAACTTTCTAACAAAATGCCCCCTATTTGAAACTATTTAGGGATATATCCTTGTTTTAAACTCGATTTGGCGAAAATCAAGCTATAGGCAATCAAACTCGAAGAAAAAAAAAATTAGCATGGAACTTGAGTTCCATGTTGGCTTTTTCAAGAACTTGATTTTCTAAAAATCAAGTTTCAAAACAGTGACATATCCCTAAATAGTTTCAAATATGAGCATTTTACTAGAAAGTTTCAACGAAAAGGGTATTTTGCCATTTTTGCCCTAGTTGTGGTTTCATATTATGCCTTGTTGCTATCTTAACTGTGATCAAACATTGCCTTGTATTGACCTAAAGTGTGTTGGGTTACATCTATTAACATGGGTCAGCACTAGTCTCGGGACCTCGACAAAGCTTCAAAGTGCCGCATTAAAACGGTTAAAAATAAGGATTCATTAAAAGCACATCTATTAACTATTACATCTCACATAAATGTGATAATTGCATGGTCATTGAATCCAAATTTTGAGAAATTATACTTCTCATGGTAGAATACTTATTTGCCCACCATTTTACTAAAACATTCTTATCTATTTAAAATTATTGGGCCAAATTGGGTATTTGCCCATTTCGCCCAAAAGATGTAACAAAATGCTCTTGTTCTAAAACTATTTAGCAAAATATCTCTATTTTGAAACATAGTTCTCAGAACCGGACCGGACCGGGAGGTCGGACCGTGAAAACCGTGAACCGTGATGAACTGGTTTTTTATGCATAAAGAACCGGGCATATGTGACAATTCTGTGAACGCCTAAAACTGGGGTTGGACTGTACAAACCGGTCAAGAACCGTGCGGTCCAACCCTTTAACATTTTTTTTTTTTTTATAAAAACAACTTAACACAATTTTATTCTACTTAATTAAATTATCCATCTCTTACAAGGAATAAAAAAAATTATAATTAAAATCCTTCAAAGATATTCAACTTTACTTTAAAAATTAATCATAAATTTTAATGTTTTCATGGTTATTATTTTATTTTATTAACTTTCTTATTTAATTATTAAATGTATGCTTGAAAATCATTAAATTTCCCTCACATATATAGATATATTATTCAATTTTGCTAGTTTTATAAATTTAATACCTATATTTAGGCTTTAATTAATTATTAAATTAATTATGACGTCATCACAGTTCGACCCCGGTTCGACCTCGGTTCAACCTCAAAAACTTGAACCTCTCCCTTTTACGATTCAATGAACGGTCCGGGTCTAACAACCTTGTTTTGAAACTCTATTTTTAGAAATTCGAGTTTCAATGAAAAACTCGATTTAATGAAAATTGAGTAATGTGAGAAATTTTACATGGAACTTGAGTTCCTTGTTTTTTTTTTTTTTAGTTTGATTTCACATAACTCAATTTTCTAAAAATGGAGTTATTCATTAAAACTCGATTTTTAGAAAATCAAGTTTAAAATAGGGGCATTTTGCTAGATAGTTTCAAAATATAGTCATTTTGCTGAAAAGTTTTAGCAAAAGGAGCAAGTGCCCATTTTGGCCAAATTATTGAGTAAATAGTTAGTTTCTGTTTAAAAAAAAATTTATAATTGCAATTTTAAACAAGTACGAGTTTTTAAGTGGAATGGTGAACAAATGACATAGTCCACCACGAAAATATTATAATTTGTCTCAAATTTTTAACCTGACTCTTACACCAACAAAATCGTAATGCACAAACAACCATATATACCTTCTTAAGCTAATCCAGTAATACATACGGGAGACAACAAACCCTTCCATAGTGTCGTTTCAATTACTAGAAAAATAAATTTACAAGGATCAAATTATAAGATTTAAAACTTTAATCCAGGAAGCATTTGACCATTGCACATGCTATTACTTAATGGTGCGCTTAGAATACAGCATTGAAGAACAAGTGAACAACCACCTCAAGGTTTGGTTTGGTTTGGTTTTTTATATTTATTTTTTTTATATTTTTTTATTTTTTGAGAAACAACAGCCACCTCAAGTTGAAAGAAAATACATGCAAAATCATAGAAAGATGTAGCTCTTACTTTTAGAAAAATTACATTTTACTACCTTAAATTATACTTCAAATTATGCTTTGCAATTTAAATTTTTTGAATGCACATTTTAAACCATAAACTATGACTCATGTTATACTTTGCACCCCAATGTTAAGTTTTTCATTAATTTGAATAGAAATCCAAAGTTTAGAATGCAAAGTGTAATCAGAAGTATAGTTTAAAGTAGTAAAATATAATTTCTCATATGTAATTTGGGACTGAAAAGAGAGGTAATTGGGTCTATTAAAAAAATGTCGTACTTTTTCATCCAAAGTTAACAACAAACTTAACATTGAGATGTAAAATACATCAATAGTCATAGTTTAGAGCGCAAAGTGTGCATTCAAAAAGTTTATAATACAAAGTGTAATCTAGAGTAATTTTAGAGTGCTAAAGTGCAATTTCTCCATTACTTTTTATTGATCATCACATTGGATACGTACTATGTAGGCCACAAAAAAATATCATTCATTCCGCTTTTTGTGTTCTATTTTATGTTTTATCAATTGTAATATGATATATTTCTGATTAATGCTTCATCAACTACCCCTTTCATTATTGCATTGTTTGATTATGTATATCCATACAATTGTTTGATGGTTTGGTTGATTAATAGGTCAATTACATTAATTCTACATTAATTAATAATTAATTAGCCTTAATTAATCAAGTCATAATTAAAATTTGGGGGTCAGTTCCTAATTTATTAGGTTTGAACTTTCAAAGTGATTGGTGGAGAAATAAGGTCTGCATGAGGGGATATTTATTTATGAGAAGTGCTATATTCATAACATTTTCACAATACTTTCCAATTAGTTTATCAACTGGTAAAGTTTCTAATAGTTGAATAAAAGATTTGGGGTTTAATTCCCGCCTATACCAAAAACCCACTAGTGTCTTAGTCTGATGATAAAGGGCTATAATAGAGAGCAGATATCATAGGTTGAAACTTTCTCAAAAAAAAAAAAAAAAAAAAAACACTTTCACCACAAATTCTAGGTGATAAATTGTTATTAATTCTAATTTGAATCTATTACTAAAATTACTTTTTTTATCCAGTCATAATAGTCAATAATAACCTGCCACTTAAGATTTGTTGTGAAAATATTGTGGGAATGTTGGAAGTCACGGTAGAATGTTCAAAAACACAGCGTGAAAAACTTTAGAGGAACTAGACCAAAGCAACCCTTGAGTAGAATTTGCTAATGACTAAACAAGAATAATCGTTTGTTTGTAAATGACGTATGTTGCTTACATGCAAGGATGTCATATAAGTTGTTAGTATGCTCCTACATCAAATTTAAAACATAAACAATTAAAATTTATTATTTACAATGAAAATAGTTCTTAATTTCTTATTATCTTAATATTTTGTAAGTATGAAGGATACAAAGAAGCAAACACACCACCATTATTTGTATCATGTTATAATTAGTGTAACTCCTAATTTTACACCTAATAAATTTTACACATGCCAAATTGTATATCAATAGGATGATATTTACTATTTGATCCATTAACTCATTTTAATGGATAATTTTGAAGTAAAAATAACTTAAAATTTAAAAAATTATATAAATGAGATATCTATTAATCTTAGTTTTTCTTGAAAATTTGCATAATGTAATTCAAAGATGGATTTACAAAATACAAATCTAATAAAAATTTATTAAATGGAATAAAATTGGTAAAAATTTCACCAGATGTAATTTGAATTTGGGTTGTAGTTGGCTAAATTTGTACTATGTCATTAGAAAGAGTTTAACGAGGCAAATTCATTTGTTGTCACTCACTAATTATGTATAAGTGATGCATTAATTGTTATAAAAAAAAAGAAAAAGAAAAAAAGTGATGCATTTATTAGAGACAATCAAGGTTTAGTCATTGGCTCTTTGTCTCAACAACTCTCATAGGACTTTCAAGCTACTGAGGTTGAGATTTTTGCAACTGTCTGTGCACTGGAGTTTGCTCTGGAGATTGGCATAACAGATGCTATACTGGAGAAAGACTCTGAGCTGGTGATTAAGTCATTGGGTGACCATGCCTCTTCTATGGCCTCTAATGCAAATTTGTTGAATGATGCTAAGTTTATTTCTAGATATTTTTCTGAATCATGTTACTCTCATACTAAGAGGGAAGGAAACGAAGTTGCTCATGGTCTGGCTTGAAATGTTGTTAATGTCTCAGACCTTTTTTGGTGTGGATGGAGGACATTTCATTATAGCTTTTATCTATAATGCAGGCTGATATAGTCAGTTTACCATAGGCATCATTTGAGAGTTCATAAGGGAATGGAATGGAATGATCATAAGGGAATGGAAAGGAATGGAATGAAATGTATTTAAGCAAGGGAAAGGAATTGAAAAAAATGGAATGGAATGAAATTAGGTAACCCTGATTGGATGTTTTAAAATAAAGAAATGGAAATGAATGAAAATAAGTGGGATGCAAGAAATCTTATTTGGAAGTAACATAGTGGGAATGGAATTGAATAATTTTATGACAATATTACTATTAGACCCTTATTTTAAAATAAAAGGTTGAATATATAGGGGTATTTTGGAAGTTTTAGTAAAAAAATCATTAAATCTAATTTTATTCCCTCCCATTCCTCCTAATTTCATGGAAAATGAAAATTTGAGATTTTAAGGGAATAGAGAGAAATGAGTATTCCCTCCAACCAATTTCATTTCCTCCCACTTAAACTCCCAAGCAAGGGAATGAATTTTCCATTCCCCCTATTAAAACTCTCAAACGATGGAAGGGAAGAATATTCTAAAATTATTCTTTTAAAAATCCACTCATGTTTTTTTCCAAAAAAAAAAAAGTGATGCATTAATTATTTATGTAAAATGAAATTTTTGTACTTATTTTGTAAAATTTTTGTGTAAAACATTTGGTTAGGATCATAGTATTCCAGCTTAAGTTTCATTATGTTGACAACAATTGAAACAACTTCAAACCAAAAGGGAAAAAACACATTTAGGAACATATGAAATTATTAATTTAAAATTTGCGTGATTAGTGTAGTGAAAATAATTAAATATTTATCAATAAAATTAAGAAATTAATTTCTATTCCGAACTATATTAATCTTAACAATTTATGCTCTTCTTTTCCAATGGCACGTTATACATATATTAATGCGCGTTAGATTTATTTGTCTTAGAAAATGTCCTTCTAGTTCCCCTTTTTAGGTCATAGATGGAGAAGGGAGATGCTTAATGTAAGGCCGCTCACCAAAGTAGATGCCAAGGGTGTGAGAGACCAGGAACTTGGGTGCTATCAAAAAAGAGATTTCGATGCTTTAAGGAACCTCTCTTTTGGGTAGTGGTATAAAGTCGCCACTTATTTTTTATACAAAAAATAAATAAATAAATACAATTACATATTCAAAATACGTCAAATGTCATTGATTGAATAAAAAAGTACAATTTGGTAGATTAACCTTACAAGGCTTTGGTCCTAGTTACAATCTATGCAAAAAAAATAAAATAAAAAGCTTTGGTCCTAATTACATTCTACCAAATTTAAAGACAAAATACTAGGCTACCTATCCAAAATCCTACGTTCGGGGGTTAGGTTACGAAATGGGAAAGTGTTAGACACGTATTCTGCCTAGACAGAGTTTGGCCTTCTAGACTCTAATAACCGTTATATACCCTTTTTGTATGATGTTAGATGATATGTTATAACACACATGACAAACACTTGACAAAAATTAATTTAAACAAATTCACCTTATGAATAATGTCCTCTTTTAAAAGAAAAATCAAATATGTCTTGAAAGATTAAAAAAATGAGATTTGATTTGTAAAAATTAGATCTATTTTTTAGAAGGAAAAAAAAAAAAAAAAAAAAAAAGAGATTTTATCAAGAAAAATTTTTTTTGGTAAAGTTTATAAAAAAAAAAAATAAGATTTTATTATTATTTTTTTTGTAAAGTTAAAAAAAAAATGAAATTTGATTTATAAAAATTCGATCTATTTCCTTAAAGGATAAAAAATATATATATATATATATATTTTGTTAAAAAGAATTAGAACTGTTTTGAAAAGTTTAAAAGAAAAAAATAAAAATGAGAGATTTGATTTGTAAAAATCATATATGTTTTTGAAAGTAAATACAAAAGACTTTTGAAAAAGGATTCACATTCATGAGACAAACTTACTATGCATGCATCAAATATTAAAAAGAAAGACTTTAACCTAACTCTTAATTCTTTCTTTGAAATTTCAAAATCTGCAATTTAAAAAAAAAAAAAAAACTTTTTAGATTTGTATTTAATGAAAATACATATCAATTTTGTGACCAGAAAAAAATTAGATTTGTATTTAATGAACATAGAGATCAAGTTGAGACCAAAATAATTTAGATCTGTATTTAATGAAAATACAGATCAGTTTTGAATTAAAAAAAAAAAAAAAGTTTTGTTGATCGTTTGTAGATTTTGTCAAAGAAAAAAAAAATCAAACAAACAATCAACTAAAGAACATGTCAAAGAAAATTTCAACTATGTATATAAGCATGGCAAACATGAATTAAGAACAAGGCATAATAAAAATCAAACATATTAACCGCATTCATGCAACGAACAATCACAACATACTAATTAATGGAAAGGAAAAACAGATAGAAGAATATAACTAAATACCTCTTGAATGTGCATGCTCTTCAAATTAAAGAATATTTTAGAAATCAAAGAAATTTTCACTTCTTTTAGTTCTAAAATACTTGACATATAAAAAAGGAAGTTCTTAAAGCGAAAGCCTCTAGAACGTCTTTAATGTAAGGGGAGAAGAGAAGCCAGAAAAGAAGAGCCCTTAATTCTAATCTTTTCCCTCTATTTATAAAGGTTGGGATGCTTAAAAAATAAGCTGAATGAGATTAGATATGATCTGGAACACGTCCTTATCTCTAAAAAGTCGAAAAGATAGGATTTATCTCAATCAAGACATTCCCGGGCTGGGCCGAGCATTTGGGCCAGTCAACACTCGGGATGTGCCGATCGGCACTTGCCATGTGCCGATTGGCACTCCAAGAGTGCCAACAGACCTTCTTGGGTGCCAGGCCCACATTCAAGTTTTTGGTTGATTTGGACTCCTTTTTTGAGGAATTTTGAGCTAGAAATTGTATCTCGACACATTTTGATTTGTATTCTAAAAATTAATCCCTTTTTCTTGATATTTAGGTCTTTAGTGTGATAATTATCTTTTAGATAAATATTCCAAGAAAACTTGATTATTCATAACTTATTTGTTATCTGATTATCCACTCTATTCTTATGCAAGAAGGCCCATTTATGACACTGACCAACAACCAATCATAAAATTATTTAAATAATTTTAATTGTTTAACCAATCAAAACTAATTTAAATTAATCATGTATGATCAGTTCCACCCAAACAAAATGCATGCAAACCATGAAAACTTGATCTTGTGATATCTTTCAATTCGACAATCTGATTCATGAATCAGACATATCGTCGCAGTCGTTAGAGTCTCAAGATAAATTTTATGAGGCGCAATGAATGAATTAATGCATGTAATGCAATTCTAAATTTTGGGTATATAAATGGTCACTCTAGCCATCTTCCAAGATTAATTATGGGTGCAAAATTGAGTGTCTACAGAATGCCCCTCATTGATAGAGCTTGCAAAGCGAATGTCATTCTAAAACAAAGACATTGATTTTAACGGCCATGATTTAATTAAGGTTGACTTTTCAAAGATTACCTAGCCCTAGAACCTAAAACCTTGGAACATAGAACTAGTGTTTTGCTACTTTGAAAATTGAGAACTATGAATACTTAATCTACTTGATAATTGATGAACCTGAACTAAATCTTGAAGTTTGAGGTGACATAGAGGCTTCTCTATCATATTCTAAATTTGGGTGGATTGAGAGGCTTCTCTATCTCAATCTTCATGTTTGGGCAACCAAAGGGCTTCTCTAGTTTGATCTGAATGGGAGGTAACCAAAAGGCTTCTCTATCTTAGTACTTGAGGTGATTAATAGGCTTCTCTATCTCAATCTGGAACCATGGGCAACCAAAGGGCTTTTCTACTTTGATCTAAATGGGAGGTAACCGAAAGGCTTCTCTATCTTGGAACTTGAGGTGATTGAGAGGCTTCTCTATCTCAATCTGGAATTGTGGGTGACCAAGGGGCTTCTCTACCTTGATCTGAATGGGAGGTAACCGAGAGGCTTCTCTATCTTAGAACTTGGTCGATCGAGAGACTTTTCTATCTCAATTTGGGACTGTGGGTGACCAAGGGGCTTCTCTACCTTGATCTGAATGGGAGGTAACCGAAAGGCTTCTCTATCTTGGAACCTGCAGTGATTGAAAGACTTCTCTATCTCAATCTAGAGTTGTGGGTGACCAAGGGGCTTCTCTACCTTGATCTAAATGGGAGGTAACCTAGAGGCTTTTGTATCTTGGAACCTAGGGCGATTGAGAGGCTTCTCTATCTCAATCTGAACTGTGATGACCAAGGGGCTTCTCGACCTTGATCTGAATGGAAACTAACTAAAAGGCTTCTCTATCTTGGAACTTGAGGTGATTGAGAGGCTTCTTTATCTCAATCTTGAATTGTGACAACCAAGGGGCTTCTCTCCCTTAATCTTAATAAGAAGAAACCAAGAGACTTCTCTATCTTGGAACCTGGGGTTTTGCTTGCAAAAGACTAAAACTTGGGATTAGATTTTAAATGATGGATGCCCTATTGTTCCACTATTTTGAGATGTGTGATTTTCTTCTCTCTCTCTCTTTTTCTTTGACTTGAATTTCCTCTTTAGATGGAAAACCTTGATTGATTTTTGTAGTCCTTTGAAAAAGTTTTTTTTTTTTTTCTTTTTGAAATTTGAAAATTTCTTTGAAAAATGATACCCTTTGTTCTTGACCGTCCTTGAAAATTTATTTTTCCTTCCTTCAAAATTGATTTTTTTTTTTTTTTGAAATTGCTACCATCTATATTTGAAAAGATTTTTTTTTTTTCAAATTTTATTTCATCTCTTTTTTTAAAACAGATAAAAACAAAACTATTTTATTTTTTGGATGAGTTGACTGAGTCAACTTTGTCAACCATAAGTTGGCTCAGCAGCTCAGGTGTATTTAAAAAAGGGGGGGCCAAATTATTGGCCCCTCTTTTGTGCTTGTTTCCATCATTTTTTTTTTCTTTCAGTTTCCCTTCTTCACTCTCACTTCTTCCTCCATTGTTACTATTCACATGCTTTTTCCACTTGCATTTTCTTCATTCTCACACCATTTCTTCCTTAGAAAATCACTTCCTTCTAAACTTGTTTCATTCATTTCCCTCAATATCTCTTTAGATCTTTGGGTTCTTGACCAACCTCATAACAAACCCATTTTCTTGAAACCCATCTCCAAACCTCCATTTTTTGTACTTTCATGGCATCTTCTAAGGGGCCATCTTTTCTTACTTTCAATGAGAAGAAATATCATCCTTCCCTTGAATGGAATAAGGAAGGAGGGTTCATTCAAGACCCTAAAACCCATGCTCAACACTCCAAAAAGGACTTCAAGGTGAGCTCATTTTTGTTTCTTTGTTGGTAAATTTGTTAATTTCATGTTTTGTTGAGAGCTTGATGGTAGGACATTGTCATTTCGGTGTTATTTGTTCTTGTTGGAATTTTGAACATTGTATGATTTGGTTGGAAATCGTTGTGTGATCATGTTGTTTTCTTTGTTTTGGGGCATTTTTGAATTGTTGAAATGTTTGGTATGAAACTTGGACAATGTTGATGACTTATGAAGTTTGGCAACGTATGTAACTTGAGGTATTGTTGAATGAATTTTGACTTGAATTTTATGGGTATTGAAATCATGAAAATTAGATGTGTAGGCTTTGAACAAACTCACTTTTGATGAGTGTTGAAATTTTGTTGGAATGTGTAAGTCTTATTTCATGAGCATGGAAATTTTTATGGGTATGGGAATGGAAAATTTTTGTGGTGGTGTGAATTTTTATGTTGGACATTGGATTTTTGGCATAGAAATTTTTTGGTCATGGAATTTTTTGTTGGACACGGAAACAAATTTTGGTTGGACATGGAATTTTTTGTTGGTGTTAGACAAAGGATTTTCGGCATAGGATTTTTTTTTTGGACATGGGATTTTTGGCATAGAATGTTTTGTTGGATTTTTTTTTGTTTGTCGGTGTTGGACATGGGATTTTTTGCATAGGATTTTTTTGTTGGACATGGAATTTTTTGGCATGAGTTTTCTTGGACATGGAATTTTTTTGTTGGATTTTTTTGTTTGTTGGGATCTTGGAATGAGTATTTTGGGATATGGTGTTTTGTGGACATGTCAATGATTGGCTAAATTTTTTTTTTGCAAAACCTTAAGAGTCAAGGTAGCCTCCAAATGTTGAAAGGCATATAGGAGATGTTGTCCCTAGACATTAAGAACATCATTAATGAAGCTAGCTTCCATACCTTTTTCCAAGCTCTATTGAATCATGATGCCAATGAGTATAAGGATCTCCAATTACTCCTTGCTTTGTCAGAGCGATTCTAGGATACTACCTGCACTTTCCATTTTCCAGGCATTGGTGAGGTGATGTTGACACCCTATGACTTCTCAGCCATTACGAGCTTGAAATTGGGTGGTGAAAGAATTAAGTCAATGATTCCATCACCTCAACAGAGATTAAAGTATTTTGGGTGTGATGCCTTCAAAAATTAGGGGTAAAAATGTATTTTTGATGTGGTTGTACACCAATATTGAGAATTGTTGGACTGTAGCAATGAGCACTCACATTTTCATGCTTCTCTTCATTGGAACTCTCTTATGTCCAGACTTGGGTAGTACTATGAGCTTGTGTTATTTGTGGAGTTGAGGGATATTGTCAAGACTAAATAGTCTAGGGGATATTTGTGGAGTTTGAGCGCTATTTTTAGATGTCTTTGGATCCTTGGCTTGGCTGTGAGGAGCATGCTAAGTGTGAATGGGCTGAAGAGCTGAATGGCCGTCAAGTACTGTTTGAGTGTGGCCGCAAGAGATATTGGTATCTTGGTGACCGAGTGTTGGCTCATGTTCAACATGTGTAGCCTCCTGTGATGATTCTGGTTCATCTTTGTCCCTTAATTCGGTTGGCAAACCTTTTAGCTAATGAAGAAACTACTTGTGCTCGAGTCGGCCATGTTGTTTCAGGGACACTAGGAGATTATCTTGAATTTGTCCAAACTCAATTGCAGGGTTGTATGGTTGGCATTCCTGTAACCTCAGTATCTTTCTTTCTTTCCAAAGTCATTTCGCATTTTATCTTGTATCCTCATCTTCTTTGTTTCAACTTTTGTGAAAATATCTACATGTTGCACTTTTAGGCTTCATCCTCTGAAGAGGAGGAGAGTCCTTCTCCTAGCCATGCTGACGACTCTTCTAGTTCTTTCATGAAGACATATCCTCATTTTCCCCATGGTAGTATGAGGTGATGAACCCTTATGGGTCATACAGCTTTATGAATTTAGACCGGCCAAAGTATACTCCAAATGTCCCCTAGAATGACTCGGTATATTCCTAAATCCTTTAGTCTTTTGTCCTCATTTTTGCTTATTAAGTTACTCGTGAACTTGTGGATCCATGCTTTAGGTCGGCGTTGATCTTGTGGAAGACAGCATGTAGATGATTGGAGGTTTGCAATTGGTGGTGCACACTCACATTTCTCAATATTTTCTCAATGAAATGAACTAGGTATAATATGATGCTTTTTGATTTTTTCTGCTTAAACTTCCATGATAATGAATTTAACACTTGTCTCTATTGATTTTTCAGAATAACTGGATGGCAATGGCTGATGCCAACACAAGATCCTTGGAGGAGAGAATCAGAATTCTTGAACTTCAGAACCAGCAACAAGAATCTCGATTTTACGCAAGTCAAGAAGGAGACATTGATGGTTGCTCCTATAGGGGTGGTTCTAGGAGATCATCTTGTAGGCGGACCTAAAGTCCAAATGATGCTTGACTTGTATCTAAATTTCCTACAAGAACAAGAAAATGTGTTCCTTAGACAAATTTGTATTAATTTCCGCAGTAAGCTTTTTACCTTTGGATTGCTTCTGATCTTGCTGAAACTCGGATGAGAAAAGTTTAGAATTCACCTGATTGATGTTCTGTAGTAAACAATCTAAACTTGTTGGGAAATTTAGACCCCGGTTGATAGAATTAACAAGTTTTAAACCCAAGTTGTTAATTAGATTTATTATTAATAAAACTTGTTAAAACAAACAAACAAAATCATGTAGCGGAAAAATAAAATAAGACAAAATATGATGACCCAAGAAAACCAAAGAAACCAACCAGTTTCACAGTAAAAAACCTAGGGGAAAACCTTCCTGAAAAGCAATCCACTATAGAAAAGAGAAGTTTCAGATCTAGTACAAAACTTTTGTCCCTAGACTCTACAATCCCCGTAGATGAATTCACAGCAGAAACCTTCTACCGCTTCAGAACCTTTGAACTCTTCAATATATGAACGCCACCCTTTTTGTTGCACGGATCCCAGCACGTGACTAACTCTTTTGCACGAATCTCAAAACGTGACTCACTCACCAACTTAAGGAAGAAGAATGTTGGCTGCAAAGTTCTTTACTTCATCAACAATGAAGATCAAGAAGCACTTGGTTACAAAGCCCTAAGGCGCAAAGACGCAATAGCTTCTTTTAGAGAGAATAAGGTATCGATCACCTTTTTGCATATGTTCTCCTTGTATTCTCCTATATAATGGCCTTTAAAATAGGCCTTATATAAGTCTAGGGTTGTGAGAAAAGAAACCCTACTCAAATACATAAGCCTGGCCCAAAAATCAAAAAGCTGAAAATTCTGATTTCCCGTAACCTCGATCGATCGAGAGGTGTCGAGGAGATGTCGAGATTTAATGAATCTCAACAGATAGCAGCTATCGAGGAGGTGTCGAGAAGGTGTCGAGGGGACAGAAACTTTCTCGATCGATCGACTAGCTATCGAGAAGCTATCGAGATTGCGATAAGAATCAGCTGAAGATCTCGACAGATAGCCAGGTGTCGAGGTAGCTATCGAGAAGGTGTCGAGCTTTAAAAACTTTGCACTTCAACTTGCTTTTTCTTGGACAGACCTGATGACTTCAACACTTGATCTTGAAACATTGTTTCTTGAAGTATTAAAAACACCTAGAACTACCCAATTACAAGTAAAGTACATTTTGTCAAAGGATTAGCCAATTTACATAAATAAGTGACATATGTTCTTAATCAAGTTAAAACATATATGTCCTAACAATCTCCCCATTTGGCAATCCGTGATAAAACCACAACAAACAAATGAGCATATGAGAGAAGTCATAAAACACTCAACTTATATTCACTTGTTGAATACAATAAAATCTATCCTAACACAAACTCTTGAAAAACTTTGCAAGAAGAGAGTTTATGGCAAATAGACTTTGATAACCTGTATTTCTGAAACACTTTAAACAAAACTCATCAAGGCATCTTAGTGTGAAACAGAAATAATAGATTGCATACAAGTAAAGAAACATGTGTATAAAGAAAGAAAAGAAACAACACATGTAAAGATAGGTGAAAGAAACATTCATCAGCATATAAAGAAGATAAGCACAATGTATGTAAACATAATCACAAGACCCAAGGTACAAAAAGAAGAAAGTAAACACTCCCCCTAACAAGATGAAACACATCTCCCCCTTACAAAGGAATGTATTTCTCCCCTTAACTTGTAGAATCTTAAACATAAACCACAAAAGTTTCCACAATTTCTCCCCCTTTTTGTCATGATTGACAAAGGGTACAAGAAGCTAGAAAGTTTCACCCGAGAAACATAAAGATGATCAAGAGGCACAAAGAAATCCATATAAATGCATGAATGTAATGAAACAAGGTGCTATGGATGACAAGATAATAGAAGGATGCAAAACATGTGAAAAACAAGAAAAATGTTAAGCACATAAATCCCAAAACACACACACACACTAAACAAGTCTAACCAATTTTATATTTCAAAAACAAGTCAAGACAGTTTAGTGAGCATACATTAGCATATGTAAACACTTGTGATGGCCAAATCACATTGTACCTGCACGTGTATCAAAAGTAGCAAAGAATATTGCGTGTTGTGTGTGAAAAACATTGCAAGATTGCATATGTGTATACATGTTATGACGATCTGAGATATGAGAAAATAACTTTTAACTCACACACAATCATAACTGTTTGATGGGGACTATCACCTTCGAGGTACATCCTATAACTCCCACATCTTCTAGAATGCACGCTTGCAACCATATTTAAAGCATTTTTAATCTTTTTGCTTTTTTATTTTCTTTGCATGTTTTCTTTTATTTTAGTTGGTCTTCTTAGCCATAACTTTTCCCCTTCTTGGGTATAAGTTCAAACTCAACACTTTTAAATCCAATTTCTTCTTTTTCTCTTAAAACGTATCTTATATATAGCCCTTAGTAAGGCCGCTCGCCAATGTAGTTGTCAGGGGGATCGTAGTTGCAACCAATGAATGTACCTCCATTGTTGCACCTCACTTTAGCACATCCTATATGAACTGAGTTACGCCAAACCACCTGAGTATAGTGCAGGCACTCCCCACCAACACAAGAGTTAAGGGAGTAGTCATAGTTGGGCTCCTCACTCACCCACATATTCATAGCATCTGTGCCTGAGAGGTCAGTGCTACCCCATGCTATGTTTTCACCATATGATCCACCAGAGTGCACAAGATTGCAATCGCCAATACGCTGATTAGCGTAGTTTTGTGCATATGCTGCTACATTTTCATCCCATTTCAGAGGTGGAACCTCCCACCTCTGCACGAGCTGCATTGTGGATACTGAGGTAGTGCGTTTTGTATGGAGTCTTGGGCATGGGAGAGATCAACTAGGGTTAAACCTAAGAGACGGACAAGAGCTAGTAGTGATATCTTACACAACCCCATTGTAGTTTGTGACCTAGAATGCAAAGAAAAATGTCAAGTGATGAGGGGTATTTAAAGGGATATAGTATTGAAATTTATGTAATGAACTTTGAAAGTGATGGTAGAACGTTCAAATTACAATGCCTATACATTAGGGGATTAGAAGGACCAAAACAATCCCTTGAATAAAATTTCAAAACTTATATGGTTTTATCCTTATTCTCTCATTAGAAAGCCAATTAATGAGAGCATAAGAATAATCATTTGTTACTTAAATTATTTGAAAAATTATTGTGTAGTTCCAGAATACAAGATGAGTATGGTAACCTTGTACTCCTAGTCAATAAAAGCATGCCACCAAATTTAAAGTGGATTACATCATCTTGTTTGCCAGCTCAGCATAATAATTGTTGCTCTCGTAACGTCTACTAAAGCCGTAAGCTTTGTGCATGTTGAAATTTCAAACTTCAAAATTTTCAGCATGCCTCATAAATAAAATAAGTGATAATAGTAATTTAAACAAATTTTTGAGGTGTGTTCCTTCATCTATTCATTTCACCCACAAGTTCAGACGCCCACAAAGAAAAGAAGCTCCATCTCCTCACCCACAAGTTCCTCTATAGTCTATAATAACTGTCTATCTCTCTCTCATGAACGGCATCTCAAGCACCGTGATATGTTCCTCTCTCCCTCTCTCATCTCCGTTAACATTGTGGCCGTTCACTGTGCGGCCACCTTGCTGTTTCCACCTTTCGTTTGGCTTGTTCTCTGATGCCATTTCAATTATTATTTAAAATGTAAACCGATCTAGCCCAAGGCTGTGTAGTCCGGCTTCTTTTCCGAGTCCTAAGTCTCAACAACAACATCTCGCTCTATGTTCCAACTCGAGACCTCTCTAGACTCTTTCTCTATGCGTTTTTCCCTCATCTAATCCATAGCTACAGGCCCCATTGGTGAGTGCAATTTTTTTTTTTTTTTTTAATTTGCAGAAATTTTATATATACATTACTAGAAAATCATTATTAATTATTTGAATTGCATATCTTTGTGATTGAATATACTGTTTGGGGTTTAGGTTGTAATGTGATTTGGATTTGCAATTTTTTCCCTATTGGATCTTGCGGTTACTGTTTTGTTTTGATATGTACTTGTACATGTAATGTGAGTTGTTTCTTAGGCACAATGAGCTAGCTCTTGGTCACTTGATACCACAATTTAGATAAATCTCATTACCTGCACCCATGCCGTACAGACCTTGTCTAACATTCTGAGATAGACCAATAAACACATACATAGGTTGGACTGTAAAATTTTTAGTTTCTTTGAGTGAAGTATTTGCTGGTTTTCACAACTTGGACTCATTCTTTCTGTACTCCAATTGTTTGATAAAATGCTCCAATGAAAAATTTTTGTTTTTTCATTTTATAAAATTTGGGTACAGACCTTTCATAAAACTTGTTTATTTCCATGAGAAAATCCTAGTTTAATCATCAAGGCTCACTCTTGGACATGTTATTGTTATCATGTAAACTCAAGTCATAAACATGTAACTTTGATTTGTAAGTCATTTTAGTTTCTAGATCTAAGGTACAATTTTACGTGCACTGATCAAGAATAGTGCTATGATCATGCTTTTTGTTTCTCCATTTATAAAATTTCCAAATTGTTATAGATTTGTCCCACTTGCTTTCTTAGATGATATAGCATCTTGCAACATAGTTCGAGCGGCAAGATGTGCGGTGAGGACAACATATGGTACTTAGATTGATTTTGTGTTTTTCTTTTAGGCTTATTTTGATCTTAAAGAGGTGGTAAATATGTGATTGGTGGCTTGTTTTTATTGTATTTCAAAGTGTTCTTTATATATTTATGGATGTGGTCTTTTCGCCCATCCACAATTATTGCCACTTGGATGTGAGGGCCATTTAGTCAACATCTCTTATGTTGCTTGGCATTTGATTTTGTAGCAACTAGAAGCTTCAATTGATTATAGAGCTATGATACCAAAAAAACTTGCATAACGAGGAGATATCATACCAAGAAATGGTGGGGCATGTTGTATAAAATGAGCCATTAGAGCTGGAACTACTGAATTGTTTGTCTGTCGTTTTAATCAAGCTAAGAGCCATTGGAGCTTACAAACAAAAAATTGCAGATTTTGGATGGAATGTATAGTTAAGAAGCAAGAGATACATCAAATGTGAAACTATCATACTATTATAGCCTTGTAGTCAAAGTGTATTTCAATAGGACTTTTGTTACTATGGCCCTATAATCAAAGTGTACATTTAAATAAAATTTTGCTCATTTTCGGATCAAATTCATTTCTTGTCTCCTTATCTTTTAGATCAAATTGATTAAAATGAAAACATCAAAATTGTTCAACTTTACAAAGGTGTAATCTCTCTTTTTTTTTTTTTCTTTTTTTGGAATGAATACAATAGAAGTCATTGATTGACAAATATAATCTATTATTGATTGATAAATGTAATCAAGTATATGTTGTACAAGGAAATATGGAGCATTCTACATCTAGATTTCTACACTATCCCTACTGTGAGGGGTACGTCTTTGCTAACACATAAGCACTTGTATGGCCTTTCTTGGGTACAAGTTCAAACTCAACACTATTACATAACTTTTCCCCATCTTTGACATCCTGTAATAGATGACCAAGCTAATGGTATTGAATTAAGTTGAGTAGATTTGAATACACAGGTAGCCAAGTACGTTCAACGTTAAAATCCTACAAGTCAAGTTCTTGATAGCATGAGAGCACCTCCCAAACCCTTGAATAGCTTAGTTATTGATGGTTCACTCTATTGCTACACACCAAAAGAGTGGAAATAAGCAAAGCACAAAATAACAAGCTTGAGCAAGCCAAAATAAACAAGAATCAATCCTTGAGAGGACTAAGAATCAATGATGGTAGTTGCATGGGGAAAAAAAAACTATCTTAGATAAGAGAGGAAACAAGCATTGTTACCCTTAAGAAAAACAAGGCAGAGAGAAGCACATTGGTTATAAGTGTATTCAATTATTAAAAAATAATGTAATGCAACAGTCATTTGATTACTTCTAGCTATAAGGAAAAAACCTAAGAAATAGGTGGACAATCTTCTTGCTATAAGGAAGAGGTTGAATAAAATTAGACTCATACACCTAGCAAACCAATACTATCCTCTACACTGTAGAAAGTCTAGGAAATAAGCAATTAATAATTTCTATCTCTAACTAATGAATCCATCTCATTCAAAGCCAATAATGACAGCTCCTTCATGTTCAACTTGCTGATCCTCATCCTAAGCCTATTGCTCATCCTCATCTTTAGCAAGCCAAGACTTCCACTACTCCAAGCGTCTTCCAAAATGCAAACACCTTCCAAGTTTTTTACTGGCACCATTACAATTCCAAGTTCAAAGTAGAGAACAACTGTAATAATAAGTTTTGCTTGTCTTCAACTATAATAAAAAAATACCTTATGAACTCTCTTACTTAGTTCATTGTGGCCATTGCCCATGTCTTATTTTTGTAACTTTTCTACATGGTTGAAAACCTAATTTAAAGAAAAATAAATAAATAAAATGTATAAAGTAAGTAATCCTTGAGAACAAGAAATAAATGACACTATTGATAAAACAAGTATGCCACAAGAATTTTCATATTTACCTCTTGGCTATATGTGTAATCTAGTTGCTTCAAACTAGAAATCAATGAGCTCATTTGGGAAGCAAATAAATTCTATAAGGATTAAAATATAAGAACACGTTATATCAAAACAAAGCCTTGTACATATAGTTTCACATAGTATCGAATGAATAAATTATGTCAATTTACCCGACTAAGTTGGGCTACAACATCACTACCTTGCAACATAGATGTAAATGGTACATTTCCATATCTCATGTCCTAAATAGAAAATAGCTTGTAATTAGGTATCAAGTATAGCAATCAGATTATGACTATACATATTATATATATATATATATATATATATATTAATGTTAAATTATACTTAATATTTGAGAATGCATTGTCGAAGGCGAGTAAGATTGACTATATAAGTTAGCACTTGTAAAGTCTGTATAAGAGTAGGGATTAGGTGGTTGACAGACTGGTGTATTATATGTGCCACCAAATGAGACATTTGAATGTTCTTCAATTGCTTGTTGTTTTCTTTTTCCTATGAAATTGTATATATAAAATAATAAAAAATCACACACAAAATCAAAATTTAATATACAAAAAAAATATTTAGTGATGATAAAAATGTTAAATTGTATATTTAGTTTTTAACAAAAAGTTACTCACTTGAAGAAGATGCATCTTTAGATGTGTTTGCCATGTGCTTCTCAAAGTGCCCTTTAGGTCTAGTATTTCTTAAACCTTTTGATCTCACACATGGGGGATTCAACACTAACTCCTCATTCAGCAAGTGAGGCATTCCGTCAGTGGTGTCACATTATACGACTTCATTCTCTTCTACATTTGCATCTGCACCAAACTTGACCCTTGATAACTCCCTTTCAATTTTTTCAAGTTCCAATAGCAATTTTTGGCAAATTCTCTTAAGGCTATCCTCCCCTTGACTTTAGATATAACTGTAGTAGTATTTGCATCATACTATTACACCATACTATCTTTGCCTCTTTGTCATTACTAAGTGAATGATTGTCTTGTTCATAAGTCACTATTCCCTTTTTAGCCATTTTTGTCCAACGTTTCAAAATGTATTGACTTGGAATTCTAGTTAAATTTTTCTAGTAAAAACCCACAATGCATTACAACAAAGAATCCCCAATGACTCAAATTTTTCACAAGAACAAGAAATATTACTATTGAGATGATCAAATCGAACAATGCATACTCTTTCACTATTTTCTTCTTTGACCTCAAAAACACCAATTGTATCTTGGCAATCAACTTGATC
Organism: Quercus variabilis; assembly: GCA_030445155.1. Taxonomy (NCBI): domain Eukaryota; kingdom Viridiplantae; phylum Streptophyta; class Magnoliopsida; order Fagales; family Fagaceae; genus Quercus; species Quercus variabilis. The sequence goes on along the minus strand of CP129455.1, from coordinate 30,931,021 downwards.
CCAAACAATTGCAAGACTATTAAGAAATTGATTTTTAAATAAATTGAATATCTTACAGGTGTAAACTTGAGCTGCATGACCTAAAATGCCACTTTTCTTAACTACTTTTTGTGGGGCACCTTGCTTGCATTGAATATCTTCATCCAACTCTGAAGAACGCATACCTGTCAATACATTTTCATACTCAATTACAAACTTAGTGAGGCTAATTGATTTATTTGCTATACCATTCAAAACATGGTTCGTGCTCTCACTCCTCGAGTAAGATTTAAATTCAGCTGTAAAAAAATCCTTAGTGAATGCAGTGCGCCACTTATGTCAAATTTTGTACATCATATTAAGCCAATGATGATTCTCAATATCAAAATTTTGTGTCATTTGATCCCATGTTTGTTGAAATTCCAATTCTGAAACATAATTTTTTTGGCACTTGTTGAACAAGCACATGAACTCTGAGTTAGAGTTTAAGTGTCCTAAGCGGGAAGGAGCATTTTTTGAAATATGCCACAAACATAGCCGATGATGTGTATTTGGAAAAACTTCATCAATGGCATTTGACATAGCTTGATCCTGTTCAGTGAAAATTGTTATAGGCAATCGATTCCCCATTGAGTTTAAGAATGACTTAAACAACCATTTAAATGAATCAATGGTCTCATCCAAAAGGAATGCACATCCAAACATCACATTTTGCCAATGGTGATTAACACCTACAAATGGAGCACAAATCAAATTATATTTATTGGTACAATATGTAGTGTCAAATACCACTATATCTCCAAAACAATTATAATCAACTCTTGATCTCCCATCTCTCCAGAAAAAATTTGTCATTCGATTTTCTTGATCTACTTGAGCTGTATAAAAAAAAAATGGGATCTTCTGCATGCTTAGACTTAAAATGATTCAATAAGCTTTGAGCATCTCTAGCACTAATCACTATCATCTTTTGCACATTCACATGATTATAACAATCTCTTTTGGTAAAGCCCACATTTTCACTCCCTCCAACTTCTTTTGTTAGATATGAATAAGCATTCTTTGTACTTATACCTGCATTCACCATGGTATCAATTACATCTGCCTTAAGTTTTGAAATACGGCGACCAGATCTTAACAAATTCCTCTTTGATTGTAGTGCAAGTTCATGGTTATACTCTGGATTAAATGCACTAACCTTCCAAACACCATTTTCAACTGTGAAATGAACAAATACATTACAACTAGTTCTAGTCTCTAGTCTCTTCCAATATTTCTCTTTACAAAAATCTTCATCTAGTTCAAAACCCTCCTTAGAACATAGAAGTTCACGTTGCTTTATGTTCTTCATCCCATTAAAATATCTAGGCTTTCCTTTTTGAATATTAAAACCCATTCGCAATTCATAATCATTATATAAAACATATGCTTCATCTGCATTATGGACCACCTTATTCAACAAATTTTCATCACTATTTTCTAGCCTTGCAACAAACATGCAATCCCCGTCAATTTCTTCAATATCACTTGGTTTGCAAATAACTACAACAATTTTTATGACAAATATAAATATTAGAAACAAAATACTAAGGAAATTACAATATAATAATTATATCATGTTTATAATTTTTTTTTTTTATCGATATGCACCTTGTTTACAATTTTGTTTGTCTTCTTAAACGCCCGTGGTACACTTGACCACAAAACTCTTATGTTTAGGCACAACAATGTAACAACAAAGTCTTAATACCAAAATTTTTTAATATTTATTTATTTAATTATTTTTTTGAGAGTGAATATGGATAACAACAACAACAACAAAATTTTAGTCTTAAATTTTTTTTTGGATCAATTATGGATACTTGTTGAAAAAAAAAAAATTGTATTTATAAAAATTAACAATAAATATTCTAAAGGGAAAAAATAAAAATAAAAATACAGCAATACATTTTTATTTAGTTCTATTTGAGAGCAAATATATCACCACAAATAATAAAACATTCTTTCAAAACATAAATCAAATCAAAATAAGACAAAACAAAATATTCCTTTATCACTTTCCAAGTCCATTATTTCCACCATGCTTTTAATTGAAGCCAAAAAATAAAAAATAAAATAAAATAAAAATGAAGAAGAAGAAGAAGAAGTAAGTTGTTTGTTTTTTCGTGGCCGCCACTTGCCTACTGCAAGAGAACTTAGGTTTGCTATCAATATTCTTTATGGCTTTTAAGCCTTTATGTTGAGAACCCTATATCCTATATTACTAGGGTTGTGTTAAGCACAAAAGTTTTTACTTTTTTCTTACACAAGTTTTATCTTTTTTTTTTTTTTTTTTTTTTTTTTCAATTTTGTAAGTACTGTTTAAGATTATTTTTAACTTTCTCAGAATTTTTTTTTTTGTCTTTTTTTACCTTAACCAGTACTGCTATTACTGTTATCACTTATTTTATTTATGTGGGGCCCAAAACTTTTAATTGATATTTATGGGGCATTCTGAAAATTTTGAAGTTTGAAATTTCAATGTGCACAGAGCTTAGAGCATTCCCATCAGTGTTGGTATAATTGTGTATAAATGTGTAAAATAGAAAAAGTCATCACTTTTACACAATCTGAGCAAGAAAACCACCCACATCAGTGGGTGTATACTTGTTTATATTTATAAGTTGCTACAGTACCCGTGTAAATATACAGGGGTACTATAGCATGTTTATAACATTTTTAATCATTTTTTTCTCTCAAATCCTCTCAGCTCCCTCTCTCTCTCTCGGCGCACAACTCTCCCTTTCTCTCATCTCATCCATTTTTCTTCCTCTAGCTTCGGTCGATTGCCATCGTCGCTAATGAGAACGAGGTCGAGCAAGCCAAGTCACCGGACAAGTCCGTCGCCTACAACACGAACGGAGTTCTCCAATGGGTCAGTCACCTAGAATATCATGGGTTTTGATCCATTTTTGGTTGAGCTTGTGGCCGGCGGCCATCGCAAGGAGGTGGCGGTGCTGTGAGGCACCTTGGTTGAGGCCGGCGGCTGTCGTGAGGAGGTGGGTTTTGATCCATTTTTTCTGGTTTTTTGGTTGATTGTGGATGTGGGTTTTGATCCATTTTTGGTTAAGCTTGAGGTCGGCGGCCATTGCGAGGAGGTGGGTCAATGGGTTTTTCAGGTTATTACTCACTCCTTCATTTTTGGTTAAGCTTGAGGTCGGCGGCCATTTCTAGTTTTTCTGGTTTTTTGTTGATTGTGGGTGTGGGTCAATGGGTTTTGATCTTGATCGGTTTGGCTTGAGTGGGTTTTCCTTTTGATGATGCTGGTTGGGTGGTGATGATGGTGGTGATGGTGGCCGTGGCTCTGTGAGAGAAAGAGGGGCAATGAAGGAGTGAGTAATAAAAAAAATGTAAAATAATGAATATTTTATTGAATAAATGTGTAGAATAGATAAACTGATGTGTGTGTTTTGTAAAATTGGATGTGTAAAATAGAAAAAGTAGGTTTTTCCGTGTAAAATAGACAGAAAATTTACATAGACTGATGCGAATGCTCTTACTATGTTAGCAGACGTTAGGATGAGCAGCGATTATTATGCTGAGCTGGCAGACAAGATGATGTAATTCACTTTAAATTTGGTGGCATGCTTTTATTGGCTAGGAGTACAAGGTCAACATGCTGACCTTGGACTCCAGGACTACATAATAATTTTTCAAATTATTTTGATTAGAGTTAAAATCCTTCAATTGAAATGGATCTAGGATTATAATGAAATAACCACCATTCTTTTTTTCTTTTCTTTTTTTTTATATTAATTTACCTTTTATAAAAAAGAAAAAAAGGTAATTAAGGAACCTTCATTCATTTCCTTAATTAATTAATGACAACTTTTTATGAATTCATTTTCTTAATTATTTTCTATATCTCTATTGTAGTATGGGTGGATTCAGGATTATAATTAAGGAACCTCATTCATTACTTTCCTTTATTAATTTAATTGGCATGAAATTAAAAAGAAAAAAGAAAAAAGAAAAAAGGTAATCTGATTACAGATTTTGACAACTTTGATCGAATTCACTTCCTCATTCATTTGCTAATATATTTTTTTAGAAAGATTAATTTGCTAATTAAATGCATTATCTTGTAGGAATTTTTATTTCCACATTGACTGCTGGTAGATTTCAGTTCTTTACAAAGTTGCCCTCCACTTTTCTTTTCTTTTTTATTAGGAGTCTCATTTAAAAAAAAAAAAAAAAAAAAAAATTTGAGAAGAAAAAATATATGTGATTTGCTAGCCTAGAAGTTTTTTTTTTTTTTTTTTTTTTTTTTAAATAAAGTTTTAATTTATGACGTTCACTTCTAATAATTATACTCTTCATCGTCAGACCAAAACATTAATCAGTTTTTGGTATAGGTAAGAATTGAACCTTACATATCTTATTCAACCATCAAAAAATGTGTCTCAATAAAATTTAATATATCAAGATTAAAAAAATATGTTTGCACCTTGTTATCCTTACTCAAGTATATATGAAAATTAAATATGTTGATGTCGCCTAAAATAGCACTTGAACCCATTCAAATTTGATTCAAAATGTATTTTCTCCCTTTATTTTCCATTCTAACTATTCTCCACAAGCCAAAACCGAAAACTAAAGTGTTCTAAATCTATTCGAACTAGTTGGTAAACCATGCAATGTAAGAAAAAATTTAATATAATATTATTATTTTTCTATTAAAATTTGTTTTCTTCATTTCATTTTTTTTTTTTGGAATATGAAATTTTATAAATATGATAGTTATCAATTGACATTAATGGTGATTATATTTTTATAATAAATTATATATTCTACTATTAAGCAATTATTATTATTATTATATATGAAACTATTTATTCTATCATTTCAAGAAAAGTGCAAAATATTATTTTCGATGCTCTAGCTAAGAAAACTAAAGACTGTATGGGGCTACATGTCTGGTTGGAAGACCTACCTGAGGATATTGCTCCCTTAATTTTATTTGATGTTCATTAAGGTTGGATTAATATATACCCAAGCTACATCAGTTTGTTTTCTCCACCAAAAAAAAAAAAAAAAAAAAAAAAAGAAGGTGCAAAATATTATGTACCAAGATTTTAATAGGGGTTTAAATAAAACAATATTTAAACTCAAATATATATATATATATATATATATATATATATGTATGTATGTATAAAAGAATAATAATGTGTAAAAAAATTGTGAGACCTTAAACTTTTTGTTAGATACAGTAGAATTTAAACATATGCATGGTGTCCTCTCCATAACAATTGATCTTATTATCTGGTTAATACACCAATTACTTTTTGGTGTAAGCGTAGTTTAAATCTTAAATCTGTTATTCAAGGATAAAAAACTTTATGGATCAAGTAAGCTAAATGAAACTCACATGAGTTGTCCAAAACTAATGTGACAGTATGACACAAAATGAAAGGTTAAATAAATAAATAAAAAGTCAAAATCCTTCAGTTTTATATATAACTAGTTAGTAACTTGTGCAATTAATACTGAAGTTTAATGTAATAATTTTTCTTTCTCTTATGTATATTTTTTATTTAAAAGTAATGTTAGAGATACAAATTTTTTTACAAAAAATTTTATAAATTGTTGATGTAGTAAGTGGTTATTTGTAAATGAAAAATTGGTGTTAATGATGGATCTAAATGAAAAAAACCAATAAGAAGTTGACCACATCAATAGTTTGCATGTAAAATAGTTTGTGACTATAGCATTACTCTTTGTTTAAATATCATATCTGATAATTGTGATTGTTAATAATACGAATTTATTAGGATTGTGCTCATGAATGAAATTATAGTATACTATTTAAAGAAAATATGATATACCAAGATTCTAATATAGAGTGAATCATCAAGAATTGCCAATGATCCTTCAGCTTTAGATATATAACTAGTTAGTAACTCATGCATCAATATTGAATTTTAATGTAATAATTTTTTTTCTTCTCTTATGTATATTTTTCGTTTAAATATCATATCTAATAATTATGATAGTTAATAATACGAATTTATTAGAATTGTGTGCTCATTAATGAAAGTATAAGTGCTTGTGGGGTGTAGGAGAGCAAGGGTTGGGATTCAAGTCTCTAGAAGAGAGTTTCATACACATATACACTTAGATTAGACTAAAGTAAAATTTCGATCATGTAACAAAAAATTATAGAGTGAATAGAAATTAAATTCAATTAAAAAATAAATCGTAGAATAATGATGTCTAAAATTGTGAGGTCTTAAAAGCTTATATGGCACTATATTATTGTGTCAACCAAAAAAAAAAAAAGGGGTTATATAAATATAATTGGGTTAAACATAATCATCTTTGGAAAATATATTTGTTTGAATTAGGCAGTTCTTGATGTAGGGAAATCCAAACACCCTTTAGAAAGGAGAAAAATGAAGAGGAAAAAACGAAAATGAAGATGAAGATGAGGGATGGTCGGAATATCCTAGGATTCTGGCCTAATCCTGTTGTTTTATGTAAAAATAACACATGAGAGTTTTATATAATCAAAAACCTTAGGAATCTAAGTATTGCGTACATAATTAATGGTTTTCAAATAAAAGATAGAACAATCTCATACGGGAAGTTAAGTGTTTACTCAAAAATTCAAAATCTTAATGAAGTACCTTCTTAAAAAAAAATAATAATAATAAATAAATAAATCTTAATGGAGTACTGTATTTTACGTGAGATCCACATAGGGATTTTGAGTATTTTCTCATTTCTTTTTTATATTCAAATTTTGTGATATGCTTTTTTATTTTAGTTTGGTATCAAAAAATATTATCAGAAACTAATAAGGTTAATTCTGAAATTAGTTTTAACTCATTCACTTGCGATGAAGCCGACAATCCCAATAAACCTGTCAGTATTTCCTTACGCATTCAGTGAAGATGAGAAAGACAAACTCCATCTCTACACCCGACGACATATGTGTAAGTTGACCAGAACACCTAAGCAGGATAGGAAGCTGACGAGGAGAAGGAAACTTGTGACGGATCCAACATGGCCTTACTTGGCACCCATGAATGTGTATGTAAGGAAACATCTTGCACTCCATAGTTAACCCTAATTGAGAGGATTCTTAGAAGGAAAGGATCCTACAAAATATGTTAATGAGAATCTTCCCTACAAGGCCTTCTCCACCAAGGAACAAATGTCAACTCTACACTACTATAAAAACCCCAAAGCCTTTGCAAATCACGGTACGTATAATTTACCTCAGCTATGGTATTCTAGAGTTGTGAAAGTTCTCTAACTTGACTTTCAGAGGGTATTTGGCTAGTACCACACCAATACTCTCTACAAAGTCTTCTTTGTTTCTATTTTGCAAGTGTTGTCTAGAGCATATAAGGACTGTGCAACTTACTAACAATTTTTGACATCATCAGTTAGTGTCATCTGTGGAAAGAGGTAGAATAGTGACAACCATACTACCACTTCCCAGACAAAGAGTTGCATGGTACTCAATCACTCAATGGCAACCAATAACCATACCGAGAAAGAATCACACATTGTTGCCCTTAAAAGACAAGTATAGACCCTAGCCATGGCTATGGAGTGCCTTACCAAGCAAAACCACGACCTAGAGGAACAATTGCGCTAAAGGGATGCTAGACCCAACAATCACAAGAAGGAGTAAAAGGGCACCAACATCGAGAGAAGGGACCAAGAAGGGCCAGAAGGAAGCAACACCCAATACAGGCCAGAGTGATAGTATACAAGATGTCCATTCACCGCAGATTCAGCTTCACCATACATAGTAGCAGAGATGTAGATGATGAAAGAGTGGATGGACTTCATGATGAACGCCCTTAGAGGACGGGTGTCGAGCAACCTCGACGAGTTGGTTCATCGAACAGATTCACCATTCACTGTATCCGTCACTTCATTCGCCCTTCTGCTGAAGTTCCATGTACCACAGGTAGAGGCCTACGACGAATCTAAGGATCCTTTAGATCGCTTAGAGTCTTTCAAAACCTTAATGCACCTGGAAGGCCTGGTAGGTGAGATCATGTGTCAAGCCTTTCCAACTATGCTGAAGGGTTCGCAAGGATATGGTTCGACAAGTTGACGCCAAACTTCATCAGTACCTTCAAGGAGTTGAGCACACAGTTTGCCTTGTACTTTATCGAGGAGCACAGGTATAAAAAGTCCACTACATGCTTGATGAACATCATGCAATAGGAGGATGAAATGTTGAGGCCTCACATTACCCTCTTTAACAAGGAGGCCCTCTTGATTGATGAAGCTGATGACAAGATACTCGTGGCTGCATTTACCAATGGGTTATGGAAGGGGAAGTTTCTGTTTTCCTTATAGAAAACAACCCAAAAACCATGTCAAGTGTACTTTATAGGGCTACTAAGTACATGAATGCAAAAGACGCACTACTAGCTTGAGAAGAGAAGCCCAAGAAGAGGGAAAGGCAAAAAGATACCTGGTAGGAAAGGGGACAGAAAATGACTAGTGTTAGGACATATATGTTTCACTTGTTAAGAACATATGTCATTCGTTTATGTATATTAGCTAATCCTTTGACAAAATGCACTCTACTTGTAATTGGGTAGTTCTAGGTGTTTTTAATACTTCAAGAAACAAGGTTTCAAGATCAAGTGTTGAAGTCATCAATTCTGTCTAAGAAACAAGCTAAAGAAGTGCAATTTCATTAAAGCTCGACACCCGCTTGATAGCTTCTCGACACCTTGCTATCTGTCTAGGTATATAAAAATCAAATTTCTTATCTAATTTCTTAGAATCCGTGAATGTGTCTTTGGGCCTTCTTTTCTCCTAACCCTATACATATAAAAGGATTATTTTAAGAGCCGTCAAATTGTACATAAGTTGCACAAGCATTGAGCAAACTCTGTTCAAGCAATTTGTGATCAAAGACGAAGTTCTTACCCTAGTTCATCTCTTCTGAAGAAGTTGCTGTGTATTTGCACCAAAGGGTTTTGTGACCAAGCATCTTCTTGATCTTCATCGTGTAGGATGAACTGAAGAACTTTGCAGCCAACCTCTCCTTCAAGTTAGTGTTGAAGTCACATATTGGGATCTGGACATTGGTTAGTCACGTACTTGGGAGCCGTGCATCAAAGGTGGGAACTGTCACTACAAAACAAGTCTAATTGGGTATTGGAGTAGGGATTCAACTGTAGGTTGGTAAGGTACTTGGGATTCCTTTACTTGTAACTGCTTGTTGTGATAATAGTGGAGTTTTGGGAGTGGTGACCTGAAAATCACCCGGTGGGGTTTTTGCCATCATGTTTTTCCCCATTCGTAAACAAATCACCGTATCATTTAATTTTTACTGCATATTTAGTTATTTGGTGATTTGTTTGTGCTACCACGCGTTTGCATATTAAATTGATTAATTAATAACTTCGCTAATTAATTACTTGGTTTAATCACAAGAGGTCAATTCAGTTTGTGTCCTATCAACTAGAACCGGAGATTGACGGGAAGACAGGCGCTCCATACCTCCCACTAGAAGGTTCACCAACTTCACCCCGTTAACTGCCCTAATTAATCAGGTGTTAACGCAGATAAAGGACGACATGGCTTGGCAAGTTAAAAGGACATCCCAGCAAGAGGTCTAGGGACAAATACTACTGCTTTCATCAAGACCACAGTCACAACACATTCGAATGCTATGACCTAAAGCAGTAGATTGAAGCCCTTATTAGATAAAGGAAACTACAGTGATTCGTCAACAAAGAAAGGGCAAATCCACCAGAGGAGCAAGTTGCTAAAAAGGATAATGAGCACCCCAAGCCACCCATAAGGGACATAAGGATGATTGCAGGGGGCACTACAGCTTCAAGTTCATCCAAGAAGGCCCGTAAGACTTACCTTAAGATGGTTCAGAACGTCTAGTTGATAGACTTTGTCTCGAAAATGGCGCGGGTTAACAACCCTATGATTGGATTCTCGGAAGAAAATGCTCGATGCCTCTACAGCCCATATGATGATGCACCCGTTGTTAGTGTTTGGGTAGGGGACTACAATACTCACCAGGTCTTGGTTGATAATGGAAGCTTTACTGATATCCTCTACTACCCAGCATTCCAACAGATGAGGATTAAAAGAGAGTGACTCTTACCAGACAATGCGCTGCTTGTTAGGTTCAGAGGAATGAGGGTATACCCCCTTAGTATGGACACACTACCTCTAACGGTCAGTGACTACCCTAAGCAAATTACTAAGGACGTAACATTCCTTGTTGTTGATTGCTCGTCCACCTACAATGACATACTAGGCCAACCTACCCCTAACTCATAGAAGGCTATGACTTCAACCTATCACCTGATATTCAAGTTCCTTACCAAGTATGGATTAGGCGAGGTACGTGGGGACTAAGTGGCAGCACGAGAGTGCTACATAGCAATGCTGGAGATGGACAAGCATATGTAGATCATGAACATTGAAGAACAGAGGGCGGTCGCAGAGCCCGTTGGAGGATTGGAGGAGATACTTCTCGATAACTCTAAGCCCAAGCAAATAACTAGGATCAACACCCTCGCCAGTTCGCTAATCCATCAATCGTTCATGGCATTCCTAAGAGAAAACCAAGACATCTTTGCTTAGAGTCCTAGGATCGAACCTTCAATCATGGTGCATAGGTTGAATGTGTCACCTACTTTTCCCTCTATCCGTAAGAAGAAGTGAGTGTTTGCAAAGAATGAGATCGAGCTATAGCAGAAGAAGTTTACTACCCTGACTAGCTGGCCAATGTGGTGATGGTCAAGAAAGCCAATGGGAAGTGGAGGATGTACGTAAACTTTACAGACCTAAACAAGGCATGCCCCAAGGATAGCTACCTCCTCCGAAGGGTTGACGTCCTAGTAGACTCTACAACCTGACACTAGTTACTGAGTTTTATAGATGCTTTTTCCGACTACAACCAAATCAAATTAGATGAAGCTAACCAGGAGAAAACTTCGCTCGTCACTAGCCAAGGCCTCTTCCGTTATAAGGTGATGTCATTCAGTCTCAAGAATACAAGCGCAATGTATCAAAGGCTCATGAACAAAATGTTTGTTCATCAAATCAGAAGAAACATCCAAGTTTACATAAACGACATGCTGGTAAAAAGCCGAAGGGAGGACAACCATTTGGATGACGTCAAGGAGACCTTTGACACCCTCTGCTCTTACATCATGAAGCTCAATCCGAGCAAGTATGCATTCGAGATGATGGCTAAAAAGTTCCTGGGGTTCATGGTGTGTCAGAGAGGTATTGAAGTCAACCCAAACAAGATCCGGGCCATAATGGAGATGGCACCACCAAGGAATGTGAAAGAAGTACAAAGCCTCAACAGCAAGGTGGCCGCGTTGAATAGGTTCATATCAAGGGCAATAGACAAGTGCCTACCTTTCTTTCGCACGTTAAAGAAGTCTTTTGAGTGGACAAATGAGTGTCAACAAGCATTTGAGGATCTGAAGGTCTACCTCTCTTCCTCACCATTGCTAAGTCCCTCCAAACTAGGGGAAGAATTATTCCTTTACTTGGTTGTATCCTCGACTGCCATTAATGCTGCGTTAGTTAGGGAAGAAGACAAAGTCTAGAAACCCATATACTACACTAGCCAAGCACTCAAAGGCGTGGAGGAAAGATACCCATCGATGGAGAAGCTCGCCTTCACTTTAGTTACCGCAACCACCTACTTCTAAGCCCATACTATGGTTGTCCTGATTAACAAGCCTCTATGGTAAACAATGAGTAATCATGAAGCCGTTGGACGAATGGCGCTATGGGTAATAGAATTGAGTGAATTTGATGTACAATACTACCCCGGTATTGCCATAAAGGGATAAGCGGTCGCTGACTTTATTGCAGAGTTCATCAATATGGAAGGCCAGGGGGCAGAAGAACATCCTCAGTGGATCATGCACACGAACAGATTATCTAACAGGCAAGCTAGCGTAGCCGGTGTAGTGCTCTATTCCCTAGAAAGGGATAAGATCGAATGCATGGTTTGTCTCGACTTCCTTACTATAAACAATGAAGCAAAGTACGAAGCTTTAGTAGCAAGATTGGATCTCGCTAAAGTCGCAAGGGCAACAAGTGTGATAGTGTAATACGATTCCAAGGTGGTCACCAGTCAAGTGAATGGTGATTTTGAATGCAAAGGGGAAAAGATTATAAAGTATCTGGAGTAGGTGAGGAGACGAGTAGGTGAGTTATAGGCCAAGTTCATCCAAGTCCCCAGAAAAGAAAATGAGAAGACTAATTGTCTTGCCAAAGCCACCTCAGCAGAACACATGCTTATCCCCAGTAAGTTACTTTCTTTTGTTCAACCCTCACATTTGATAGATGACATCAGTGTGTAGGAAATAGACTCGAGAAGCAACTGAACTACACTGATAGTTTCCTGTTTGAAAAATGGCACACTACCTGATAGTAAAGAAGCTGCAAGAAAGCTAAAGGTCCAAGCCACACAATTCGTTCTAATAAAGGACGTTTTGTACAAAAGATGCTTCTCCCGCCCATACCTAAGGTGCTTAAGCCCCAAAGAAGCAAACTGTATCATGAGAGAAGTTCATGAAAGGATCTACAGGAACCACTCAGGGTCATGGTCATTGGCGCATAAATTGATTTGGGCTGGATACTATTGGCTCACTATGTAGAAGGTTGTCCAAGCCTATGTCAAAGCCTATGACAAATGTCAGAGGTTTGGCCATGTCATTAGACAGCCAACAGAAGAGCTCACCCCAATGATGGCCCCATGGCCTTTTGCTCAATGGGGGTTGGATATCATAAGCCCAATCCCAATAGCGATGAGGCAGATGAAGTTCCTAATGATTAGCATATATTACTTTACCAAATGGCTAGAAGATGAAGCCCTAGCCACTATCACAGAGAAGAACATACGAAACTTTGTTTGGAGGAACATCATTTGCAAGAACAACATACCTAGAGTACTAATCTCAGACAACGAGAAGCAATTCAACAACAACTTGTTCAGAGATTTTTGCTCGCATTTAGGGATCAAGAATCACTATTCTTCACCCGACCATCCTTAGGCCAACGGACAGGTCGAGGTAACGAACCGATCCTTGCTCAAAATCATCAAGACTCAGCTCAAAGGGGCAAAAGGTATATGGCCGAAAGAATTGCCAAGCATTCTATGGGCCCACAGGACGACGGCGTAGATGCCTACAGGAGAGACACCGTTTCAACTAATATACAAAGGTGAGGCTGTCATCCCAACTAAGGTCAGAATCACAAGCTACAAAGTGGGAAACCATGATGATAGCAAGAACGATGAAGCTATGCATTTGTAGCTATACTTGGTGGATGAGGCCAGAGAAGTGGTTGAACAAAGATTAGCACGGTACCAGAACCTCATGGCCAAGTATTACAACTCGAGAGTCAAGCATAGAGACTTTTAAATTAGAGATCTCGTCTTAAGAAAGGTGACAGGCGCTATAAGAGATCCCTCCCAGGGAAAACTAGAATCTAATTAGGAAGGACCCTATAGAATCGCTTTATGGTAGAGGAAGGGAAACTATCACCTGGAGACGCTAAATGGGCAAAAGTTGCACCACCCATGGAACACAGAGCACTTGAAGAAATATTACTAGTAGACAACGGCACAAAGCACAACACTCCTCATTTCTAGTTTACTTCCTTTTAAGTTAATTTTTATTATCTATAGTACTTTCTAAAAGGCAACTTTTTATTTTTTCAAGAACAATTTTTTACTTATGCACGCATCTATCATAATAAGAGGAGTTATTTAGATATGACATGTGGGTATGTGTATGCCTCTACAAAACTACATATGTGACTAAAGTCCACCAGTGGACAAGTTCATCCTATGGGGATGCCTTGAAATTATTATGTCCACAAGTGGACAAGTTCATTATTAAGTCCACAAGTGGATGGGTTCATCCCATGGGGATGCCTTGAAATTATTAAGTCCACAAGTGGACAAGTTCATCCCGTGGAGATGCCTTGAAATTATTAAGTCCACAAGTGGACGAGTTCATCCTATAGGGATGCCTTGAAATTATTAGGTCCTTAAATAGGACAAGTTCATTATTAAGTCCACAAGAGGATATGTTCATTATTAAGTCCACAAGTGGATGAGTTCATCCCAAAAGGATGCTTTGAAATCATTAAGTCCACAAGTGGACGAGTTTATTATTAGGTCCTCAAATAGGATGAATTCATTGTTAAGTCTATAGGTGGACGAGTCCACCAAAGTAGACGAGTTCATCCTAGATATCCACCAAGTGGTTTGGGAGACAAGTACATCCTAACATGTATGCACAGAACTAGATGAACATACGCATATTTCAGAATAAATATCAACACACAGGAAAAATATACTAAAAGTGACAAATGTAAAATAATAAAAATACACCATAAATAAAATGAAGTGTTTACAAACAAGGCCCAAAAATATAAGGGCAATTAATATTGTTTGAAAATGAGATAAAAGAAAAATAAAAAAAATTAACTTGGAAGGTTCTGGGTGTCTTGAGAAGGAAGGTTCTCTTCGTCTTCAGTAGAAGGGTTCTGGGCGACTTAGGCAGAAAGGTTCCTGGCGTCCTTAGGATAAGGATCATTAGAAGATGGATCCAAGAAAGCGACGGGCCCTTCGACTGCAGGTTAGGCAAGGACCACACTGTCATCTTTTGGATCCTACTCTAACTGAGTAGAGTCGTCAATCTCCTCACTAACAGTGTCGCCACCTGCAAGGGTTGCTGGCAGAGGGTCGTCCATGGTGACTTTGGATAAATCCAAGTTTGGGTAGATGGACCTAACCTACTTCAGGCAATCCTTATACCCATCACCATATTAGATTGCACAGGCATCAATGAAAGGATAGTTAGGCTTGAACTCTGTTATAGCGTCAGTCTTGGCCATCTCGACCTACCCACAAATGGTCATCAGCTTTACCTCCAAATTTGTTTTTTCTTCTTGCACCTCTCTTGGAAACAGGCTTCCTCCTTTAGCTTTTTGTTAAAGTCATCACCTCCTTGTTAAGCGTATGGAGGGCCCCCTTGTATTGCTCTTACTCGTTCGTCAAGGTCTTATTACGCTTACGAAGCCTGCTGATCACCCCTTCCTAAGCGACGCTCCTATCTTGAAGCACCTTCATACACACCAGCACCTAAAAACAAGACAATCGTCAGCTAGTGAATGAACAACAGTAAAAGAAAATTAAAAAAAAAAAAAAAAAAAAAAAGGACGTACCCTAGAAAGGTCAAAAAGACCTGACGCCGCCAACTCTTTTGTCGTCTGCTTGGCACAAGTATCCAAGTTCGTGTCCTTGATGATTGAATCAACCATCTCAACGGCATATTCCTTACGCATGAGAAGACGATGGACAGTTCCTTGAGTTGTGAGATCAATTGCCGTCATTAAACCCTTGCGAGCTCCATGGCTAGGTTTGGGAGGCTATGAGTTCTTTGGTTTGTCACCTACAGGGAGGACCGGTCCTTTCTTAAGTGGACAATCATCGTTCCCCTCACTCTTTCGCTTGGATGACCCGTTGGTGATACCCTTGGGTGTTGACAAGGAGGCCTCCCCTTTTTGCTTTTGCTTGTATGCCGCGACTGATGCCCTTACTAAAGCCCTTTGCTTAGCTGCCTCCATTTCTGCAAAGGGTAAAGATGAACTTTATGCAAACAGGCATAAGTATGAAGCAGATGGAAGGAAAGAACTAAGATGAAAGAACTTACGCCGATGAGAATAATTGTTCAATCTACGAGTTGCAGGTGTCAGCTTAGGACCACCGTAGTAGGCATGCAACCTATCAAGGGAGATCAATTCCCTACACTTCCATTTGTCCAAGGGGATTTCAAGTACCCGACGGATGAAAGCCTCCTACTCGTTGGTTATGCACGAACGAATGCTATCTAAAGAAGAAAAAAGCAGACGACATTAGACACTTGAACAAATAAATAAAGAAAAAAATGAAAATGCAGACGGCACTAGACTTGAATCCTTGACAATACCCCAAGTATTGTCAAAAGAGACATCATCACCCTTTCTTCCCGACGACATACCCAGTCTGTCCCTTGAACAAAAAAGTATATGTCCTTCCAATTTCTATTGGAGTTAGGCATATCAGACACCAACCTAAGTGTCTTCTTCCTTGCTACAAAATGGTATATATCCTAAGACGAGAGATATGTTGGGGTCTGTAGCACCAAAAGAACTCGTCCAGTGTAAGTCGACAGTTCCCCCCACTAAGATGACCCCAAAGGATCTCAAACCCTATGAATATCCTCCAAGTGTTTGGGGCGATTTGATTGATAGAAATACTAAGGAAAATGGCCAACTGGCGATGTAGCACCCTTAGAGGCAATCTCAATCCTACCACAAATATGGAATCATACATGCTAATGTCCGCAATCTTCCTAGAGTAGCACGTTTTCATACTTTCCATGCAGACGGATTGGAATGTTATTAGGGATTTGGTAATAGTCCCTTAAGTTGTTAAAAATTTTGGTCGTCATCATCGACGTAAAGTCATTAACAATCTATATTGCGGGAAGAATAAAGCGACGGGTATGACCATCCCCTGGGCCTCCTAAGCTTCCCTCCACAGAAGCTCCCCCGTCACTCTCATCCTTATCTTCATCATGTTCTCCCTTTAACTCCCCCATATTCTCTCCTTCACCCTCGTTGTACTCATCCTCATCTCCCTTTCTTTCCTCAACTTCCTCTCCGTTAAAGTCTTCCTCCTCGTTGGTAGGAGAATGAGCAGACGGTTTCCTCTCTGACAACCAAGACAAGTCTTCCTTAGGCCCATGACCTGACGGGAAGACTTCGTCGTAGCCTACTCCCTCACGGATTGACGACAAATACTCACTCGTCGCTTCACTATCTCCTAACATCTATTCACATATAAGCAATGGAGGTATTCTAAAAACCTAGTTGATGGGTCTCTCTATAGAAGTAATAACCAACTAGAAAACAAAAATAGAAAAGGAATGAAAAAGAGAAGAGGACTTACAAGGTTAATAGATGAGTCTGAAGAGGTGACGGGATCGGCAAGTAGATGGTAAAAATGATAAAATGACAACTCTCTCTCAAGATTTGCAAAGATGAAATAAGGAAAAATGAAAAGAGGAGGTGAACTATTTATAGACAAAAATACACGGGAAACGAAGCGAAGCTCTTATTCAAAAATGAGGCCAACCAACTTGTGCCATATGTCTTAGCATTTAATGATAGCTTCTCAAGAAACCATTAATGAGCATCTTTTTTTCTTTTTTTTTTATGAATAAATAAAAATTATAGAAAAGCTACAGATTAAACTCCATAACCCGTCAGCTAAAGCCAATGAAGCCATGGAGTATAGGGTAGCTTATAATTGTAATTCTAAAATCAGTTTTAACTCATTCACATGCGATGAAGCCGATGGTCCCAATAAATTTGTCAATCTTTCCTTACGCATTCAATGAAGACGAGAAAGATGAACTACACCTCTACACCCGACGACATCTGTGTGAGATGACCAAAATGCCTAGGCAAGATAGGAAGCTGACGGGGAGAAGGAAACTTGTGACAGGTCGAGCATGGTCTTACTTGGCCCCTACAAATGTGTATGTAAGGAAACATCTTACGCTTCACGGTTAAACCTAATCAAGAGGATTCTTACAAGGAAATGATCCTGCAGAATATGCGTATTAATGAGGATCTTCCTTAAAATGAAAGGCCTTCTTCGCCAAGGAACGAATGTCAACTTTACGCTACTATAAACTTGACATTCGGAGGGTATTTGGCCGGTAGCTTACTGGTACTCTCTACAAGGTCTTCTTTGTTTCTATTTCGTCGGTGTTGTCTAGAACACGTGAGGACTATGCGACTTATTGGCGATTTTTGGCATCATCAGAAACAAAGTAATTAAGTATTTAATCTATTTTAATATGTAATTTTTATAATTTTTGTAAAATTTTCAAGAAAAATAACAGACAAACTCATGTATTTTTATACTTTTTATGATTAAAATAATTTTATTTTTATTTGAATTCTAATATACACATGTAAGGTGCAAGTGCGAGAAAGAGAATAGAATATAATAGTACAAAACACTTAAAAATCTTATTAATATATATATATATATATATAAAGATTATAAAGAAAATATAAAATGTTCAAAGGTTGATATAAATAGTGAAATTCACATGCAACTAGAAAATATTAATATTATAATTTTATCGTCATATATTATAACAAAACTAGGTACAATAAAATTTGCAACAAGAAAATATTAATATATGTATTTGTACAAGTGGTTTCTATACAGGTATAGTACTTGAATATTTTATACGTGCTTTATAGTTTTAATTTTAGAAACATGCATTTCAGTTTTTTTTTTTTTTTTTTTAACAGTAAATAGGAGTTTTAATATATATATATATATATATATATATATATATATATCGTATAGTACACATATGATACTAATTATTTGTAAATAAATTGAGTCAATGACCTTATAACTGAATTAGCACCTCTTCATACACAAAGTGTTTAGGGGTTTATGGGGTAAAGAGTTTGAATTATGAGATTAGCGATATAGTTCAATAGACACCTCTAGGAATGTCATGGTACAAAATCAATATTGATGGGGAGACCTTTGTCAACTCATAATCAGCAAGTGTCAGGGTAAACATTCGAGACTATACAAGATAGGTAAAGGCAACTCAAAGCAAGAATTACCTATACCACTGAGACCTTTGGAGATTGAAGCTAAATCTTAGGAGGAGGAGGTTTATTTTACTTGGGACGTGGGAGTATGCGATGTAGTGTTTGAGAGTGACTCCAAGATTGTCGTTGATGTGTTAAATGGTACAGGTGATCCTCCAGTTGCTATTGAAAATATCGTTGTGGGGATTCGAAATAAACTGCATGACTTTAGGCATGTCAGTATATCCCACATTAAGAAAAATGGTAATTGCCTAGCTTAACTTTTGGTTCAGTATGACAAACACGTTGATGGTTATGTAACTTGGATAGAAGAAAATCATAATATGGGTGAGTCCACATTGGGTAATGATGTATTATTTTAATCTTCATCTTAATAAAGTTACGATCTTCTTATAAAAAAAAAAAAAAGTGTAGTGCTTAAACAAAATTTTGGGAGAGGCATGTTTCATGATATATTGGAGCAAAATCAATGCATTACCGGTTACCACACATTCATACATTTTGACCTGTACAAAAGCTCATCTTGAAGGACAAAGTTTGACTACAAACTTGATTGTTGTTAATGATTGTAACTTCATTCAATATTTTTTAATTTGATGTGAATTTTGACAAATTTACCATTGAATAATATTTTCTTATTACATCCCTAGCTCATGCTTGAAAATTATTCAAAAAATCAAAACTATAGTTATGTCATCAATCAAATATTGAAAATTCAAGTTTTTATAATCTAAAATTATACATAAAAACTAAGTTCATGAATTAAATAATAAATAATATCCGATTGACATGAAATTTGACATACATGTTAATAACATTAAGAACATACAATTCAATGGTTAGATTTTCAAAATATATAATTTTCAAAATATATAGCAATATTAATTTTTCTGTTGGGTTCTAAGACTTTAGGTTTAAATGTATAAGAATTTCAATTTGAAATGTTGGCAAACCATGATCAAAACGTTTAATCTTGTTTTAGACTTGTTTAAAGTATGTTTAAGTGTAAAGTTGGAATCGAGTGCACTGCAGGATTTATTGTGTAAATCTGCCTAGCTCTATCAAACAAAAATTAGACTTGATAAATCGAAGCTCCAGCAAATTGGTTTTCTGTAGAATTTTCCAACTCAACCCAAGCCCGTTTGACATGTAGGGTTTTATGTTTTACCTTAAGTATAAAAGAGAAAACCCTAGCCACGTTTTGTGGTTGCTTTTTATATTGTGTGTGTGAATCTCTTGTAAGATCTAGAGGTGTTTGCCTTCATACACAATTAGGGTTTCCAATCTCAAGATTGATGTTGAAAGCTTGGTGATCAATTCAGTTGCAATTTCAAGAACTTAAAGATACACAAGCAGGAATGCTTGTACTTGCTGTGAATCCAAGAAAGAAGTAGTCCATGGACTCGAAGTTGTCACGTGATCGTCGTAGTAAGTTTCCTACTCGAGGTAGCAATAGGATATTAGTGGTCTAAGTTGCTATTGTGTAAACTTCAATTCTTTCATAATGGATTTGTTTTACCTTGAACATAGATAGGTTAAATCCTCCCCAAGTTTTTTATCGATTTGGTTTCCTAGGTTATTATATCGTTGTGTAATTTATTTTCCGCATTTTACAATGATATGATATATTTGTGTTAACCTAGATCTAATAATTTGACTAAGTAATCACTTGGCTAATTAACTAGGTTAATCTGATTGTGTTTTAAATGGTCTAGAAACAAACAAGTGGTATCAGAGTAGGTTAGCTCTAATGTTTAGATCATTGACCCTCGTTGTCATGGAACGCGGTCACTCTCTTGTTATCCCACCTCACTTTGATGGAAATAATTATACTTATTAGAAAGTAAGAATGAAAGCATTTCTGAAATCTATTGATGAGAAAGTTTGGAGTTCCGTTGAATACAGATGAGAGAAGCCCACTACTCTAGTGAATGAGTGACAAACTTCTTAAAAAGAAACAGCCACTTTTAATAGCAATGCTATGAATGCTATTTATAATGCTATTTCTATGGAGGAATTCAAGCGAATCTCTAATGTTGAGGTTACTCATACTGCTTGGAATATTCTCTAAACTGTGCATGAAGGCACAAAAGTAGTTAAAATCAATAAATTGCAGCAATTAACAACTAGATTTGAAATCATTATGACGTATGATGATGAAACTTTTGATGAATTCTATGCTAAGCTTAATGATATTGTTAATTCTACTTATAATTCGGATGAAATCTATGATCAACTTAAGATTGTTAGGAAGATTCTTAGATCTTTGACTGAGGATTTTAGACTCAAAGTGATTGCCATCACTAAAAGCAGGGATGTGGACTCCAGAGATTGCCTATATTACCAAAAACTTTAGAAACTTTCTTAAGAACAACAACAGAAGGGCAAGAGGTAAAAAAAAATGCTGAACCTAGAAATTTTAGGAGAAATGATCCCACTAAGGTGAATAACACTGAAAAATCTAAAGAGAAAATAGGTCAACCTTCTAATAATTTTATGGGTCAACAATATTTTAGTTGTCAAGGGTATGGTCATGTGAAATCTGAATATCCATTCTTGAGGTCTAAGGGTAAGGCTATGGTTGTAACCCTTAGTGATGATAAAGTTTCTGATAATGAGTTCAGTAGTGATGAGGATGGAAATTTCATTGTTTTCACTGCTATTGCTGTAGTTAATGAAAGTGTTATTATTGAGGAGAACCCTTCTGATGGGGAACTCTCTGAGGATGCAAATTTACAAGAAGCCCATAATAAACTTTACAAAGTTGCTGCAAAGGATGCTATGAGTGCTGATTTAGGCTTAAAGAAAATTGCATCTCTTGAACTTGATAAGAAAAATTTGCTTGTGAAACTGTTTGATGCTACTGGATTGTTAAATAATGTGAAGACTGAGAACATGCTTTTGCTTGATAAAATTAAGAATTTGGAACATGAATTATCTATGGCTAGAGAACAAACTAATAAGTCTGCAAGTTCCAAACTTGATCACATGCTGAGTGTTCAACAGTCTCCCTCAAACAAAACTAGTTTAGGTTTTGTAGAAAGCATCTCTGTGCCTGAAACTCATTCCACAAACTTTGTTTCTTCTTCTAAACCTCCCGTGATTGGGGTTTTCAAACCTGTTGAAGTTACACCTCCTAAGAAAATTAGGATTGATCTTCAAGAATCTAAACCTAAGACTCCTAACCCTCCTAAAGGCAAGTTGCATGATAAACTTGCACGAGTTTGTCATTTTTTTGGAAAATTTGGGCACATTTGTCCAAACTGTTTCAAGTTGCAAGCTGCTAAGCAAGCAAATAAGCCAAAGTACCTGTGCCTCAAGTACAAGATCCTATGGTACTTATTGGTGAGTTGGTAAAGGCTTTAAACCTTTATTCCAATCCTGGAGTTACTCAGAATTCTATTGTGAATAATAACTCCAATGCTAGAGTTGCATCTAAAAGTTTTTGGATGCAAAATACTTGATCTAATTGAGTCTTTCTAACATGGTTCTTGTACTTCATCATTCTACACTTTTTGACCATTTTTCTTTGTTGCTTTTGTTCTTTTTGTTTTTTCTAGGATTTGCATTGCATAATATTCATGCATTTCATTTTAGGATTATTTTTGTTATTTCTTCTCAAAATAAAAAATAAAAAATAAAAATAAAAATAAAAATAAAAAAGAGAAAAGGGAAGCAAAATGTATTTTGCATTATTTCTTGGATTTGAAATCAAGGTTGGCCAATTTATCTTTACATAACATGTTTATATACATTGTTTAGCTTGGATGAGCTTATTTTATTACACTTTACCAGTTTGAGCTTTGTAGTGCATGTTGTATGAGAAGATGTTTATAGTTTTTGATCACATGATCTTGATCTTGAAATCACAAGTTTTTGATTGTTGGAATTGATCTTATTGAGAAAGGCATAAATAGCTATCTCACTTCTGTTCACTAGCCAATCATAAACACCTTAGTGCATATCGTAAGATTTTGTACTAGAGAAAGTGTAGCACATACGCAAAAAAAAAAAAAAAAAAAAAAAAAAAAAAAAAGGTGTAGCTTCAGTTTAAATGCTAAAATTGGTGTGTATATTATTGGACTATAATTAAATCAATCAAATAAAATTGGTGTGTACATTATCTTGGCTATTATTAATAAGTTTCTGATCAAATAAAATTAGTGTATATATTATGAGGCAAATCAAGAAACATACATGATTGCAAGCTTTTATTCTAGGAGATGTGGAAGTTATATGATGTAACTCTTTAGGTGATAGTCTCTCTCAAATTTATGTGATGAATTTTGTAGAAATTGTGCTTGATTACTATTCACATATCACCTCACATGTATCTCAAGAGTTTGCTGGTTGTACACATTACACAAGTTACTCTTTGCTAAACTTTGTATATGTTATTTTGTGTGATTTTGTTTTTGCCATCCAAGATTGAAACTTCCTTCAGTTTAATGCAAAATGTGTTTGAATTTTGAGAATTTAAGGAAAATTGATTGAAAATCTTATTTTTGGTAGATCTGGGTTCATTGCAAGTGTTTTTGAAAAGCATTTCATCTTATTCTCATGCATTTTAATTCATAAAATACTATGCTTTGAGGAGTTTCTGCATTAAATTGCTCTGTTTTACAAAAAATTGATTTTTCCAGATTTACAATTGATCAAACCTATTTCTCAACCAATCAAAATTACGATTAAAATTTTGGTTTGAATTTGTCCATTTCGATTGTTGCTCGATTGCTACTGGATCAATCAAATGTAATTTTTGATCAATTGAATCTAATTTTCGATCAATCGAAAATCGCATAGAGAGTTTTTTAAAACTTTGTGTTTTCACACGTTCTATCACTTTCAAACTAGTTTCAAAACACTTTCTCTCTCCATTCGATTGGTCTAAGATTCAAAGCAAGATTTTTGTCGTTTTCACTAAAATTTCTTCAAGGGTTTTTGTCTTCTAAGGCCGGTAAGACCTTTATACCCCTCCTTTTTCATTTATTTTCATGCATTTTTGTCATACATTTGGGGAAATTTTCGAACCTATGAAAATTTGGAGATTTTTGTTCTCTATGAATTAATTTGATCAATTTGTTAATTTAGGAAAATTTGAAAATTCTGGGGCTTAAAACTACCAGATTTGGGGATTATGTTCACTTGAGCTTAATTTGATGAAATTGGCTTGCTAGATTGATTGATTTGATCATTATTTTATGGTATCTATCTTGTTTAATGATCAATTGATTAATTTGTTAGAATTTTTGAAAGTGGGTTTTCAAAATTTGGGGTTTTTGATATAAACTCTATGCTCAAGCCAATTTTGTGATTTTTAAGTGAAATTAAACTCATTCTCACTACATTAGAGCATGCATCATGTGTTGATATTGTTCATGCATCATATAGATTGTTATTTTCTATATATTTTTGTGCCAACTTGTAGTTTGCCCTTGGTGGGGTTTTTTTTTTAATTTTTTTTTATTTTTTATCCTTAACATCATGGTTAGGAAGACTAGAGCTCATAGGATCTCCAGCTCTACTTCATATCCTTCCTTTGATAGTGAGAGGTTCCTTAGTGAGAAAAGCTAGGAAACTTATGAAAATTTGAACATTCATAGGAATGTATGGGCTAAGAGGAAGGTTGTTTTAGATGAGTTAGATTGTAAGATTCAGAGAAACTTTGAGCATAGGGATTGGCTTCCTTTGTTGGACATTTCACATCCCCTTCTAGCTGCCTTGATCGGAGAGTTCTACTCGAACCTCTCAGTCCACTCCTATGATTCCAACACTCAAGTGAAGAGTTGCACACAGGGTGAAGAGTACACCATTACTCCTTAAGTAGTGGTTGATACTCTTAGGGTGCCACTGGTCCAGCATCCTGTTTATCCTTACGATGAGTCTCACCCCTTGATGACATTATGTCATTTATTACTAGTACTTCTATCCATTGGGGTTTTGATCCTCAGATCACTCTCACGAGTTCATCGAGATTTATTATCTTTTTTTCTGGATTTCTTGCCATTTCATTTGGCCTATTTCTCACTTGTACACTATTCATTTGGAGAAATGTGCATTTTTGTATGCTCTTGTCACAGATGCTCCTATGAGCTTTCCTCATCTTTTCATTCTTTCTTTGATTGAGGTTCATAGGAGTAATTCTACTACTCATACTCTTTTCTTTTATGTTTTCATTCTTAGGATTTTGTTACATTTAGGATTAGAGCAGTTTCTAGCGTCTGAGCCCATTCATATCATAGCTCCTATAGGTGCCACATTTCTTCGGCAAAGGGCTGCTCAAATGCAAGCTAGCTTTAAACGCCCTAGAGTCGATTTTTCCTCTTCTAGTGCACCTCATCCTCCTCCTTCTCCTCCCCCTCCTCCTTCAAGTGATCTAGTTCCTAATGCTTATGTTGATCCGACTGTTTCTGCTACTTCTCCACCTTCTGCTTTGGATGTTGCTAGCATTTGTTGTGATTTGGACACTATCATCACCGTTCAGGTGGCTTATGGTCAATTTTTGGTGGATGTGCTTACCGAGCTTCAAGTTTTGAGAGCACATTTGGCGAGTTTTAGACGGTCACCTCTGCCACCTCTTTTTGATGATGAGTGATTACCCGTTGGCAATTCATCACAAAAAGGAGAAGTACATATGGATAGGAGATTTTGTTGATAGAAGGAGATTTTTGTTGTTTCGAAGCTATGGAGCTTTAGATTGTATCTAGGTGCTTCATCATGTATTTATATTTTTTGGCTCATGATGTATTTTGTTTCATTTGGGTTGTCTATGATAGGGGGAGATAATGTGATGTGTTTATTTTTGTTTCTTGTTTCACATTGTGTTACATTGATTATTGATTTATATTTATGAGATTATTCATGATATATGTCTTGTAGTTTATGTTTATGTGAAATAAAGAATTTATTTTGTTTTACTTGTATTTTCCACACATGCGTTTATGTGTTTATTAAGTGTTACAGGAATGCACAGGTTGATTTAATCGTGTTGTTGTCTACACCTGCAATTGATAGATAGTAGTTAGGTTGAATTTGTTTTGTTGGGCAATGTTTTTGTAATAGGTTGTTTTTGTAAACTTTGAGCACTTTATTTAGTTTGTGTTTTGTCATGGATTGCCAAAGGGAAAATTTGTTGGGTTCTAAGACTTTAGGTTTAAATGTATTAGAATTTCAATTTATAATGTTGGCAAATTATGATCAAAATGTTTAGTCTTGTTTTAGACTTGCTCAAAGTATGTTTAAGTGTAAAGTTGGAATTGAGTGTACTGCAGGATTTACTGTGTAAATCTGCCTGGCTCGATCGATCGAAAATTAAACTTGATCGATCAAAACTCATGCAGATTTTTTTTCCGCAGAATTTTCCAACTCAACCCATGCCCGTTTGACGTGTAGGGTTTTATATTTTACCTTAAGTATAAAAAGGAAAACCCTAGTCACGTTTTGTGGTTGCTCTTTATGCTGTGTGTGTGAATCTCTTGTGAGATCTAAAAGTGTTTGCCTTCATACACACTTAGGGTTTCCAATCTCAAGATTAATGTTGAGAGCTATGTGATAAATTCAGTTGCAGTTTCAAGAGCTTAAAGATACATAAATGGGAGTGCTTGTACTTGTTGTGAATCCAAGAAAGAAGTAGTCTGCGGACTCGAAACTGTCACGTAGTCGTGGTAGTAAGTTTTCTACTCGAACTAGCAATAGGATGTTAGTGGTCTAAGTCGCTATTGTGTAAATTTCAATTCTTTCATAGTAGATTTGTTTTACCTTGAGAATAAGTAAGTTAAATCCTCTCCAGGTTTTTTATCGATTTGATTCTCTTGGGTTATCATATCATTGTGTTATTTATTTTCTGCACTTTAAAATGATATGATATATTTGTGTTAATCTAGATTTGATAATTTGACTAAATAATTACTTGGCCAATTAATTAAGTTAATCTAGTTGTATTTAAAGGATCTAAAAAGGAACATTTTCCTATGGGAGTTGTAAACCCAGTTATTTTGTGATCAAACATTATATTGCCTTCCATCGACCTAATACTAACATGACTGGGTACTAGGGAGTAGGGACCTAGACAAAGTTGCAAAGTGCAGTGTTAGAACGATTAAAAAAAAGGATGCATTACAAGTGAACCTTGACCACAAAGACAAATTTGGCGGGTGGTATATATATATATATATATATCCCCTGCCGTGAGAAATCTTCGTTGTCCCGACCAAGGTCTCATTTCATTACTAGAAAAAACAATTTACAAGTATCAAATTACAAGAGTAAAAGTCTTTATCCAGGAAGCATTTGACCTTTGTTTAAATTCATTCTCCATAAATAAATAAATAAAATGTCTCCAATTATACCCCAATATGCAAATAAGATGAATTCCCACCAATAAAAGATGGATGGCATTTTTTTTTTTTTTTTTTGAGAATCAAAAGATGGATGACGACTTTGTACTTCATTTTATCCCTTTTCTCCTAAAATATAGCATAAGTATGAATAAAAATACTTTCTTGCACTCTTAGCGTTTTAATCTATAGTCTACAAACTGCGTTGTATCAAGTGCAAAGTGTATGATTCTTTTCCCGTTTTCAATTTTGATTATGTTATAACTTATAAATAAAAAAGAAAATAAAAAGGGGACCTGATTACTTTTTATGGAACAGAGAACATGAACGTTGAGAATATATTGACGCACTAACAATATGATAGAAGATTTTTATTATTTAATTATCATTAAGCACTTTTAGGTAATAGATGGACATGCTTATAGTAGCAGCTATATAGGTAGTGAAACATATAACTCTTAGTAAGGCCGCTCGTTATTGTAGTTGCCAGGAGGATCATAGTTGCAACCAATGAATGTCCCACCATTGTTGCACCTCACTTTAGCACATCCAAGACGAACCGAGTTGTGCCAAACCACCTGAGTATAGTGGCCACACTGTTGGGAATTCAACATAAATTCCAACCTGTGAGAAACAAAAAATAAGAAAACACACGTCAAAGAAAAATAATCACATGTACAAGACAGTATTTACGTGGTTCGGCAGTTTGCCTACGTCTACAGAGTTGCAGGAATTTCACTATTATCAGGGAAAAATACAAAGTGCGGCTACAGTGTTTTTTTCTCTCTCTAAAAACACAACAACAGTAGTCGTAAACCCTAATTATAAAAGCGGCTTTTATATCCTACTTACAGGGTTAGAATGAGCTACAAAACGGGCCAAAAATAAACTAGGCTCTATAAAGCCCAAAAAATCTCCCACTTGGAGACTAGCTTAATCATCAACATCAGCCACTATCCTCCAAAAGCAACCCCTCATCCCTGCAACTCATCCTCCTGTCCTCAAGCTAAAAGACTAATTGAAACTACACACAGCTTCAACTTCTCAATAATGACACCCTTAGTCAACATGTCTGCTGGGTTCTTAGATCCACATATCTTCTCAAGTGTTACCAACTTATCTTCAACAAGGTACCGGATAAAGTGGTATTTTTTTTGTATATGTTTCGACTTTGAATGAAAAGCCGAATTTTTAGCAAGAAAGATTGCACTCTGACTATCACTGTGTAGAATGCCCATCTGCTGCTTCTTACCCAATTCATCTAAGAAACCACGTAGCCAAATCATCTCCTTTCCAGCTTCAGTTGCTACAGCATACTCAGCTTCTGTAGTAGACAAAGTAACAATCTTTTGCAAATTTGAAGCCCATGATATAGCTGTACTACCCAGAGTAAATACAAACCCAGTAGTACTCTTTCTACTATCAACATCACCAGCAAAATCAGCATCTACATAACCTTGCAGCTTCAAACTTGCACATGTGAAGCAAAGACATGTATCTGATGAACCCTTCAGATATCTCAGAATCCACTTGACTGCCTCCCAATGCTGCTTTCCAGGCTTACTCATGAATCTGCTCACAACTCCCACTGCATGTGCAATGTCTGGCCTTGTACACACTATAGCATACATCAAGCTGCCAATAGCTGAGGCATAGAGCACCTTGCTCATATGGTCCCTTTCTTCTTCTGTCTTCGATGATTGTTCTTTGCTCAGTTTGAAATGACTACCCAAGGGTGTGCTCACTGGTTTAGATTCATTCATGTTGAACCTGCTGAGAAATTTCTTTACATACTCTGACTGTGAAAGCTTCAATGTACCATTAGCCTTGTCTCTAATGATTCTCATACCAAGGATTTGCTTTGCAGCTCCCAAATCCTTCATTGCAAACTGTTTTGACAATTGCTTCTTCAGATTATTAATCTCTTCAATGCTAGACCCTGCAATGAGCATATCATCCACATACAATAGTAAAATGATATAAGAATTGTCAAAGAATTTAACATAGCAACAGTGATCAGCTTCACATCTCTTGAATCCAATTTTATGCATAAAATTGTCAAATTTCTTGTACCACTGTCTAGGAGCTTATTTTAGGCCATACAAACTCTTTCTCAGTTTGCAGACTAAATTCTCTTGTCCCTTAACAATAAACCCTTTTGGCTGAATCATGTAAAGGTCTTCCTCCAAATCACCATAAAGGAATGCTGTCTTCACATCTAACTGCTCAAGATGTAAGTTTTCTGCAGACATCATTCCCAACACCAATCTAATTGTTGACATCTTCACAACTGGAAAAAATATCTCTGTGTAGTTAATGCCTTCCTTCTGCTGGAACCCTTTAACAATTAATCTAGCCTTATAACGTTTGCTATCATCATGCTCATTCTTTATTCTGTACACCCACTTGTTGTGCAAAGCCTTCTTTCCTACTGGCAATTCAATCAATTCCCATGTCTGATTCCCCAACAAGGAATCCATCTCATCTTTCATGGCTAACTCCCACTTGCTTGAATTTTCATCTTGCAAGGCTTCATCATAACACTCTGGCTCACCACCATCAGTCAATAGTAGATAATGTAAAGTGGGTGAATAACGCTGTGGAGGTCTAATGTTCCTAAAGATCTACGGACTTCAGTTACAGGTGTACTCTGATCTACCTGTGAATCTACATTCTCCTTATTTTCTTCACCCATTTTCTAGACAATACTTTCAGTTAATCCATCTAAGTTAACAAACTCAGATTTCTTTTGATCTATCTCTACAATATCTGAGACTACAGTTGGCTTGTCCTTGTACATAACCTGTTCATTAAATATCATATTTTTACTTTTGATGATTTTCCTGTTTTGTTAATCCCAAAACCTATAGCTAAATTTCTCATCCCCATAGCCAATAAAAAAACATATTTTAGACTTAGCATCAAGTTTACTACGAGCATCAAAATCAATATGAACATAAAAAGCACAATCAAAAACTTTTAAATGGGAAAACTTTACCTCTTTACCGCTCCAAACCTCCTCAAGAAGTTTGAACTCCATGGGAACTAATGGCCCTCGGTTTATCAGGTAAGCTATAGTGCTAACAACATCAGCCCAGAAAGTTTTTGGTAGTCCAACATGCAATCTCATACTCCTAACACGCTCATTAAGAGTTCTATTCATGCGCTTAGCCATACCATTCTATTGTGGTGTCCTAGGAATGGTCTTTTCCATACTAATTTCCTGTGTAGTACAATACTCATTGAACCCTCCATCTATGTACTCTCCTTCATTATCTGACCTCAAACATTTTACTTTCAAACCTATTTCTGTCTCAACCATGGCCTTCCACTTCTTAAAAGTTTCAAATATATCAAATTTATTTTTTAGAAAATAAACTCATACCTTTCTGCTTGAGTCATCAATGAAATTGATGTAGTACCTTGAACCTCTAAGGGATGCAATTAGAGAAGGCCCCCACAAATCAGTGTGCACTAACTCCAATTTTTCAGCCTTCGGTGTCATGTCAGTTTTCAAGAAGCTCACCTTTTTTTGCTTTCCTAAGATGCAACTTTCACACATGTCAAAATCAATGGACTTCAATTCTAGTAGTTTTCCTTTTGATAGCAACATCTTCATCCCTTTCTCACTCATATGACCAAGTCTGCGGTGCCATAGGCTTGTATTAGTACCTGCATCAGCAATTGCAATTGTGTCTCTTGGACTTGAGGTCATATATAGAGTACCAGTCTTCTTTCCACGAGCCGATACCCTAGCTCCCTTTGTAACCTTTCAAGTACCACCAACAAATAATATTGTATGCCCTTCATCATTAAGTTGTCCAACAAAAATCAGATTCCTCCTCAAGTCAGGAATATGTTGAACCTTCTCCAGTAACCAAACAGACCCATTGGGCAATAATATCTGGACATCTCCCATACCTACAACATCCAAGGCTGAACCATCAGCCAAATACACCTTACCAAAATCACTTACAACATAATTCTGTATGATTTCTCGGTGTGGAGTGGTATGAAATGAAGCTCTTAAGTCCAAAACCCAATCATCAAGTGGACTGTCTACTACAAGAAGTAATGCATCATGTACATCTTCTGTTACAACATTAGCAAAATTATCTTCATTCTTCTTTTTAGGCTTTTTGCATTGGTTTCTAAAGTGACCTGTTTTTCCACAATTTCAGCATTGTACTTGTTGGCCTAATCTAGATTTACTTCTGTTCCGATTAAAATTTTTGGATTTTGATCTACCCCGATTTGAATTTCTGTTATTACCTCGGCCTCTTGTCTCAAGGTTTAGGGCAGAATCATATCTTGAGGTTTCACTTGCATCTCTTCTGCGAATCTCCTCAGCCAGAATTAAATCTCGAATATCATTGTACTTGAGCTTTTCCTTTCCTGTAGAATTACTTACTCCCATCCTCATTGTCTCCCAACTGTTTGGCAAAGAAGCCAAAACGATCAGAGCACGAATCTCATCATCAAAATCAATTTCTACAAACGACAATTGATTTGTGATAGTGTTAAATTCATTCAGATGTTGTGCTATTGATGCATTCTCTGTCATGTTCAGATTAAACAGTTTCTTCATTAGATGCACCTTGTTATTTGTTGACGACTTTTCATACATACCAGACAAAGCCTTCATCAGATCTGCTATGGTTTTCTCCTTTACAACATTGTGTGCAACAGACCTAGACAGAGTTAACCTGATAACTCCCAGTACTTGTCTATCAAGAAGAGCCCATTCCTTAGCCTTCATAGCCCAGGTTTTTCCCCTAGAAGAGACAGATGCAGCTTCCTCCCATAAAGGTAATCCTCAATTTGCATCCTCCAAAATCCAAAGTCTGTGCTATCAAACTTTTCTATTCCAAACACCTTTCCTACTTCCTCTGCCATTGCTCTCACTCAAATCTAACCCTAGGCTCTGATACCAATTGGGAATTCAACCTAAATTTCAACCTATGAGAAACAAAAAATAGAGAAAACACACGTCAAAGAAAAATAATCACACGCACAAGACAGTATTTACGTGGTTCGGCAATTTGCCAATGTCCACGGAGTTGCAGGAATTTCACTATTATCAGGGAAAAATACAAAGTGCAGCTACAGTGTTTTTCTCTCTCTCTAAAAACACAACAATAGTAGTCGTAAACCCTAATTATAAAAGCAACTTTTATATCCTGCTTATAGGGTTAGAATGGGCTACAAAACGACTAGGCTCCACAAAGCCTAACACACACTGCCCTCCAACACAAGAGTTAGAGTTGTAGTCATAGTTTGCTTTCTCGTCCACCTACATCTTCACTGCATCTGTGCCTAAGAGGTCAGCGCTGCCCCATGCAATGTTTTCACCATATTTTCCATCGGAATGCACAAGATTGCAATCTCCAATACGCTGATTAGCATAGTTCTGTGCATATGCCGCTACAATGTCATCCCAAGTCAGAGATGGAACTCCCACGTCTGCACGGGCTGCATTGTGGGCATTAAGGTGGTCTTCTTTGGAGTCTTGGGCAAGGGTGAGATGGACTAGGGTTAAGCTCATGAGAAAAACAAAAGCTAGTGAAATCTTACACAACCCCATTTTAGTGCAAAGCAAAATCTTAAGTGATTGGCGGAGAAAAAAGGTTTGTGCATGAGGTATATATAAGGGAAGTAGGGATATATATAGTGTGCAAAATGGTGTGATGAACATTGGAAGTAATGGTAGAATCAATGTTCAAAAGCACAACGCGAAAAACGTTGGAGGAACTATAAGGACAAAAACAACCCTTGAATAGTATTTGCTAATGACAGAATAACTATATAATAGTTGGTAAAAATATTTCATTCGAAGAAAGCATAATCAATTCTACATGGATAATGAAATTCCATTCGAATTTCAATATTGACTCTTGACCTTGACTTTAAACAAGAATATATTTTGCGCTACCCGGATCTTTAGAAACAAATACTGGTAGCAAACATTTTAATTTTGAAATTGAATTAACATAGTACCAAGTCAATTCACAGTTCGAAATTTCATAAGATATTCTTAAAAGGAAACTAATTAAGTATTTAATAATATATTAATTCCATTATTTTTTTTTTTAAATAGCTCCATTTTCAAGAGCAACAACAAATAAAATTATTTATTTACTCATATTATTATAATTTATGTAATTCTGTTTTTATTTAAATTCTAATACAGCTGTATGTGCATGTGTGCATCACACACACAGACAGAGAGAGAGAGAGAGAGAACAAAGACATGTTTGTATAAATATTAATATTCACATGGAACTAGAAAATATTAATTTAAATTATTTTATTGTCATGGAGTATATAATAACATTAAAAATAAATAACATAATATAACATAACATAACTTGGTAGTTGGTACACTAAACAATTTCCGATAAAAGGATAAAATTCAGTTAAATTTAAATATTTAATACATTAAATTTTTAACACATGTTTGTTCAAGTATTTTCCGTACATGTATAATGTATTAAAACTTTCTTTTAAAATAATTTTCATAATAAAAATTATTTCAGATTTTTAATATTCGTTTTGAATATCGGTCCATATAAAATATCATTTACAGTACGCATATTTTACTAACCATTCGTAAAGTAAATTGAATTAAAGACTTTCAGTTACTTATACATACATACAATATCAGATGTTATACATGTATGTATGTTTCTAAAGAAACCACATTTGCCATACATACGAAAGCACTCTAAACTTTTTGTATTATACTTGTATTAAAATAATTTAACTTTAATAAATTTCAATATTTTTATTATATTCTTTATTCTTTTTTAATCTATTAAGGTTTTGTGTAAATTGATTATTTCGATTTTACTGTCCATTTCCCTCCAAAAAAAAAAAAAAGATTTTACTGTCCTTATATAATATGTATGCATGCATGTATATTAGATTTTAGATGAAAAAAAATAATAAAATCATATTAAATTATAATATAAATTATAAATTATAATAATTAATATGATACTATAAATAAAAGTTGTTTTTTTTTTTTTAGCTAAGTGACAAGGAAAACATGAAACATGATACTCCTTCAATTGCTTGTTATATGTATTGCTTGAAAACGCAACTAAAAATTGAGGTGATGTATATATTAAATGCTTAATTAGTTGATTTCTATATAATATCTTATCAAATCATATTAAGATAATATAAGTATATTATTAAGTATTTCAATAGAATAAAATAAATAACTTTGACATTATATAACTATTCTTTTAATTAACCTAAAAACTCTTAAGAGTTAAGAGTGGTTCTACGTTCAAAATATATTCACAACAATTAAACAACAAATCATAGATGACAAGTTATTATTAGTGGGTAAAAAAGTAATGTTAGTGGAGTTTCTAGATTAGAATCGATAATAGTCCACCACTTAGGATTTTTGTGAAAATATTATGTAAATAGCATTACTTTGTTTAAAATGAGCCATTAAAATTTATGTTTTGGGAAAGTGTAAAAGGTACTACAAATTTTATTACATAAATAAAGCTCACAATCTTATTGGTGAGTTTCAAGCACCTCATAAATGAATAGTTGAATTGTTTATTTGTGTGTGATATGCACACATGCACATACCATAGAAAAATTAACATTTAAAAAAGAAAAAAATTATTTATAGAGTTTCAACCTATGAATTTCGCTTTTGATGATTGTATCTTTTATCACCAAATCAAGACACTAATCAGTTTTTAGTGTAAGCAAGAATTAAACTTCAAATCTTTTATTTAACCATAAAAAATTTTATCAATCGAACTAACCTTAACATAAAAAAAAATTGTTAGTACTAAAAGAACTTTTTATTTGTGCTTTGTAACAAGTCCGCTTGTGAGAAATCAATGCAGTTAACAGAGATGAATTCTAGGACAAAAATCACTTCCACAACTATTTGATGTGACTAGCTTTGAGTAGTAAAATAAACATGATGGGTTCGTATAAAAAATAACGATAGCTAATTGCAATCTATTACATATATTATACAGGATAGTTGTGAAAATCTAGCATAAATTACCTCAGTCGTACTTTTTGACCAGCATAAAAGCTTTACCCCGAAAGTCTGTCAAATAATTACATGGAAGTAACGGCGCATTTTCTGCACTGCCGGGACCAAACTTTTCTTAGTGCTTGGTTCGGCTTTCATACTATAACTTGTTGCTATCTTGTGATCAAACATTGCCTTCTACCAACCCAAAGTGTGTCGTGTTACACATACGAACATTTATCAGTGCTAGACTAGACTAGTTGGGAGTTGGTACCCCGAGAAAGCTTCAAATTGCCGTGTTAGAATTTAGAAAGGTTTAAAATAAGGATTCATTATTGCACAGACAAACCATGACCACCGGTATAGACTTAATATTCTCCTCTCTAGCGATTACGGTCATTACCTCCAAATCTTTGTAGCTAACTTGGAACATTTCTCAAAAAAAAAAAAAAAAAAATTTGGAACATTTCGAGGCTGTTTGGCCACATTTTTTTGATCACTCAATTTTCGTCACTCATCATTCATCACTCATAACTTAATACTCATCACTCATCACCCATCACTCTAAAATTAATACCCGTTTGGCATATCACTCAATATTTTTCACACTATTTGTGGGCCCCATTTCTGTCACCACTGCAGTTTTTTTTTTTTTTTTTCTTCAGAGTACCCACAAACTCGAACCAAAAAAAAAAAAAAAGGGAGATGTGAACCCAGGTGAAGAAGGAAAAAAAAAAAAAAAAAAAAAAGGAAGGAGACGTGAACACAGGCGAGAAAAAAAAAAAAAAAAAAAAAAAAGGAAGAGCAGGGGAGCCGTGAACCCATGTGAAGAAGAAAAAAAAGGGGAGACGTTGAACCCTAGTAAAGAAAGAAGAAAAAAAAAAAAGATGGTCAAAAGTTGTGGCTAAAAGTATGGCAGTGGGTCCCTCATATAGTGTTATTTACAAAAATGCCATTAAGTTATGAGAATTAAAAACTGAAAACAGTCAAAAGTTATTTTCAATTTTCATAACTCATAACTCAAAAAGAAGAGAATTGAGTATTGGAAACAGAGTTATGGAAATAGAGTATTAGTGCAGGCGAACGAATATTTTGTTATGGGTTCCACCATTTTTTAAAATTGAGTTATGAAAACTAAGAATTAAGTTATGAGATTTGCCCATCCAAACAGCTTCTTCTTGTTTCAGAAACCTCATCATAATGTCGTAATGCTTATGCAACCATTTTTGCCTTGAGAAATCTTCATCGTCGTTTTGTATTTGGGTCAATCCCAGTGGCTTTTTTAATTTTAAATTAATACAACTAATTAATAATAACAATAATAATAATCATTTTGTTTTACTTTTCTATTTGGAACTATATATTAGGTGAATCTAGAAAGCACATGCTTGTCCGTTAGGTCGTTATCCGAGACTTAAAAACGGTCAGATCGATTCTCTAAAAAAAAAAAAAAAAAAAAAAAAACCACCAATCACGGGAATCAGGGTGATCATAGACCTAGGACCTAGGCCTAGCCATGTGGATGTGACTGACTTTTTTTTTCCTTCTGCATGATCTATACAATTGTGAATGGTGAATAATTTTTTTTTTGACAATTTTTAATTGCACGAATTAATAATTTATAATATTCGATGGGAGAATAATTGTGGTCCCAAGGCAAACTAAATGCACTTCTTTTGAAACTAACATCACCTTTTCTTTTTTTTTTTTTTTTTTTTTTTTACCTTTTCTTTTTCTTTTTTGTTTTAGTGGGAAACAAACACAAACATCACGTTCTAAAGGGCCCTAGGCTACGCGCCATATTGAGAAAAAGACAAGAATGCATAGTAGGTACAACGTAAATATCTCTTTTTCTTATCTCACTTGAAAAAGTTAAAGAATATATGAGTGATGATGGCTAGGGATGACAATTTTTGTTCAGTTCACGGGTATTTGGCCCAGCCCAATTTTAATGAACTGGGTTTTACTCAATCCGATTAGGAATAGAGTCGAGTATGAGTTTTTTTAAACAAAAAAACCCGAAGCGAGTCTGGGTCGAGTCCGGGTTTTTTTTAAAAAAAAAAAAAAAAAAAAAAAACCCAAGACCTAACCAGAAACCCGGCCTGGTAAAAACCCGATAGATTGAAATTACTAAAATACCCTAATATGTATATATATATATATATATATACCTAAAATAATCTAACCCTAATTCCCATTTCTTTTGCACTCAGCAGCCTTCCTACTCCCTCCCTCTCAATCTAATAGTCCCATTTCTTTTGCACTCAGCAGCCTTCCTCTCAAACTTCCACCGTGAACACCACCAAAACTCAGACGGCGAGATACCCAACCACCAAATCACAACACCACAACCCACAAATCCACCGCCTCACCACCATCGTCATAAACCTCACCCTTGAGCTGTCGCCGTTTTTCTTCAGGCTTGACCAAATCGGAGCTATCGTCGTTTTTCTTCACGCTTGAACAAACTTAAACACGCCATTGACTCTTCCCGTTAAGCTGTCACGTTTTTTCTTTAGGCTTGACCAAATCAGAGAGGATCAGTTATTCAGCTTCAGCCTTCAGCCAAATTGGAGAGGATCAGCTTCAACCAAATCGAAAAGGATCAGCTTTTCTTTAGGTATTTACTTGAGAAGATATCTTTAATGATGGTGTTGGGTTTCTTGGATTTCAGAGACATATAGAATGAGAGATGTGTGAGCTGTGTTATGTGTATGCTATATAGTACTAGTTACTAGTTAGTTATAAACAGTAAATGGGTTAGGTTGGGTTAGGGTTGTGTTGGTTTCTGATTTTTTATTTTTTGGGTGTAATCCAAGACCATTTTGATTTTATGAGTATTGGACATGCTTTGTAACTTTCAGAGAGATTGTGTTTGTAAAAATGTGATAGTTGATGAGCGATAATTTTTCGACCCAATGTAAACTCATTTTGGGGCATGATTCTAACCTTGATTTGCTTCTGAGTAAGCAGTTATTTTCTCCTATATTTTGAGGATGTACTTGGTCATGATCATGTGGAAATTAATAAAAAAAAAAAATTATGTTTGTTTTGAATGGCAAGTAAAAGTACTCTCTCTGCATTTATGGAATTGATATTTCGTTTGAGTTGAGTAAACACTAAACAGGGGTAGCCTTTTCACTAGGCCAATCAGGCCATTACCTAAGGTTTCCAAGCGAAAGGGTGACCCCAAAATTTTGGAAAAAATGGGATAGAAGGAAAAAAAAAAAAAAAGGAAATTCGGGTTCAAGAAGAAACACCAAAAAATATGCTACATCCCTTTAGCTTACATATATATATATATATATATGTATATATTTTTTTTTGTTGAAACTTGTTAGTTGTTACTTTGTTTTCATGTTTACCAAATTTTGATTGCAATAACTGATTTATGTAAACACACACACACACAGGTATTAAAGGAAGCAAACTATGATTAAAATATCCCATATAGAAGACGGTGTAAAAGAAATAAACACATACCTATTATATCACCTGGATCAAGTTCAGTGATTGCAGAAAGTGTTTGCATTTTTGCAAATTTGATGAATAATGATATTACTAGCAAGGGCGATAGTATTTGGTATAAGTGTTTGATACACCAAATGTCTAAAAAGCTTAAGCTTTGATTGATTTGCAGGATGGAAATTTTTGGATGGATAAAAAATAATTGTAATTTCTATCATGCATGTTTGGTGTTTGGTTGTTTCTGTGGGGATTTTCTGATGTGGATTTGGGGTTTATTATAGCGGTGTGTTTGATTGGATGCATTGTGTTTGTGTGTCAGAACATGAACATGTGTATTTGTGTGTGTCTTGTGTTCTGTCATCTGTGTATGCTTTTATAAACAAAATGATGTGTACATGTGCTTAATGTAAACACATTCAAGCATGTCATCTGTGTGTACAAATTCAAGCATGCCTAATGTAAACGCAATGAAAGCTCATATCACCAGAAACTAGGCACTTTAGTTTGCTTCCATGCCTTGCTACTTGCTTTGTTGTTCATGAGGGTTTGGTTTATAGGTTAAGTTGTTTGTGGCGTTATACTATTATTGGGTTTGTTAAATATTGTTTGGGTGGTGATGTCAATGGTAATAAAATATTGTTTTTTGTGTTTGTTAGGAATGCAGAGCTTAAAACGGAGATGGAAGACACAAACACAAACAAATCTAGCTCTTCCTCACCAAGCGGCTCTCCCTTGCCAACTATGCTGTCTCCTTCGCCATTTTCATGATCACCCTTACCATTGTCGCCTGGCAGCTCACCCTCAAGATCACCATTACCTTTATGCCCATTAAACAACGAGTAAGTGTTTGAATTTGTTGTTAATCATGTTTAATTTGTGAATTTGTGTAATTATGAATTTGTGCCTTTTAATTAATGAGTATGTGTAATAATAAATTTGTAATAATTTGTTTTGATTCTAACTCCCAAACTTCTGAATCAATTAGGAGTCCGAAATCCCCGATGGTGGACTTAGAGGTAGAGGAATAAGAAAAGAGTCAAATGAGTCCAAGAACAGAGGAAGAGAGAGAGCAAGAGCCTACAAATGAGGACTTGGATACAAGTAAAAAAAGAAAGAATACCTCAGAGGTTTGGACTCATTTTACAAGGAAGAAATTTGAAGGAAAAGTTAAAGCTCAATGCTATCATTGTGGCGAACTTTACTTGGGTGATCCTAGCTAAGGTACAACTCATTTGCGTAATCATTTGGCAAGATGTCCACGGATGAAGTATAAAGATATATGACAACAAGTTTTAATTAAACAAGAAAATAAGGTAGATGGAACTACGAGTTTAAATACTTACCAATTTGATCAAGCTAGAGTGAGGAATAAGCTTGCTCGAATGGTCATCTTACATGAATATCCCCTTTCAATTGTTGATCACATTGGGTTTAGAGAATTTGTGACTGATCTTCAACCTATGTTTAAACTTGTCACAAGAAATAATTTGAAAAGTAACATTCTTAGAATCTATGATAATGATAGGGAGAAAGCTTTGAAGATCATAGACAAGAATGGAAGTAGAGTGACAATTACAACTGACATGTGGATTTCAAGTAACAAAAAGAGAGGGTTTATGGTTATTACCGCACATTTTATTGACCATACTTGGACGTTGCAAAGTCGGGTTTTAAGGTAATTTTTTTATTTATAAATTGAATGTTAAAGACTTTACATTTAGAATGTTTATTCAGTTATGTTTATTGAGTTATGTTAAATTGAATGTTTATTTAGTTATATTATAACTATTCCTATTATTTTTCTAGGTTTGTTTATGTTCCTTCTCCACACACGAAAGATGTCCTTGCTGAAGTCTTTGTTGATTGTTTTTTAGAGTGGAATATTGATAGGAAGTTGTCCACAATAACCGTAGATAATTGTAGTACTAATGATGCCATGATAAGGCTTCTCTTGAATAAGCTTAATACTATTTCTCTTATGTTGAGTGGGTCTATGTTGCATATGAGGTGTGCTGCACATATTTTGAATTTGATTATTCAAGATGGGTTGTCTCTTATTGGCGATGGTATTGAAATGATTTGTGATAGTGTGATTTATTGGACTGGATCATCAAAAAGGAGGCAAAAATTTGAAGAAAATACACGTCAATTGCGTGTTCAATGCACCAAAGAGTTAGTCTTAGATTGTAAAACTCGTTGGAATTCACCTTACTTAATGCTTTCTACTGCATTGATTTATAAAGATATTTTCTCGCGTTTGGCTAAACGTGAAACATCTTATACTTGTTTGCCATATGATCATGATTGGGAGGTAGCCAAATATATTTGTGGGAGGTTGGAATTATTTCATAATGTGATTGAGTTTTTCTCTAGTCGTAAGTACCTCACAACTAATATGTATTTTGCTTTGGTGTGTGAGTTGAAAATTGCATTGAATGAATGGAGTTTGTCTTCAAGTGAGATGATAAGTACAATGGCAGGAAGCATGCTTGCTAAATTTAATTCTTATTGGGCTAATGTTAGTGTTGTTATGATTGTTGCTGCTATCTTGAATCCAAGATATAAGATGAAGTTATTGGAGTTTTATTATCCTAACATTTATGGTGATAATTCTGATTTGGAGATTGAAAAAATTAAGAATCTTTGTTATGATTTGCTTGATGAGTATGGAGATGTAGATGAGTCTCCTGTAGGTAATGAAAGAAGTTCTCATATGCCTACAAGTACTTCAAATCAAGTGGTACAAATAAAATTTAGGTTGATTGGGTCAATGTCAAGGTTTGATGGGTTTATGAACAATAACTCAAGTAGTTCAAAGAAACATGGAAGTGGTAGAATAAAATTTGATCATTTCATTGATGAGGGAGTGTTGAAGAGGAGTGAAGACTTTGATATTTTGGCATGGTGGAAAAGTAATGATCTAAAGCATCCTACTTTACAAAAGATTGCAAGAGATATTTTAGTCATTCTCATCACAATGTTGCTTTAGAAGCTGCCTTTAGCACTAGTGGAAGACTTTTAAGTCCACACCGTAGTAGGCTACATCCCAAGACTATAGAGGCAATGATG
The DNA here is from genome assembly GCA_030445155.1 of Quercus variabilis. Taxonomy (NCBI): domain Eukaryota; kingdom Viridiplantae; phylum Streptophyta; class Magnoliopsida; order Fagales; family Fagaceae; genus Quercus; species Quercus variabilis. Next base: position 30,889,438 of record CP129455.1, on the reverse strand, counting down.
TGTGCTCAAAATTGGTTATGGAGTGAAATCAATGGTTAGCAATCATCTAATTTCTATTTATAAAATCAAAATTGTGTTTTTATATTTGCTAGTTACAATTTGATGAAGTTTATTCCATTTTTTAATTCATTGTTGTTGTAGGTTCTTTAACTATATCTGAAGATAGTACATTTCAATCCATTCTTGATGATGCGGAGCCAAATGAAGATGATAGGAGTTGTGCCACAGTTGATGGGAGTTGTATCACAATTGATGAAGATTAAACATTTTGTATTAATTTAGTAGCTTTTTTATTTTCTTAGACTTGTTGGATTAATTTGTTGGTTTGTAATTATTCTAAACTTGTGGGATATATTTTGTAGCTTTTTAATTTCTTGGACTCGTGGGACTTTTGATACTTATTTTTTGGACTTGTTGGATTTATTTTATTTTTATTTTTAGCCGGTGATTTTAGTTATGATTTTGTTGATTAATGATTAAATGGTTATCTTAGCTAAGTAATTTATTGATTTAAAATCTTAGTTATGATTTATTGAATTATGATTAGTTTTTTTTTTTTTTTTTAGTTGTCACTGTTTGAACCTTGAATTGCTCTTTTCTAGGATTTTTGAAGGAATTATTTTTAGAATTCGGATGGTCTTAAGAATATTCTTAGACCAAGAATGTGTCAATATCAAAAGATGATTTATTGTGAAAAGCAAAACCTGTTAGTGCTCTATTGAGTAAAATGCTAGGTTGCTTAGACATTTTTTGGTATATGATTTATTGTATAATGAGGATTTTGAGGAGAAGACATCCAGATTGGCCATATAGAAAAGTTTACACGTTTATGTGATTTATTAATGCAGGCTTAATGTAGGCAAAATTTGGGAAAAATCTGGGCTTGAATCTGGGCTTAATTTTTTTTTTTTGTTGGGCCACGAATTGGGCCCAATTCCTAAACGGTGCCGGGCCCCGGAAAAAAACCTGGAACCCTAAACAGGCCAGGTCCGGGTATGAAAAAACCCGGCCCGAACCTAACCCGTTGCTATTCCTAATGATGGTAGCTCGATATTTTTTTTTTTATTCTCCCCTAATTTTCAGTTGAAAAAGTTTACTAATTTTTCAATAAACTATGGCTACAGGTTATGGTATCAAATCATAGCCACATGTGAAGGGGAAAAAATGGAAAAGAAAAGAGGTATTTAATAAAATATTCAACTTAAAAAAAATTAAAAATTAAAAATTAAAAAAAAAAAAAAAAAACTACTTAAAAGTTTTGTGTGCAACTTCTATTATGGTTGGGAGCAAATCTTGAAATTTTGAGGAATATTGTAGTCATTTTAGATATTTTCATCATTTCAATATTTTTGGAGGAATAATTTTGTCGTTTTTGTAGTTTAGGATCATTCAATCATATTGGATAGATGGAGCATGATATTCAATTTTGTAAGGGTATTTTGGTACCTAATTTCATGATTTTACTAAAATTTCTATCATTTGGAGCTTTTAATTTAGATATAGGTGGAGCATGATGTTTTATTTGATGCAAAGTGAATAACCTTACCAAGGCTTAACATGTTGTGAATCCTCTTGAATGAGAGGTATTTTTAAGACATTTTCGTCATTTTTGAGATTTTTGAATATCTTTGCCATTTTGAATGTTATAATGGTGTCATACATTTAGGTGTGTTATCTAGTCGAACCTGTCCTTAATAGGTATGTAAAACATTTTCAAACCTTAGGCTTTGTTTGGTTGGAAGAAAGGAAAAGTGGAAGGATGGGAATTTGGAGGATAGAAAAGTTTTGGTTTTCTCTCATGTGTGTTTGGTTGGAGAGAAAAGTGAGAGGATGAAAAATATAGTCTATATGAATTGACTATTATGTCCTTGTTATAACAAAATACCAAAGGGTCTAATAAGTGTGAAAAAATATGTATAAAGTATAAACTATAAATAAAAAACATAGTTTTTTAGTGCAAGAAAAAACTGGGTAAAATAAGTTTAAAAAAAAAAAGAAAAAAACCTTACAGCTATGAAGAACTTGGAGACCGTCCCTTGTGAAGAACTTTGGGAATATATGGAAAAAAATAAATAAATAAGTAATCAAATAGCAATAGATAAGGTGGAATATAATGAGGATAGAGCACCAAAAAAAAAAAAAAAGGAAAGGAAAGAGGAGAACGTGGAGATGTGCTATGTGTAAAGATAAGGGTATTTGTATAATTTACTACCCACATAATCTTTTCTTAGTTTTCCTCCCAAATTGGGAGGACAAAATTTTGTGGGCCTGGAGGGAAAATTGTCTACACCATTTTATTTCTCTCTTGTTTTCTTTCCTGAACTAAACAAGGGAAAATTTCATTTTCTACCATATTTTTTTCTCCTTCTTTTTCACCCTCCCCATTTTCACCCAACCAAACGGTGCCTTAGAGCAAGTATTTTTCTTGATCAAAAGAAAATGATTTCATTTTACTGAAACTTAATTTCAACCAATCCCAATTCCCAAAAATAAGAAATACATTTTAAAAAAAAAAAAATTACGTCAAAACAAATGAACCATAGAAAAAAAAAATGCTAAAGTCCATGAATTGGCATATCAAATTGTCGGGTAAATTTTTTCAATTTTTGGTAAAAGGTAAATGATTAGAAAATTCTTGTGTCCACACTACACATCAGCCTCAGGCTGATTTTAAGTCATATCATTATGAACTGGACAAATTTGTTTCAAATTTCAATAAAAACACAGAAGACATGCATCATTCTTGAATAAAAAACTTCATGCACTAGTTTGACCAGATATTATTTAGTTTATTATATATAGATTTTTATTAGGGGAAATTATAGTTAACTCATTTGTGGTTTGGCCCGTTTTAACAATGCCTACTCGTGGTTTTAAATTTGTCACTTAACCCACCTAAGGTGGCTTCCATTAGACCCCCGTTACTCACCTCTGCCCTTTCCATTAAAAAATCTCCTTTACTATATAAGCCAAAATTAGAACCTAATTAGAACCCTAAAAAAAAGGATTGAGCTCTCTCTCTCTCTCTAGAACCCTTAAAAATCCCGAAACCCATAATCCTTTTCCCTCTTCACTTAGATTGCCAAAGTGAAATCTAAACACTTGCAAGCAAGGAGGTGTATTAAAGCTTGGGTTTTCCTTTCCTATAAATTTTCTCACCAACCAAACAAGAGTAAATCCCTAATTTTATCAACCTATGTTCACCACGCCAAAAAAAAAAAAAAAAAAGATTACTAGCAGAAAGAGAATTGCAAGCGAGCAAGTCTTAGGTCTGGGCGTCAAAGCACACAAATGTTCAGATTTCAAAGTCGCCAACACAAGCACCTGCTCCTAAAGCTTCAGCACCATCGCCTACAATTAGAAAGACTCCAGTGCCTACTTCGTCTCCAGCAGTGGTGAACTCTCCACCATCTCTTCCTCCAGCTTCTTCTAAGGCTCCAGTGAGTCCTCCATCTTCGATTAGTACACCTGCCGAAACTCCTAGACTAGCTCAGAGTGGCACCATTTTGGACAGAGTTGGGTTTGCTGCCGGATCTGGGTTCACTACCGTTTTGGATCTGGGTTTGTTGCCAGATCTGCTGGACCTGGGTTCACTGCCACTTTGGATTTGCTAGGTTTGCTGCCGGATCTGTTTAATGTTGTTTTGGATCAAGGTTTGTTGCCGGATTTGCTAGATCTGGGTTCGCTACCATTTTGGATCTGGGTTTATTGCCGAATTTGTTCACCGGATCTGTTTGATGCCGTTTTGGATTTGGGTTCGCTGCTGGATCTGCTAGATTTGAGTTCTATGTTTTTTTGGGTTTAGGTGTTTTACTGTATTTATTCATTATTCATTCATTCATAGCATGTGATGTTTTATCATGGTATTGACTATACCCATTAATATAATTAAAAAAAAAAAAAAAACTATTAATATAATTTCTTCTTTATTCTTTTAATTCTGCAATTGGTGTTAAATATTGTGAAAATTTTATTTTTGAAAGTCTAAGGAAACAAACTTTATGGGTTTGAATTGCGATTACACGGAACTCAATTGGTGCTTGAGTTCAATAAAATATAACACACAAAAGGATCAAGTTGCTTTATATATGAGGTTGCTTGCAAGTGTTCAGATTTCACTTTGGCAATCTAAGTGAAGAGAGAAAGGGATTATGGATTTGGGGATTTTTAAGGGTTTTGAGAGAGAGAGAGAGAGAGAGAGAGAGAGAGAGAGAGAGAGAGAGAGAGAGAGAGAGAGAGAGAGAGAGAGAGAGAGAGAGAGAGAGAGAGAGAGAGAGCTCGTTCCTTTTTTTTAGGGTTCTAATTTGGTTCTAATTTTGGCTTATATAGTAAATGAGATTTTCTAACGGAAAGGAAAGAGGTGGGTAACGGGGGTCTAACAGAGACTACCTCAAGTGGGTTAAGTGACAACTTTTAAACCATGGGTGGGCAATATTAAAACGGATCAAACCACAGGTGGGTTAACTGCAATTTTCCCTTTTTATTTATATTTTAGATAGTATTTTACAACTAAATAAGTTTTCAATCCCGAACTCGCTTGTTAAAAGCCTCCATTTAAAATGGGAAAGATTATCTAGTCGAACCTGACCTTACTAGCAACGCTGAAAATAGAAGGCCTTAACAAAGCCTAGCCATGGAATGATTTTATTTTTATTTATTTATTTATTTTTAAGTTATCTGATGCCTCAAAGAATTTGAAAACCAGTCAAAATTCTTTGTTTCCTCCATGATCTCTTGCTTGATTTGTTCTCATATTTTTTATATTTCCCTTCTCTGTGTATCACCTCTAATCCACCATTCGATGTTCTCTGGTCAAAAATATAATTTAACCTCATACCTCCTAAAATCCAAGCCTACGGATGTTACACTAGAAAGTGTCATGTCATATAGGAAGTCCAGCTCCGGATACACTTATAGATATTCTCACTAACAAACTCTCTCACTTAAAAAATGAAAAAAGAAAAAAAGAAGAGATCTTTTTCTAACTCTCACACATACCAATTAATGATAAATAGTGATAAATTATTTTCCTTCCACGTAAAAGGATTTTTAGACATTGTATCCGTATTATACCAATTGTAACTTGCTATTGCGTCATGATACATGTTTTTTAAGTACCAAAGATTTTAATTAATAATTTCATCAATTTTGTTTGGAAATGTTAAACACTCCTAACTATTGCTTGTAAGCTATTGAACCAGGTGCTAAAGCATGGGTGTTCTATATCCATTGAGCAATAGTGGTTGTAATTGTATGGCGGTAAACATATACATCTTTGGGACACCAATCAAGACTGTTAAGCCCATAAGTCCGCACAGTTGTTTATGTACCAGTTGAGGATTTCTTAGCTACTGCCTACTATGACATCTACTTCCTCGATTGGAACTTCAGGCTAAGGAGTTACTTAGAAGGTTGCCAAGATATCAATACCATTGGTTGAGAAAGTAATCCAAATACAAAATATATTAATTGAAAAATTCTTAATTTTTGTTTAAGAATGTAAGGTTTAATTTAATCAACTATCTTGTTGGTTTTATTCTGTGCCAAATTTATTTGTAATTCAGCATTTAGAAATCCTGTATTTATGGGAGAATCTTATAAGGGTAGTGTGTGAGAAAGTGTGAAGAAATGCTTAAGAATGTGCAGTGAAGCAGGGACTCGCGATTGGATCTCGCGGGTGGCTCGCGATTGGCAAGCCACCAGATGATGCACACGAGTGAAGTATGCAGAAAAGCTGAACCATCATGCCAACTGTTACACTACAAGACAAAAAGTCCAGTTTGGCCATTTAGTTAGCTTGCGGCTTGAACTCCCGACTCAGTTAAGTTGCGAGGCCAAGTCGCCAGCCAGCTCTATTTTGGAAAAATTGACTTTTTGCATTCCTTTCTCACCTTAGTATAAATACTCTTTATACCCACGAAATGTAGAGAGTTTCTAGAGATAATTTTGAGAGAGAAACCCTAGAGAAAAACAAGATTGATTTATCCACAATCTTCACATAGAGACTCTTCAAGTTTCTTTACTCTCACTCTCTTCATTGTTACATCCTTGAGAGGTTCTTACTCAAATCATTTTCTCACCATACCCACATCTGCGAAAATGCTATTTGGTACTTTGGGAAACAATTAGGAAGAGACCAATGGTTATTAGTTGATGCTATGGGCTATAGCAGAAACCGATAAGCTAAAGAAGACAAAGGTTTGGCGCAACCTCATTAGAGCAAGAAGCTTGGAGGGCTTAGGTACACTGGGTAGATTAGGCTTGGAGGGTCTTCTGCTGTTCATGTATTCCAACTTCATTCTTTAGTAGATTATTGACCGCTTGGAGGACAGCGGAGAGTTTTTATACCAAGGGCTTCGGTTTTCTCTTCAATAACACATTGTTGTGTTGTTCTTTTGTTTACATCTCTCTTCCCTTAATCTTGGCATTTAATTTCAGTTGTAGATCTGATTTTAATTGGTTTAGATTATTTATCAATTCTATTATTAGTTTATGTTCATATTCCGCACATTTATTGTTTGATAATAAGCTTGAATTGGTAATTTGTAATTGGAAGTCTAAACATTCATAGTGTTTTACACACTAATTGAACATTCAAAGAACTTAGATCGATATTAAGGCCTAGGTCAATATTGTTAACATCACAAACAATAATAAAAATACCAAGACAGGGTGAATAATGATAAAATAATCAAGATAAAATTAAGATTAAAAAAATTCGTCAAGATTAAAAAAATTAAGCCATCTCTATATCTACTTATTTTCAACTCCCCAAAACAGTTTGTCACATATTAGGCCCTTTTTGATGAATCATATTAAGCCCTTCCTAGTCTCTAGTGCCTAGGTCATTTATATAGGTTAATCAATCTTTAGCAACAGTTAATATGACCTTGTTCAGGGAGACAGGGACAAAACTAACTACCTTGTCACATGAGGAGGAATAGATTTTTTTTTTTTTTCTTTTTTTTTGGGGGGGGGGGGGGGGGGAGCAGGGGTTCCTGGCCGTCCAAAACTTAGGGAGCTTCTTGTTTTGCCTTTTCAAATAAGCCAAAATGATAATATCCAAAAAGATTTCTTATAATTTACTGTTCCACAAAAATTATTATCCTTTTTATACTTGTCCACTCCCGTCCACTTTTTAAGAACTGTGGTTTAAACCTTAAGTTAAAGCAACTTGTTAAACAATCGAGGTATACATTCTAAAAATAGGTTAACCAACTTTGTGGTTGTTCAAAAGAAATAATTTCTAGCATATCACTTTGCTTCATTAAGACGTGAGAGTCACACAGCCATAGTTCAAGAATCAAATCAAAGCTAAGGCAATGCTAGTCAAACCAAAATTTTATAGGTTGAGCTTCATATTGAGAATGAACTTGAGCTTGAATTGATTTTCTTAGACTCTTAATTACTACGTTTAGGGTGTGTTTGTTTGGAAATAAAATAAGCTGAATGAAAAATTTTGGAGAAAAAATAAGAAGAAAAACATTTTTGAAGTGTGTTTGATTGGGTAGGAGGAAGGAAAATAAATTGTGAAACTCAGGTGTTTTTTCTCTGGACCCACCAAAATATTTTCTCTCTAAAATAGAGAGAAAACTGAAAAGAGAAAATGAAGCTGCTTAATGGACAAAAGATGCTCTTATGCACTTGCACATGGGCTTTGTATGTACATTGCTCTTTTTCACTTTTTTTTTCTGTCTCCTGGACGTTGCCTCCTTTGTTTTTTACTCTCTTTTTTTCCTCCCTCCTGGATGTACCTCCTCTTCTTCTTCTTCCTTTTTTTTCTTCCCTAATTGCACCCTTTTTTTTTTAATGATTTAAGTGTACGTTGCTCATATATATATATATATATATATATATATATATTTTTGGTTGTTTGTCACTTTTATTTTTTGTTTTAATTGGGCATCATTTTTAATAAGAGTACATGAGTAAATTTATACAAATTCATTTTTTCTATGCCTCTACTTTTTCACTCCCAACCAAACAAAAATGAGAAAAATTAAAATCTTTTCTATCCTCCCACTTTTTCATCATCTCACTATTTTTTATCCTCTCACTTTTTCACTCCTCCAACTAAATGGACCTTTAAGGTTAACTAAAAGGCTAGCCTAATCGATTATACCACATTTATATTAGACGTTCTCACAATATATTTGCATAGCTGATGTGATTCAAATCTAACCACCAAAAAAGAAACAAAGGATGGTTTTGATGCACATGTGTGATTTGTGGTGGGTTGGGAACAATAATATATGGAAGGGAAAAATACACTTTTAATCCCTACATTTGAACCTATTCTTATTTTGGTCCCTAATTTGATTTTGTGCCTATCTTGGTCTCTCAAATCGGAAATGACCTTGAAATCAAAAAATCATTTCCGTTTTGGTCCCTGCTATCATCTCAAAAATGGAAAAAGCATACATGGCAAACAGAATGCATTGTTGACATATTGTTAGCATAGTAAATACTGACGTAGCTAATAAAATAATAATAAGAAATTATATTTAGCATTTTTTTAAATGCATTTAAATTAATAAAAAAAGCAAACTCAGAAAATTTAAACCAAAAAAAAAAAAAAAACCTTAAATCTAATTTAGTTATTATTATTATTATTATTATTTTTAACTTTCATTATTTTTTCTGTCAGAACATGTTCTTCCCAAATCCAAGAAATAAACCTAGCAACTAAACCAATCTCTGGCAAACCCCAAATCCAAATCTAGCAACCAAAATCTAATCTGCACCAAATCCAAAAAAACAAGAAATAAATGAAAGAAACCAAATCAAATCATAAGTAAACCGAATAAATAAAGCCATAACACAGTAACCAACTCAATCTCTAGCAAACCCATAAACCCAGATTTTTTCTTGGGAAACAAACACACAAAAATTACATAAAAACAAACAACTCCACATTTTCTCCAAAAACCAAAAACACAAACAAAACCAGAACAAGAGTAAGGATACCTAACACACTTCACATTCTCACAATCAAACCCACCACCACCATCAATTAAGAGCAAGTCGAACCCAGCATAAACAAACCCAGAAACAAAAGCAAACCCAGGGACCAAAACGGGAACAAAGCAAAGTCAAACCACCAATCTGAAACCCATATGAACAGATCAGACCACCAATCACCACCATTGCCACCGATCAATCACCAATGGACACATCAAGCCATCGCAACCCACGCCAACAACAAACCCAACCAACGATCCACCCCCACCACCACTGGACTAACCACCACTTCATAACCACTACACTGATTTGAGCTCATCTCTTTCTCTAAACCCAGATTAAAGCCAGATCCCAAAGAAAAAGCTAAAAGAGAGAGATGTTGTCCAAGAAAATGAAGATCGGTTAGACCGTTTGGATCTTTGGTACCGTTAATGGGTTTTGAAAATTGGTCACCACAGCTCCCAGTATAGTTTTTGATCCTAGGGGTTTTGTGAATGGGTTTTTTTTTTGGATGTGGGAACCAAGTTTATTTGATGCTAGAGTTTTTGTTAATGGGTTTTGTACATGGCTTGTTATCTTCAGATTTCAAAGTTTTTTTTTTTTTTTTTAATGTTTATTTTTAATTTTTTAAAATAATTTTCTGAGTTGGTTTTGTTTTTTTAATTTAAATGTTGACAAACAATATTTACTGTGTTAACAATGTACTCCGTTTGCCACATATGCTTTTTCCACTACAGAGATGACGACAAAGACCAAAACAAAAATGATTTTCTGATTTCAGGGATTGAGGTAGGTGTGAAATCAAATTAGAGACCAAAATGAGAATAGACCCAAAATGTAGGGACTAAAAATGTAATTTTGCCTATATTGAAATATTAAACTCACAAATTTTTTTTTTTTTTACAAATTACTAATGTGATAAGTAATTATTGATATGTAAAAAAATTATTTACATAATTGACCTAGATGAAAACTAATAAAAATTTACCATCTCAATAATATATTAAAAAATAAATAAATAAATAAATAACTGATGGGTTGTTGCAGCATTACTCCAATAACATACGTACTAGTAGCGGTGCTGATTACTCCAGAACATACACGTGGCACCATAAAATTCTATTATATTAGACAGCGGCTGATATAATCACATGGCAAAGTTTGTATAGAATAAGACATGCGTTGTCGTAAACGGCAAGAAGCACCGGTCTTGACATGATTTGCCGAGAACAGATGCCCTTAGAAATGATTTAAGTACCCTACTCCTATGCTTTTTTTCCTATCTTTAATGTAATTATTGACGTTCACGTGATAAAAAAAACACATAATGCTTTTTTTATTTCCTTAGATTATCCTATCTTCTTTTCATACCATAAAAGAAAAGCTCAGCCATAAACCTATACAGTCATGTTTGGTATACAGTATTCAGAAACGGGTTATGTGCTAATTATGTCTTCAAAGTTAAAAGGAAGGCAATCAAATTAGGTGTATCAGTTAATTTCTTGTTCAATATATTGACTTTATTCTTATCTTTCATGTGCTTAAGTATTCTTGATTTAATTCCATATGCTCTTATATATCTACCATTTTGTGATTTATATTTCTTTATTAGAAAATAGACTTATTACTTTCGCATGGCACCCCATGGTAAGTTATTCAGGGAATTGACTTATTTGTCTCTCCCTCCGGACCTTCCCATGTCAAATGAGCAGGAAAGTCTAACATATGTCAGAGAAACTTATTCCAGTGACAGAAACGTCATAGCAGTGATCAGTTCCATTGTATGAACGAAAATTAACAAAGTGAAAACAAATTTCTTCTTCATGATAATATAAAAGTGACTTCATTTTCATTATATCCTTCGGAAGGTATGCATATATATTTGGTTACTACCACATACACTCCTGATAAGGAACAACATAATCATAATTAGTAACTAATGAAACCACTTAATAAGGACGTTCGCCTTCATAATTACCCGGAGGATCATAGCTGCAAATGACGAACATCCACCCATTTTGGCACTTGACTCTAGCACACCCAAGATGAACCGAATCACGCCAAACAACCTGAGTATAGTGCAGGCACTCACCACCGACACATTGGTTGGACTTGTGGTTATAGTAAGACTTCTCTGCTATCCACAAATTCACTGCATCCACTCCGTTTAAGTTATCATAACCTTCAGCAAGATTTTCTCCATAGGGCCCTTCTGAATGTTCCAAGTTGCAGTCTCCCGATCTCTTATTAGCATAATTTTGAGCATAGGCTGCGATTGTGTAGTTCCATCTAAGTGGACCAACACCAACTTTGGCACGAGCTGCATTGTGTGCATTGACAAAGTCTTGGTGGGAGCTTTGGGCTAGGGAGACATGAAGTAGAGCCAACCCCAAGAAGGATATGGCCAGCAAATACTTGATAAAACTCATTTTAATCTCTGTGCAAGGGAGAGCTAGTTTTTAGTCTTCTGGTTCTGAATGAAGATGGGATATGTGACTGAGGTATTTATAGGCAAGAGCAATAATCAATACGTTATGGCTCAAGTGGGGTGCCTAATAAACGCACCAGCATTTGGGCCAGGTTTCTTATTTGGGTAAAAAATAGTTCACCACACCTATTATACATACTTTTACACACCCTCAAACTACACGTAAATGGTGAGAGAGCGTGCACAATAAACACTAAAATGCTTTCTTATATTTAGGCAAGCACTATTAGTTCCCAAACTATTTTTGTGTCATTGTAACTAAAATAAAAAAGAAAAATGCTATGTCACAACGGTTTCATAATACTTTTATAACAAATTAAATTATATGTGACAGATTGTTATAGGTTATTATTAATGGAAAAAAAAGTAATTTTAGTGATAGATTTAAATTTGAATCAATAATATCTTATCGCTTATAATTTATTGCAAAATTGTTGCGAACGTAGCACTTCTAAAAAAATGAAATAGTGTTTTGGTAGAGAAATAAAAAAAAAAATTAAATAATTAAAATAATGCCTAGAATAGAAAATTTGATATGAGTTTCAAAAAGAGATTAGGTAGTAGATTATTATTCTAAAATTTGAAGAAAAATAGGAATATGATGTGAATGCTCTCTATAATTATTATTCAAAAATAAATAAATAAATAATATACAAAAATCATAGTTATTAAAACTGGATTGGCTATGATCCATTACCTAAACCGTTTTGAATCATCAATTATTATTATTTTTAAATGTTTTATTTTTTATTTTTTAATGGTATATTACTATATTATATGGTCAGACCCAATCAAACCTTATGGTACCCGCATTTCTCTTTTCCTTTTTTTTTTTTTTTTTTTTTTTTTTTTTTTTTTTTTGGGGGAACCATCCATATTTTCTATATACTGAAAAATGCTATATTAAAGAAGAGATCCCCGAATACAATTTCCATTATTCAATGAATATTATTTCTATAAAGGCATCTCTTAATTTATATAAAGTGGAGTACCAAAAAAACTATAAATTTTCAAAATGATTTTATTTTATTTCATTTAATGTTTTTAACTTTTTATATATAATTTTGTTTGAATGAATTATTTCTACTTCTATTTGTATTAACATTCCTCATTTACGTCTTTTTTTTTTTTTTCACTTCAAATTTTAATTATATATTTTATTAATAAGATAATTACATATTTATGACTTATCATTTAAATATTTATTTGAATATTTAATCAATATATTTATATAAAAACTTAAATATCTGATCATTTAATTTTATATATATATATATATATATATATAAAAGATTGCATTAAGTATGAAATTACATACTTAATCTTTAATTTCTATTATATAATTTTAAAAATTTATCTATCAAATTTTAAGCCTTTAAGAGTTTTTTTTTTTTTTTTTAAACAAAATTAAGCAGTAGATTGCAAAATTATGCAACTAGTAGTAGAACCACTCCCTAACTCTAAGTTCTGGCTCTGTCCTAGTACCAAGTGATATAAATTGCAAAATGTTATATATATATATATATATAAAGGATCTATATTTCAGAGAAATGTGTGGGTTCTAGTTAGCTCAACCGGTAAAGTCTCTGATGGTTGAATAAGAAATCTAGGGTTCAATCTCCGCCTACATCAAAAACTGATTTGTGTCTTGGTCTAATAACAAAGAACTATTATTAAGAGCGGACGCAATAAGTTAAAACTCTCTAAAAAAAAAAATTCAGAAAAATGTTTGATAACGTGGTAAACCATTTATTGTTTCATTTGCACAGATGCATGCATGGCAGTGCACAGATGCATGCATGGCAGACTACACACGTTTTGGAAACCTCTCTATCTCTAAATGGATTGTTGGAGACTCCACAACATAATTATCAAATAGATTTGGATTGTTGGATACTCCACAACATAATTATCTAATAGATTTGGATTGGGATACTACACAACATAATTATCAAACAGCTTTAGCACTTGATTTGGTATATAATTTACCCACTTGTTTAACGAGAGGTTTATTGACGGAACTGTATCTTCAATTAAAATTTAGTAGCTTTCTCAAAAAAAACTTAAAATTTAATATAAATTAATAATATTTTCTTAAAATTAAAATTTTTTAAAGAGCTGGGTTGTTTATTTTGGATAAAATAGATTGGTTGGGTTTAATTTATTTTATTATCATTATTGTTTTTTGGCTTTACTATTGGTAATTTTTGTTAGGCTTGTATATTTTGTTTTAGATTTAGATCTATTAATTTTTTTTATTGCCTTTGAAACGAGGAAAATACTTGAGTTACAAACTCTTTTACAAATTGCTTATATGATAAATAATTATTAGTAAGTAAAAATGTGATGTAAATGATAGGCTAAAATGTGAATTATAAAAATTTGCTACCTCAATAGTTAGTAAAAATGTTGTATAAAAATTTGTGATTATAGCATTACTTTTAAAAGAAACTATGATATTGTTAAGGGATAAAGTGTAATTTTATTATAAAAAAAAAATGCTTAAATTAAAACCTATATATATACTAACATTAAAAAAATAAATAAATAAAGTGTGGGTGCCATTGCCCCCTAGTCCATATCTAAATCCGTTCATGCTTGGCACTAGCAAGAACTTCTCATGTGACGAGAAGGGCCAGTATCGATCGGTTCACAAAATGGAAAGCTATAGTGGCTTTCTATATGGAACATGATTTGTTCTTATCGAATAAATTATACAAGCGAAAATTAATATTCATTCTAAATTTTTTTAAGAAGAAAATTTATATACTTGGCGAAAAATTTTCATTATAGATTTTCTTTTTAATGGTCAAGATTCCCTGGCTTTCTATATGGAACATGATTTGTTCTTATCGAATAAATTATACAAGCGAAAATTAATATTCATTCTAATTTTTCTTTTTTTAAGAAGAAAATTTATATTCTTGGCGAAAAAAATTTCATTATAGATTTTCTTTTTAATGGTCAAGATTCCCGCCTCTATATTCTATAATTTCTAGTTCAACTAGCATGAGAATCTCGTTGCAATGATAAAGTTACTTTATTTTTCATCAATCTATATATATTCCATTTAGAGAGAGATCAATCATCGCCACAAGTAAACCCAACATCAAAGTTTCAAATTTAAGTAATCTCTTTGAATAATATATGATAGGGTTAATCCCAACGTCTTTTAATTCTATAATATTTTGATAGGTCAGTTCTAAACTACAAAATTCAGATAGAAAGAGAAGTCAGCAATTTCAGCTGCGCAACCTAAGGTCATTCTCCTAACAGTAGTCTCGTGAATATCAACACATGTACATTCCCCTATCATGTGATATTTAATTAAAACAAATTAATATTGATAAGCTATATTAATCTATTATTGAGAGCGCCAACATTTCACGGATTATTATCACCATGACTTTAGGCTACTATCTTATATTAGCCTTGATGGGACTGACGAAGTAGATCCTACAAGAGGTAAGGCTGACGACGAGGAAAGTCTTTAATGACGAGAACATACGTTACTGACGAGGAAAGCACCTCCATCAATACCATCAGTAAATGACAGGGGCGGTTACATATCCAGACGAACAGACCATTGGGACCAATTTAAAGCCACTTAATGATGCCAGCAGGCGTTACGCAGAGGGAAGTTAAAGCACCATAAATTACCCAACGGCTAAAACCTGCAACAACATATATAAATCCCTCACACTCCCCCACAAGAGAGGTATGAACATTTTTACATTGATGCTATTTGATTGTTTGCTCTCATATAATTCTTGACACTGACTTTAGCATCGGAGACGTTGTGGCAGGCACCACACCAGTGACCATCCTTCAGGAAACAGTCTTGCACGAGGTCTAAGATCGTCTCTGTCCGCATTCATTAACTGACGAAGTCATATTTCATCAGTTTGGCGCCGTCTGTGGGGATCGACATTTTCTTGTTCAAACTCGAAATAGTGGTTCCTTATTCTTATTTTCTCTGGGATGGAGTCCAATCAAGATTCTACGGCTCTAGCTCAGCGAGTACAAGCCCTTGCAGCCACAGTTGAAGAACTGACCAGGCAAAACCAAGAAATGAGGCTGAGGCTTCAGCAGGAGGAAAATCGTTCGAGGGGTAACCAGGAGAATGAGGGAGATAGCAACGGAAGAAGCGACCGTCGAAGGCTAAACACTCCCGCTGAGCAGAATTCAGAAACTCTTCGGGAAATGAGGAGGGAAATGGACGAACTGAGGAATGCCATCAAAGAAAAAACAGAGCGGAGCGTGGATCGAATGGTCCGGGCGACGGATTCACCATTCACAACGGCGGTCCTCGACTGCCCAGTACCGTCAAAATTCTGGTTACCTCAACTCGAGCCCTTCGATGGATTAAAAGACCCTCAAGACCACCTAAACACCTTCAAGACGACCCTGGGACTTCAACAACCCCCAGACGAAATACTGTGTCATTCCTTCCCAACTACACTCAGGGGAGCTGCCCGAGAGTGGTTTACAAAGTTGCCAGCATCGTCTATCCACATGTTCGAGCAATTGAGCAACGCCTTCCTGCGTCATTTTATTGGGGGGCAACGACCAAAGAGAACTGCTGACCATCTGCTTACCATCAAGCAGGGGGAAAGGGAAATCTTGAGATCATATGTAAAGCGTTTCACGAGGGAAACACTGGAGGTAGACGAAACGACGATAACAATCTATATCATTGAAAAGCCAAAAAATTGGCCGAGTAGTAAGATTCCGCACTGACGGATGTAAACTACCGACGATAACAATCTATATTATTGAAAAGCCAAAAAATTGGCCGAGTAGTAAGATTCCGCACTGACGGATGTAAACTACCGACGATAACAATCTATATCATTGAAAAGCCAAAAAATTGGCCAAGTAGTAAGATTCCGCACTGACGGATGTAAACTACTGACGATAACAATTTATATCATCGAAAAGCCAGAAAATTGGCTAAGTAGTAAGATTCCGCACTGACAGATGTAAACTACTGATGACTATAAATCCCTGAACAGACGAAAAAGAGGCTAAGTAGCAAGAGAATGGCTACTGACGGGAATGAGGAAAGATAGAATGAGAAACCTTCACAGCATGTGGACCCGGGCAAAACTCGTCAAACATATGAACAGTCATGAAATACAAGCAAGCATATGACAAAGTTAAGTAAGCACGAGATGAATTCAGTTAAAGACCCCAAACTAAAGGGCAATTACCATTGTTTTCACATAAAACCCATAAACACTGGGTTACCAATGTCGTTATCAAAATAAAATAAGCAGCAAATTGTTCAAAAGTTTGGCCCGAAAACACAATGGGCACCCACAAAAAAAAAAAAAAAAAAAAAAAAAAAAAAAAAAAAAGAGATGGGGAATTTTCACAACAAAAAATTTCATAAGTATCAGGGTCAGGCATTGGCAGCACCGTCATCAACTGGAGCATCGTCAACAGGAGCATCCTCATGAGCAAAAGCCACGATGGCAGAAGATTGGCCAGCCTCGTCAGCTGCCATTTCCTGGTCTACCTCCTCCAAGTCCAGCTTCTCCATGTCCACCCCAAAGGATGCTTTAGCAAGTACCTCCTCAAGAGCTCAAATCCTTTGAAGTACCAGCTGAACAAGACGGTGCTATACTCGTCGGTTGTCTGGAATGCTTCAACCGACCTCGCAGCTATCGTCTTCAGTGATTCCTTGGTTTTTATAAGCTACTCATCCTTCTCTTGCATCAACTGACGCTCCACCCTCAGCTCGTCATCCAGTGTTTTCAACTTCTCCTTCAAGGAAGCGGACTTGCCCATAGACTCAATGAGATTCTTCCGCAGTGTGGAATTCTCCGCTTCCAAGGTCTCCATCCTGGACGTTAAAGATGCTACCTTCATCTCCTGAGTGAGATATTCAGAAGCTATGTGCATACTCTCACCCAGTACCTGAAGAAAGACATTCATAATTGTCAATAAAAGAAATGAAGCAAAGAAGAGAACGAAGAAAGGAATGAACACAAACAAGTTAACCTGTACGAGCTTGTGGACGTGTCGAGCCGCCACGTCATTAAACGGGACACCTGATAAAACCTTCAGGTCTGTAGCAGTCACCACCTTGTGGGCCCTATCCACGGCCAACCTCTCGTCAGTCCAGAGGGTAGATGGACGAGGAACACTCTTCTCCTTCTCCTTCTCCTTCTCAGACAACCTCGGCCTTTTGGAAGCTGGAGTAGCCTCAATCTCCTCCACCGAGGTCGTGGGAGAAGCGGTCCTCGTCGTCGCAACCCTTGACACCACTGGGCTGACAGAAGAAATAGGAAGCGCCGAACTACTCTTCCCGATGACACGCACAGCCTTTTTTCCCAAATTGAACAGGGGCTCGCTCTTCCTGGATCTCATTTTGGCGTACAACTCCTTGTTAAATTTTGTCATCATCTCTGCAAAGAAGGAAACACTTGTTAAAAAAAAAAAGAAAAAAAAAAAAAAAAAAAAAGAGAAACTGCTGCATAGGAGATAAATACCGACGAACTCAATACTTACTCTTCTTTCCCTCAATTTCGATATTTCGCAGAACATAGTCCAATGGATCTAGCCCCAGGCAATAGAAGGCGAGTGTCCTGGGATCAACCAGGTCGTCCCAGTTTTCGATCGTCTGCGCGTATTTGATTGCCTTCTGAACTCGACTCTTGTACGTGCTCTTCAGTTTGGGTCATCTCTTAACTACACAAAAAAAAAAAGGCAAGATATTCAATGACGATAAGAACAGAGACGAGGAGGATTAGTATATCAAAGGGAATATTGACGCACCTAAAGTCGGGGTTCCCCACCGACGATGCAACCTCGGGAGATCACCCCAAACCTCGCCCGAGGGGGTTTCGAAATCGTTCCCAGATACAAAGAAAAACCTGGACTTCCAGTATCTAAAGGATGAGGGTAACTTCTTGACGATCCTAGTACTCCTCTCCCAAGGCACCAGTTCATAGTACCCGTGCTCCTTCGACGCTTTCAAGCGATACAAATAATTGAACTCGTCGACCCTAAGCATGTCTCCGTCCAGGGCAGCCAACCATATGCCCATACAACTAACCAATATTCTCCACGAATTTGGCATGAGTTGCCCAGGAGCGATACCAAACTGATTTAGCAACTCCATCACGAAAGGATGGACGGGAAACCTCAACCCACAGACAAAGGCGGACTCATAGAAGCACACCTCGCCTGAGAAGAAGTGGCAAGCCCGTTCCTCCTCGTTGGGCAGACGAACCCTAACCCGGTCTGGGAATTGGAATCTATCACGAAATCTCCTAAGGGTATAATCGTCCAACCCACACCTCTCCTCCAGAGCATGAAAAGCCCTAACCTCACGAGGGACGAAAACGGCCGTATCCCCTTCTGCTGGGCCACCGCTAGACGACAGCCCAGTCTCAAGCTCACTAGACCTGACCTCTGACATCGTCCTTTCCCTCACTAATTCTTCAAACCACTCGACGGATTGATGAAGGATTGGCAATAAATCAGCCAACACAACAGCCAAACTATTGCCCTCGTAAATAAAGTTTTCTAGGTGAGGAAAAGTCCCTAAAGCCCCCCCTAATCGAGCGAAAAAGAATGAAATCGAAGGGCACTCTAACCTAACCTTAAAGCTACTGAACATGGAAAGCTAGGAAACAAGAGGTCTAAGGCACCCCAAAACCAAAGAAGAAGAAAAGCAAAGAAGAAACCAGCAAGGAAAGAATAAAAGATCAGAAATTTACAATAACAAAAATGATCGAGGTAAACAGAAAGCCAAAAAGAAAAGACTTACCTTGGAGAAGACAACTATGGCACTGCGCAGAAAATCGCTGGGAAGAAAGGAAGATGAACACCAGAGCAATAATGGAAAGGAGTTTTCGAAAAAGTGAAAAGAAAATGATGAGGAGAGGGGAAGTTTAAAAACCAAATATTGGGAAGCTGAAAAACCAGCGGGAAAATCAAGGAGGCTCATCATATGTAGCATTAACTCCTCCAACCGAAAGGCGCCACGTGGGCCACAACCCAAAAGGAACCGCCGCAGCACATTAAATGTGGCTCAAAAACCCAACCGCCTACTGCCCAGAAACCTTTCACCTTCCTTGGTCAACACGACGCGTCATGACGACCATGGAATCCGGGGGCAACTGATGGGACTGACGAAGTAGATCCTGCAAGAGGTAAGGCTGATGATGAGGAAAGTATTTAATGACGAGAACATACGTTACTGACAAGGAAAGCACCTCCATCAATACCATCAGTAAATGACAGAGGCGGTTACATATCCAGACGGACAGACCGTTGGGACCAACTTAAAGCCACCTAATGATGCCAGCAGGCGTTACGTAGAGGGAAGTTAAAGCACCATAAATTACCCAACGGCTAAAACCTGCAACAACATATATAAATCCCTTACACTCCCCCACGAGAGAGGTATGAACATTTTTACATTGATGCTATTTGATTGTTTGCTCTCATATAATTCTTGACACTGACTTTAGCATCAGAGACGTTGTGGTAGGCACCACATCGGTGACCATCCTTTAGGAAACAGTCTTGCACAAGGTCTAAGATCGTCTCTGTCCGCATTCATTGACTGACGAAGTCATACTTCATCAAGCCTTACATTCTTTATCAGAAAGTTATGAAATTTGTAAACAAATGCTTGAAACCATGGTGCTCAGACCCGGACCGGACCGTACGGTCCGACCCGGTTAACCGTGAACCCCTTGTTATTCCGGTTCTTTTAGAACTAAGAACCTCTCTATGTGAAAAATGCATAAAACCGTTTGAACCGCGGTCAAACCGTACGGTTCAGAGAACCGTGGACGGTTTTAAAGGTTCGCACGGTTCCATTTTTTTTACAATATTTGGCCAGAAAACAGATCTTATTTGGCCAGAAAATAGGACTCAGTCCATAAAGAATTTGAATATAAAAAATAAAAAAAACAAATTGCGAGAGAGAAAAAGAAAACAGAGAGCCAAGTTGATGCGATTGCTAACATCACTGTTAATTTTCTGGTAGTATATCTTTCCGATCATCCCCACCTCCTATTTTCTTCTTCTCCTTCTCGGCCACACTTCGCCCAGCAGGCAGCAACTAGAAACCCATCTCCTCATATTAGCTCTTGTTTCTTGTTTTTGACTAAGTAGTGCACTAATAACTTGTATAGCTGTATTCTTGTTTTTGTTAAGTGTGCCCACTGTTTTGCCTGACAAAACCACTACCACGTGACCTCATGAAGCTCAGTAGACTAATAGTAAGATTTGACCATTCAAATTTTTTTAACTTTTGTCATCCGCCAATATTGAGGTCCTTTTAAACAATAGGTGTCCCTCATCTTTTCCCCTTTTTTTTTAAATTTTTTTATTTTTAATGTTATTTAAGGTTAGCGTCCTTCTAAAGTTATTATTATTGTTATTATTATTATTATCACACGTTTAACTAATCAACATAAAAATAAGAAAATAAATATTATATATATGTTTGCTTAAGCTTTGATATTTTTTGTTTGCCTTGTCAAAATTATGATATGAAAAATATAAAGATACCTCTTTTATCTAGTTTAGTTAATTTTTCTATTTGTACTAATTAAAAGTATTTATTTATATTTTAAATAATTAATAAATTAATTATGACGTCATCAAGGTTCGATCACGGTTCGACCTCGGTCCAACCTCAAAAACCTTGAACCTCTTCTATTTACGGTTCGATGAACGGTCCGGGTCTAAGAACCTTGCTTGAAACATGCCCTCTTTTTCACGATAGATCATTCACATTAGGAAGGAATAACCTAAGACTCTAGGAACATGCCTCTTTCTCATGCTTGATTTCCAAGCATAAAATTGTTTTGATAGACCAATCAGATTATGGAGGAATATTGACCCAATAATATATTTGAGCCTGGGCATTGAGTGGTCCAAAGTTCAAACGACCTAGCTTTTTAAGTTTTAACCATTATTTGTTGAAACTTGTGTTAGGACTTTGAGTGACATGTAGGAACTCACAGGATCCGCATTAGCGGGAGGTTTTCAGGAAATAGATTGACCGCAAAATCAGCCATCGATGGTAGGAGTAGGAAAGGAGTTCTACCATCTCAACATCTCTTTCCATTGCTTTCAAAATGTCTACGGATTTGAAATCCTCTACAAAAGTATCCTATCAATTATCATAGCATTTTTAAAATTTTAATTATTCATTTATTGTTGAGAATTTTGTTACAATTAAGGGCCTTGTAGTTGAATTGGTATCTTCTCGTGTACAAAGTGATTAGAGATTTAGAAAGGAGAAAGGGTTTGAGCTAGGATTGGCAACATATTGTAATTATCTTTTAAAATAATAATTTGCTACATTGTTACAACATGGTACTAAGTTTGACATAATTAATCATTGTAGAATGGACGGTTTAAATTTTTACAATGTCAATGTTTAAACAAAATATAAACGGATTTCAATTTTAAATTTATTTTATTTTAAAATTCTTGAAACTTTTTGAAATAAAATTTTAGTTGAAAGAATTTGCAATTTCTTGAAACATAGGTAATAGAGTTTTATCTAAGCTAAACTATAATTGGAGTATAATTTAAAATTTCTAGAAATATGACTAATAGGATTTTCTTTTATTAAAAAAAAAAAAAAAAAAAACTAAAGTTATGTTTGGTAACTGTTTTTTCCCTTTATTTTCTGTTTCTAAAAACAATTTTCTATTTTTGAGACTAAAAAACTTGTTTGACAATCTAAAATGGAAAGAAAATAAAAATTGATCTCAAAACTCAATTTATGAAGGAAATTAAAAACTTGCAATTTGTAAAAAACTGTTTTCAATTTTTAGTTTTCAAAAGTTAATGAAAACATGCATTTAATTTAATGAATCTATCTCATTTAATAAATTAACATTAGAGTTCAAATTCTAGTAACAACATATTTTAATATTTTCTATTTTTTTCTTCAAAATACTATCTTTTTAATTTCAACTCACTAAAAAATTTTTTTACTTCAAAAATACAAAAAAAAAAAAAATTGTTCTTTCTTTATATTCCCAAAAATAAGTTTTTGAAAATAGAAAATAAAAATTGTTACTAAACATAACCTAATAGGCTTTTACCTAAAGTAAACTATAATAATTAATGATAATTTAACCATTTGTCGTAGAAAGAAGATAGCCATTTGGCACAACCACGATTTATAGGCCAACTTTTATTATACAATAAATAATTTGTGATTATTTTAATAAGTGCATCTTTTAATTTATATAAAGTTTTTTTTTTTGATATGATAATTTATATAAAGTTATTGTGAAGAACCGTGTAAACTTTCAAAATATATAGTTTAAATTATTTCCATTTCATAGTAAAAAAAAAAAAAAAAGAATTATTTCCATTTCAAAATTTTAAATATTTCTCATAGTAGTTTTATTTAAATGAATTATCTCTATAAGATAACTCCATACTTTTTTGGCTAGATTCCATATTTTTGAGGGATTATTATTCAGGTATTTATTTAAATATTTACTTTATATCATATCATAACATATAGTATTATATAAAAATTTGGGCTTATAACTCACGGCCCTGACAAGTGGCTATCTTCTCCTTGTGACAAACATTACATTCTCATTAATTAAGATGATTTACAAATAAAAGTCTATTAGCTAAGTTTTAAGAAATTTAAAATTCTACTTCAACAAAATTATATTTTAAAAATTTTGAAAATTTTTCAAATAAAATTTAAAATATATTTTAGTTATTTTGAATCTTTGGTCATATATCATAATAATTTTGTACTTCAAATTAATGAAATGTGCACATTAAATGTTTTCCTTATGCCATGTAGGTCAAAATATATTTGTATTTCAATAGTTTAATCTAAATGAAAATCTACTAAATTTTTAATAATATTTTTAAAATATATATTTCTTTTATATAGAGTTTTTAATTAATTCACGTGTTTCACAAGCACACTAATATTATTTATATTTAAAAACTTAAAGCTTTGATCATTGAAATTTTTTGTTTCCAAAAATATTTGTTGAGCCGGTTATGTTTACCGCATACAAAGAATGCATAATGATTACAAAGAGCCTTGTAGATCATGCTAGCCAACACCTCCTGATGTTTCTAATGAAAACATTAAGGTTTTAATTTCTTCATTCCCTAACTATTAAATTGTCAAAAAGAAATCTCAATACGTAATACTTTTTTTTTTGGCGGAATATCTCAATAATTAATATTTGTATTAAGTATGTTATTATATTCTATCAATTTTTAACTTTTTAAGTGCTTTTTTTTTTAAAAAAAGGTATTCTTAATTTTTATTAAGTTTTAATTAAAGATAAAATTATGTTGCGGAGTATCCATTAATTTCCAGAGTATCCGTTCCGTGTATAAACGGCCATGCATGCATCTATATATGCAATTGAAAAAATAAACAGGTTACCATATTATAAATATCAAACATTTCTCTTAATAATTAATATATCACTTGATATACCAGCAAGAAGTTCTCATGTGACATGCAGGGACAGTATCGATTCACAAAATGGAAAGTTGTAGTGGCTTCTATATGGAATATCATTTGTTCTTATCAAATGAATTATAAAAATAAAAAATAAAAAGTAATAAGAATTAAAAAAAAAAAAAAATTGGAGAAGAAAATTCATTCTAGACTTGCATGAGAATCTCTTTGCATTGGTTAGGTTATTTTCTTTTGTCTTTTTTTATTTTTTGCTGAGATTGGTTAGGTTACTTTCTTTCCATCAATCTGCTTCTCAAAAGAATAAAAAAATAATAAAATAAAATAAAGTAAAAAATCATCAATCTAAAGTGCATGCATTTGAAGAGAGCCCAATCACCGCCTAAAATTCCTAGAACATTTTGCTAGGCCACGTTTAAACTCTTCTTTTTCTTAGTTTCAGTAATTTGCGTCTTTGACATAAATCAAAACTTGAGAGAGAAGAAAAGTCAAAGATTGGATAAGGTATAACAGTACGAAGTCTCGTGAATACGTACGTAAATTCCCCTATCATACTTTTTATTAAAAAAAGCAAAGATTGTATAAGGTATAATGTTTCACGGATATGTATCGCCATGACTTTAGGCACCATGTTAGCCTTTCGAAAATTTCTCAGAAAGGAGTCCAAATTTTCTGTCCTATTTTTTTTGCTCTACTCTATACTCTACTAATAAATACTTACCACGTGATACTATTAATTAATAACTGTACGATTAATATGTCAATAATGATAATATTTAATTAATTAGGTGAACACGTAGTAAGTATTTATTGTTGGAGTATAGAGTGGAGCAGAAAAAGTGGGACAGAAGATTTGGACTCGAAAGAAAGTTATGATATTCCGCAGAACTCACGAGATCAGCGGAATCAGCCGTCGACTGAGAAAAGGAGCAGCTGACTACTTTTCTAGCATCTCTTTTCACTACCGTCAAATGTCTATGGAATTTTTTTTTTTCTTTTTTTTTTTTAAATTTTTTTTTATGCAAACTCTGATAAGTTTACCGTTGGTTTATATTTTTTCTCTATACTCTCAATGTTTGCAAAATTTCAAGATTATCTGAGATCAATAACATTATTTGATTTATTAAATATGAGTTTATGGATTAAATAATATATAATATTCGATTGGCACAAGCTATGACATGCACATTAATAACGTAGAGAAGATGTATTCAAATAGTAGGATTTTTAAAATAATTTCTAAATAATTAATAAAATAGTTTAAAATTCATAGGTAGTGTAATATTGCTTAAAATAATATTAAATATAACTAAATAATGTTATGACACAATTACTGAAGTGGTTAAAAGCGAGTGGTTTACAACACTAACATGCATGGATCCACTATTTTTTCTCCATCACTCACAATTGATCACTTCAATAATTGTAACAAAAAAGAAAAATTATGCACATAGGATTATTTGGTGTAACTTAATCCTAATCTAATACAAATTAGTATTGCATAATATGAAATCTACTTCTTTTTTTTAATAAATTTTGATGAGGATTTGAAATCTACGTAAGTAATTGATGAGGTAATTTTTGTCGCGTATATGAACTACATAATTATTTAAAAATTTCATAGTTGAGATTTCAAAATTTTTAATATAAAATTTCTTTATAAACATAAGGGATTCTAATCACAACAATAGACTTAGTAAAGTTGACACAATACAAATTTACTTATTTTCTTCTAGCCAAATTAGATAGGTAATGGCCGTGTTTTAAATGCAGCTGTAGGTCACAGACATGGCCACATTTAAAAAAACGTGGCTATAGTTGGGGCCTATAGCCACGTTTTAAACGCGGCTGAAATAGTAGTCTATGGTCCTATGGCCACATTTAAAATGCGGCCATATGTGTTGGCCTATGGCCGTGTTTAAAATGGGGCCGTATGTGTTGGCCTATGGCCACGTTTCAAACACAGCTGTAGGTACTGCCCTTAGGCCGCATTTTAAACATGGCCATAGCACTTGCCCTTAGGCCACGTTTAGAAAGTGCGGCCATAGACCCTCTCAGGCCTATAGTCACAGGTTTTAAGTCACATTTAAAAACGTGGCCCAAAAAAACACGACTATAGGCCAAATCGAGTTATAGCCACGTTTTTATGACGTATAGTCACATTTTAAAAATGCGGCCAAAGGACATTTTATTTTTAGCATTGTGGGCTCACCCACTTATTATATAAGTTGTTCAATGGATAACCAAAAAAAAAAAAAAAAAATCACAATAATTTTACAATAGTTGAGATGTATCATAAGTCAAAATAAAATAATTATTAATATACACGGATCCACAACTATTATGAAAATATTGTGACATTTTATAATAAAGCTGAAACCAAAAAAGTATCCTTCGCATGAGGCTAGTATTGTTTTAAGATTTCATCTATGATGCCAAAAATATTGTAACTCAACTAGTTGACACTTTTTGTGTTTTTAAGACATTCAGGGTATGCAAAATCGTTTCTTTTTTCCCTTCTTTTGGTAGCATTGTGATTTTATAAAATTCTCCTACAAATTTATGAAAACTTTGGTTGTTCTAGTCTCTTTTGTTCTTTCTTTCTTGAAGTGGATTGACAACCAAATAAGTGTCAAGTGGTAGAGTTTATTCTTGTTTCTCATATCATTCAATTTTTCTATTCTGCAGTAACCACGGGTGTGACCTATGCGAGTCACATGCTATCACAGCATTACACAAAGTTTCGCTTGCTTCTATTTACCGATCAATTCAGGGGTGCATGATAGTATCAACTAATTGGTAAATGTTTAACGAGATCCGTTCATGCTATTTTCATATCGATGGTTTTTTTTTTTTTTTTTTCCCAAATCTAAAAGATTGTGGTCAAAATCAATATACTTGTTTGCCTTGCTGCATGCACCAATGCAAAAGTCATGCATGGTCACGGATAGTTCCATCCATCCACCACCATGAAAACAAGAAGTGAATTGGGGATTAGGTGGGAAAGGATTCAAACTTCAAATTTAGCATCATAATTGTTCAAACTTCAGAGACACAAACTATTTTACAAAAATATTTACAAATTGCGGATGTGGTAAGTGATTATTGGCAAATGAAAAAGTGATATTAATAGTGGGTATAAATAAAAACTAGGTTTAAATGCACTTTTAGTCCTTACATTTTGACGTTTTTCCATTTTAGTCCCTACATTTTATTTTTTCCACTTTTAGTCTCTAAAACCAATTTACGCGTTCCATTTTAGTCCTTTCCGTCAGTCAATCGATGAAAATAGCTGAGGTGGCAGCCAGAGCAATTAAAATACTATAAAAATGCCACGTCACCCATGACACATTAGCATATAAATTTTAAAAATTAATTTATTAATTTTAACTAAATAATAAAAATAAAAACAGAATTAAACCTAGCAACCAAGATTGTTCTTCATATTCTTCATATTTTTCCCAAATCAAACCTAGCAACCAATAACTCAAACCCATCACAAGAACACAAACCCAGCATCCCAAGAACTCAAACCTAGATCACTAGGACATAAATGAAAACAAGAAGAAAAAACCCAAATTCAAGATCATCAAACCCAGCACCATTAGATCTACCACCAATCAATTTCATCGAATTCGTCATGTTCTTCCCCAAATTCTAACACAATCAACACCGTATTCTCAACAAATCAAACCCATAAACCCAGTTAAAAAACCAACCCGGATTAAACCCAGATCAACACAATCAAACCCAAACCAATACAACCAAACCCAGATCCAATCACAAATGATTGACACAATCAAGCCACCACCTTACCGATCAGTCAACAAACCCATGCCAAGACAGTGGCCGAGATTGGCGAGCTCCATTGTGGCCAAGACCGGGATGAAGGCCGAGACCGGCAAGCTCCATTATGGCCAAGACGGAGGCCAAGACCAAAACGGAGGCCGAGATCGAGACCAGGACAGAGGCTGGAGCCGAGACCAGGATCGAGACCGAGACCTTCCTCTAGATCTGCTCCAAATCGCCGGCACCTTTCCTCTAGATCTGCTCCAAACCACCAGCCCCCTTCCTCAAATCTGCCCCAAACCTCATCTCATCTCATTCTCTCCCTCTCCCTAAACTCTTTTTTTTGGGTAGAGCTCTCTCTAAAATCAGATCATGATTTTAGAGTGAGCTCACTTAAAGAAAAGTAAATACACTTAAAGTCAAAATGATCTAATGAAAATTTTTGTTTGGGTTGGTTGAGACGAGATAATAGAGTTTGAGTTTGATATGATTTTTTAAATTTAGTTTTAATTCTATGAATTTTAGTTTTTAATTCTGTTTTTATTTTTATTATTTAGTTCAAATTAATAAATTAAATTTTTAAATTTATATGCTGATGTGTCATGGGTGACGTGACATTTTTATAGTATTTTAATTGCTCCGGCTGCCACCTCAGCTATTTTCGTCGGTTGACTGACGGAAAGGACTAAAATGGAACGCATAAATTGGTTTTAGGGACTAAAAGTGAAAAAAATAAAATGTAGGGACTAAAATAGAAAAATGTCAAAATGTAAGGATTAAAAGTGCATTTACGCCTAAAAACTAATAAGAGGTTGGCCACATTAGCATTTTGTAAAAATGTTGTAAAATAATTTATAGCTATAGCATTACTCATGGAAAATTAAGGATAGAACCGAAAATTTTTATTTCTTATTTATCATTAATCCTTTTTAGATCATAGATAGAGATGCTTTATTAAACATATATAGCCCTTAGTAAGGTTTCTGGCCAACATAGTTGCCAGGAGGATCATAGTTGCAACCAATGAATGTCCCTCCATTGTTGCACCTCACTTTGGCACATCCTAGACGAACTGAGTTGCGCCAAACCACTTGAGTATAGTGCAGGCACTCCCCACCAACACAAGAGTTAGAGTTGTAGTCGTAGTTAGCCTTCTCGTTCACCCACAATTTCACTGCATCTGTGCCTGAGAGGTCACCGCTACTCTTTGCAATGTTTTCACCATATTGCCCACCAGAGTGCACAAGATTGCAATCACCAATACGTTGATTAGCATAGTTTTGTGCATATGCTGCTACGGTGTCATCCCAATTCAAAGGTGGAACTCCCACATCTGCACGGGCCGCATTATGGGCATTAAGGTAGTCTTCTTTGGAGTCTTGGGCATGGGAAAGATGGACTAGGGTTAAGCTCAAGAGGAAAACAAAAGCTAGTGAGATCTTACACAACTCCATTTTAGTGCAAAGCAAAAACTTCAATGATTGGTGGAGAAATAAGGTATGTGCATGAGGTATATATAGGGAATTAGGGATATACGTAGCGTGAAAAATGGTGTGATGAGCATTGGAAGTAATGGTTGAATGTTCAAAAGCAAAATGTGGAAAACGTTAAGAGGAACTAGAATAGTATTTGCTAATGACGGAATAACTATAATTCGTTTGTTATCCAAATTACTTTCAGTTAAAATATTTCATTTGAAGAAAGCATTTTCTTTTTAAGAAGAAGAACGAAAGCATAATGACTTCTACGTAGATAATGAAATACCATTCGAATTTCAGTTTTGATTCTTGACCTTGACTATAAACAAGAATACACTTTGGGCTGCCCAATTCTCTAGAGACTAAAAACAAATGGTGGTAGCTGGACATGGCAAAACGGGCGGGTCGGGTCGGATTCGGGTCGGGTCAATCGGGTTACGGGTCAAACGAGTCCCTATCAAAAACAGGTCATTTTAAGTGGGTCAAAATTGGGTTCGAGTCAATTGGGTTGCGGGTCAGGTCAGGTTGACCCGTATTTTTCACGTGAATTTTTTATTTTTTTTAATTTTTATAAAGAAAACAATATATATTTGCCATTTGAAAAGTTATGCAATAAATTATTTAATGTAAAATGCATTATTTTGAATTCATCACTTATATCAAAAATGAACTCAGTTAAGTTTATTAATATTTATTCAATAATTTTAAAATTATACAAATCCTAACATTACTATCTAAAACAAAATAACATAAAGATAAGTAAAACAAATACACAAGTTTTATTTCTACACAATATCAACATTCCAAAATATAAAACAAAATTATAAATGACTTATTGGATAACTCATTTAATAAAGAATAAAAACATATAAGAAATTTACAATCTTGAAAATTAATTTTATAATCTATTATCAGTTGTGGTTGACACTCTATTTCAATTTGAGATATACTTTAAAATTTGATTGCTTACTTATTTATATATGGTCTCTCTTATGAATATCATATTATTGTTAAGCAACACACACTCTAGGAAATATCATAATTTATTTTGAAAAGTCGTTTATTTTGGACATAAATTATTAAAAAATAGGTCTAATTATTTATAATTTATGCTAATTTGATACTTTAGCTTGATTATTTTTACACTTGTGAATGTTTGTCACATGTCTACAATTTTAAATCTATGTTTTTAACTCTACTGTAACCAGATTATCTTGGCATGTACTTTGCTATTTGACATCTAAAAATATTTACTCATTACAGAATGTTCAACTATTTATCTTTTAATTAATTTGCATGTAGTTATGTAAATGTATCAATTGTTTCTTTAAAGTTCACAATAAACAATTAGATCAATATTGTCTTAGTTTTACTATTTTTTTACCAAAAAAAAAAAAAAAAAGTTTTAAAAAAAAGGGTTCAGGTTCGGGTCGGGTTGACCCACAAAAAACACGGGTCGGGTCACGGGTCAACCCGTTTTTACTTCATGTCAAAAAAAATCAGGTTTGGGTCGAGTATTTTTCGGGTCGGGTCGGGTTAGAAAATTCTGACCCGTTTTGCCATGTCTAGTGGTAGCAAACATTTTAATTTTCAAATTGAAATAACATAGCATCACGTAAAGTCATAAGATATTATTCTTAAAAGGCAACTGATTAATTATGTATTTAATATATTACTTCCATTACTTTTTTAAATAATTTTGCTACATTTTCAAGGCCATCAACAAACAAAATTATTTACAGCCTAAGTTTATGCTTACTCGTTTTTTTTAAAATATATTACTCTTTTCTTCTTTTTCTTTTTTTGATACCTTGATGGTTGGAATTAGGGGAATTTCAATCTTAAATATTTCTATTGAATATAACAAAAGATGTAACTAGTTGAACAAAAAAACTTTTGACAAAAAGCTCTCTAACTCCAAAGGATATTGATTAATGTTTGTCAAGGTATATGATTTTTAAAATGAGCGTTAAAATATATGTTTTGTGATATATTGGAGCAAAATCAATGCATTTACTGGTTATTACCTCATAGAGTCATAGCTTGTCATACTTTTTGACCTGCATAAAATCTTACCTAGGAAGTCTGTCTAATAATTACAAGGAAATAACAGCGCATTTTGTTGCAGAAAATGAGCCGAGTCTTCTGTAAACAAATTCTCAGTGCTTGGTTCAGGTTTTATAAAATGGCTTGGTACTACTCTACTAGATAGGGAAAAGATACCCTCCCATGGTTAGGGATTTTATTGACAAAGCTTCAAAGATACCCTCCCATGATTAGGAGTGGATTTCAATTATAACTGTAAGGTTGAATTTAATCAACCATTTAATTGGTTTTATTCCGTGATCAATTTGCTTGTAATTTAGCATTTAGTAACCTTGTATTTAGGTGGGAAAATTGTAAGGGTAGTGTGTGAGAAGATGTGAAGAAAAGCTCAAGAGTGTGCAAGAAAAATAGAGGCTTGCGGCTAGAGCTCGCGGGTGGATCGCGACTGGCAAGCCGCGAAAGGATGACATGTGAGAGGCACACTGGGAAGCTGAAGGGTCGCACCAGTTGTCACGCTACAGGACAAAAGTTCCAGTCTGGTCAGGCCGTTACGTCGCGACTTGAACTCGTGACTTGGACAAGCCGCGAGACCAAGTCGCCAACTTGCCCTGTTTGGCAAAAAATGACGTTTTGCATTCCCTTCTCACTCTACTATATATACACCCTTATACCCATCATATTGAGAGAGCTTCTAGAGAGAATTTTGTGAGATAAAACCCTAGAGAAAAATAAGATTGTATCATCCCCAATCTTCATCTAAAAAGACTCTACAAATTCCTCTAATCTCTTCCTCTCCATTGTCATACCCTTAAGAGGACATTTACCAAACCCTTATCTCACCACACCCACGTCTGTGAGAAGGTCCATTTGGTGCTTAGGGAAGCAGTTTGGAAAGGAACCAATATACATTGGTTGATACTATGGTCAAGTAGCGGAATCCGGCAAGCTAAAGAAGAAATAGGTTCGGCGTAACCTCGTTTGAGTAAGAAGCTTGGAGGGCTTAGATACTTGGGTAGATTAGGTTTGGAGGGTCTTCTACTGTTCATGTAGCCCAACTATATTTTTTAGTGAATTTTATCACCGCTTGGAGGGCGGCAGAGAGGTTTTACGCCGAGGACTTCGGTTTCCTCTTCAATAACATATCGTGTGTTGTCCGTGTGTTTGCATCTCTCTTTCCTTTATCTTTGCCTTATATTTACTGCTATGAATGTGTTTATATTTGGCTTAGATTGTTTTATCAATTCTGTTATAAGCTTGTTATCATATTCCGCACATTAATTGTTTGATATTAAGCTTGAATTGGTAATTTGTATCGTGGGTCTAAACGTTCAAGGGGGTTTCATACCCATATTGAACTTTCAATAACTTAATCAGTAAAATCATTTATCGTTGAATAAGAGATTCAGAGTTTAATATTCATCTACACAAAAAACAATTAGTGTATTGGTCTTATGATAATAAAAAACCATAATAATGGAGCTAGTGCTGGTTTTAGGAATTTTTTCTAAACAAAGTTTAGTAATAAAATTAGTTGTAGCCTTAGTTTACAAACTTACTTATTATCTTTTTATTGGAGGTAAAGTTTGACAAATCTACCATTGGATTACATCTTCTTCTTATATCCTCCATGCATGCAAAATTTCAAGAAAATTAAATATTAAGAGCTATGTTATCAATAATTTTTTTTAATTGTAAGTTTTTGTAATTTAAAAATATGCACAAAATATAAGCTTATAAGTCATATAGTAAATAATATCCGATTGACACAAAATTTATCATGTGTATTAAAAACGTAAAGAACATGCAATTCAACGGCTAGATTTTCAAAATATGTTATAATATTTATTTTATTAAGTGAGTTTGTAACATTAAACTACAACCAATTTTGTAGCTAAACTTTGTCCATTTTTTCTAGGGGGTCAGTAAAAAAGTATATTTTGGGCAAAAGATAAATCTTACAGTCTACATGATTTTCATATTACAAATTTGTCCATAATACTAACAAAAGAATAATAGATAAACTATAAATTCGGTTGCCATATTGTTTATTACTTCAATGACCAAACTAATTATTGTTGATGAGAATAAATTTTGAAAATCATCAATTATTTCTAAATACAATAAACATATTAATTAATGTTTTAATTGAATTTTAATTATTACTGATTAGAATACTTTTATTTATCAATTTCTACGCTCTTATACAATTATTTTATTTAACAATTTAACTTAACTTTGATAAGATTCTCCCAAAAAAAAAAATGATAACTATTAGTCTTTGTAATTGTATTAGGAAAATTTGTGTTGTGTATGTTAACATTTGCCTTTTTCTTCACTTAGTCACTCTCCTGTCCCATGCCTCTTGTCTGATTTATTTTTTAGAATCATCCTCTATCTAATTGTTTAATTGTCTTTTAGTGTTAATATTTGCTACACACGTATTGAATGGCACGTGCCCCTAGTCCCCACTTAACAAATAACAAATTATAAGTACATTCAAATACAACCACTCCACTTATATATTCGTTCAAAAGTATAAATTAATTGAGAAGTGTTATGTTCCAACATTTTCACAAGTGTCATGTCTACAGGATTTTCATATTACTTTCACAGCAGATCTTAGATGGTAAGTTGTTATTGATTCTAATTTGAAACCACCACTAAAATTTTCCTAATAAAATTAGTCAATAACAATTTGTCAATTAAGATTTGTTATGAAATTGTTGTAAAAATGTTGTGGACATAATATTTTTCAAATTAATTATAACTTTATTTGCAATGATAGGTTATTAAGAAAGTCATATTCAAGCTTATATAAGTTGGGCTTAAAAAAATTATAATTAGATATTCAAATTTGTAGTTTAGAGGGTTTAAACGAAAAATAAATTATATATATATATATATACATACACGTATATATGTATATATTACTGTGTTAGGCAGGTTATAAATTAATAAGGAATATTCAATTTCCAGTAAATTAACCATGACCACCGGGACAACTTCTTTCTTTGAGAAACTTTATCGTAGGCAGTAACCTTGGACTCTTCCACCAATAAAATCGTAATGGTTATGCAGCCATAAATAACTTCCTATGCTAATAAAGTAATACTTGGGATATCTTCCTTGTCGTTTTGTATTTGGGTCAATCTCAATGCTTTCAATTTTAAATTTATCTACTAATAATAATCATTTGTTTTACTGTTCTATTTTGAACTATATAAGGTTCTTTCCGTTAGGTCGTTATCCAAGCTAACCAACAGTCACGGGAAGCACAATGACCATGATCTTAGGATGTGGTGACATCAAATGATTAAAAATGAATTTTATTTTCTTGTTATTCAATTTAATAATTTGTTGACTTGTACCATTTTTCATTGATTTCTCATAATTGTATAAATCAACATATAAATCATTGTCCCACATTGCTTAAGAGAGTGTGTTGTGTGTAGTATAATTTTCTCCACCCTCGCTTAAAAGTTACCATGGCTTTTAAGTGGAGTTGTGGTGTGCCTATATATTAGAACCCCTTTCCCTCTCCCTTATGTGTGTGTTTGTTTCTCAAAAAAAAAAAAAAAAAAAAAACATATAAATCATCAAATTAGGTGTGGGAATGATTATGTCCCACAAGGGAAGTTAAAGTAAATTCACTAGAAACAACAAATATCACTTTCTAAGAGCCTTACAATACACGCCATGTAAAAAATAAAATAAAATAAAATAAAAAGTATACTAGGTAATACATGATTGATAGCAAACCTTTTATTTTTATATATATTTCTTATTTACAGAATTACAGTTGAAAAAGTTTACTAATTTTTCAATAAACTATCGCTACAAGTTATGATATCAAATCATAGCCACATGTAAAGTTTGTGATTTTTTTATTTATTTATTTTATAGATATAATAGAATTCATTCATATCATTCATATTTGTTCCAGGTTTAAGCAAACAATTTTAAAAATTAACTTACGTGAAGCCTATAAAATTTGTGATATTATATAACTTCTATGCTCCAATTGTTTTGGCGTCAAATCTTTTATTTTTGTGTATTCAGATATATTCCTGAAAACATTTTTAGGCATTAATTTGCCAATTAGGAAAAATTAAAAATTTTCTTATATTTTTATATAGATACTAAAAATTAACTTTAATTCTTTGCTTTAAAATATTATTATGGAATAACTCTACTGAACTTGAGAAATAAGCATAATTCCAATAAAATCAATGAAAGTTACACAAATAAGCAAAACCAAAATAAGAGTGTAACGTAACGAAAAATATTTAAACAATTAGTATAAACTATCAACTAAACTTGCAACAAATTTTGAAGAAAATACTCAGCTCAAAGAAGGAAATATATATATATATATATATATACACACTTAAAAGATTTTTGTGCAATTTTTACATTTTGGGAGAAAATTTTGA
The DNA here is from genome assembly GCA_030445155.1 of Quercus variabilis. Classification (NCBI taxonomy): domain Eukaryota; kingdom Viridiplantae; phylum Streptophyta; class Magnoliopsida; order Fagales; family Fagaceae; genus Quercus; species Quercus variabilis. The sequence continues at coordinate 30,853,786 of CP129455.1, read as the reverse complement.
AATCTTGAGGTATATTTAGCTATTTTCGAAGCTACTTTAGTCATTTAAGTATTTTTGAAGGAATAATTTTGTCATTTTTGTAGTTTAAGGTTATTTCAAACATATTGGAATATTGGATATTTTAAAGAGATTTTGATTATTTTGGGGGTTTGAAGGATATTTTGTATATTTAATAGGTTTGGGGATATTTTGGTCATATTAGAGGTGTACATAGTATTTTGGTTATTTTAGGAGTTTTTTTTCCCCCATTTTATAAGTTCCCAAGATATTTTTGTCATTTTAGGGATTGGGAGGAGGGTGTTTGTCATTTTAGAATTTAAAGGGTATTTTGGTCATTTTGATGGTTCCAATGGTTCTATTTGAAGGTATTTATGTCATTTAATAAATCATTAGGGGGCATTTTAGTCATTTCAAATGGTTTAGGGGGACATTTTGCTCATTTTCAATTTTGTAAGGGCATTTTGATGATTTTCAAGATTTTACTAGTATTCTATCATTTTGGAGGTTTCCATAGTATTTTTTCCATTTTGGAGTTTTCAGAGGAAAATGGAGCATGATGTTTAATTTGATGCAAAGTGAATAACCTTACCATGGCTTGACATGTTGTGAATCCTCTAGAAAGAGAGGGATTTTGACTCTCTCTCTCTCTCAGTTTTTCAATTTTTGTTAAAAGGGAAATGAATAGAAAATTCTCATATACACATTACACAGTAGCCTTAGACAGATTTTAAGTCACATCACGATGAATTTGGAAAATTTTATTTCAAATATCAATAAAAACACAGAAGGCATCATTCTTGAATAAAAAACTTCTTGCACTAGTTTAGTCAGATACTATTTAGTTGATTATGGATAGATTTTTTTTTTTAGAAATAATATTAGAGCTAAATAACTTTTCAATCCCAAATTGGTTTATTAAAGAGAAATGTTATGTCCACAATATTTTATAATATATTCTTTACAAATCTTAAGTAGAAAGTAGTTATACAGACGAGCAAAAAAGTAATTTAAGTTATAAATTTAAATTATAACTAATAATAATATACCATCTATTATTTGTTGCAAAAGTTTTGTAAAAATGTTGTATAAGTAGCACTTCTTCTTATTAAAATTTAAAAGACTCCGTGTAATTAAAATGGGAAAGACTATCTAGTTGAACCCTTATTAGCAATGCTAAGAATGGAAGGCCTTAAAAAAGTCTAGCCATAGAATGAAATACATTCTTTAAATTTTGAAAACTAGCCAAAATGCTTTGTTTTCCTCCGTGATCTATCGCTTGATTCATGCTCGTTGCTTCTACATTGCCCTTTTCTGTGTGTCACCCTTAATCCACCATTCGGACTTTCCTAAGCCAAAAATAGAATTTAACCTTCCATCTCTTTTACAATCCATGCCTAGGGACATTTCACAAGTGCGTGCCATGTCGTAAAAGAAGTCTCAACTCCGAATAAGCTTAAAGGTATTTTCACTTTAAAAAACTAGTCTTTTTCTGACTCTCACACGTAACAAAGATACACCACGAAATTAGTGAGGAATTTTTTTCCTTCAAGATAATAGGATTTTTATACTTTGTCTCGGTGTCATATCAATAGTAACTTACTATTGCGTCAAGATGCATGTGTTTCAACTACCAGAGATTTTAATTAATAACATCAATCTGGTTAGGAAATGTTAAATTCTTCCAACTGATGCTTGGAAGTCGTTGCGCCAAGGTACTAAAGCATAGATGTTTTGTATCCATTGAGCAAAGACGGGTTGTAATTGTATAGCAGTAGATATATCTTGGGGACACCGATCAAGACTAGTAAGCCCAGAAGCCCATAGTTCAAAGGGTTCACATAATCGAGAATCATCAGATTTACGCCTTCTTATTTATTTATTTATTTTTAAAGGGAAATATACTGGCATTAAAACCATAAAGTAATACACAAAAAGGTTCCTGCATAAGCAGGTCAGAAACAACATAATTACAAGCCGTTTATATTCAAATCAGATTGCAGAGAGGAAGAGATACAGTGGGGAGCGACTCCTTTCCAGAGGCGATGGAGACCAGATCTTCGAGCATGTTGAGCAAGCTTATGAGCCGCGGTGTTGAAGTTTCTATTGATGTGCTTGAAGATGCAGGACTCAAAAGAACCACTCACCTGGAGAATTCCTTGAATGATATGCCCCAAGCTACTCCCCTTGGCACCTTCATTGATTGCTTGGATGGCATTTAGGGAGTCAGATTCAACAATGACCCGTGCTAGATGAAGCTCTTGAGCTAATAGAATGCCATGCTCCAAAGCAAAAACCTCTGTTAGTTTAGCAGAGGAGCAAGACTGAAGGGCTTTAGACAGAGCAGCGACAGCATCACCATTGCAGTCTTTAATGACAACTCCAACACTAGAGAAACTGTCAAGCTCAGAAGAGGCCCCATCAACATTTATCTTGTGGAATCCTGAGGGAGGAGGAACCCAGCTGGATGGGGTGGTTCTAGGTTGGCCAAGATCACAAGTTGCCGAGCTAACAAAATCTTCAGAAAATTTTTTTGCCAGTTGCCACACTTGAAGAGGAAGTAGACTAGAATCCTTGTGCACAATCTTATTTCTGTTAAACCAAATAGCCCAAGCGATGGCAAAAAAAAAAACTCCAAGTCCTAAAGAGTTGCATGGGAGAGAATGAATATTGTGGAATCAAGAAAGGATTTGTTGATGCCATGAATGCGAAGAGGATTATCTGACCAAAGACACCAAACCAATGCTAAAAAGGCATAATGGAGAAGGGCATGGTCAAGACTTTCAACTTCACTACCACAAACAGGGCAGCCCTTAGATTGAGTAATCCCACGGCAACAAATGGCTTCCATTGTAGGGAGACCATTGACACAAGCTTTCCAAGCAAAAATTTTAACTTTTGCTGGGAGATCAAGGTGCCACAATTTCCTCCAAACCAGCTTGCAAAGATCTCCATTTGAGCATTCTTCTTTCTCCCTTGATTCGAAAAAATTATAGGCTATATGGTAAGCACTTTTGACTGTGAAATCTCCTCGACTATTCCTTATCCAGATAATTTTGTCCTCCGGAAGGTTGTGGCTTAAAGGTATCCTCAAGATTAGGTCAGTTTCAAAAGAAGGAAAGTTGCTCTAACCATGTCTACTCTCCATCATCTTGTCATTGGGTCAATGAGAGAAGAGACCATTGGGAATTGAGGCATATCATTTGGTGGAGAAATAACCTTGTAAGTAGATGGGGTTGGTAGCCACTTGTCCTCCCATATACGGATTAATTTTTCCCGTTTCCCACTCTCCACTGAGTTCCCTTCCTTATTACATCAAGGCTACTTTGAATGCTTCTCCAAGAATATGAAGGGGAGATTCCAATGTTAGCATTTAGAATATCTCCAGTAGGGAAATATTTAGCTTTGAGAACCCTTGCCACTAGAGAGTTTGGGTTTTGAAGGATTCGCCATAATTGCTTTACAAGCATTGCTTTGTTGAAAGCTTGCAAATTCCTGAAACCCATGCCTCCTCGAGCTTTAGGCATACACATTGTTTTCCAACTGACCCAATTCATTTTAGATTCTTGCTGCCTTAGGCCCCACCAGAAGTTCCTCACCATGCTTTCAATATCATCACATAAGCCTTGCGAAAGAAGGAAGCAACTCATAATGTAAGTGGGAATTGCTTGAGAAACCGCTTTTATAAGGATTTCCTCCCCCCCCCCCCCCCCTCTCCCCCATAGAGAAGAGCTTGACATTCCAGCCAACTAGCTTCTTCCCAATCCTCTCTTTTAGGATAGAGAATACTTGCATCTTCGATCTTCCAAGAAAGAAGGAAGGCCAAGGTATTTTGAGTGTCTAGAGTCTTGCATAGGACCTAAGGTAGCAAAGATCTCCTCCTTGACTTCTAGAGCATTATTGGGGCTAAAGAAAATTAAGGACTTATCAGTATTGTTCTTCTGACCCGAAGCATCCTCATATTTCTTGAGTAAGTACTTTAACTCCCTGCTTTTCCCCGCACTGGCTTTGCAGAAAAGGATGCTATCATTTGCAAAGAGAAGATGGGTAACTATTGGATAGCCCCTACAAATGGAAATGCCTATCAAAAGCTGGTTTCAGGTTGCCTCATTAATAAGAGCTGAAAGCCCCTTAATGCAAATAAGGAAAAGAGTTGGGGAAAGGGGGTCCCTTTGCCTAAGCCCTCGTGTAGGCACAATGTTACCACATGCAGCCCCATTTATAATAACTGAGTATGAGACTGAAGTGATACACTTTATTACAAGGTTTACCCACCTTGAGCTGAATCCTAGTTTCTCCATAACCCCCTGTACAAAGCCCCACTCGACTCTGTCAAAAGCTTTACTCATATCTAATTTGGTAGCCATAAAGCCATCATTCCCTGCATTTTTGTGATTCAAAAAGTGCATTAACTCGAAACCCATAAGTACATTGTTAGTGATTAATCTGTCTGGAGTGAAAGCACTTTGATTCTTTGAGATGATATGAGGGAGAATAGCCTTAAATCTATTTGCAATTGTTTTGAGTTTATATACTACATTACACAGACTTATGGGACAAAAATTAGTCATCTTTTTGGGGTTATTTACTTTAGGGATAAGGGCAATATTGGTTTTATTGAGACAAGCTAGAGACATTTCACTATTGAGAATATTTAGAACCATATTAGTAATGCTACATCCCACAATACTCCAATATTTTTGGTAGAAAATGGCAAACATACCATCAGGGCTGGGTGCTTTTGTGGGATAGATCTATTTGAGAGTGATGGTAACCTCCTCCCTAGTGAAACACCTGTTAAGGCTTTCATTCATATTTTTTGTCACCTTTGTGGGAATAGTGGCAATTACTTCATCAATCTGTGATAGGGAAGTCGTTGTATAAATGTTGACAAAGTAGTCAATGGCCGCTTGAGCAATACTATCCTTTTCATCACACCATCTGCCTTGGCTGTCCCAAATTCCAAGAATAGTGTTCTGCTTGTGCCATTCAAAAGCTTGGGCATGGAAAAACCTAGTAATTTTGTCACCCTCCTTGAGCCAGTGAGCTTTGGCTCTTTGTCCCCAATAAATTGCCTCATCATCCAGAAGGTCATTAATTTCCCTTCTTAAACTGTTAATCTCAGTGCTAAGCATTCCATCCTTGTCTTGTAAAGTCAGAGAGTTCAAGGCATTTCATTTTGTCTGGATCTTCTTTGGAATCTGCCCATACACATTAGAGCTCCAACTCTTCAAGTCGGTAGCATAGCTATTAAGATTATTCATAACCCCTTCCAGAGTATTGAGGTCAAACCCCATCCCCCAAGAATTTTCAATAATAGCCTTACAATCTGCATTTTCTGTCCACATTGCTTCAAAGTGAAAACCATTTGTACAGGTTTGGTGGTGGACAGCTCAATCAGATAGGAGCAAGGCAATGTGATCAGAAGTTGAGTCTTCCAAATGATACACTTTTGTTCCCCCAAAATTTTCAGTCAACTCAAGGTTGGCAAAGGCTCTATCTAATCTCAAATATATATTTTTTTTTCATCTCTTTGTATATTACACCAAGTAAACTCAGAACCACAGTATCCCAAATCCTAAAAACACAATAATCAACCACCTTTCTAAACCCATCCATTTTTTGTTGAGTCCAGATAGCCCCCCTAAATTTTTCAGAACAATATTTCATTAAAATCTCCTAAGCATAACCAAGGGAGGTGTAGTTAACTATTCAGAAAAGCTAAAAGGTGCCAGGATTCATACCTTCAATGCATCTTTGGATGGCCATAGAAGACTGTCTACCTCCATTTAATGCTTTTCTTTGCATCATTGATCATAGCATCAATGTGGTTCTACGAGTAACTCTTGATTTCCAAATCTATCTCCCTAGTCCACAATAAGGCAAGTCCCCCTTTTCTGCCTACACAAGGAACAATAAGCCCAATTTATGCTTATTTTTATCTCACCAAAATGGTTTGTCATTTACTATGCCTTTCCTAGTCTCTAGTGCCGAGGTCATTCCTATAAGTTAATCAATCTTTAGCAACAGTTTATATGATCTTGTTCAAGGGGAGGGATAGAACTACCTTGTCCCATTAGGAGGAATATATATATATATATATATATATATATATATATGTATATGATGCCAAAAAAATCACCAGTGAGTTACACAATTCTCGCACACTCGAAATAACACCTGCACAACAAAAAGAGAAGACCTAGCAAAGGGCTCCATTGTGGTGTCGGTCAAATACCCTCCGAAGTTCAAGTTAGAACTTTTCTTACAACTCTAAAGTGTTAGAGTGGGGGTAAGTTATGTGTACCTTGACTAGTGAGGGTTTTGGGACTTTTATAGTAGCATAGGGTTGACATCTCTTCTTTGATTCAGAAGTCTTTTCTTTATGGGAGCCCTCATGAGCATATTTTGTGGAATCCTTTCCTTGTAGGAGTCTTTTCGATTAATCCTAAGCGTGGGGTACAAGATATTTCCTTATTCACGCATGTGTGGAGGCCAAGTTAAGGTTATATCAGAGCCGTCAATCTCGTGCATTCCCTTTACCTTAGTGTCGTCAGCTTTTTATTTCTCTTAAGTTGACCCTGTCAGCTTAGAGCTGTAGACGCCCTACTGTTGTCAGTTGTCAATGGACACGAGTAAGACCTATGGGTTTGTTTGGAACGTCTCTTTATGCCTTTCCATCAATGAATGTTCATATTTACAATTTTATCCTTATCAGCTACCCTCTACTCCATAGCTTCGTTAGCTTAAGCTGACGGGTTATGGAGTTGAATTTTATTGTTAATTTTCTTTTGCTCAGGAGAGAAAGAATCTTTTATGCTCGAGTGGCATTTATTTAATGCTTGGACACGTGGCGTAACTCTATTGGCTCTACTTCTGGACGAGGGCGTCGCTTCATCTTTTGTGCATATCCTCCCCTATATATACCTTGCCCCCCCCCCCCCCCCCCCCCCATTTTCTTCTATTTTACTATTGTTGATTGTCAGAGTCAACCCATCATTTTAAGAACATTGCTTAAGCCATCCCGTCTTAGCCCAGACCGTCATCTTTCAAGAGCCTATCAGTTTTACTTGGTAAGTGACTTGTTGCTCACTGCTTTTTATTTTTTACTTTTATCTTGGTTGATTAGTGAAAATTTTTTAGAGAGGGCATCAACTTAGGTTCTTAGAATACCTCCATTGGTTGTAGGTAGTCAGATGTCTAGAGAAGTGACGAGTGAACAGTCGTCACTCTGCAAAGAAGCAGGCTACAACGAGGTCTTCCCACTAGGTTATGAACTTGAAGAGAGCTTCTCCTGGTCGTCAGAGAAGGAAACATTAGCACAATCTTCTAACAAGGAAATAGAAAATTGTGGAGAAGAAGTTGAGGTAGTAAGTGAGGATGGAGATGAGGATGATGAGGAGGAAAGAGGAGAGAGTGACGTGGACATAAACGACAATGATGAGGAGTTGCTAAAAAGTACCTCAGGAAGCTGAGGAGATGACCATCCCTTCATTCTCCCTGAAGAGTGGACGGTTAATGAGTTTCTACCGACGATGTCGGATAAAGTTTTTAAAACTTTACGTGCCCATTTTCAAATTTTGAACAACAAATCCATCCGTCTTCCTCGAAAGCTTGAAAAGTGTTATATAAGAAAGATCAAAGATGTCGGCATGTATGATGCCATCTTCGTGGTAGGATTAAGACTGCCCCTAACAGCACTTCATCATTAGTTGGCCAACTTTTTGGAGTTGTCCATTAGCCAAATTACCCCTAACGCTTGAAGGATATTCATTGAGGCTGAGATTTTGTGGGGTCGTTTAAGTGGAGGGAGCCGTCAACTAACTCTTGATGAGTTCTTCTGGTGTTATCGTCCTCAGCACATTATCTTGTCCAAAGGAATTTATTATTTCTCTGCAAGGAAGAAGGAGCTAAGGCTGATATTTGATATGCCTGATTCCAATAAGAATTGGAAAGGCATGTACTTTTTAGTTAAAGAGACGAATTAGGTGTGTCGTCAAGAAGAGTGGGAGACGATGCCCCATGGTTTTGACAACACCTGGGCTTATGTCAAGGATTCAGGTTAACCCCATCTGCTTTTTTATTTATTTGTTTTGAATTTCTAACATCATTTGTTTTTTTTTTCCTTCTATTTCAGCTAGTGTTCGTCCGCATATCATAGGCGAGCAAGAAGAATTTATTCCCTGGGTCACAGAAATCCCGTTGAATGAGTGGAAGTGTCAAGATCTCATCACACTTGACACTTTGCACGTTTATTGTGGGGTCCTGAGCCAACACTGGAAGCCCGTCACCTTAACGCTTACTCCCGTCATAAGTTAACCATTCTAACTCTCTATATTTTCCCGTTGGCTTGTCTAACGTCGTTGCTTGTCTTAATACTCCTTATTTGCTTTTTTTGTAGAAATGAAGGTAGTTAAGCTGAAAGCGTAGGTAAGGGCTACTACTGCACACAAGAAAGAAGAGGAGAAGGCCAAGGAAAAGGAGGGAGCGTCCTCGTTAGCCCCTAAGGTCATCGGTAGAGGGGCGCTGAAGAGGAAAGTGAACAGGAAGGATGACCACCCGTCTAAAAAGGTACCCCTAACTCCCGAGGAGGGGCCTCCTAAGAAGCCTTCGCCTCCTAAACACAAGGCAGGCAAAGGACTGATGACGACATCCAGCCTTGTCATCTAGGAAACAGATCGTGGTCTTCTTACACATAAGGACTATGCCATTGAGATGATGAAGTCCATCATTAAGGACAAGGATGTAGACCCTTGTCCTGAGCAAGGGACAGAAGAACTGGGGTCGTCAGGACTCTTTGACCTTGCCCGGGTATGTCCCTTCCTTACTTCTCTCAACTTATTCATTTTTTATGCTTAAAAGTTGACGGAAGCCCTGTTCTATAGGCGATGGTTCGTATGAAGGCGCTACATGATAAGGGCGTCACCAAAGAAGGGGTGATCACCCGTCTACATAAGCGCATAAAAAACATGACCGATGGGCAAAAACAATATAATGAGGCCCATTGAAACTTAACCAGGAGGTGAAAGAGTTGAGGGAGAAGTTGGAGGAGGAGGGTCATCAGAAGAAAAAGGAGCAAGAAGTTAAGGAGATGACGGGGAAAGAGTTGGCGGCCCTCTTAGGTCAGGTGGAGACTGCTAAGACTAATGCCGTGAAGGAATTTAGGACTTCACAGTCATTCGCTGATTCCTGTGCCGACTATTATAACGATAATGGGGATTGCCTTAAACAGATCAAATCCATCTACCCTCACCTAGATTTGTCTAAGGTTTCAATGAATGACCCATTACCGTTAACACCTGCAGGTGACGCTACTCATGAGGAGAATGACGACTTCACTGAGTCTGAGGCGAATCCAAAGGATGATGGTCTCTTCCTTGCTCAGCCTACTACTGTGGATAAGCCCATCATTATTCTGTCCCCATTGACCAATACTCTGAATGCTAAGGATCCTCCAACTCAAGAGGCCCATTGGTCATTGAAAAGGAGGTCTCCCCCGTCAACCTATGACAGTTAGTCTGATATGTCTAAAGGATATGTGGAAGCTCATCCACCCATTTGCCCTTTGCATCAACCAACCGCTCTTAAGTCCGTTCACTATAACTTTATTGACAGTCTCATCCTACCCATTCCCTTGGGGGTAGGCTGGAGTGAAATACCTATTCGTGATACCCATATTCACAGCAATACCTTCTAAAAACTTTGCTATCAAACTGAAGTTCGTTATCCAAGATAAGGGTATGGGGGATCCTAAACCGATTTTCTTCCACACAAACCTTTTGGCATCCACATCCTTGATGTTTGCTAGTGGCTCAGCTTCAACCCACTTGGTAAAGTAATTAATGCCGACTAAAAGCCATCTCCTGTTTTCTACTGCTTTAGCGAAGGGCCCCATAATGTCTAAGCCCCATTGAACAAAAGGCCATGGGCTAGACAGAAGGTTAAGAATACCTCCGAACTGATGGATGTTAGGAGCAAATCTTTAACATTGGTCACACTTCTTCACGTACTCTTGTGCCTTTCTTTGCATATTGGGCTCCCAATATCCCTGAGTATGGGCCCGGTGAGATAAGGATTTGCCTATTGTATGACTCCTACAAATTCCTTCATGCAACTCTTCCAAGAGTAGCTCCAATGCTTCAGGGTGGATGCATCGCAAATATGATCCTAAAAAAGAGCGTGTGTACAGCTTTTAGTCTTTAGACAACCAAAATCGAAGAGCCTTTCTCCGCATCTTGTCAGCCTCTCCTTTCTCCTTGAGCAAGATGTCATCTTTAAGGAATAGGACAATAGGATTCATCCAACTAGGCCCCACCCTTAGTTGATGAATTTGGACCTTCTCACTCTTTGCCTCAATAGGGCTACATAGATCCTCGACCAAGATAACCCAAGATAGGCTCTGCATCAAGGATGTCGCAAGAATGGCAAGAGAATCAGCATGTGTTTTTCTACTTCTAGGGATTTGGTGCAAAGAGAAAGAGTCAAATCCTGACTGTAAGTTCCTAGCCTAGTTTAGATACTTTTGTATCCTTACATCCTTGGCTTCTAGTTCTCCCTTTACTTGGCTTACGACCAACCTCGAATCTAAGAACATTTCCACTGTTCTTCCTCCCATTTTCTGAACCATGGCCATTCCTACCAACAAAACCTCAAACTTAGTTTCATTATTTGTGGCCAAGAAGCCAGCCTTAAGAATTTCTCAATGATGATCCTTTTAGGAGATACCACAACTAGCCCTATTCTTGATCCCCTCTAGTTTGCCACGCCATCAATATACACCTTCCAAGGTAGAGGTTCCTATGAGGATATCATCCCAACTGATTCTCCATCCATGCTCGACCTCTTACCACTTTCTTTAAACAAAGGCTCAGCAAACTTAGCTACTAAGTTGGCGAAAACTTGCCCCTTTATAGAGGTGCAAGGCATATATTTGATATCGAAGGCTCCTAGGATTATTGCCCATCTTGCAACCCTCCCCGTGTAATTAGCTTTCCGAAGCAATGATTGAAGAGGGAGTTGGGTTAGAACCACAATAGTATGAGCCTGGAAGTAGTGTGGAAACTTATGTGTAGCATGCACTATTGCCAAGATAGCCTTCTCTAGTGGTAAGTAGTGAACTTCTGCCTCATGTAATGACTTGCTCACATAATAAACCGATCTTTGCACCCTATTCTCATCCCACACCAGTACCAGACTCACCGCGTGTTAGGCTACAGCAATGTAAGCGAACAAAACCTTATCCTTATCAGGCTTGAACATAATAAGTGGCTAAGAAAGATGTTCCTTCAATTTTTGGAGGGTCAAGGAATACTCCTCTGTCCACTCAAATCCCTTCCACTTATGCAACAGCTGGAAGAAAGGCCTACACCTGTCTGCTGATCAAGAAACGAATCGATTCAAAGCGGTAGTCATTCCTGTCAACTTTTGGACCTCTTTGGGATTCCGAGGAGGGTATAAGTCATGGATTGCTCTAATCTGATTTGGGTTGATTCAATTCTGTCGTGAGTAACCATATAACCTAGAAATTTGCCAAAGCTTACTCCAAAAGAACACTTACCAGCGTTGAGGTGCAGTTTATGTCTCCTCAGTATCTCGAAAATATTTCCAAGATCATTTATGTGCTCTGACTCCACCTTACTCTTTACCACCATATCGTCTATGTAGACCTCAATGGTCTTGCTAGTTGTGGTTCGAACATCTTAGTCATCATTCTCTGATAAGTAGATCTCGTATTCTTCAGCCCAAAGGACATCACTTTGTAATGATAATTCCCTGTGGGTGTAACAAAAGAAAATTTCTCCTAATCATCCCGAGCTAAGGGTATCTAGTGGTATCCCTAGGAAGCATCCAAGAAGCTCATCCACCAACTGATCTATCCGAGGCAGAGGAAAAAGATCTTTTAGGCAAGCCTTATTTAAGTCTGTGAAGTCTACACACACCTGCCATTTCCCATTTTTCTTCTTCACCACCGCCATGTTCTCTAACCACTCAAGGTAAAACACTTCCTTTATGGCCTCAGCCCGCTTAAGTTTGAGCACTTCTTCCTTGAAAATATCAGAATGTTCTTTGGATGAGCATCGAGGTGGTTGCTTTTTAGGGAGGATAGATGGATTAACATTTAAATGGTGACAAATGAAATCTGGATCCATCCTAGGGGCCTCATAAGCACTCCATGCAAATATATCATTATTTTTTCTGAGAAAACCTATCAGCTCTTCCTGGAAGAATTTCTCCTCCTCGTTGCCAATAACAATTTTGCTCTAGTTACTTATACTTAGCCTCTTCTGCCACTGCCCCTAGAGACAACTCTGACACCCTTAACTGCTATAAGTTCCTAGCCGCAGAGGCCAAGGACTCGCCCCCAGCCTAATGTCTAATTGTGGCCACCAAGCATTGCCTAGCCATGGATTGGCTTTCCACTAGTTCCTCAACCCATCCTCTAAACAGATATTTCACCTTCAAGTGTAAGGTAAAAGGTACAGCACCCATGGTGTGAAGCTATGGCCTTGCCACAATGGCAGTGTAGGGAGAATAAGCATCTACCATGATGAAGTTCACTTCCACAACCTCTGTCCTTTTTTGAACGGGTAGTCGGATTTGGCCTTTGGAAAAACAATCTTGTCGTTAAACCCTATTAAAGGGAAATCGTAGCATGTCAGGTCCTCAGATCTCAACTTTAGTCCCTTAAATAGATCAAGGTACATGATCTCCACGCCGCTACCTTGATCCACCAGCACCCTTTTCACATCATACCTTCCTATCCTGAGGGTAACTACTAGGGCATCATCGTATGGCTATAAGGTCCCTACTTTGCCTTTGTCGAAAAGTTCAATGTTGGTCGGACCTCCACTCTACTCTTTGGATCAGGGGACGAGCCATCTGCAGGTGGCCGAGCCACAGACATCATCCTGGATAGTTGAGAACCAGTCCTTCCTGAGGTAGCTAAGATGACGCTAATCGTACCTAATGGCAGCCTTGTGGAAGCATTCCTCTGAGCCCTTAACCCTACCTAATCGTCTTGTTTGTTGGGCTAATATACGAATTGCTTCAACTTTCCCACCTTAACTAATTGCTCTAAGTGGCTCCATAAAGTCCTGCAATCCTCGGTAATGTGTCGTTTCCTAGTGGTACTGGTAATGAAGACTTTGGTTGCGCTTCGCAGGGTTTCCTTTATCTTGTTTGGCCATTGAAAATATGGCTCGTTCTTGATTTTTTTCCAAGATTTAGTGTACTAGCTTTCGGAACATAGTACTAACTACCTGAGTAGTAGTTGATCTGGAGTGTCCCACAAAATCTCTCTGAGGTTAGTCGTTATTGTACCTATCTGACCTGAGATCCCTTCTGTTCTGAGGGACTGCCTTAGCCTTCCCCTCCTTGTTGCTGGTCCTCCTTGACCTACTTATACTCATCAATGCAATCCATGAGCTGACGTACACTCTTAACCGATTTCCTAATTAAAGACTTTCTTAGATCATGCTCGGCTGGCAGATAGACCTTGAAGGTTCTTATAGCCATGTCATCAAAGTTTCTATCTATCTCGTTGAACATCTCCCAGTACCTGTCAGAGTACGTTTTCAAGGTTTCCCTTTCTCACACTGCCATAGATAGTAAAAAGTCCAAAGGCCGAGGAACCCTACTACAAGTCACAAAACAAACCCCAAACGCCCAAGTAAGCTCTTTAAAGGAGTTGATAGAGCCTTTCTTCAGGCCTTCAAACCACCTCATCACCACAGGCCCCAAGTTCAATGGGAACACTTTGCACATCAAGGCCTCGCTCTTGGAGTGCACAACTATTCTCTAGTTGAAGTGGCTTACATGCTTCACGGGATCCGTTCTTCCATTCTACACGGCGAAAGTTGGCAAAGTAAAAAGCCGGGGAAGTTTTCCCCTTTGGATTCTACACGTAATTGGTGATTTGGAGATCTGGTTAAGGGCCTTGCTCATAGCATCATTGCCCAGACCTTTGTGTGGCAAACTTTTACTCCTCTATTCATAATGACAGTCTTCGTCATACAAAAAAAAAAAAACTCACTGGGAGGAGTCCTAGACTTGGGCCTGTAGCTACCATCCTTCTTGTCCTTAGAGGGAGGATCGGAATCTAAGGGAGTCCTTTTTTGTCGCTTGTGGCGCAACCTCCTGTGAAGATGGTCTATCTCCAACTGCAAGTTTTTGGTATTCTCCTCGTGGGGAGATGTGACTCCCCGTTTGAGATTGGCTCCTGCTAGTATGCGTGGTGTGCACATTAACCTCACAGTCTTTCCTTTGCTCAAGGTTAATGAACTAATTCTAACATTGGGAGCCAATAGACTCCTCCCGATCCTACCCTAATCCTGCCATGGTTGGACGTCGAATTCACTGAAGCTTAAGCTTTCCCACAAACAGGGCCAATTGTTAGGGCGGGCTTTAGCTTTTAAATCCTAAAGATGAATGGATTAAGGCTCAAAGAGCCCAATACAATAAATTTGTAGAGAATGGGCTAAAAAGCTAGGCTTCAACGAAGTGGACGACACCCTTAATGGGCTAAGGATGGTAAGAGAGCAAGGAAAAGCAATAAATAGACAAATGTGATGCACATAAATTCTTCCTTAACAATGTTCAAGAAGAGTAGTTTTTGAATATATTTCTCTTAACTTTGATTACAGTTACTTTTTTTTAATACTACAATATTTTCTCTATAGATTTTGTGCCCCCTGCCCTTTGGAGAGTCTCTCACATTTTATAGCTCCTTTCAGGCAATCTTAGCCCTCCATTTGTTGATTGTCCAGCACACCACTCGAGTGCTTGTCCCATCAAACACCTTCCCAAGTCCCTTGTGAATTGCAGCAGCCAAGACAGCACTGTTTAAGAGTCTTCTCTATATAAATATAGCAGGTTTGGTGGGATGCATTAAATGTGGAGGTAGCCACCATCCCACTAGTCATGTTAGGGCTAAGCCCCTCTCCAAAGCTTTTTCTCAACAGTAAGACCTTCTCTGGCAATGTGCCACTGACATGGTCTTACGGTCCAAGTGTATGGCCTCCTCGGCACGATAATGGACTCCTCGGCCATGAATATGACACATGGCATAGGTACCTTATCTGAATTCTTGTGCCCCACAATACCTTTTTTTTTTTAACTTAAGGAACTTAAATTTTGTCCTATATATATACTTTTTTTTTTGGAGAAATAAACACAGAGACACAAGTAACACACTATGCATGGGCCACACAGACTTGTACTCACACCACACAACGTACACTATATCCCAAGTACTACTCATTCTTTTTATTTTAGTTTTTGAATTAGTGGCCTAGCAACTCTTTGTGGTATCCATATTGTAAAATATGCGTATCAAGTATTGGTATTAATATCATTGGTTTCTAAGGGTTACAATTAGCTTAACTGGTAAAGTTTTGGATGATTGAATAAAAGATTTGAAATTCAATCCTCGCCTATACCAAAAACCGATTGGTGTCTTGGTTTGATGACAAAAAGTTATCATTAGAAGCAGACGTCATAAGTTGAAACTCTCTCTCAAAATATATGTGTATATATATAGAAAATGCATCATGGAAACTACTTGAATTTGTTTATAATTTTCTTTCTATACTCTTTATGCTTGTAAATTTTTATAATGCTCTTAGCTCAATAATTATATCATCCATAAAATGTTTAAATTTCATATATATATATATATATATATTAAGAATCTAATTTTTGTATTTTTAAAATATGTTCAAAAATGTGTTTATGGATTAAATAGTAAATAATATTTAATTGACATAAATTTTGATAGACGTATTTACTATTAGAACATATAGATCATTTAATCCAACGGTGAGATTTCTTTTCAATAAAAGGTTAGGTTTTTTTGAAAGAGTTCAACCAAAAGTTATTAGGTGGCTTCAACCAATAGTAATTTTTTTTTTTTTTAATCCAGTACAATTTTTTTATACTTAGTGCTAATTAAATAGGTAATAGCTTCACCCAATTATAAACACATATACAAGGATAGTAACTTAAATTTCAACTTATTTACCCCCCCCCCCCCCCAATCAAAATAGCTATTCCAAATGAAAGATATATATTTAGTAATAATTATCATCGACCAAGACCCTTGTAACTCACTTGCTATTTTTTTTTTTTTTTTTTAGTTCCAATGATAAATAATTAACACATCATTTTAACTTTTAACTAGGAGTATACATCTGTGCCTTCGGATAGAAGCTAATGATAATGTGGGCTAAGCAGACTCCTGTCCACCTGTCAGAGGTTGGTGTGCCAAGGGATGGGCTTTTGATTTGAATTTGCTTGATGGAGGGGCACGTTTTATGCCAAGGACTGGCCTAGGTCGAGTAAAAACTGATCGGAAATGTTGAATATTAGCTCTGATACCATGTTGAATATTAGCTCTGATACCATGTTAAATGGACAATATTATCAAACGCAATGTGTTATAGCATGTTGTGTATGCTAGAGTGGATGCGGAAGAGGAAGCATAGAATAGGAACACTGAGAACAAGAAGGTTACGTGGTTCAACCTTGACAGCCTACATCCACAGAAGAATCCCTTAAGAGCTACATCTTTATTATATGAGAGTGTAGTACAATAACTTGTGTTATAATGAACCCTAACATGAGTATATATAGGGGACTAAACCTTAGACTACTAGTACAAGCAGGAATAGGCTTGGGCCTATTACATTGGGCTAATATGTCTAATATATATCTCTAACACCCTCCCTCAAACTCAAGGTGGAAGCTCGATGAAGGCTTAAGGTTGGATAAGTATGAAAAGATCACTTGGAGATGCCTTGAAGAATGCCTTTGAAGAAACCACAATGAAGAATGTGCCAATTGACCAATTTCGGAGCTTCAAATGAAGAAACGGAGTCCAAAATTGGAATCTACGCGAAAAATTGAGTAAGATAGGCCCTTTCGAAAATTTTGACTTTTAGTCAAAGGTCAACGCAAAAAGTCAAAGTCAACTAGTCCAAGCTCAAAGTCAACGGATACTGGTCCGGGTCGGTTCCGAGTTTCTGGGTCGGGTCACGGATCGGGCAGCAGAGCCGTTGACGTCATCCTATGACGTGTCGCTGATGTGGACTAGGGCTGATGTGGCAACGACTTGTGTGGCGCTAACGTGTCAAGATGACGTCATCAGATGACATCAGCAGCAGACTTCAAGCGCGTGTGGCGCGTGAGGGTATTCTACCGGCGCGTTGAGATCTCCGGAAGGCACGTGCAAGCGCGTGCAACGGAGATTGATGCTCGGACTTCGGGGTTTGGCAGATCGGCGAGCTACGAGGCCGTCATGGTGGCGTGTGTTGCCGGAGGAGGATCTGCTCCTGAGGAATCCGAGGTGGCGCATGAGCAACAATAGAGGCGCGTGGTGGTGTGTGAGGCTGCCGTTGGTGGCCGTGTTTTTGGGTTTTTGTTGCGGGAGGTCGTAGAGCACGTTTGTGGTATTGGTTTCATCAGGCGAGGCATGGATTTGCACAGATCTGAAAAGTTAAGTCACGGCTTTGCTTGGGTTTGTGAATTTTGGACACAGCACTGAGCCATGGTGGCTGCAAGATGCCGTGGAGGCTTGATCCAGCAGACAAGCATGTGTGACTTTTGATGGTGGTGTGCACGTGAGCATCTTCTTTGCTTGCTAGAGATGTTTGTTTGATGCCAAGAACGAAGTTTGGCTCTGATACCATGTTGAATATTAGCTCTGATACCATGTTGAATATTAGCTCTAATACTATGTTAAATGGACAATATTATCAAACGCAATGTGTTATACCATATTGTGTATGATAGAGTGGATGCGGAAGAGGAAGCATAGAATAGGAACATTGAGAACAAGAAGGTTACGTGGTTCAGCCTTGACGGCTTACATCCACGGAGGAATCCCTTAAGGGCTACATCTTTATTATATGAGAATGTAGTACAATAACTTGTGTTATAATAAACACTAATATGAGTATATATAAGTGACTAAATCCTAGACTACTAGTACAAGCAGGAATGGGCTTAGGCCTATTACATTGGGCTAATATGTCTAATATATATCTCTAACATGAAAGAAATGTGCCTTGAGCTATACTACTAGTGGAATTGGCTTTGACACTTTGTCTCCAACACGAGGTATCTTAATAGTTACTGTTTTTACTTTTTACTTTTTTTTTTCTTTTTTTTTTTCTCTTTCTCTCTCTCTCTTTTTTTTTTAAAAAAAAAAAAAAAAATTAGAAAATAGTAATGCAAATGAAAATGAATCAAAGCTAGATTGAATTTGGGTAATTACAATAATCAAATTTTGTGGAAAAAATACTTTATTATTATTATTATTATTATTATTTTTATATATAAAAATGGAAAAACTACGTTAGATACTTGAATTTGTGCTTCTCTGAATCTATAGCACCTAGTGCATTTACAAAAAAGCAAAAAAAAAAAAAAAAAAAAAAAAATTTACAAAATTTAATAAATTTATATTAGATTGCAAATGGCCAATTTTATGCTAGTGGCCTAGCTACTCAACTTTTTTTTTGTTTTTTGTTTTTTTTTTTTTTTATATATAATTTGTTTATAATATTATTGTCAATTTTTGCCAATAGTCCAAGGAAATGAGTCATGGAAATTGCTAATGGAAAATATTCACTCCTTAGGAAAATGTTATATGATAACGTGCTATAGGTAAGTTCTTATAAGTTCCTCAATTTTTGTATTTACGTATACTATTTAAGATTCAATTAATTTTTCTATTTTTCCTATCTTTCCCTGTTTTTCTTTTTCTTATAAAGTTTTTTATATCTATATTGACATTTTCTATTAGACCTTAATAATTAAAAATTATTTACAAATCAAAGAAATATTAGTTATAATATAAATTTATAATATGATTAGAATAAACTAATTTCTAAAGTCTAAAAAAATAGACTAATCTGTTAAAGGTGCAACTTCACATAATAATACAATCCCATAATAACCTCAACTTTATCCAAGCATATGGCATAGATGGATTAAACGCATTATTTGATGAGTTAATACTTACTGATATTAATTTCATATTGATAATGAAATATATCATGGTTCATATTAAAAAGAAATGAGATTTTATTATGTGTTAAATAAATGAGTTTTACTTTATCTTGCGTAGTGTGATACATGTAACATTGTGAAGAAAACCTAAAATCTAACTTTCAATTTTGATAATGGTGTTCACACACACACGCACAAATGCTAACTATCTACCATGTGAAAAATGGTTAACAAAAAGTGAAGTCTCAAGCCGTTAGGAGAAATTGATTGTTAATGATGATATTAACTTTTTTAGGTGTTGAGTTATTTTTAATTAATATATTGTTATAATAAGGGTTAATTGCAATTAATTCAGTTGTGATTTGGCCTAGGGGGTGTTGTGCAGGCAATGCACAACGAGACTTCCTATGGCTATTTATGTCTGGTTGACATTCTTATATACTAAGGGACTGTCCACACTGGGTATGAAAGAGTAGTTTCATGGCGTATACAAATTTTCTATATCACTTTTTGTATACCATTCTATAATCCATTAATCACAACGTGCCATGTTTTGATTTTATTTTTCTTATAAAATAACTAAAGTTTAAAATAGAAAGCAATTATACACATGGAAGTAGTGATTCGTTAAACATAGAGTGGTATATTAAAGGTGATACAAATGATTTGTATTCTTTCATAGCACGATCCATACCAGCAGTGGCTAGTTCCACTCCGTCCTACTGACCATTTATTATCGTTTAGTTTTGTTTGTTCTTCGTTTTCCGTTGATTCAAGAAGTTATATTTCTTCTTCGATCAAGGTGTCGAGGATCTTTAGAATTTAATGAAAAGAATCTCTAAAGTTTTGAACAGGAACTTGAGAGAATAATATTTACGCGCGTGAAATATTATTGTCAAAGCTTAAGCAATGCTCGTGAAACCAAAAGCTTATAGGCTGAGCTTTATATTCCAATTCAAAATTCCTTGGACGAATCACATATCAAGCAGGAATTTGAGCTTGAATTGATTTTCTTAGTACGTTTAAGGTTTACTTCATGGCTAGCCTAACCTAGTCTTCGATTATGCCATATTTATATTAGACGTACTCTCAAATAATTGCAATTACTAATGTGATTCAAATCTGACCACCAAAAAAAAAGGATGATTTTGTTGCAAATAGTTGATTTGTTTTGGGCCGGGGGACTTTACGAATACAAATCACAAAATTGCAACGTGTTTATTTTATTTTATTTTTTTCATTTTAAAATTTGACCATTTTATATAAAAAAAAATCAATACAAATCCATAACAAATTATGATTCATGAAATATAAAATGTGAAAAAAAATAAATTGTATCGTGCACAATAATATTTGTACTTGCAGTACTGTCGAATATGCTGATCAACTGTGAACATAGAAATTGCTGGGTGCACGTGACACCCTTTCTTCCAGCCTACTTGCCTTGTTAAAGCTCATTTATGAGCTTGTTTCAAAAGTCTTCATTTATTGAGAAGTGACTAAAGCATGGAAAGGTTTGACTTCTCTTGATGAGAAATGTTGCAAAGGCGTGTGGGACACGCTGAAGAGAAGAGGAGAAAAAGAAAGAAAGGCCATTAGGCCTTGAGTGCGAAGAGCTGAAACAGAGAGCTACATTCGGCCATTTTGTGGGTGAGTTCCAGAGAGAGCAAAACACAGAAAAGAGAGTTTCAGTTTGGTGCAGTCCGAAAAAGATAAAGAGAAACACAATGAGAGTGTGAGAGAGTGAAAAAGAAAAATCACGGAAAATTAGAGTATTCAAAGGAAGATTTTACTATTAACTTTGCGGTGAGATTGTATTTACTTTTTAAGATTTATTTGTTATATTCAATTTATTGTGAACTCAAGTTTAGTATAAACTTGATAATTGTAATATCTATTTCATAGAAGATATTTTTTAGAGTTGTCCTGTGATTTTTCCCTCTACACTAGAGGATTTTTCACATAAGATTTGGTATTCTTGTGTGGTTGTGTTTATGTGGTGTTTGCTGGAATTTTTTTTTTTTTTTTTTTTCATAATATTACTATTGCTTGGTAATCATTAATTTAAATTAACACATAGACATAGAAGGGATTAGGATTTTTCCTCGACAAAATGACACCATAAAACCCTACCATATTCGACAGAAGCTGACTAAATCAATGGCAAAGTTCGTACTTTTATAATTTTTATGTAAATTTGTGATTCTTCACAACCGTCAAGTATACTTGCATGAGTACAATTTATTACAAATAAATATGTAAAGAGGGTATTCAAAAAGTGATCATATTGTAATTTCAAAAAGAAGATAAAAATATAGTATTAGAATATGTCCAGTTTCTTTTTTTTTTTTTTAAACAAATATGTCCAGTTGAATTCATCCTACTATTCATTTATAAAAAGACAACATATATGGTTAGCATTATACGTGAAAAATACTAATTAAAAAAAAAAAAAAACCTTTGCACAAAACATGTGATTTAATTAAAATATGAATTCAAGTACATTATGATGAGATATTTGAGGCCAATAGAATAAATCTGTTCAATTTATAATGTATTATATGATTACAAACAGAGCTAAATGCATTCATTTACTGCTTAAGAAAGTCAATTAATTTGAAAAATGTTTTACTTTTTGTTAAGTTCTAAAAATTTAGGATTTGATGTATTTAGAACTCTAATGTGTAATGTTAGCAAATCATGATCAAAACAATATGTTTAGTCTTGTTTAGGCTTGCTCAAAATTGTATAATTCATGTAAAGTTAGAATCGAGTGGCTATAGATGTATTTGTGCATTTTAGCCTGGCTTGATCAATCAAAGGATAGACTTGATTGATCGAAAGTCGGCCAGAATTTTTTTTCTACAGAATTTTCAACTCAGCCCTATCTCATTAAACGTTTAGGGTTTTATGTTTTTGCCCTAGGTATATAAGGCAAAATTCTAGCTACATTTTGTGAGTTGCTCTGGTTGTATTGTTGCTCATATTTTGCTGTTTGTGTGAATCTCTTGTGAGATCCTTGAGGAGTTTTCTTTCATATAAACTTAAGGTTTTTAAGGTAGAGATTTTATCAACACCTTGATGATCAACTCAGTTGCTGCCATTGGAACTTAAAGAAACACAAGCAGGAGTGCTTGAAATTGATTGGAGAATCTAAGAAAGAAGGAGTTCGTGGATTCGGAGCTTGCACGTTGTTGTATCAGTAAGTTCTACCTTGAGGGTAGTATTAGGAAGTCAAGCGTGGGTGCCTGTAAGTCATTTTGTATAAACTTCTATTCTTTTATATAGTGGATCCAAGTTTACCTTGAGGATAGTTAGGTTAAATCCTTCCCAGGTTTTTTACTAGTTTGGTTTTCTTGGGTGATCATATTATTGTGTTATTTATATTTCCGCTGCTTTATATCTTGATATGATTATTTGATTGTGTTAGTCTAGATTTGCATAATTTGATTAAGTTAATGACTTGGCTAATAAATTAGGTTAATCTAGTTGTTGTGTTTTAAGGGGTCTAAAAACCTAATAAGTGGTATCAGAGTAGGTAGCTTTCTTGTTGTAGATCTTTTGATCTCTAAATTGATTCTTGACTCTTGTTGCCATGGAACACGGACACTCTTTGGTTATTCCTCCTCATTTCGATGGGAATAGCTATGCTTATTGGAAAGTAAGGATAAAAGCATTCCTAAAATCTATTGATGAAAGGATTTGGAATTCTGTTGAGTACGGATGGGAGAAGCCCACTACTCTTGTGAGTAAGTGGCAAATTTCTCAAAAAGAAGCAGCTGGGTTCAATAGCAAAACTATAAATGTCATCTTTAACATTGTTTCTATGGAGGAATTTAAAAGAATCTCTAATATTGAGATTGCTCATACTGCTTGGAAAATCCTCCAGACTATGCATGAAGGTATAAAGGCAGTGAAGATTAATAAATTGCAGCAATTAACTTCTGGATTTGAAAGCATTAAGATGTCTGATGATGAATCTTTTAATAAATTCTATACTAAACTGAATGATATTGTTAATTTTGCTTTTAATCTGGGTGAAATCTATGATCAACCTAAAATTGTTAGGAAGATTCTTAGATCCTTGACTAAGGACTTTAAGCCCAAAGTGACTGTCATTAATGAGAGTAAGGATGTGGACTCCATCCCTGTTGATAAGCTTGTAGGATCTCTTCAGTCCTATGAGCTAGACTTATCCAAAGCTAGCAAATTCAAGTCAATGGCTCTCAAGTTAGTTGATGATGTTGAGATTGGTGGATTTGATGATAAGCTCTCTGCTACAGAGATTGCTTACCTTGTCAAGAATTTTAGAAACTTTCTTAGAAACAATAACAGAAAGGCAAGAAATACAAACACTACTGAACTTAAAAATTTTAGGAAGAAAGATCTCATTAAGGTTAGCAACATTGAAAAACCTAGAGAAAAAGTAGGTCAATCTTTCAATAATTTTTTGGATTCTTAATGTTTTGGATGTCAAGGGTATGGTCATGTTAAATTTGAATGTTCTACATTCTTGAGGTCTAAGGGTAAAGTTATAACTGTAACCTTTAGTGATAATGAGGTTTTTAATGATGAGTCTGGATGTGACGAGGATGGACACTTTATTACTTTTATTGTTACTGCTGTAGTCAATGAAAGCGTGTTTGTTGAAGAGACCCCTTCTGATGGGAAATTCTTTGAGGATGCAGATCTTCAAGAGACTTATAATAAACTTTGCACAGTTGCTGCAAAGGATACTATGAATGTTGAACTTGGCCTGAAGAAAATTGAATCTCTTGAGCTTGATAAGAAGAATTTGCTTGTTAAACTGTTTGATGCTAATGATCTTTTGAACAATGTGAAATTTAAGAATATGCTCTTACTTGATAAAGTTAAAATTTTGGAACATGATTTATCTATTGCTAGATCTGCTAGTTCTAAACTTGATCAAATGCTGAGTGTTCAAAAGTATCCTTCTGATAAATCTGGATTAGGTTTTGTTAAAAGCATCAATGAGTCTACACAAAATTTCACAAACTTTGTTCCTTCATCTTCTTCTGAACCTTTCGTGAGTGAGTTTATGAGTAAAATTGTCAAACCCTCTGCAAGTGAGGTTGTCAAACCCATAAAAGTTTCACCATCTAGGAAGATTAGGGTTGATTTGAAAGAGTATAAATCTAAGGAGTCAACCCTTTCTAAAGACAAGATGCATGGTAAACCTACTTGAGTTTGTCATTTTTGTGGAAAGTTTGGACACATTCATCCTAACTGTTACAAGTTTTAAGCTGCTAAGAGAGAAAACAAACCAAAAGTGTCTGTGTCTCAAGCACAAGATTTGGTGGCACTTATTGGTGAATTGGTAAAGGCTTTAAACCTTTATTCCAATCCTGGAGTTGGAAATCACTCGAAAGTGAATAGGAACTCTGATGCTCATGGTGCATCTAAAAGGTTTTGGATGCAAAAGACTCGATCTAATTGAGTCTTTTTGACATGGTCCTTGTGTTTCATTGCTCTACTCTTTTGTGACCATTATTCTTTGGTTTTTGTGTTACTTGCATTGCATAACATTCATGCATTTCATTCTAGGATTTACTTTTTTTTTCTCTTAAAAAATTTTTTTAAAGAAAAAAAAAAAGCAAATTGTGTTTGAATTTATTTTTCTTGGTTTTTGAAAACAAGGTTGGTTAATTTATTTACACATAATATGTCTTTGTACCTTGTTTAGCTTTGATGAGCTTATTTATTACACTTGACTAGTTGAAGTTTTGTAGTGCATATTGTATGGGAAAAATGTTTGTGGTGTTTATTACTTTGTCTTAATCTTGAAGTCACCTGTTATTTGACTGTTGGACTTGATCCTTTTGAGAAATGTATAAATAACCATCTTACCACTATTCACTAGCTAATCATGAACACCTTAGTGCATATCTTAAGATTCTGTGCTCGAGAAAGAGTAGCACATGCATAAAAGGAACATAAGGTGAAACTTCGGTTTAAATGCTAAATGCTTAAAATTGGTGTGTACTATTAGGCTTGATGGCAAATCACATAATTAAAATTAGTGTGTATATTATGAGGCAAAATTTAATAAACTTACATGATTACAAGCTTATGATACAGAAGATGTGGGAGTTATATGATGTAATTCTTTAGGTGATAGTCTCTTTCAAATTCTATGCGATGAATTTTGTAAACTGTATTTGATTTCTATTCATATATCACCTCACATGTATCTCAAGTTTTTGCTAGTTGCACACACTACACAAGTTACTCTTTGCTAAACATTGTACATGTTATTATATGTGTTTTTTGTCTAACCAACCAAGTTTGAAAATACCTTGAGTAGTATGCAAAACATTTTTTTTTTCTTGAGAATTTAAAGGGAGAATGGCTAAAATTTTCTTTGAAAAACTGGGTTTAAAACTTATGTTTTGAAAAAGCATTTCATCTCATACTCATGTATTTTGATTCATCAATTTTAATGCTTTGAGGAGTTATGCCCAAAATGTGTTTGTTTTTTTTCAAAATTGTGTTTTTTCTCAAAAAACTTTTGAGCCTCTGCCTGTTTTGATTGATCCATTCTGTTTTTCGATTGATCGAAAATGTGCTTAAAATCCTTTTAGGAGTCTCAGGTTGATTCGATCGATCGAATGTAATTTTCGATCAATCGAATATTGCGAATCAGTTTTTTAAAAAGCTATTCTTCACTTTTTCAAATCACTTTTTCAAAAAGTTTCAAAACCTTTTTTCTCTCTCTTCGACTCGGCAAGCTCACTCAGCAATTTTTTGTCGTTTTCTTTCGAATCTTTTGCAAGGATTTTGTCCTCTAAGGTTGGTAAGTCCATTTTACCCCTCATTTTTCTTTTATTTTCACATTTCATACATTTTTCATGCATTTCTCCTTAAAATTTTCGGACCTATTCTTTTTACGGTTTTTCATGATTCAAGCCATGTTATGTGAAATTGATCATTAGGTTTTTGTTGGGACATGATATAAACAAGATATTTATGGTTTAATTTGATCAATTTTGTGTTTTATGAAAAGTTACAAATTCTAAGGCTTGTAATTGATCCGAATTGGGGATTTATTCAAATTAGGTTCAATTGATGCAATTAGCTAGTTGAATTGATGTAATTAATCATTATATTATGTATTCTAGCTTGTGTGATGATCAATTGTCAAATGTTTTCAAAATCTTAACAAGTGGTTTTCAATTTTTTTTTTTTAAACTCTGTGCTCAAGCCAGTTTTGTGAAATTGAACTTAGTTTATTGCATTAGAACATGCATCATGACATTGTAATTTTTCATGCATCGTATAGATTTTTGTTCTATATTTTTTTGTGCTAACTTGCAGTCTGCCCTTAGTTTGTGCTTTGTTTTTGTTCTTATGGTTTTTTTGTTTCTTTGTCCTTTCCTTAGTATCATGTCTAAGAAGACTAGAGCTCATAGATCTGTTCCCCCACCTTCTCCTCCCCCATCTTCTTTTGACCGTGAGAAATTTCCTAGTGAGAAAAATCAAGAGATCTTTGAGACGTTGAACCTTAGGAGAAAGATATGGGCTGAGCGTTCTGTAGTATTAGCTGAGCTTGATCCTGCCATTAGGGAAAATTTTAAACGTCAGGGCTAGCTACCTCTGTTGGATATTTCTGATCCTCCTCCTCCAACTACCCTGATTAGAGAGTTCTTTTCGAACATCTCTATTTGCATCTATGATTCCAACACTTTGGTAAAGAGTTGGATACGAGGCGTAGAGTACACCATTACTCCTACTGTAGTGGCTAATGCTCTAAGGGTACCTTTGGTTCAACACCCTGTCTATCCTTATGATGAGTCTCCTCCTTTGAGTGATGTTATGTCATACATCACTGGGTCTACTATCCAGTGGAGTTCTGATCCTCGGATCACCACTTCTGAACTATCTGAGTTGCACTATCTTTTCTTTAGGATATCATGTCATTCTATTTGGCCCATTTCTCATCTTCACACCATTCCTCCCGAGTTGTTTGTCTTTTTGTACGCTTTTGTGATTGATGCTCCTATTAGTTTTCCTCACTTGTTTCTTCGTTCTTTGAACGAAGTTTATAGGAGTTCATCTTCCTCTCATGCTCTTGTCCATCCCATTTTTATTCATAGGATTTTGTTATATCTTGGCCTAGATGATTTCCTTTCTTCTGAGCTCGTACATGTTATTGTTCCCATAGGTGCATCTTTTCTTAGACAGAGGGCTGCTCATCTTTGAGCTGGCTCTAAACACCTTAGGTCTGAGCCTTCTGGTACTGCACCTCCTCATTCTTCTTCTACAGGTCCTGTTGGTGAGGATGTTGCTAATCCTGTTGGTGATACTGCTGCTGTTGATGTTCCTCCACCACATTCAGATGACTTTGATATATGTTGTATCTTGGAGACTGTCCTGACCGTTCAAGTGGTTCATGGTCAAATTACTTGGTGAGATACGTGCTTTGTGAGCGAACTTAGCGCATCTTCGTTCACCCTCACCACCTCTTTTTGATGATGGCATGTGATTGTCCTTTGGCATTCCATCATAAAAAGGGGGAGTAGAGTTTTGACACTTGTAGAGGAGAGTTTTGACACTTGTAGAGGAGTTTTTGTTGTTAGGGGGAAATACATTTATTTTGATATATGATTCTTATTTATTGTGTTTACTACTTATTGATTTATATTTATGAGTTATTCATTGATATATGTCTTTATTATGTGTTGTGTGAATCTTACAAAATTGTGTTGTATCTAACTTAAGGGGAGAGTTAGTTTACATATCTATTGATTTACTGTTTTTTTGTCACACATGCATTTATACGTTGATTGAGTGTTTCAGGAATATGCAGGTTGATTCAATTGAGCTGTTATCTACACTTGCAACTAATGGATAGTAGTTAGGATTGAATTTGTGTATATGAGCATTATTTTTGTAGTTTTTATTTGTAAACTTTAAGCTTTGTGTTTGTGTTTTGTCACGGATTGCCAAAGAGCGAGTTTGTTAGGTTCCAAAAACTTAGGATTTGATGTATTTAGAATTCTAATGTGTAATGTTGGCAAAACATGATCAAAACAATATGTTTAGTCTTGTTTAGGCTTGTTCAAAGTTGTGTAATTCATGTAAAGTTGGAATCGAGTGGCAACAGATATATTGGTGCAGTTCGGCCTGGCTCGATGCTTGATCGATCAAAAGTCGGCTAGAATGTTTTTTTCTTTTTGCAGAATTTTCAACTCAGCCCTATTTCATTAAACGTTTAAGATTTTATATTTTTGCCCTAGGTATATAAGGCAAAACCCTAGCCACGTTTTGTGAGTTGCTTTGGTTGTATTGCTGCTCATATTTTGCTGTTTGTGTGAATCTCTTGTGAGATCCTTGAGAAGGTTTAATTCACATAAACTTAGAGTTTTCAAAGTAAAGATTTTATCAACACCTTGATGATCAACTCAGTTACTGCCATTAGAGCTTAAAGAAACACAAGCAGGAGTTCTTGAAATTGATTGGAGAATCCAAGAAAGAAGGAGTCTATGGAGTCGGAGCTTGCATGTGGTTGGGTCAGTAAGTTCTGCTGGTAGGTAGCATTAGGAAGTCGAGTGTGTGTGCTTGTAAGTTCTTTTGTATGAATTTCGATTCTCTCATATAGTGGATTCAAATTTAATTTGAGGATAGCTAGATTAAATCCTCCTCAGGTTTTTACTAGTTTGGTTTTCCTGGGCGATCATATCATTTTGTTATTTATATTTCCACTACTTTATATCTTGATATGATTATTTGATTGTGTTAGCTTAGATTTGCATAATTTGATTAAGTTAATCACTTGGCTAATAAACTAGGTTAATCCAATTGTTGTGTTTTAAGGGGTCTAAAAACCTAACACTTTTCATAGACTTAAATATATCATAAGTCAAGTGGATTTTCTTTAGAGTAAATAATTTTTTAATTTTTTTTTTATTTTTTAATTTTTTTTTTTTTAGGATTATGAACTTCTAAGAGAGTTAGAATGTAACTAATAAGTTATTATTTAGTGATTATTGAATAGCTCATCTCAACTCATGATGAGGATTAAATTGGCATTCCCATGAACATAAGAAGAGCTATTATTCCAAAGTCATGATATATTAAATGAAGCTTCAATTTAAAAAGGTCAGTAAAAATGTAATTAATAAGTTTATTTTATTTTTTTTGGGTGTAATGAGGAATTAATACTATAGCAAACACAACAAAGATAAAAATATCAAGTTATGTTTTTATAAATGGAATAAAACACAAAAACCACCTCAAGATTTGGGCTAATATTGGGTATTGCCATAAATTTTTTTTTTGTAAATATCTAATGGTGGTATGTGCAATTCTATATTAAGTGACTTCAACTCTAAGTAATGTTTTTTCACGATGGTCACAATGTATTTTTATATATCTTTTAATTTAAAGTTGTGATTCTTCAAAACTGTTAGGTATTTCAATATTAAGTGACTTCAAATTAAAGCAATGTCTTTTCACTGTGACCGCAATGTATTTTTATAATTCTTATGTAAACTTGTGATTTTCACAATTGTCGAGTATACTTGCATGAGTACAATGTATTTCTCACAAAATAAATGGACATTCTAAATGTCATAATATTTTTGTAGGGGTGTAGATCTGAGTCCACCTCGAAGACCCCAGCCCAAGGAAGAAAACCAAGAAGCCCCCTCCGCGGTAAGAGCCCAACCTAAGTACCAACGAGGGACAAAGGAGACCCATTGTTGGGAAGAGGCCATCTGAGGACAATACCGAGGTGATGAAGCCTTTTTTTTTTTTTTTTTTTTTTTTAAGAGGATTCATTCTAGACTTGCATGAGAATCTCTTTGCATTGGTTAGGTTACTTTCTTTTCACCAATCTGCTTCTCAAAAACATTAAAATTGAAATTAAAAAAGTAAAAAAAAAAAAAAAAAAAATCAATCTAAAGTGCATATATGCATTTGAATTGAGCCCAATCACCGCCTGTAATTCCTACAACATTTTACCAAGCCACGTCTTAAACTTTTTTTTTTTCCTTTGTTTCAGTAATTTGAGTCTTTGACATAAATCGAAACTTGAGAGAGAAAGAAAAGTCAACAATTTCAGCTAATAACCTAATAAGCTCATTTCTTTTACAGTACGTAGTCACGCAAATAGATACATACATTCTCCATGCTTTCATACTCTATTTATTTATTTATTAAAAAAAAAAAAATATTGGATAAGTTATAATGTTTATTGACCGTGACTTTAGGCACCATGTTAGCCTTTCATTCTTTCTCAGAAAGTTATGATATTTCGAAACAGATAGTAAGAAGAGAAGATGCATCTTATCTATGCTTGATTTCGAAGTGTAAAATTCTTTTAATATACCAATCAGATTAGGGAGGAATAACCTAGGAGCATGACTCTTTTTCATGCTTGGTTTCCAATGTATAAATTTCTCTTAATAGACCAATCAAATTAGGTAAGAATGACCCAATATTATGTTTGAATATACTTAACTTTGAGTGGTCCAAACGACCTAGCTTTTTAACCATTATTGGTTGAAACTTGTGTTAGGACTAGGAGTGACATGTAAGAAGTGAGAATGCACGGGATCAACGGAATCAACCATCGACTGAGAAAAGGAGCAGCTGACTACATTCTAGCATCTCTTTTCACAACTGTCAAATGTCTATGGAATTTATTTATTTATTTATTTTTTTTAAATTTGTTTTGATGCAAGTTTTGATAAGTTTATCGTTAATTTACATTTTCTCCATATACCTTCGATGCTTGCAAAATTTCAAGATTATCCAAGATCAATAAAATTATATAATTTATTAAATATGAGTTTATGGATTAAATAATATGTAATATTCAATTGGCACAAACTATGGCATGCACATTAATAACATGTATTCAAATAGTGGGATTTTAAAAGTAGTAATTTAATAAAATAATTTCTAAATAATTCAATAAAATTGTTTAAAATTAATAAGTAGTATAATATTGGTTGAAATTATACTAGATATAACTAAATAATGTTATGACACAATTACTGAAGTGGTTAAAAGTGAGTAGTTTACAACATTAACAGGTGTGGATTCATTATTTTTTTTCCACCATGCATAATCGATCACTTCAATAATTGTAAAAACAAATTTGTAAATAAATTGTGTACGTAGGATTATTTGGTGTAACTTGATCCTAATCTAATATAAATTAATACTACATAACATGAAATCTTTTTTTTCTTTTTTCTTTTTTTAAATTTTGACGAGGATATGAAATCTACGTAAGTAATAATTGATGATGTAATTTATGTCATGTATATGAACTATATAATTATTTAAAAATGTCATAGTTGAGATTTCAAAATTTTAAATATAAAATTTCCTTATAAATGTAAGGGATTCTAATCATAATGGTTGATTTAGTAAAGTTGACACAATACAACTTTACTTATTTTCTTCTGCCCAAATTAGATAGGTAATGGGCTCACCCCACTTATTATATAAGTTGTTCAATGGATAACCAAAAAAAAAAAAAAAAACACAATATTTTTACAATAGTTGAGATGTATCATAAGTCAAAATAAAATAAATATTAATATACACATACCCACAACTATTATGAGCATTATGAAAATATTGTGACATTTTGTTATGAAGCTGAAACCAAAATAATATCATTTGCATGGGCCTAGTATTGTTTTAAGATTTCATCTATAATGCCAAAAATATTGTAACTTAACTAGTTGACACTTCTTTCTTCTTCTTCTTCTTCTTCTTCTTTTTTTTTTTTTTTTTTTTTTTTTTTTTTTTTTCTCTTTTTTTTTTTTTTTTTTTTTTTTTTTTTTTTGTTTTTAAGACATTTAGGGGATACAAAATCGTTTCTTTTTTTTTTCCCTTCTTTTGGTAGCATCATGATTTTATAAAATTCTCCTACAAATTTATGAAAACTTTGGTTGTTCTAGTCTCTTCTCTTCTTTCTTTCTTGAAGTGGATTGACAACCAAAAAAGAGTCAAGTCGTAGAGCTTATTCTTGTTTCTCATATCATTCCATTTTTCTATTCTGCAGTAACCACAAGTGTGACCTATGCGAGTCACATGCTATCACAGCATTACACAAAGTTTCACTTGATTCTATTTACCGATCAATTCAGGGGTGCATGATAGTATCAACTAATTGGTAAATGTTTAACAAGATCCATTCATGCTATTTTCATATTGATGGGTTTTTTTTTTTCCCCAAATCTAAAAGATTGTGGTCAAAATCAATATACTTGTTTGCCTTGCTGCATGCACCAATGCAAAAGTCATGCATGGTCACGGATAGTTCCATCCATCCACCACCATAAAAACAAGAAGTGAATTGGGGATTAGGTGGGAAAGGATTCAAACTTCAAAGTTAGCATCATATTATAATTGTTAAAAGTGTCTTGTATTTCATCTACTAAAAGAGAACTTTTCAAGTATCAAATTACGAGATTTAAAAGTGCTAGATAAAATGGAAAGCAGTTCACCTTTACATAGGTACTTAATGGTGCACTTGAAATCCAACTTTTAAAAACAACCATAAACCACAGCACTTCAAGGTGAAAGCAAGTACGTTCAAAATCACATAAAGATGTAAATGAATTACCATCCAGTGAAAGATGGATGACTTTATAATCTATTTTAATATTTTTCTCCTAAAATAGTTTATTTATGAATAAAAACATTTGGTTTATTCATAGAGTTCCAATTAATTTATATTTCACCAATTATAGTATGTTATATCCACCAAAAAAAAATCTATTTATTTTTAAATAATTAATTACCTAACAAAGGGGAGAAAAAAAAAAAAAAAAGACATGACAGTATATCACAGTATATGGTATAAATGGTGGAGCATAAACTGGAATATTAAGAGTGGAACCGAAAA
This sequence comes from Quercus variabilis, assembly GCA_030445155.1. Classification (NCBI taxonomy): domain Eukaryota; kingdom Viridiplantae; phylum Streptophyta; class Magnoliopsida; order Fagales; family Fagaceae; genus Quercus; species Quercus variabilis. The sequence continues at coordinate 30,820,893 of CP129455.1, read as the reverse complement.
TTTTTATTCCTTATTTATCATTAAACCTTTTTTAAATCATAGATAGAGATGCTTTATTAAACATATATAGCCCTTAGTAAGGTTTCTGACCAGCGTAGTTGCCAGGAGGATCATAGTTGCAACCAATGAATGTCCCACCATTGTTGCACCTCACTTTAGCACATCCAAGACGAACCGAGTTGCGCCAAACCACCTGAGTATAGTGGCCACACTGCCCTCCAACACAAGAGTTAGAGTTGTAGTCATAGTTGGCTTTCTCGTCCACCCACATCTTCACTGCATCTGTGCCTGAGAGGTCAGCGCTACCCCATGCAATGTTTTCACCATATTTTCCACCGGAGTGCACAAGATTGCAATCTCCAATACGCTGATTAGCATAGTTCTGTGCATATGCCGCTACAGTGTCATCCCAAGTCAGAGACGGAACTCCCACGTCTGCACGGGCTGCATTGTGGGCATTAAGGTAGTCTTCTTTGGAGTCTTGGGCAAGGGTGAGATGGACTAGGGTTAAGCTCATGAGAAAAACAAAAGCTAGTGAAATCTTACCCAACCCCATTTTAGTGCAAAGCAAAATCTTAAGTGATTGGTGGAGAAATAAGGTTTGTGCATGAGGTATATATAGGGAATTAGGGATATACATAGCGTGCAAAATGGTGTGATGAACATTGTAAGTAATGGTAGAATCAATGTTCAAAAGCACAACGCGAAAAACGTTGGAGGAACTAGAAGGACCAAAACAACCCTTGAATAGTATTTGCTAATGACAGAATAACTATATAATAGTTGGTTAAAATATTTCATTCGAAGAAAGCATAATCAATTCTACATAGATAATGAAATTCCAATCGAATTTCAATCTTGACTCTTGATCTTGACTTTAAACAAGAATATATTTTGCGCTACCCGGATCTTTATAAACAAATGCTGGTAGCAAACATTTTAATTTTGAAATGGAATTAACATAGTACCACGTCAAGTCACAGTTCGAAATTTCATAAGATATTCTTAAAAGGTATTGAGTTTGTTAGGAAGGAAGTATCAGTCGTTTTTGTATTGTAAGACTAAACTACAATCAGTTGCATAAGTGTTTTGTAAATATAGAACTAAACTACAAGTAGCTTAGTTTCAGGATAATTTAGACAGACAAGAACGACTGCCGTTTGTACATTTAGATTAAATGATTTGTTAGTTTTGCTTTCCACGTGCATAGCTTAGATTGGTTAGGGAGTTTGTTATTTCTGTTTTCAACTCTCTTCATCTTTCCCGCCTCTGTTCTACCTATATAAAGAACAGAGCATTGTAAATTAATTGATATTCATTCTCTACAAGTTTTACTCTTATCTTTCTCTCTGAGTCTTTCATTCCTTCATTGATGCAAATTGTGAAGCTTGTATAGAATTCAACATGGTATCAGAGCGAACTAGTTCAGAGATCATCCAAGTATGGTATTCTGAAATTTCCTAGTTCAATTACGTTTTCTTTTCTCTCTCTTTTGTCTTCTTAATGCTTCTTTCAGATCAACTAGAAATTTACTTGTTGCATTTCTATTGATTCTTGCATTAAGTTCATCATCTTCAAGGCTTTAATTACCTTAGTGTGTTGAGATCTTGATTTTCTGTTCTTCTGTTCATAATTGAATTGAAATTTTCAATTTTAGGGTTTCAATTCAATTTTTCCTCAATTTCAGAGAGATTCTGTTTTCGAATTTACTGTTCATATTTACAATCTCATCAAGATTGTGAATTACAGGTTCATTGTCTCACAGAATCCAACTCTTGTTTCTTAGAGTTTTCTTTGAGAAAACTAATTCGGTTTTTTTTTTTTTTTCCTTCTCTCTTCAATTCTTGGTTTTAATCACTTGAGACATTGAATCTTCATTCTCTCATTTCTTTTCTGTGATAAACATGACTGAGAGTACCTCCAGTGTTAATCCTACTCCTACTATGAATCCTTGGGAAAACGCATCTAGTCCCTATTTTTTGTCCAGTGGTGACAATCCAGGAGTTTCTTTGGTGGTTCAACATCTCACTGAAGATAACTATAACACCTGGAGTAGGGCCATACTTATCTCTTTGGATGCCAAAACTAAATTAGGCTTCATTGATGGCTCTATTCCTAAGCCTCAATCTGTTGATCACTCACACTACACAGCTTGGAATAAATGCAATAGCACTGTCCTGGCTTGGCTGTTTAATTCTGTTTCCAAAGAGTTGCAGTCAAGTATAGTTTATTTCAAGACTGCCAGAGATGTATGGGTTGATCTGCAAAATAGGTTTGGGCAAGGAAATGGTCCTACCATCTTTGATCTGAGAAAGGAGATTAGTTCTTTGGTTCAAGAGGACTTAACTATCAATGCATACTATGCTAAGTTCAAAGGTCTTTGGGATGAATTTTCTAATTACAGAACATGTACATGTGGTCATCAAGTTGAGGAGTGCACCATGTCTTTCCTAATGGGGCTGAATGAGACGTATGCAGCTGTCAGGAGCCAAATTCTGCTTATGGAACCTGTGCCTTCATTAAGCAAAGTGTTTTCTCTTCTATTGCAAGATGAGAAACAGAGAAAAGTAGGTGCTGGGAAGAAGTTTTTGGCAGATACATCAACAGCCTTGGCAGCTTTTGGACCTAAACCTGGGAACAACAAGACTTTTGTTAAGTTCAAGAGTGGCAGGCCACAATGCACTCATTGTGGAGCTATGGGGCATGTTGTTGATAAATGCTTCAAGTTGCACGGTTATCCTCCTGGATATAAGTTCAAAAACAAAGCTGGTCCACCTTTTGCAAACAATGTTGTTGCTGCTGAAAGCCCTCCTAGTGAGTCTGTTGCTCTCACAAAGGTTCAATATCAACAATTACTTGGCTTATTGAACTCTCAATGCCATTTTGGTACCCAAGCACCACCAGAGGCATGTTTGGAAAATGTTCCTCATGTTGCCAACATCATTTCTCAGCCTTCCATGGATGTTCAAGCCCAAAATATTTCAGGTATATGTTTTTCTCCTTCTCTTCAGCACTCAGTTTTTTCTTCTAGTACCAACACCTCTCATATTAGTTCATATGATTGGATTCTTGATAGTGGTGCTACTGACCACATGGTCCATTCCATTCATTTTTTTACCTCTGTCACTTCTTCCATTCAGATGTCTGTGAGACTCCCAAATGGTGACATGGTTAAGGTCACTCATGTTGGCACTGTTAAACTCTCAGCCACATTGATTCTTGAAAATGTTCTTTGTATTCCTTCCTTTTCTTTCAATCTTATTTCCATAAGTAAACTAACCCAAAATCCTTCCTGCTGCTGTGTTTTTCTGTCTCATTACTGTTTTCTTCAGGACTTATTGCATTGGAAGATGATTGGGTTGGGTAAGAGAAATGGAGGGCTGTATACCTTGCAGTGCAGTGACTCAATCACTTTGCCACCTTCTGTTTCAGAGGTTCTGTCCAGATTACCTTCTTTTCTTTGTAATAAGAGTGTCAATTCATGTCATCTTGATTCTCCTTCTGTTATTCCCACTTCAAATAATACTGTTAGGCTGTGGCATTACAGATTAGGCCACCCATCTTCTCAAAGATTGGCTTTACTGGATTCTGTTGTACCTGACCTTCTTTCTTGTAATAATAAATCCTTTGATTGTCATATCTGTCCTTTAGCTAAGCAACACAGATTATCTTTTCCTAAGTCCACAAGTGTCTCTTTAGCTTGCTTTGATTTAATCCATGCTGACATTTGGGGTCCCTACTCTACTACTTCATTAAATGGCTCAAAATATTTTCTCACCTTGGTTGATGACCATAGTAGGTGCACTTGGGTTTATTTAATGAAGTACAAATCTGATGCTTCTTCTTTAGTTCAATCCTTCTTTCACATGATTCTTAATCAGTTCAAAGTCTCCATTAAGGTCATTAGGAGTGACAATGGTCCTGAATTTGCTCTTTCCTCATTTTATGCTTCAAAAGGTATTCTGCATCAGCTATCTTGTGTTGAAACTCCACAGCAAAATGCTGTTGTTGAAAGAAAACACCAGCATTTATTAAATGTTGCTAGAGCCTTGAGGTTTCATGCCAATTTACCTTTAAAATTCTGGGGAGATTGTGTTCTCACAGCCACATATCTCATCAACAGGTTGCCTAGTCCTCTTCTAGGTAATCTCACTCCATATCATAAACTTTTGGGTCATTCACCTTCATATCAGCACCTTAAATCTTTTGGTTGTCTGTGCTATGCATCTACTTTAACTAGGAACAGGTCTAAATTTGATCCTAGAGCAAAGGCATGCATATTTCTTGGTTATCCTTTTGGGACTAAAGGATATAAGCTATATGATTTGTCCACTAGAACTTCTTTTTTGTCAAGGGATGTTATCTTCAAAGAGACTGTTTTTCCTTTTAAACATTGGCAGTCTAAATTCATTCCTAGTCCTCCTTCCATTTCTCACAATATTTTTCCATCTCAGTCACTAATTCCTGATTCTGTTGCATCCATTTCTGCTGAGTTTTCTCTTCCTTTTAATTCTGTTGATACTGCTGTGCCCCCAGATGAATTTCCAGATCTTGTTCATCCTGATCTGGGCTCTTCTCATCATCATGATCATCCTGCACTTTCCACTGATCTACATGACTTACCTGTTAATCAGTCTGCCTTACCTGTTGCCCAATCTGTTTTGCCTCCCATTAGAAAATCCACTAGGCCTCATAAAACTCCAACATATCTTCATGATTATCATTGTGGTTTAGTTTCCACTATCAATCCTCATCATCACTGCAACTTAGCCTCCACTTCTCTGCCTTCTCATGATTCAATCTCCACTGCCAGTCCAGGTATCCTTTATCCTCTTTCATCAACTCTCTCTTACTCTAAACTGTCTAATGCCCATAAAGCTTTCTCTGTTGCCTTATCTATTGCCAAGGAACCTTCTTCCTATGCTGAAGCTTTACCTGATCCTTTGTGGCAAGCTGCCATGAAGGCTGAGATTGATGCCCTCCAGGCTAATCAGACTTGGATAATGACCAACTTACCTCCTGGTAAAGTGCCTATAGGGTGCAGATGGGTTTACAAAATCAAGCTTAAAGCTGATGGCTCTATAGAAAGGTACAAAGCCAGATTGGTTGCTAAAGGCTTTACTCAAACTGAGGGAGTTGATTACTATGAGACATTCTCTCCTGTTGTCAAATTTGTCACTGTTAGGACCCTTTTGGCCATGGCTGCTGTGTATGGCTGGCATTTATCTCAACTAGATGTCAACAATGCATTTTTGCATGGAGAATTGACTGAGGAAGTGTATATGGTTCCTCCTCCTGGGTTTGGCAGCAAGGGGGAGGTGTGTAAACTCACCAAATCCATTTATGGATTGAAGCAGGCCAGTAGACAGTGGTTTGCTAAGCTCTCATCCACCCTCATTAATCATGGTTTTATTCAATCGAAATCAGACTACTCTGTCTTCACTAAGATCAGCAAGGGTTCAATTCTCATTTTGCTAATCTATGTGGATGACATCTTGATAGCTAGCAACAATGTGGAGGCAGTCAACACCTTCAAGGTTTTCCTAGATGCCAAATTCAAACTAAAGGATCTTGGTACCTTGAAGTATTTCTTAGGCCTTGAAGTTGCACGGACTGAAAAAGGCATTAGTTTGTGTCAAAGGAAGTTCATTCTGGAGTTACTATCTGATACAGGTCTGTTAGCAAGCAAGCCTGCCAATGTGCCTATGGATCAATCAGCCAAATTTAGAAGTTCAATGGGAGAGGCTGCACCAGATCCATCTTTGTATAGAAGGATTATAGGCAAACTTCTTTACTTAACTCTAACCAGACCTGATATTTGTTACTCAGTGCACAAACTGAGTCAGTTTATGAGTTCACCACAGATTCCTCATTTACAAGCAGCTTATAAAATACTTAAGTATCTTAAGAAAGCACCAGGACAAGGTTTGTTTCTATCTGCAAGTTCTGATTTAAAACTCAAAGCCTATTGTGATGCTGATTGGGCTGCTTGTCCAGACACCAGAAAATCAGTCTCAGGCTTCTGTGTTTTTCTGGGCAGCTCTCTCATATCTTGGAAATGTAAGAAACAACAAGTGATATCCAGATCATCAGCAGAGTCTGAATATCGTGCAATGGCTACTGTCACAAGTGAACTTGTTTGGCTGGTGGCATTGCTTGGAACCTTTGGTTTAGATCATAATTATCCAGCTTCTTTGTACTGTGATAGCAAGGCTGCCCTCCATATTGCTGCAAATCCAGTATTCCATGAACGTACAAAGCACATAGAGGTTGATTGTCACTATATCCGAAGTAAAATCCAAAATGGGATGATCAAGACTTTCCATGTGCCTACCAAACACCAGATTGCTGATTCCTTCACAAAGGCCCTTGGATATAAGCAATTCTATTTTCTCCTATCCAAGATGAACCTGATCAACATCTACGGTTCCTCTTGAGGGGGAGTATTGAGTTTGTTAGGAAGGAAGTATCAGTCGTTTTTGTATTGTAAGACTAAACTACAATCAGTTGCATAAGTGTTTTGTAAATATAGAACTAAACTACAAGTAGCTTAGTTTCAGGATAATTTAGACAGACAAGAACGACTGCCGTTTGTACATTTAGATTAAATGATTTGTTAGTTTTGCTTTCCACGTGCATAGCTTAGATTGGTTAGGGAGTTTGTTATTTCTGTTTTCAACTCTCTTCATCTTTCCCGCCTCTGTTCTACCTATATAAAGAACAGAGCATTGTAAATTAATTGATATTCATTCTCTACAAGTTTTACTCTTATCTTTCTCTCTGAGTCTTTCATTCCTTCATTGATGCAAATTGTGAAGCTTGTATAGAATTCAACAAAAGGCAACTAATTAAGTATTTAATAATATATTAAATCAATTATTTTATTTATTTTTTAAAAAATAGCTACATTTTCAAGAGCAGCAACAAACAAAATTATTTATTTACACATATTATTATAATTTTTGTAATTCTGTTTTTATTTAAATTCTAATACATCTGTATGTGCATGTGTGCATCAACACAGACAGAGAGAGAGAACAAAGAAATGTTTGTATAGATAGTAACATTCACATGGAACTAGAAAATATTGATTTAAATTATTTTATCGTCATGGAGTATATAATAACATTAAAAATAAATAACATAACATAACATAACTTGGTAGTTGGTACACTAAACAATTTCCGATAAAAGGATAAAATTTAATACAATAAATTTTTAATAGATGTTTGTTCAAGTATTTTATGTACATGTATAATGTATTAATTTTTTAATATAATTTTCATTATAAAAAATTATTTCAGATTTTTAATATTAGTTTTTAATATATGTCCATATAAAATATCATTTGTAGTACACATATTTTACTAACTATTTGTAAAGTAAATTGAATTAAAGACTTTCAGTTACTTATACATACATAAAATATCAGATGTTATACATGTATGTATGTTTCGAAAGAAACCACATTTGCCATACATACGAAAGCACTCTAAACTTTTTGTATTATACTTGTATAAAAATAATTTAACTTTAGTAAATTTCAATATTTATTATATTCTTCATTCTTTTTAATCTATTAAGGTTTTGTTTAAATTGAATAATTAGATTTTACTGTCCATTTCCCTCAAAAAAAAAAAAAAAAAAAGATTTTACTGTCCATATATAATATGTATGCATGCATGTATATTAGATTTTAGATGAAACAAAACAAAATCATATTAAATTATAATAATTAATATGATACAATAAATAATATATATATATATATATATATATATATTTTAGCTAAGTGACAAGGGAAACATGAAACATGAAACTCCTTCAATAACTTGCTATATGCATTGCTTGAAAACGCAACTAAAAATTGAGATGACGTATATATTAAATGCTTAATTAGTTGATTTCTATATAATATCTTATCAAATCATATTAAGATAATATAAGTATATATTAAGTATTTCAATAGAATAAAATAAATAACTTTTAACATTATATAACTATTCTTTTAATTAACCTAAAAACTCTTAAGAGTTTTTCGGGCATATGATTTTTAAAAGAGTAGTTCTACATTTAGAATATATTCACAATAATTAAACAACAAATCATAGGTGACAAGTTATTATTGGTGGGTAAAAAAGTAATGTCAGTGGAGTCTCTATATTAGAACCAATAATAGTTCACCACTTAGAATTTTTTGTGAAAATATTATATAAATAGCATTACTCTATTTAAAATGAGCCATTAATATTTATGTTTTGGGAAAATGTAAAAGGTACTACAAATTTTATTACATAAATAAAGCTCACAAAGTTATTAGTGAGTTTAAAGCACCTCATAAATGAATAGTTGAATTGATTATTTGTGTGTGATTCACACATGCACATACCATAGAAAAATTCACATTAAAAAAAAAAAAAAATTTATTTATAGAGTTTCAACCTATGACTTCTATTTTTTATTATTATGATTTTTATCATCAGACCAAAACATCGATCAGTTTTTGGTGTAGGCAGGAATTGAACTTTAGATTTCTTATTCAACTATAAAAAATTTTACCAGTTGAGCTAACCAGAACATAAAAAAAAGTTGTTAGTCATAAAAGAATTTTTTATGTGTTTCGTAACAAATCTGCTTGTGAGAAATCAATGCAATTAACATAGATAAATTCTAGGACAAAAACCAATTCTACAACTATTTGGTGTGACTAGTTTTGAGTGGTAAAAGAATCGTGATGGGTTTGTATAAAAAGTAATGGTAGCTAATTGCAATCTATTACATATATTTGTAGCGTTTGGATCCAACTTATTCACGGTTGCGTTTTCTTCTTGCGCGTTTTGCCTCTTTTTTTTTTCTTGGTTAGCCGTGTTTTTTGACTTTTGGTCAGTGTACAGTGCACACTAGTGTGTACTATTCAGTAATTTTCAGTAACTTTTTATTAAAAATAGGTTCTATGATAATATTCATATATTTAAAAATTATTTTACTAAAATTTTTTTAATTTTTAATTTTTAATTTATAAAAAACTAAATTGTATCCAAATGATCATATTATATTGGGTAGCTGTGAAAATCTAGCATAATTTACCTCACAGTCGTACTTTTTGACCAGCATAAAAGCTTACCTAGAAAGTCTGTCTAATAATTACATGGAAGTAACAGCGCATTTTCTTGCAGAAAATGCGCCGAGTCTGCTGGGACCAAACTTTTCTCAGTGCTTGGTTCAGGTTTCATACTACAACTTGCTGCTATCTTGTGATCAAACATTGCCTTCTGCCAACCCAAAGTGTGTCGTGTTACACGTACTAACATGGCTCAGTATTAGTGATTTATTTGGATTGAGGAGGAGGGAGGGGAATAAAATAGAGTAGAATAAATTTAACTTAAAATTAGATTTATTTTAAATAACTCTATTCTGCAGCTCCTCCTTTCCTCTCTATTCAAGCGGACCCTAAACTAAACTAGTTGGGAGTTGGTACCATGAGAAAGCTTCAAATTGCCGTGTTAGGAAGGTTTAAATTAAGGATTCGTTATTACACAGACAAACCATGACCTCCTTTATAGACTTATATTCTCCTCTCTAGCGATTGCGTTCATTACCTTCAAATCTTTGTAGCTAACTTGGAACATTTCTCAAAAAACAAAAACAAAAAAACTTGGAGCATTTCTTGTTTCAGAAACCTCATCATAATGTCGTAATGCTTATGCAACCATTTATTATACCTTGAGAAATCTTCATCGTCGTTTTGTATTTGGGTCAATCCCAGTGGTTTTTTTAATTTTAAATTAATACTACTAATTAATAATAATAATAATCATTTTGTTTTACTTTTCTATTTGGAACTATATATTAGGTAAATCTAGAAAGCACATGCTTTCCGTTAGGTTGTTATCCAAGACTTAAAAACGGTCAGGTCGATTCTCCAAAAAAAAAAAAATATATATATATATATATAAATGGTCAGGTCAATCGCTAACCGCCAATCACGGGAAACTGAGTATCATAGACCTAGGAGCTAGCCATGTGGATGTGACTGACTTTTTTTTCCCTCTGCATGATCTATACAATTGTGAATGGAGAATATTTTTTTGACAATTTTTTAATTACAGGACTCACCGCCTTTCAATTGTTAATTACATAAATTAATAATTTATAGGGATAAATTCTATGTGCCCACTAATAGTTTTATTTTTTTACATTTTTTCCACTTGTGATTTCTTCTGTTTAGTCTCTGTTACCCATCTTTGTTAAAAAAGATGGGTAAATATGTCTTTTTACTCTCATTTTATGTCTCTCTCATCCCCAAACAAGAAAAACAAAAAAAGCAAAAGAAAACAAGATCAAACTAAGAAATAAACCCAGATTTCCTCAAACTAAGAAACCCATCATATAGGCAAACCATTAAATCGACTTGCCCCTTGAGCCAAAAAGCCAATTCAATCTATTTAGCCCCTTGAAATGGAAATATTCAAAATAAACCCAGCCATTCATACCAACAAATAACAAAAATCCAGTAAAAACCATGCAACAAAATCAAACAATTTTTGCTCCCAGAGCTTGCTAATGAGAATATAGTAAGGACTCCAAATAATAATATATACCATGCACAGAGCATCTATAGTTTCCGTGTTAAGACATGGAAAACCACATCAAAGTGAAAAGAGAAAACGGGTAAAGGATTCTAATTTGCCCAAATAAGCTCTATAGCAACTAAAGAAGACACCACAACATTGGGAAGCAACATTTTAATAGCAAAGAAAATGTCCAAAGAGTTGGGAAAGTTGTTTGATAAGATGATTTTTGTTAACTGATAAATAATTTTGAACCAAAAATTTCAAAATAGCCGAAGAAAACTTAGAAAGGGAAGATGAGTTAGACATAAAGGTAGAAGCACAACTATAACTAGATCCACGAATAGTAGGAAGGCAAACCCAGATCCTTTCTTGATGTCTGGCCCTCTCTCCTCTCTCTCTCTAACTCAGATTTCTCGATTCAAGCTCTTGATGTCTCGGTTCAAGCTCAAATTTCTGGTTCAAGCTCTTTCTCAAATCCACGAACAGTCTGAAGGCAAACCTAGATCCACTCTTGATGTCTCGATTCAAGCTCTTTCTCTCTCTAATAAACCTAGATTTCTCGGTTCAAGCTCTTGATGTCTGGTCCTCTCCCCCCCTCTCTCTCTCTCTCTCTCTCTCTCTCTCTCATCATCTTTATCTCTTTCTTTAAACCCATGGTTGAAAACCCAAATCGGTAGTGATTGGGTGGTTTGATCGATCCAAATCTGAAAGAGAGAGAAGCACAAATGGTCACTTAGATTGGGTTTTCTTTGGGGTTTGTTAAGGATCTATAGTTTGATGATTTTGGCTAGAATTTATAGAAGCATAGAGGTTAGGTTTTGTTGGTCTGATCGGTTAGTAACATTTTGCATTTTAGTTGTGATTCGACGCACAAGGTGGCTTTGATTGTGAAGTTTATAGCTTCGTTGAATTCTTAATGTTAGATGCTAAAACTTTTGTTATGTATATTTGTATGGCACAGTGTGTTTGCTTGGTTGATGAATTGGGCAAACGAACTATGCGGCCGTGTCTTTCCAATGCTATGAAAGTTCAGGTGTCGTGCTTCTTTTTTTTTTTTTTTTGTTAATCTTCAAGACTTTTGGGTTTAGTTTTTGGGTATGCTCTTCCACTTTTCTTCAAATTCACTAAACCTAGAACATGATTGTGGGTTTAGTTTGGGTACAATTAGTTTGAACATGAAAAACAGAAAAATCTAGGTTTAGTTTTTGATTAATCTTCATGTTTTGGGTTGTGAACCAACTCAAGTTTCAAAATTTGGGTATGTTCTTCATGTTTAAGATATGAGTGAGAGTGTTTTTATCTATTTGGGCTTTTGTTTTTTACATAATATGTGTTAGAGTAATGGTGAGGGAGAGGTGGGTTACAGCACAGTAATGGAGGGAATCACAGGTAGGCAAAGTGTCAAAAATGAAATCACGGGTGGACACTGATAAGAACAGAGAATGCAGTGGATTAAGGATGGTAATGGTGTTTAGTTTCTAGCTGAATTCGAGGTCAGCTGGTCCTCCATAAGAAGAAGAAGATAAACGCAGAGAGAAAGGAAAGAAGAAACTAAAAGATAGGTGCTTATTTTCATACCAATACAGCCAGCTCTCTTGGTTTATATTCTACCCGCCCTCTAACAACTTTAACTAACTTTTGGAATATCCAACTGACTATTGCCAGCTGTAATCCTAACCACCTCATCATTCCACAACCAATTACAAGCCGTACCACTCATCCCACCCCTTAGTTACATTTACAACTTTTATTAATTGATGCAATCTTAACAATTCAACAATCCTAACAATTCAATCCTAACAATACCCCCCCCCTTTAAAACACCTTGCCCACAAGGTGTGGGAATTGTTGTTGCAGCAAATAGAGATTTTCCCAAGTAGCATCTTCCACTTGCTCTCCTTGCCATTGAACTAAGACCTGAGTAACAGATCTGTTGCGCAATTGATGAGTCTTTTCTTGCAAAACAGCAACAGGTTCAGGTCTAAGACTGCCCTCAGAATCCACCAATGGTAAGGAAGGCAAAGGCACCACATGTTGACCCAATCTTTGCTTTAAACAAGAGACATAGAATGTGGGATGCAATTTGGATTCAGGAGGCAAGTCTAGTCTGTATGAGACAGTACCAATCTTCTGCAGAATCTGAAAAGGACCATAGAATCTTGGTGAAAGCTTTCCCAACCGTTTCTGCCTCAATGACATTTGTTTGTAAGGATGCAGCCTAAGATAAACCCAATCTCCAACTGCAAACTCCCTCATAGTTCTATTCTTATCAGCATTGACCTTCATTCTTTGCTGAGCAGCCACCAAATTGAGTTTCAGTAGGGCAATCAGCTGTTGTCTATCTCTCAAATGCACTTCCACACTCTCCACCTTAGTAGTACCAGGAATGTAATCCAAGAGTCTTGGTGGAGCAAATCCATACAATGCTTCAAAGGGAGTCATCTTAAGAGAGACATGGAAATTGGTGTTGAACCAGAATTCTGCTAAGGGTAACCATTCCACCCAAGAACCTGGTTTATCTGCAGCAAAGGCCCTTAAATAATGTTCTAAACTCTTGTTTACTATCTCAGTTTGGCCATCCGTTTGGGGGTGATAGGCTGTAGACATGGCCAGCTGAACCCCTTGAAGTCTCATTAACTCTTGCCAAAATTGAGAAGTAAAGATTGGATCTCGGTCACTCACAATGGTGGCAGGCATTCCATGCAATTTAAAGACATATTGCATATAAAGGTGAGCTACCTTGGCTGCAGAATAAGGATGAGACAGTGGTACAAAGTGAACAAATTTAGTGAACCTGTCCACTACCACTAACACAACATCCTTGAACTGAGATTTAGGCAGCCCCTCAACAAAATCCATACTAACATCCTTCCAAGGCTTCTCTGGTATTGGCAAGGGTTGCAGCAAACCAGCTGGATGACAAGTCTCATTTTTTAATCTCTGGCAAGTATCACACTCTCTTACCAACTTCTTGACATCAGTCCTCAAACCAGGCCAATAATAATCCCTTTTCACCCTATGCAAGGTCTTAAGAAACCCTGAGTGGCCCCCCAAAGGGCTGTCATGAACCTGATGTAACACTGCCCTCTTTAAAGCATCACAAGTGCCCAAGTAAACCTTCCCTTTGTACAACAACAACCCATTCTGCAGAGAGTAACCTTGAGGAACAACCTGTCCTGCTACTAAAGCCTGCATAATACTCTGCACCTGTTGATCCGTGGCATAACTTGCCTTCAGATCACTGAGCCAAGTTGGAGAAGGGAATGAGATCATACACAATACCCCTTCAGGTGAACCTCCTTCAGTCCCAAGAGTAAGGTACTCTGAACCAACATGAATAGGAGGTTCTGTAGTGTTCAATTCATCATCAGGTTCATCTTTTCTGGACAGGGCATCAGCCACAAGATTATCTTTTCCCTTTTTATATTGAACCACAAAGGCATATCCTAATAACTTGGCAAACCACTTCTGTTGAGTAGGAGTACCAATTTTCTGCTCTAATAGGTACTTAAGGCTCTGTTGATCAGTTCTTACAATAAAAGGCCTACTGAACAAGTAGGATCTCCACCTTTTGACAGCAACCACCAAGGCTAATAACTCCTTTTCATAAGTAGATAAGTCCAAATTCTTACCTTTGAGGGCTTGGCTATGGAAGGCAATAGGCCTACCCTGTTGCATCAGCACTGCCCCCAAGCCTTTACCTGAGGCATCACATTCTATGACAAAGGGTATATCAAAATTTGGTAGAGCTAGCACAGGTGGCTGAACCATGGCAGCCTTTAACTTCTGGAAAGCTTGTTCAGCCTCTTCAGTCCAAGAAAATGCATCCTTCTTCAATAAGGCAGTTAAAGGAGCAGCAAGCTGTCCATATCCTTTAACAAATTTCCGATAATATCCTGTGAGCCCCAAAAACCCTCTCAAGGACTTAAGATTATTAGGGGTAGACCACTGCTGCATGGCTGCAGTTTTCTTAGGGTCCGTATGAACCCTTGCACTGGTGATGACATGGCCTAGATACTCCACTTCATTACAAGCAAATTTGCACTTAGATTTCTTAGCATATAGTTTATGTAAGGATAACACTTCTAACACAGATCTCAGATGGTCCAAATGTGCAGACAGTGAAGTGCTATATACTAAGATGTCATCAAAAAAAACTAAAACAAATTTTCTGAGATATGGCTTGAAAACCTGGTTCATCAAGGATTGGAAGGTTGATGGAGCATTGGTTAATCCAAATGGCATTACCAAAAACTCATAATGACCTTCATGTGTTCTGAATGCTGTTTTAGGCACATCTTCCTCCTTCATTCTGATTTGATGGTAACCAGACCTGAGATCAAGCTTTGAAAAGATAGTTGCTCCATTCAACTCATCAAGCAGCTCATCAATGACTGGAATTGGAAACTTATCCTTTATAGTTATTTTGTTTAAGGCCCTATAATCAATGCACATTCTCCAGGACCCATCTGCTTTCCTTACTAGTAAAACAGGTGAAGCAAAAGGGCTAGTGCTGTTTCTAATGGATCCAGCAGTCAACAGCTCCCTTACAATGCCCTCAATTTCATTTTTTTGATAGAAAGGGTATCTATAAGGTCTTTGGCATACTGGTTGAGAGCCTTCCATGAGGGAAATCTGGTGCTCGTGACCCCTCATAGGTGGTAACCCTGTAGGAGTCTCAAAAACTCCTTCAAATTCTTGCAACAGCAGCTCCACTTCTGCAGGTATACTCTCATCCAACACCTCTTCAACTGCAGAATAGATTTGAAGCAGCAATCCCTTCCTTACTGACCCCTTAAGTAACTGCTGGCACTTGATGAAGGAAGTGCTTGAAGAAGGACTTAATCCTTGCAGCAAAACTTGTTGACCCCTATAATGGAACTTCATGGTTAACAGCTGGAAATTCCATTGTATAAGGCCCAATGTACTCAACCACTGAGTGCCCAACACAGCATCACAGCCTCCCAATGCTAGCACATGAAATTGGACACCAAACTCCACTTCTTGAATACACACAGCAACACTACTACAGAAACCTTGAGTCCTTATTACAGTGCCATTGGCCACCTTGACCTCCAAAATTCTTGAAGTATCCACCTGTAACTGCAGCCTAGAGACCAGAGATTCATCCACAAAATTATGAGTGCTCCCTGTGTCCACCAATAACACCAACCCACTATTCTTGATCCTACCCTTAACCCTCATAGTGCCTGGTGTAGGGGTCCCAGTTAAAGCATACAATGTAATCCCCATATCTTCTCTTTGTTCCATTGGTCTAATACCTTCAAACTCCTCCTCTACTTCAGTAACCTGAACTTCAGAAGGTATCTTAGGTGATATATCAAGCCCTTCTAACATAAACAGTTTAATATTTTTGCACTTATGCCCCGGCCCCCATTTCTCATCACAATTATAACATAACCCCTTCTTCCTCCTATCATCCATTTGAGCAGGACTAAGTCTTTTAACTGGTATTTTTGGTCTATTGTCTAACATCACATTACTTTTAGGCAGACCAAGAATTGAAGTAGTACCTGATTCCTGATGGCTCCTCAGGCTCTTCCTACTGCTCCACACATATTCTTCTTGAATTTTGGCCAATCCGAAAGCTTCATTCAAGGACTGAGGGTTGAGCATCCTTACAGGTAACCTTATTTCATCCCTTAAACCACTCAGAAAACAACTAAGCTTGTGTATGGGAGAAAGACCCTTAACTCGATTAGATACAGCTTCAAATTCTGCCTTATACACAGCCACTGTTGAGGTTTGCCTCATCCTGGTCAAAACCTCCATAGGATCATCGTAGGCACTGCTTCCAAATCTCACATGCAATGCTGGTACCAAGCTTTCCCAATCCGTGAACACCCTGGCTTCCTCTGCTTCCTGGAACCAAACCAATGCCTCCAAATCCATGTGAAAGGAAGCTATCAGTAGCTTCTCTGTGATAGGAGTTTGATAATACACAAAATACTGATTTGCCTTATACACCCAATTGGCTGGATCACTACCTGAAAATCGTGGAAATTCTAACCTTATAGATTTGGCAAACGACGAAGTTGAAGAACTTGGAACAGAATTTGACTGCACATTTCTCTGTGAAGACTCTTGATTCACATCTATGGAATTCAATTTTTGCAAGATTACATTGATATTCTGATTCATCGAATTGATATTCTGATTCATCTCATTCATGGTCCTGGTGTGAATGCTCTGAATCGTTTGCATTTCTTGGATATCTCTGTTATGATGGTCAGAAGAAGTACGAAGAGAAGCAATAGCTTCATTTACTGTGTTCATGGCCGCAGCTCTGGTTTCAGTCATGGTTCATCAGGAATGAATGCTCTGATACCAATTGATAAGAACAGAGAATGCAGTGGATTAAGGATGGTAATGGTGTTTAGTTTCTAGCTGAATTCGAGGTCAGCTGGTCCTCCATAAGAAGAAGAAGATAAACGCAGAGAGAAAGGAAAGAAGAAACTAAAAGATAGGTGCTTATTTTCATACCAATACAACCAGCTCTCTTGGTTTATATTCTACCCGCCCTCTAACAACTTTAACTAACTTTTGGAATATCCAACTGACTATTGCCAGCTGTAATCCTAACCACCTCATCATTCCACAACCAATTACAAGCCGTACCACTCATCCCACCCCTTAGTTACATTTACAACTTTTATTAATTGATGCAATCCTAACAATTCAACAATCCTAACAATTCAATCCTAACAGACACATAGAATTAGAGGCAAATCACAAGTGGGTAAAGTGTAATTATCCCTAATTTATAATATTAGCTAGGGAATAATTGTGGTCCCAAAAAGGAAAACTAAATGCACTACTTTTGAAACTAACATCACCTTTTTTTTTTTTTTTTTCTTTTTCTTTTTTATTTTAGTGGGAACCAAACACAAACATCACGTTCTAAAGGGCCCTAGGCTACACGCCATATTGAAAAAAAAGACAAGAATGCATAGTAGGTACAATGTAAATATCTCTTTTTCTTATCACACTTGAAAAAGTTAAAAGAATACATGAGTGATGATGGCAGCCCGAGTTTATCCAAAAAAAAAAAAAAAAAGATGATGGCAGCCCGATATATAATTTTTTATTCTCCCCTAATTTTCAGTTGAAAAAGTTTACCAATTTTTCAGTAAACTATGGCTACAAGTTATGGTATCAAATCATAGCCACATGTGAAGGAAAAAAAGAAAAAGAAAAAAAAAAAAAAAAAAGAGGTATTTAATAAAATATTCAACTTAAAAAAAAAAAAAAAAAAAAAAAAAAAAAAAAAAAAAAAAAAAAAAAAACTACTTAAAAGTTTTGTATGCAACTTCTATAACGGTTGAGAGCAAATCTTGAAATTTTGAGGAATATTGTAGTCATTTTAGATATTTTCATCATTTCAATATTTTTTGGAGGAATAATTTTGTTATTTTTGTAGTTTAGGATCATTCAATCATATTGGATAGATGGAGCATGATATTCAATTTTGTAAGGGTATTTTGGTTCGTAACTTCAAGATTTTACTAAAATTTCTATCATTTGGAGCTTTTAATTTAGATATAGGTGGAGCATGAGGTTTTTATTTTATGCAAAGTGAATAACCTTGCCAAGACTTAACATGTTGTGAATCCTCTTGAATGATACTTATTTTTAAGGCATTTTTGTCATTTTTGAGATTTTTGAATATCTTTGCCATTTTGTATGTTATAAGGGTGTTGTATGTTTAGGTGTGTTATCTAGTCAAACCTGTCCTTTAGAGGTGTGTAAAACATTTTCAAACCTTAGGCTTTGTTTGGTTGGAAGAGAGGAAAAGTGAAAGAATGGAAAATTGGGAGGATAGAAAAGTTTTGGTTTTCCCTCGTGTGTGTTTGGTTGGAGGAGTGGAAAAGTGGGAGGGTGGAAAACTCTTTTGTTTGGTTGGAGAGAAAGTGGGAGGATAGAAAATGTAGTTTATATGAATTGATTATTATGTCCTTGTTATAACAAAATACCAAAGGGTCTAATAAGTGTGAAAAATATGTATAAATTATAAATAAAAACTATAGATGAGGGCAAGCAAAAACTAGGTAAAATGAATAAAAATAAAAATAAATAAATAAAAACTTATAGTTGTGAAGAACCTGGGGACTGTTCCCTATGAAGAACTCTAAGAATATATGGGAAAAAAATAAATAAATAATCAAATAGCAAAGGGTTTAATAAAAATAAAATAACAAAATACCGAAGGGTCTAATAAGTGTGAAAAAATATTTATAAACTATAAATAAAAAACATAGTTGTTTAGAGCAAGCAAAAGCTGGATAAAATGAATTTAAAAAATAAAAAAATAAATAAATACCTTTGTGAAGAACTTGGAGACTGTTCCCTTTGAAGAACTTTGGGAATATATGGGAAAAATAAATAAGTAATCAAATAGCAGTAGATAAGGTGGAATATAATGAGAACAAGGCTAAAAATTAAAAAAAAAAATTAAAAAAATAAAAATAAAAATAAAGGAAGAAAGGAAAGAGGAGAACATAGAGACGTGCTGTGTGTAAAGATGAGAGTATTTGTATAATTTGCTACCCACATTATCTTTTCACCTTAGTTTTCCTCCCAAATTGGGAGGAAAAATTTTTGTGGGCCTAAAGGGAAAATTGTCCACACCATTTTATTTCCCTCTTATTTTCTCTCTTGAACCAAACAAATGAAAATTTCATTTTTCACCCTATTTTCCTCTTATTCTTTTCCATCCTCTATGTTTTCACCCAACCAAATAGGGCATTAGAGCAAGTATTTTTCTTGATCAAAAGAAAATGATTTCATTTTACTAAAACTTTCAACCAATCCAAATTCCCAAAAATAAGAAATACATTTTTTTTTTTTTAATTACGTCAAAACAAATGAACCATAGAAAAAAAAAATGCTAAAGTCCATGAATTGGCATATCAAATTGTAGGGTAAATATTTTCAATTTTTGGTAAAAGGAAAATGATTAGAAAATTCTTGTGTCCACGCTACACATCAGCTAGCCTTAGGCTGATTTTAATTCATATCACTATGAACTGGACAAATTTGTTTCAAATTTCAATAAAAACACAGAAGACATGCATCATTCTTGAATCAAAAACTTCATGCACTAGTTTGATATATTTTTATTTTTATTTTAGATAGTATATTACAACTAAATAAGTTTTCAATCCCGAACTCACTTATTAAAAGCCTCCATGTAAAATGGGAAAGACTATCTAGTCGAACCTGTCCTTATACTAGCAATGCTGAAAATAGAAGGCCTTAACAAAGCCTAGCCATGGAATGATTTTTTTTTTTTTTTTTTTAAATTTTTTTTTTATAATTTATCTGATGCATCAAAGGATTTGAAAACCAGTCAAAACTCTTTGTTTCCTCCATGATCTCTTGCTTGATTTGTTCTCATATTTTTTATATTTCCCTTCTCTGTGTATCACCTCTAATCCACCATTCGATGTTCTCTAGGTCAAAAATATAATTTAACCTCATACCTCTTATAATCCAAGCCTAGGGATGTTACACTAGAAAGTGTCATATCAAATAGGAAGTCTAGCTCCGAATACACTTATAGATATTCTCACAAACAAACTTTCTCACTTAAAAATGAAAAAAGAAAAAAAAAAAAAAAAAGAAGAGATCTTTTTCTAACTCTCACACATACCAATTAATGATAAATAGTGATTGTAGGGACTCAATTTAGGAAGGTTCCCCAACAATACATTTGTAGAGAGTGGGTCGAAAGGTTAGGCGCTCACAGGCTAACAACGGAGCACAAGCCACTTTTCTTTTATTGAAGGATAATAAGCCCAATTTACAACTGAGGGTAGCTCATCGGCCCTCGTCCGAGGAGGCTCTCCCTCCTCAAACTAACATTGCCCAGGAGCCATTTTATGTTCCTCCCCTTGAATCACCTCCCAAAAAATCCCCTCATAAACTGCTTTGCTCACCTTTCTTATATAGTCCTCTCCATCCTATCCCCTCCTTCCTTCTGTTGATCATCCATTGGCCTTTCCTCTGACTGTCCGTCCCATCAGAGACCTTATCCGTGCTCAAGTGGCTCACCATGATCGATGTTGCCTTGTCAAGGGGTCACATCCCCATTAATACGGCCAGGGGAGTTAGGTGAGCGCATTCAATGCAGAGGTGACAGCTCGCCTAAGGCTTGCCTCTTCGCCGTGCTCCTGTCGCCGACGCATGGCATTGCGCCCTCTCCTCCTCAAATATTCAAGGAGTCTCCTTTGGAGGGTGGTTCTCGTGTTCTCTCGAGGCCTCAGACGCCCAAGGGTGGGCTCTCCTCAGATATGTTCCTCGGGGGTCGGTCCTCATGCTTTCATCCTCGGACCCCTCATGTATCCTCGGCGTGGGCCCTTGGGCCTAGCTTGGAGTGAGCCGAGGCTACCTGATTTTCTGGCCCCACAGTGATAAATTATTTTCCTTCCACATAAAGGATTTTTATACATTGCATGCATATCATACCAATTGTAACTTGCTATTGCGTCATGATGCATGTGTTTTAAGTACCAAAGATTTTAATTAATAATTTCATCAATTTGGTTTGGAAATGTTAAACACTCCTAACTATGGCTTGTAAGCCATTGTCCCATGTGCTAAAGCATGGGTGTTCTGTATTCATTGAGCAACAATGGTTGTAATTGTATGGCGGTAAACATATATATATTTGGGACACCAATCAACTGTTAAGTCCATAAGCCCGCATTTCTCAAAACAAAAAAAAACAAAAAAAAAAAAAAAAAAAAAAAAAAAAAACCCATAAGTTCGCACAGTTGTTTATATACCAGTTGAAGATTTCTTAGCTACTGCCTACTATGACATCACTTCCTCGATTGGAACTTCAGGCTGAGGAGTTACTTAGAAGGCTGCCAAGATATTGATATCATTGGTTGAGAAAGTGATCGAAATACAAAAAATATTAATCGGACAATTCTTAATTTTTGTTTAAGAACTTAGATCGATGTTGAGGCCTAGGTCAATATTGTTAACATCACAAACAATAATAAAAATGTTGGGTTCTAAGACTTTAGGTTTAAATGTATTAGAACTTTATTTTGTAATATTGGCAAACCATGATCAAAATGTTTAGTCTTGCTTGTAGACTTGCTCAAAGTATGTTTAAGTGTAAATTTGGAATCGAGTAAACTGTAGGATTTACAGTGCAAATTTGTCTGACTCGATTGATCGAGAATTAGATTCAATCGATTGAAGCTCTTGCAGATTGTTTTTTTGCAAAATTTTCCAATTTAGCCCAAGCCTATTTGACGCGTAGGATTTTATGTTTTTCCTTAAGTATAAAAAGAAAAACTCTGGTCACATTTTAGAGGGGTTGTTTATGCTGTGTATGTGAATCTCTTATGAGATCTCAAGGTGTTTGCCTTCACATATACTTAGAGTTATCAAGAATCAAGATTATGTCAATAGCTTGATGATCAGTTCAGTTGCTGCATAAAAAGCTTAAAGATACACAAGTGGGAGTACTTGTGCTTGTTGTGAATTCAAGAAAGAAGTAGTCCGTGGACTCAGAGCTGTCACGTGGTCGTGGTAGTAAGTTTCCTACTCTAGGTAGCAATAGGATGTTAGTGGTCTAAATCGCTATTGTGTAAACTTCAATTCTTTCATAGTGGATCTGTTTTACCTTAAGGATAGCTAGGTTAAATCCTCCATAGATTTTTTACCCGTTTGGTTTTCCTGCGTTATCATATCATTGTGTTATTTATTTTTCGCACTGTTCAATGATATGGTTTATATGTGTTAACCTAAAATTGCATAATTTACCTAAACTAATCACTTGGCTAAATAAATAGGTTAATCTATTTGTGTTAGCTCTATTTTTTTAGATACTTTGATCTAAGAGTTGATCCTTGACCCCTGTTGTCATGGAATATGGTCACTCTCTTGTGATCCCACCTCACTTTGATGGAAACAACTATACTTACTAGAAAGTAAGGATGAAAACATTCTTGAAATCTATTGATAAGAAAGTCTAGAACTTTGTTGAATACGGATGGGAGATGTCCACTACTCCAGTAAGTGAGTGGAAAACTTCTCAGAAAGAAGCAACCGTTTTTAATAGCAAAATCATGAATGCTATTTTTAATATTGTTTTTTTTTTGGAGGAATTTAGGAGAATCTCTAATGTTGAGGTTGCTCATACTGCATGAAATATTCTCTAAACTGTGCATGAAGGCTTAAAGATAGTTAAGATTAATAAACTGCAACAGTTAACTTCTAGATTTGAAAGTATTAGAATGTCTGATGATGAAAGTTTTGATGAATTCTATGATAAACTGAATGATATTGTTAACTTTGCTTTTTAATTTGGGTGAAATCTATGATCAACTTAAAATTATTAAGAAGATTCTTAGATTTCTGACTGATGACTTTAGACCTAAATTGACTGTTATCACTGAAAGCAAGAATGTGGACTCCATCCCTATTGATGAACTTGTAGGATCTCTTCAGTTCTATAAGTTGGACCTACCTAAGATAAGCAAATCTAAATCAATGGCTATTAAGTCTGTTAATGTGAATGAATTTGATGATGAACTCTCTGGTACAGAGATTGTTTACCTTACCAAGAACTTTAAAAACTTTCTTAGGAACAACAATAGAAGGGCAAAAGGTAAAAACAATATTGAACCTAGAAATTTTAGGAAAAATGATCCACTAAGGTGAATAACACTAAAAAACCTAAAGAGAAAGTAGGTCAACTTTCTAATAATTCTATGGATCAACAATGTTTTGGCTGTCAATAGTATAGACATATGAAATCAGAATGTCCTACATTGTTGAGGTCTAAAGGTAAGGTTATGGCTATAACCCTTAGTGATAATAAAGTTTCTAACAATGAGTTTGGTAGTGATGAAAATGGAAACTTCATTTCTTTCACAGCTACTACTGTAGTTGATGAAAGTGTTGTTGTTAAAGAGAACCCTTCTGATGGAAAACTCTTTGAGGATCCAGATTTGCAAAAAGCCTACAATAAACTTTGCAAAGTTGCTGCAAAGGATGCTATGAGTGTTGATTTAGGTTTAAAGAAAATTTCATCTCTTGAACTTGACAAGAAAAATTTGCTTTTGAAATTGTATGATACTAATGAATTGTTAAATAATGAAAAGGCTGAGAATATGATTTTGACCGAGAATATGATTTTGCTTGATAAAGTTAAGAATTTAGAACTTAAATTATCTGTTGCTAGAGAACAAACAAGTAGGTCTGCTAGTTCTAAACTTCATCACATGCTGAGTGTTCGATAGTCTCCCTTAGACAAAACTGGTTTAGGCTTTGTAGAAAGCATCTTTGTGTCTGAAATTCATTCTACAAACTTTGTTTCTTCTTTTGAGCCCCCCCATGAGTAAGGTTGTCAAACTTGTAGAAGTTACACCTCCTAGGAAGATTATGATTGATCTTAAAAAGTCTAAGCCTAAGAATTCTATTCTTTCTAAGGACAAGTTGCATGATAGACCTGCCTGGGTATGTTATTTTTGTGGAAAGTCTGGGCACATTCGTCCAAACTATTTAAAGTTGCAAGCTACTAAGCAAGCAAATAAACTAAAAGTACATATGCCTCAAGCACAAGATCCTATAGTACTTATTAGTGAATTGGTAAAGGTTTTAAACTTTTATTCCAATCCTGGAGTCGCTTAACATTCTAATGTGAATAATAACTCCAATGCTAGAGTCATATCTAAAAAGTTTTGGATGCAAAAGGTTTTATCTAATTGAGTCTTTCTAGCATGGTCCTTGTGCTACATCGCTCTACTCTTTGTGATCATTTTTCTTTTTTGTCTTTGTTTTTCTAAGATTTGCATTGCATAACATTCATGCATTTCATTCTAAGTTGTTTTTGTTATTTCTTTTCAAAATTAAAAAATAAAAATAAAAAGGAAAGGAAAAGGGAAGCAAAATGTGTTTTGCATTATTTTTCTTGATTTTGAAATCAAGGTTGGCTACTTCATCTTTACATAACATGTCTATGTACCTTATTTAGCTTGGATGAACTTATTTATTGCACTTTACTAGTTTGAGCTTTGTACTGCATGTTGTGTAAGAAGATGTTTATAATTTTTGATCACTTGATCTTGATCTTGAAGTCACATGTCTTTGATTGTTGGACTTAAATTTATTGAGAAAAACATAAATAACTATCTTACCACTGTTTACTAGCCAGTCATGAACACCTTAGTGCATATAATAAGATTTTGTGCTCAAGAAAGTGTAGCACATGCACAAAAAGAACATAAGGTGTAATCTCGGTTTAAACGCTAAAATTAGTGTGTACATTATTGAACTATAATTAATTCAATCAAATAAAATTAGTGTGTATATTATCTTGGCATTTTTAATAAGTTTCTGATCAAATAAAATTAGTGTGTACATTATGAGGCAAACCAAGAAACTTACATGATTGCAAGTTTGTTTTCTAGGGAATGTGGGAGTTATATGATATAACTCTTTAGGTGATAGTCTCTTTGAAATTTATGTGATAAATTTTGTAGAAATTGTGATTGCTTACTATTCATATATCACCTCACATATATCTCAAGCTTTTGCTAGTTGCACACACTACATATGTTACTCTTTACTAAACTTTGTACATGTTATTGTGTGTGATTTTATTATGGCCATCCAAGATTGAAAATTCCTTGATTTTAATGCAAAATGTGTTTGAAGTTTGAGAATTTAAGGAAATATTGATTGAAAATCTTATTTTTGGGAAATCTAGGTTCAATATAAGTGTTTTTAAAAAGCATTTCATCTCATATTTATACATTCTATTCAAAAAGTACTTTGCTTTGAGGAGTTTCTGCATAAAATTGCTCTGTTTCTTCTAGATTTCTGATCGATCGAATTTGTTTCTCAACCGATTGAATTGTGATTAAAATTTTGGTTTGAATTTGCCTGGTTCAATCGATGCTCGATCGCTGCTAGATCAATCAAATGTAATTTTCAATTGATCAAATCTATTTTTCAAACAATCAAAAATTGTTCAAAGAGTTTTTTTAAAATCATAAGTTTTTCACGTGTTGGTCACTATTCAATCTTTTTCAAAAGTTTCTTCTGTCTCTCTTCGATTAGTCAAGATTCAAAGCAAGATTTTTGTCATTTTCCCTCAAAAATTTTCAAGGGTTTTTGTCTTCTAACTCCGGTAAGAAACTTTTGCCCCTCATTTTTCATTTATTTTCATGTTTCATACATTTTTTCATGTATTTTGGGGAGAAATTAGAACCTATGGAAAATTGGGGGTTTTGGTGCTTTCAATCAGTTCTTTCAAAATTGATCATTGGGTTTTTGTTATGGGATGTTATTAAATTGATCTTTGTGGTTTAATTTGATCAATTTGTTGAATTGGGAAAAACTAAATTTTCTAGGGCTTGAAACTACCCGAATTGAGGATTTTGTTCAATTGAGCATTAATTTATGAAATTGGCTTGTTTGGTTGATTGAATTGGTCATTATCTTCTATTATCTATCTTGTGTAATGATCAATTGGTCAATTTTTTGGGATTTTTGAAAGTGGATTTTCAAAATTTGGGGTTTTTGATATAAACTCTATGCTCAAGTCAATTTTGTGATTTTTAAAGTATAATTGAATTTTTCTCACTGTATTAGAGCATGCATAATGTGTTGATATTGTTCATGCATTATATAGATTGTTTTGCTTTCAATTTTTTTCTAACTGTGTCTGATGCAGTTTGCCCTGTGGTTTTCTTTTGTTTTTGTTTTTTGTCTCTTTTTTGTCTACCTTTCTACTTTTAGCATCATGGTTAGGAAGACTAGAGCCCATAGGACATCCTCTTCTTCTTCTGCTCCATCTTTTAATAGTGAGAGGTTCCTTATTGAGAAAAACCAGGAAACTTATGTGAAGCTGAACATTCGTAGGAATGTATGGGCTGAGAGGAAAATAGTTTTCGATGAGCTTAACCCAGAAATTAGGAGAAATTTTGAGCATAGGGGCTGGTTGCCTTTATTGGATGTTAACCATCCTCCTCTGGCTACCTTGATCAGAGAGTTCTACTCAAACTTCTTTGTCTACTCCTATGATTCCAACACTCTGGTGAGAAGTTAGATACGGGGTGAAGAGTACACCATTACTCCTATGGTAGTGGCCTCTACTCTTGGGGTGCCTATGGTCTAGCATCCTATCTATCCTTACGATGAGTCTCCTCCCCTTAATGACATCATGTCATATCTTACTAGGACTTCTATCTAGTGAGGTTCTGATCCTTAGATCACCTCTCATGAGTTGACCGAGATTCATTATCTCTTTTTCTAGATTTCTTGCCATTCGATCTGGCCCATCTCTCATTTGCATACTATTCCTCTAGAGAGATGTGCATTTTTGTATGCTTTTGTCACAGACGCTTCTATGAGTTTTCATCATCTTTTCATTCATTCTTTGATTGAGGTTCATAGGAATAGTTCTACTTCTCATGGTTTGTTTTTCCCCCATTTTATTCATCGGATTTTGTTACATTTAGGATTAGAGGAGTTTCCGGCGTTTGAGTCTGTTCATATTATAGCTCCTATAGGTGCCACCTTCTTTAGGCAGAGGGCTGCTCAGATGCGAGCTAGCTCTAAACATTCTAGAGTAGATTCTTCCTCTGGTGCACCTCCTCCTTCTCCTACTTCTTCTTTAGGTGATCCAGCTATTGATGTGTTTGTTGATCTGATTGTTGCTGCTGATCCTCCACCTTCTGCTTCGAATGTTTCCAACATTTATTGTATGTTGGACACTGTCATGACCATTCAGGTAGTTCATGGTCAACTTTTGGTGGACGTGCTTATTGAGCTTCAAGCCTTGAGAGCAGATTTGACGAGCATTAGATGGTCCCCTCCATCACCTCCTTTTGATGATGAGTGATTGCCCTTTGACAATTTGTCACAAAAAGGAAGAGTACATATGGATAGGAGTTTTTGTTGATAGGGGGAGTTTTTGTTGTATTTATTTATTTTTTTGGTTCATGTTGTATTTTGTTTTATTTGAGTTGTCTATGATAGGGGGAGATACTGTGATATGTTTATTTCTGTTTCTTGTTTCACATTATGCTACATTGTTTATTGATTTATATTTATAAGGTTATTCATGATATATGTCTTGTAGTTTATGATTATGTGAAATCAAGAATTTATTTTGTTTTACTTGTATTTTCCACACATGCGTTTATGTGTTTGTTAAGTGTTACAGAAATATACAGGTTGATTCAATCGTGCTGCTGTCTACACTTGCAACTGATAGATAGTAGTTAGGTTGAATTTGTTTTTGTGGGGCAATTTTTTTATAATGGGCTATTTTGTAACTTTGAGTACTTTGTCTAGTTTGTGTTTTGTCATGGATTGCCAAATGGGGAGTTTGTTGGGTTCTAAGATTATAGGTTTAAATGTATTAGAACTTCATTTTATAATGTTGGTAAACCATGATCAAAACATTTAGTCATGTTTTTAAACTTGCTCAAAGTATGTTTATGTGTAAAGTTGGAATCGAGTAAACTGTAGAATTTACTGTGTAAATTTGCTTGGCTTAATCGATTGAGAATTAGATTTGATCGATCAAAGCTTGGGCAGATTTTTTTTCTGCAGAATTTTCCAACTCAATCCAAGCGCGTTTGACGTGTAGAGTTTTATGTTTTGCCTTAAATATAAAAAGAAAAATCCTAGCCATGTTTTAGAGGGGTTTTTTTTTTTTATGCTGTGTATATGAATCTCTTGTGAGATCTTGAGGTGTTTGCCTTAACATATACTTAGGGTTATCAAGAGTCAAGATTATGTCAAGAGCTTGATGATCAGTTCGGTTGCTACATAAAGAGCTTAAAGATACATAAGTGAGAGTACTTGTGCTTGCTGTGAATCCAAGAAAGCAGTAGTCCATGAACTTGGAGTTATCACGTGGTCGTGGTAGTAGGTTTTCTACTCGAGGTAGCATGTTTTCTACTCGAGGTAGCATGTTTTCTACTCGAGGTAGTAATAGGATGTTAGTGGTTTAAATTGCTATTATGTAAACTTCAATTCTTTCATAGTAGATTTGTTTTACATTAAGGATAGTTAAGTTAAATCTTCCCTAGGTTTTTTACATGTTTGGTTTTCCTGAGTTATCATATCGTTATGTTATTTATTTTGTGCACTGTTCAATGATATGATTTATATGTGTTAGCCTAGAACTGCATAATGATATGATTTATTTTCTGCACTGTTCACTTGGTTAAATAACTAGGTTAATCAATTTGTGTTTAAGGGTCTAAAAACATACAAAAAATACCAAGACAGGGTGAATAGTGATAAAATAATCCATAAAAAATTAAGATTAAAAAAATTCGTCGAGATAAAAAAAAAATTAAGCGATCCCTATATCTACTTATTTTCAACTCCCCAAAAACAATTATTAAGCCCTTTCTAGTCTCTAGTGCCTAGGTCATTTATATAGGTTAATCAATCTTTAGCAACAGTTAATATGACCTTGTTCAGGGAGACAGGGACAAAACTAACTACCTTGTCACATGAGGAGGAATAGATTTTTTTTTTTTTAATTTTTTTTTTTTTCGGGAGAGGAGCAGGGGTTCCTGGCCGTCCAAAACTTAGGGGGCTTCTTGTTTTCCTTTTCAAATAAGCCAAAATGATAATATCAAAAAAGGTTTCTTATAATTTACTGTTCCACAAAAATTATTATCCTTTCTATACTTGTCCTCTCCCGTCCACTTTTTAAGAACTGTGGTTCAAACCTTAAGTTAAAGCAACTTGTTAAGCAATCGAGGTATACACATGGTTCTTAGAACCGGACCGGATCAAGAGGTCAGACCATTAAAACTAAAAATTGGGATGAAACTCGGTTTTTTAAGCCTAAAGAACCGAATTTTTTGTTAATTCCGTGAACCCCTAAAACCGGGGTTGGACCGCACGAACCGGTGAGAACCGTGCGGTCCAACCCCTTAGCAAATTTTTTTTTTTTTTTTCTAAAACCAAATTAACACAATTTTATTCTACTTAATTAAATTATCCATCTCTTACAAGGAATAAAAAAATTATAATTAAAATCCTTCAAAGATATTCAACTTTACTTCAAAAATTAATCTTAAATTTTAATGTTTTCATGGTTATTATTTTATTTTATTAACTTTCTTATTTAATTATTAAATATATGCTTGAAAATCATTAAATTTCCCTTACATATATAGATATATTAGTCAATTTTGCTAGTTTTATAAATTTAATATCTATATTTAGGTTTTAATTAATTATTAAATTAATTATGACGTCATCACAGTTCGACCTAGGTTCGATCTCAAAAACCTTGAACCTCTCCCTTTTACAGTTTAATGAACGGTCCGGCTCTGAAAACCTTGGGTATACATTCTAAAAAATTGGTTAACCAACTTTGTGGTTGTTCAAAAGAAATAATTTCTAGCATATCACTTTGCTTCATTGAGACTTGAGAGTCACACGACCATAGTTAAGCTAAGGCAATGCTCGTCAAACCAAAATTTTATAGGCTAAGCTTTATATTAAGAATGAACTTGAGCTTGAATTGATTTTCTTAGACTCTTAATTACTATGTTTAGGGTGTGTTTGTTTGGAGGTGAAATAAGGTGGATGGAAAATTTTGGAGAAAAAATGAGAAGAAAAACTTTTTTGGAGTGTGTTTGATTCGGTGGGAGGAATTAAAATAAATTGTGGGATCTAGATGTTTTCTCCCTGGGTCCACCAAAATGTTTTCTTCCCAAAATAGAGAGAAAACTAAAAAGAGAAAATGAAGCTGTTTAATGGACAAAAATTCTCTTATGCACTTGCACATGGTCTTTGTCTGTACATTACTCTTTGTTGGTGCAAACACAATAATAATGGAAACAACATAAAGAGAAATTGAATAATACGCTAAATATTATTAATTTGAAGAGATGAACACAACACTATTTGGACTGAAGCGTGACACTCACTCTGTTTAAAAAGATTCAAGCCCTTGATTGACTGATATTTGTAACTGATGCAGACCTTCTTTGACTTGTCTTTCTTAGGATAAAACAGCCCAACAAATGTTGTATGGCTCTAGAACAGCTTCTGTACAAAGTGTTCAAGCCCAAAACTCCACCAGAAGAACACCTTTCTTTGGCCCGAAATCTCTCAAGTATTTAGGAATATTGTTGAATTCACTCTCTCACACAATACTCTTTACTTTTAACTATTTCTCTTCATTCACTCTTGATATGAAATTAGTCCATAGCATAGCCATATATATAGTCTTCCAACCCTTCACATAACCTACGTGTTATTTATTAATTTAGAAACTTTTCTTAATTTATTTAATCTAACTTACATACAAGTAACTCTTTATTCAACAAATTATAACTCATCTCTTTATTCATCTTCAGTTATTTTGAGTTTCTATATATTTAATTTAAAATGTACTAATATTCCCCCACCCATTTTAATATTAAATTCGGAAAAAGAGAGATTACGAGGCAAAGAGGGATTGTTATGCATCATGAATGTGTGCTCTGCATTGAACCTTTACTTAGTGAAACAACAATCTCTACTCCAAAGTTAATAGTGGTCTCCGACTTGAACAATGACTGCTTAAGGGAAATAAAGTATTACTGCTCACACATAATGATCCAGGTGTTGACATGAACTTTTATAGCTAGCACTTTACGGCCGTGTGTTGATCCCAATTTTATGAGTGTATTTGAGATTAAGTCCAAATCTCATAGGGAGCAGCACCACCCCCACACTCACATAGTTGAAATTTTGTCAAGGGTGCTTCTATAATTTTGACACCCCATTCATACGAGCTACAAATTTCATTAAGATTTTTTTACTTAACCTTTCCACATTACAGGATAAATGCACTTATATTATAAGGATGAACAATTAAAAAATTATTTACAAAATAAATAATTTAAAAAATGAATAGTGCATTTCTTACGACCATCGTATGATTCGTTTTTCCCATTAAACCCACTTCTCAGGATCTCTGGTCCTTGGGTTGGGTATCCTCATACATGACTCATGATTCTATAAATTTTAGTCCCATCTCCCTCGATGTATTCCAGACCCTATCTTTTGCCTAGGCCTTGGTAAATGGATCTACAAGATTATCATTAAATTTAATATAATCCACAGTTATGATGCCACTACTCAAATAAGATCGCACAGTACTGTGCTTTTTTCTTATAGGTCTGGATTTACCATTGTAATAATGATTTTTAACTCTACCAATTGCGGCAGTGCTGTCACAATGAATTAATATAGGTGGAATTGGTTTTTCCCAAAGTGGAATTTCATATAACAAATCTCTAAGCCAATTTGCCTCTTCACTAGATGAAGCTAATGCTATTAATTCAGCTTCCATTGTTGAATTAGCAATTATTGTTTTCTTTTTAGATTTCCAACAAATAGCACCACTACCTAAGGTAAAAATATAACCAGTGGTAGAAAGAGAATCACCTGACAAAGTATTTCAATCGACATCACTTCAATCACAACAGGGTACTTCTTATAAAATAAGCCATAACTTTTGGTACCAATTAAATATCTCATAACTCGCTCAATAGCTAGCCAATGATCTTAACTAGGCTTGCTAGTAAATCTACTTAGCACTTCTACTGCATATGCAATATCAGGTTTAGTACAATCAGTAGGATAACACAAACTACCAATGATGCTAGCATAATTCTTTTGATTAAAAATCTCATCATCATTATTCATAGGAAATAAATGAATACTAGAATCAAAAGGAGTAACTACACTTTTGTGATCATAAAAATTATATTTTCTCAATATTTTCTGAACATAATGTGATTGATCAAGAAATATCCCATCACATGCTTTTGTAATTTTCATGCCCAAAATAAAATTAGTCTCACCAAGATCTTTCATATCAAAATAGCTTTTAAGCATACTTTTCATCTCATTTATAACATGCATATTTGAGCCAAAAATCAACATATCATCAACATAGAGACTAATAATAACACGTAAATTATTCCAAGATTTAGAATAAATACATTTATCACATCCATTTGATTTATAACCATTCTCAATCATGCAGGAATCAAACTTTTCATGCCATTGCTTAGGTGCAAGTTTTAAGCCATATAGGGATTTAGTTAGCTTCCATACCTTGCTTTTTTGTCCAGGCTCTACAAAGTCTTCGGGTTTATAATATAAATCTCTTCCTCTTGGTCCCCATTTAGAAAAGCAGGTTTTACATCCATTTGATGAATTTTCAAATAAAAAATTGCAGCAATAGCAATTAACAATCTAATAGATGTAATTCTTGACCGGAGAAAATGTATCAAAGAAATCAAGATCATCTTTTTGTTTAAAGCCTTTTGCAACAAATTTAGCTTTAAACTTATTTATTGTTCCATCCAGTTTCAACCTTTTTCTAAGGACCCATTTACAACCTATAGTCTTACAACCTGTGGAAGATCTACTAATTTCCAAGTTCTATTAGAAATTATAGATTCCATCTCATTATTTATAGCCTCTTTCCAAAATATAGTATCATGTGATGTTAAAGCGTCTTTTAAATTTTGGGGATTTTCTTCAATGTTAAAAACATAATAACCAGGACCAAAGTCCTTTTCAACTCTAGCTCTTTTACTCCTTCTAAGTTCAATTTCAAAATTTCTTGATTTTATAAATGTGAAGTAGAAGAACTAGGTTGTGACAAAATATTTTCTTCACCCCCACTATTTTTTAATTTAAAAGGAAATTTTTCTTGATGAAAAATTGCATCACCAGATTCAAAAATTATTTTGTTTTCAAGATAAAAAAAATCTATAGGTTACACTATTAATCGCACAACCAAGAAAAGCATAGGTAGTAGCTCTTATACCTAATTTAGGTATTTTAGGTTCAATAAGCCTTACATAAGCAAGACAACCCCATACTCTCAAGTATCCCAAATTTGGCTTATGTCCTTTCCACGTCTCATAAGAGTGTTATAGTAGTTTCATAGATAATTCCAAAGACTGAATAAATGAGTTGAATCCACTTGATTCATACTCATGGCCTCTATCACTTCTTATTCTTTTAATTTCTCTACCAAATTGATTTTCAACCTCTTTTAAAAAATCTTGAAATTTTTCAAAAGCATCACTTTTATTTTTCAACAAATAAATAGTAGTATATTTTGAGAAATCATCAATAAAAGTGATAATATATCTATATCCTCGACAAGTTAAAATTCCCTTAAATTCACATAAATTAGAGTGAATTAACTCAAGCAATTCAATATTTCTTATAACACTCTTATGAGGCCTTTTTGTAATCTTAGCTTGACTACAAGTTTCACATTTTTCAAAATCTTTTGATAGTCTTAGAATTAATTTTAAACTACTCATGATTCCCACATATCTACTATTTATATGACACAAATGAGCATGCCAAAAATTAATAGAAGAAAGCATATAAACTGAACTAGTAGATGCTTTATTATTCTAAACATTCCATCACAAGCATAATCCTTGCCTACAAATAATCTCTTTTTAGTAATTATATAATTATCAAATTCCATAATTTACTTGAAGCCAACCTTGTTAAGCAAAAAACTTGACAGCAAATTCTTCCTCATGGACAGAGTATAAAATACATCTTTCAATGTTAGCACATATCCAGAAGTGAATTTCAATTCAACCTCACTACTCCTAAGAACCTTGGTTTTGCTAAAGTCACCAAGCATAACAGTTTTTTCTTCTTCAAAAGGAGTGTACAACTTGAACCAATTTTTGCCATAGTAGACGTGCCTATTAGCACAAGAAGCTGCCCACCACCCTTCAACATATTGTATCATATTGATGTCTGTAATCATAGCCACTAAAGGCTCTTCGATTATGTTAGCCTACGGGACATATTCATGTTTTCGAAATTTGCAAAATTAAGCAATATGCCCACTTTTGCCACAGACAAAACAGGATCTATTAAATTGATCTTGTGAAGGGGGTCATTGGTTCTTATTTTTTTATTCATGTTTTTCCCCTTCCTTGAGGTCTATTATTATTTTTAAAGGCTCTCTTTTTGGACTTCAATTGATCATTTCTAGGAAAATGATTTTTGGGCATATTATTATTGGTTGAAATAAGGTTTACCTTTATGGTGGAAATGCCATTGCTCTCTTGTGTCATGAGTGTATCTTGTTCTGTAGCCTCCTCCTCCACACGGATGCGTGTGATCAAAGTCTCCAAGGATGTCTCCTTTTGTTTGTGCCACAAAGTCTGTTGGAACTCCCTTCAAGATTGTGATAGTTTATCAATTATGTCAGCTACTATCAAATTGTCTTAAATCCTTATGCCTTCGGATCTCAATTCTGCTACAATCATTTGGAAGTCTTGTGCTTAATCCACCACTGATTTTCCATCCACCATTTGGTAACGGAAAAATCTACTAGTAGCATACTTCTTTGCACCAGCCTCCTCGGTATCATACTTGCTTTGTAAAGCTTTCCAAATTTTTTTGGTAGAATTATAAGTTGTATCATAATAATTATAAAAATGATCGTCAAGACAATTCAAAAGATAAGAGTGACAATTATATTCATCTTTTGTATACTTATCTATTTTTTCTTGATGGAGACTATATTATTCCTCACTCATCTCATCGGTAGAAACCTTTGATGGATTCTTGTCAGTGAGGATGTAGGCAACTTTGAGAAGACTCAAGTAGAAGAGGACCTTTCCTTTCCACCTCTTGAAATGTGCTCCCTTAAAGAGAAAGGGCTTGTTGAGATCTCAAACAGGCTCATTTGGTTTCTCTTGTGTAAGCTCCATGTGATCTAATCTCCTTAAAATTTTTGATACAAACAAAATAATAATGGAAAACAACACAAAGCGAAACTGAATAGTACGCTAAATATTATTGATTTGAAGAGATGAACACAACACTATTTGGACTGGGGTGCGACACTCGCTTTCTTTAAGGAGATTCAAGCCCTTGGTTGGCTAATCTTTGTAACTGATACAGACAATCTCTGACTTGTCTTCCCCAGGATACAACAACCCAACAAATGTCGTATGGCTAGAATAGCTTCTGCAAAAAGGATTCAAGCCCAAAACTCCACCAGAAGAACACCTTTCTTTAGCCCGGAATCTCTTAAGTATTTAAGAATATTGTTGAATTCACTTTCTCACACAATACTCTTTGCTTTTAACTATTTCTCTTCATTCACTCATGATATGAAATTAGTCCATAGCATAGCCATATATATAGTCTTCCAACCCTTTACATAACCTACATGTTATTTATTAATTTAGAAAACTTCTCTTAATTTATTTAATCTAACTTACATACAAGTAACTCTTTCTTTAACAAATTATAATTCAACTCTTTATTCATCTTCAGTTATTTTGAGTTTCAACATATTTAATTTAAAATGTACTAACACTCTTTTTCACTTTTTTTTCTCTCTCCTAGATGTTGCCTCCTTTGTTTTTTTCTTCCCTCGTTGCACCTTTTTTTTTTCTTTGATTTAAGTATATGTTGCTCATATATATATATATATATTTTTTTTTTTTCTTTTTCTTTTTCTTTTTCTTTCTTTTTTGTTTTTTGTTTTTTTTTGGTTGTTTGTCAACTTTTTTTTTTTTTTTTTTAGTTGGGCATCATTTTTAATAAGCGTATATGAGTAAATTTATACAAACTCACTTTTTCCATGTCTTTACTTTTTCACTCCCAACCAAACAAAAATGAGAAAAATTAAAATCTTTTCTATCCTCCCACTTTTTCATCCTCTCACTATTTTTTATTCTTTCACTTTTCCATTCCTCCAACTAAACAAACCCTTAAGGTTAACTGACAGGCTAGCCTAAATGATTATACCACATTTATATTAGATGTACTCACAATATATTTGCATAACTGATGTGATTCAAATCCGACCACCAAAAAAGAAACAGAGGATGGTTTTGATGCACATGTGTGATTTGTGGTGGGTTGGGAACAATAATATATGGAAGGAAAAAATACACTTTTAGTCTCTACATTTTGAGCCTATTCTCATTTTGGTTCCTAATTTGATTTTACGCCTATCTCAATCCTCGAAATTAGAAATGACCCTAAAATTAGAAAATTATTTTCATTTTGGTCCCTACTGTCATGTCAAAAATGCAAAAAGCATACGTGACAAACAGAATGCACTGTTGACACACTGTTAGCACAGTAAATACTGACATAGCTAATAAAATAATAATAAGAAATTATATTTGGCATTTTTAAATGCTACTTCAATATTTAAATTAATAAAATAAAATAAAAAGCCAACTCAGAAAATTTAAACCAAAAAAAAAAAAACCTTAAATCTAATTTAGTTATTATTATTATTATTATTTTTTAACTTTCATTATTTTTTTCGTAAGTGCATGTTCAACCCAAATCCAAGAAATAAACCCAGCAATCAAACCAATCTCTGGCAAACCCTAAATCCAAATCCAGCAACCAAAATTTAATCTACACCAAATCCAGGAAAAAAAAAGAAATAAATGAAAGAAACGAAACCCAATCATAAGTAAACTGAATAAATAAACCCATAACACAGTAACCGACTCAATCTCCAGCAAACCCATAAACCCAGAATTTTTCTTGGAAAACAAATATGCAAAACAAACCAAAAACAGAAAACAAATACACAAAACTCCACATTCTCTCCAAAAATCTAAAACACAATCAAACCCAGAACAAGAGTAAGGATACCTAGCACACTTCACGTTCTCACAATCAAACCCACCACCACCATCAATTAAGAGCAAGTCGAACCCAGCACAAATAAACCCAGAACAAGAGCAAACCCAGGGACCAAAATGGAACAGATCAAAGTCAAACCACCAATTTGAAACCCATATGAATAGATTAGACCAGCAATCACCACTGTTGCCATCGATCAGTCACTAATGGACAAATCAAGCCACCGCAACCCATGCCAACAACAAACCTAACCAACGATCCACCCCCACCACCACTGGGTCAACCACAACTTCACAACCACTACACTAATTTGAGCCCATCTCTTTCTCTAAACTCAGATCAAAGCCAGATCCCAAAGAAAAAGCTAAAAGAGAGAGATCTTATTCGAGAAAACGAAGATTGTTCAGACCGTTTGGATCTTTGGTTCCGTTAATGCGTTTTGAAAATTGGTCACCACAGCTCCCTGTATAGTTTTTGATCCCAGAGGTTTTGTGAATTGGTTTCTTATTTGGATGTGGGAACCAAGTTTATTTGATGCTAGAGTTTTTGTTAATGGGTTTTGTGCATGGCTTGTTATCTTCAGATTTCAAAGTTTTTTTTTTTTTTTTTTTTAATAATATATCTTTTAATTAAATTATTTTTTTTTAATTTTCTGAGTTGTTTTTTTTTTTAAATTAATTTAAATGTTGATGGGCATTTAAAAAATGCCAAATATATTTTTTTATTATTATTTTATTAGTCATGTCAATATTTACTGTGTCAATAATGCATTCCGTTTGCCGCATATGCTTTTTCCATTACTGAGATGACGATAATGGCCAAAATAGAAATGATTTTCTAATTTCAAGGACTGAGGTAGGCGTGAAATCAAATTAGAGACCAAAATAAGAATAAACCTAAAATGTAGGAGCTAAAAATGTATTTTTGCCTATATGGAAATGCTGAACCGACAATTTTTTTTTTTTTTTTTCAAATTACTATTGTGATAAGTAACCAAAATGAGAATAGACTCAAGATGTAAGGACTAAAAGTGTATTTTTGCCTATATAGAAATGCTAAACCCACATTTTTTTTTTTTAAATTGCTAATGTGATAAATAATTATTGGTAAATAAAAAAATTATTTAAGTAATAAAATCCATTTAAAATTTACCATCTCAACGAATATGTAAAAAAAAAAAAAAAAAAAAAGAAAAAAAAAGAAAAAAAAAGGGGTTGCCGTAGCATTACTCCAATAATATATGTACTAGTAGCGGTGCTGATCACTCCTGAACATACACATGGCACCATAAAATTCTATTATATTAGACAGCGGCTGATATAATCACATGGCAAAGTTTGTATAGAATAAGACATGCGTTGTCGTCAATGGCAGGAAGCCCCGTCTTGACATGATTTGCCGAGAACAGATGCCCTTAGAAATGATTGAGTACCCTACTCCTATGCTTTTTTTTCCTATCTGTAATGTAATTATTGACGTTCACGTGATAAAAGAACATAATGCTTTTTTTTTTCCTTAGATTATACTATCTTCTTTTCATGTCATAAAAGAAAAGCTTAGCCATAAACCTATACAGGCATATATGGTATCCAGTATTCACAAACGGGTTATGTGCTAATTATGTTTTCAAATTTAAAAGGAAGGCAATCAAATTACATGTATCAGTTAATTTCTTGTTCAATATATTGACTTTATTCTTATCTTTTATGTGCTTAAATATTCTTGATTTAATTCCATATGCTCTTATATATCTACCATTTTGTGATTTATATTTCCTTATTAGAAAGTAGACTTGTTACCTTCGCATGGCCCCCCATGGTAAGTTGTTTGAGGGAATTGACTTATTTGTCTCTCCCTCCGGACACTCCCATGTTAAATGAGTGGGAAAGTCTAACATATGTCAGAGAATTTATTCCAGTGACAGAAACGTCATAGCAGTGATCAATTCCATTGTATGAACGAAAATTAACAAAGTGAAAACAAATTTCTTCTTCATAATAATAAAAGTGACTTCATTTTCATTACATCCTTCAGAAGGTATGCATATATATTTGGTTACTACCACATACACTCCTGATAAGGAACAACATAATCATAATTAGTAACTAATGAAACCACTTAATAAGGACGTTCGCCTTCATAATTACCCGGAGGATCATAGCTGCAAATGACGAACATCCATCCATTGTGGCACTTGACTCTAGCACACCCAAGATGAACCGAATCACGCCAAACAACCTGAGTATAGTGCAGGCACTCACCACCGACACATTGGTTGGACTTGTGGTTATAGTAAGACTTCTCTGCTATCCACAAATTCACTGCATCCACTCCGTTTAAGTTATCATAACCTTCAGCAAGATTTTCTCCATAGGGCCCTTCTGAATGTTCCAAGTTGCAGTCTCCCGATCTCTTATTAGCATAATTTTGAGCATAGGCTGCAATTGTGTAGTTCCATCTAAGTGGACCAACACCAACTTTGGCACGAGCTGCATTGTGTGCATTGACAAAGTCTTGGTGGGAGCTTTGGGCTAGGGAGACATGAAGTAGAGCCAACCCCAGGAAGCATATGGCCAGCAAATACTTGGTAAACCCCATTTTTATGTGTGCGCAAGGGAGAGCTAGTTTTTAGTCTTCTGGTTCTGAATGAAGATGGGATATGTGATTGAGGTATTTATAGGCAAGAGCGGTGATCAGTACGTTATGGCTCAAGTGGGGTGCCTAATAAACGCACCAGCATTTGGGCCAGGTTTCTTATTTGGGTAAAAAATAGTTCACCACGCCTATTATACATACTTTTACACACCCTCAAACTACACGTAAATGGTGAGAGAGCGTGCATAAGAAACACTAAAATGCTTTCTTATATTTAGGCAAACACTATTAGTTCCCAAACTATTTTTTTTTTACTATTTTTGTGTCATTGTAACTAAAATAAAAAAGGAAAAATGTTATATCTGCAATGATTTCATAATACTTTCTCAACAAATTAAATTATATATGGCAGGTTGTTACGGGTTATTATTAGTGGCTAAAAAAATAATTTCAATGATAGATTTAATTTTGAATTAGTGATAACTTACCACTTATGATTTATTATGAAATTGTTGTAAACATAACACTTCATAATTAAAAAAAAAAATGTGTTTTGGAAATAGAGAAATAAAAAATATATATTTAAATAATTAAAATAATGTCTAGAATAGAAAATTTGAAATGAGTTACAAAAAGAGATTAGGTAGTAGATTATTATTCGAAAATATGGAGAAAAATAGAAATATGATGTGAATGCTCTTTATAATTATTATTCAAAAATAAATAAATAAATAAATAATAACGAGAGGTGAAAGTAAATTATCAATAAAAAATACACAGAAGCTTTAATAAATAAATAATACACAAAAATCATAGTTATTAAATCTGGATTGGCCGTGATCCATTACCTAAACCGTTTTGAATCATCAATTATTTTTTTTAAAAAAAGTTTTTTTATGTTATATTATAATTGTCAAACCGAGTCAAACCATATGGTAATTTTTGTTGGGCTTGTATATTTTGTTTTAGATTTAGATTTATTAATTTTTTATGTCCTTGAAAATCAGAAAAATACTAGAGTTTCAAACTTTTTTATAAATTGCTTATGTGGTAAATAATTATTGGTAAGTAAAAATGTAATGTAAGTAATAGGCCAAAATGTGAATTAATAAGAGTTTGCTATCTCAACAGTTAGTTAAATTATTGTATAAAAGTTTATAACTATAACATTACTTTTAAAAGAAACTATGATATTGTTAAGAGCAGAGTGTAATTTTATAGAAAAATAAATTGCTTAAATTAATACCTATATATACTAATATTAAAAAAAAATAAATAAATAAAAATTTGTGGGTGCCATTGCCCCCAAGTCCATATCTAAATCCGTCCATGCCTGGTACCAGCAAGAACTTCTCATGTGACGAGAAGGGCCAGTATCGATCGGTTCACAAAATGAAAAGCTATAGTGGCTTTCTATATGGAACATGATTTGTTCTTATCGAATAAATTATACAAGCGAAAATTAATATTCATTCTAACTATTTTTAAGATAGAAGAAAATTTATATACTTGGCGAAAAAAATTTCATTATAGATTTTCTTTTTAATGGTCAAGATTCCTGCCTCTATATTCTATAATTTCTAGTTCAACTAGCATGAGAATCTCGTTGCAATGATTAAGTTACTTTATTTTTCATCAATCTATATATAGTCCATTAGAAGAGAGCTCAATCATCGCCACAAGTAAACCCAACATCAAAGTTTCAAATTGAAGTAATCTCTTTGAATAATATATGACAATGTTAGTCCCAACTTCTTTTAATATTATAATATTTTGCTAGGTCAGTTCTAACTTCTAAACTTCAAAATTCAGAGAGAAAGAGAAGTCAGCAATTTCAGCTGCGCAACCTAAGGTCATTCTCCTAACAGTAGTCTCGTGAATATCAATACATGCACATTCCCCTACCATGTAATATTTAATTAAAAAAAATTAACATTGATAAGCTATATTAATCTATTATTGAGGGCGCCAACATTTCACGGATTATTATCACCATGACTTTAGGCACCATGTTACTATCTTATATTAGCCTTACATTATTTATCAGAAAGTTATGAAATTTGGAAACAAATGCTTGGAACATGCCCTCTTTTTCATAATAGATCATTCACATTAGGAAGGAATAACCTAAGACTCTAGGAACATGCCTCTTTCTCATGCTTGATTTCCAAGCATAAAAGTGTTTTGATAGACCAATCAGATTAGGGAGGAATGACCCAATAATATATTTGAGTACCTGCGCATTGAGTGGTCCAAAGTTCAAACGACCTAGCTTTTTAAGTTTTAACCATTATTTGTTGAAACTTGTGTTAGGGCTTTGAGTGACATGTAGGAACTCACAGGATCCGCATCAGCGGGAGGTTTTCAGGAAATAGATTGACCGCAAAATCAGCCATCGATGGTAGGAGTAGGAAAGGAGTTCTACCATCAAAACATCTCTTTCCATTGCTTTCAAAATGTCTACGGATTTGAAATCCTCTGCAAAAGTATCCTATCGTAGCGTTTTTAAAATTTTAATTATTCATTTATAGTTGAGAATTTTGTTACAATTAAGGGCCTTATAGTTAAATTGGTATCTCCTCGTGCACAAAGTGATTGAAGGTTTAAGAAGGAGAAAGGGTTTGAGTTAGGATTGGCCACATATTGTAATTATCTTTTTAAAATATAATTTGCTACATTGTTAAAACATGGTACTAAGTTTGACATAATTAATCATTGTAGAATGGACAGTTTAAATTTTTACAATGTCAATGTTTAAACAAAATATAAACGGATTTCAATTTTAAATTTATTTTATTTTAAAATTCTTGAAACTTTTTGAAATAAAATTTCAGTTGAAAGAATTTGCAATTTCTTGAAACATAGCTAATAGAGTTTTATCTAAACTAAACTATAATTGGAGTATAATTTAAAATTTCAAGAAATATGACTAATAGGATTTTCTTTTATTAAAAAAAAAAAAAACTAAAGGTATGTTTAATAACTGTTTTTCTCTTTATTTTCTGTTTCTAAAAACAATTTTCTATTTTTGAGAGTAAAAAACTTGTTTGACAATTTGAAATGAACAGAAAACAAAAATTGATCTCAAAACTCAATTTATAAAGGAAATTGAAAACGTACAAAAACTTGTTCTTTCTTTACATTCCCAAAAATAAGTTTTTGAATAAAAAACAAAAATTGTTACTAAACATAACCTAATAGGCTTTTACCTAAAGTAAACTATAATAATTAATGATAATTTAACCATTTGTTGTAAACAAAAGGTAGCCATTTGGCACAACCACGATTTATAGGCCAACTTTTATTATACAGTAAATAATTTGTGATTATTTTCATAAGTGCATCTTTTAAGTTATATAAAAGTTTTTTTTTTTTTTTATCTGATAATTTATATAAAGTTATTGTGAAGAACCGTGAAACTTTCAAAATATATAGTTTAAATTATTTCCATTTCATAGTAAAAAAAAAAAAAAAGAATTATTTCCATTTCAAAATTTTAAATATTTCTCATAATAGTTTTATTTAAATGAATTATCTCTATAAGATAATTCCATACTTTTTTGGCTAGATTCCATATTTTTGAGGGATTATTATTCAGGTATTTATTTAAATATTTACTTTATATCATATCATAGCAGATAGTATTATATAAAAATTTGAACTTATAACTCATGGCCACGTCAAGTGGCCATCTTCTCATTGTGACAAACGTTACATTCTCATTAATTAAGATGATTTACAAATAAAAGTCTATTAGCTAAGTTTTAAGAAATTTAAAATTCTACTTCAACAAAATTATATTTTAAAAATTTTGAAAATTTTTTCAATAAAATTTAAAATATATTTTAGTTATTTTGAATCTTTGGTCATATATCATAATAATTTTTTATTTCAATATAATGAAATTTGCACATTAAATGTTTTCCTTATGCCATGTAGGTCAAAATATATTTGTATTTCAATAGTTTAATCTAAATGAAAATCTGCTAAATTTTTAATAATATTTTTAAAATATATATTTCTTTTATATAGAGTTTTTAATTAATTCATGTGTTTCACAAGCATACTACTATTATTTATATTTAAAAACTTAAAGCTTTGATCATTGAAATTTGTTGTTTGCAAAAATATTTGTTGAGCCGGTTATGTTTACCGCATACAAAGAATGCATAAGAGCCTTGTAGATCATGCTAGCCAACACCTCTTGATGTTTCTAATGAAAACATTTAGGTTTTAAATTCTTCATCCCCCAACTATCAAATTGT
The DNA here is from genome assembly GCA_030445155.1 of Quercus variabilis. Classification (NCBI taxonomy): domain Eukaryota; kingdom Viridiplantae; phylum Streptophyta; class Magnoliopsida; order Fagales; family Fagaceae; genus Quercus; species Quercus variabilis. The sequence continues at coordinate 30,776,762 of CP129455.1, read as the reverse complement.
CAAAAAGAAATCTCAATAAGTAATACTTTTTTTTTTTTCACGGAATATCTCAATAATTAATATTTGTATTAAGTATGTTATTATATTCTATTAATTTTAACTCATTAAGTTTTTTTTTTTTTTTTTTTTTAAGTATTCTTAATTTTTATTAAGTTTTAATTAAAAATAAAATTATGTTGCAGAGTGTCCATTAATTTCCAGAGTACCCGTTCCGTGTATAAACGGCCATGCATGCATCTATGTATGCAATTAAAACAATAAACAGGTTACCATATTATAAATATCAAACATTTCTCTATAACAATTAATATATCACTTGATACACCAGCAAGAAGTTCTCATGTGACATGCAGGGACAGTATCGATTCACAAAATGGAAAGTTGTAGCGGCTTCTATATGGAATATCATTTATTCTTATCTATGAATTATAAAAAATAAAAAATAAAAAAAAAAACTAATAAGATTTTTTTTTTTTAAAAAAAATTTCGAGAAGAAAATTCATTCTAGACTTGCATGAGAATCTCTTTGCATTGGTTAGGTATTTTCTTTTTTCTTTTTCTATTTTTTGCTGAGATTGGTTAGGTTACTTTCTTTCCATCAATCTGCTTCTCAAAAGAATAAAAAATAATAAAGTAAAATAAAGTAAAAAATCATCAATCTAAAGTGCATGCATTTGAAGAGAGCCCAATCACCGCCTATAATTCCTAGAACATTTTGCTAGGCCACGTTTAAACTCTTTTTTTTCTTAGTTTCAGTAATTTGCGTCTTTGACATAAATCAAAACTTGAGAGAGAAGGAAAGTCAAAGATTGGATAAGGTATAACAGTACGAAGGCTCGTGAATACATACATAAATTCCCCTATCATACTTTTTATTAAAAAAAGCAAAGATTGTATAAGGTATAATGTTTCACGGATATGTATCACCGTAACTTTAGGCGCCATTTTATCCTTTCATTCTTTCTCAGAAAGTTATGATATTCCGCTGAACTCACGAGATCAGCGGAATCAGCCATCGACTGAGAAAAGGAGCAGCTGACTACTTTTCCAGCATCTCTTTTCACCACTGTCAAATGTCTATGGAATTTTTTTTTTTTTTTTTTAATTTGTTTTGATGCAAATTCTCATAAGTTCACCGTTGGTTTATATTTTCTCTATATACTCTCAATGTTTGCAAAATTTCAAAGTTATCTGAGATCAATAACATTATTTAATTTATTAAATATGAGTTTATGGATTAAATAATATATAATATTCGATTGGCACAAACTATGACATGCACATTAATAACGTAAAGAAGATGTATTCAAATAGTAGGATTTTTAAAATAATGGTTTAATAAAATAATTTCAAAATAATTAATAAAATTGTTTAAAATTCATAGGTAGTGTAACATTGCTTGAAATAATACTAAATATAACTAAATAATGTTATGACACAATTGTTGAAGTGGTTAAAAGTGAGTGGTTTACAACACTAACATACGTGGATTTACTATTTTTTTCTCAACCACTCAAAATCGATCACTTCAATAGTTATTAAAAGAAAAATTGAAAAAAAAATTGTGTACATAGGTTTATTTGGTGTAACGTAATCCTAATATAATATAAATTAGTACTGTGTAATATGAAATCTACTTTTTTTTTTTTTTTTTAATTTTATAATTTTGATGAGAATATGAAATCTAACGTAAGTAATTGATGATGTAATTTATGTCATGTATATGAACTACATAATTATTTAAAAATTTCATAGTTGATATTTTAAAATTTTTAATATAAAATTTCTTTATAAGGATTCTAATCACAACGGTAGTTGACACAATACAAATTTACTTATTTTCTTCGGCCCAAATTAGATAGGTAATGGGCTCACCCCACTTATTATATAAGTTGTTCAAAAAAAAAAAAAAATTCACAATAGTTTTACAATAGTTGAGATGTATCATAAGTCAAAATAAAATAATTATAAATATACACAGATCCACAACTATTATGAGTATTATGAAAATATTGTGACATTTTGTTATAAAGTTGAAACGAAAAAAATATCCTTCCCATGAGGCTAGTATTGTTTTAAGATTTCATCTATGATGCCAAAAATATTGTAACTCAGCTAATTAACATTTTTTGTGTTTTTAAGACATTCAGGGTATACAAAATCGTTTCTTTTTTCCCTTCTTTTGGTAGCATCGTGGTTTTATAAAACTCTCCTACAAATTCATGAAAACTTTGGTTGTTCTAGTCTCTTCTGTTCCACAAATTTATGAAAACTTTGGTTTTATAAGAGTCAAGTTGTAGAGCTTATTATTGTTTCTCATATCATTCCATTTTTTTATTTTGCAGTAACCATGGGTGTGACCTATGCGAGTCACATGCTATCAGAGCATTACACAATGTATCACTTTCTTCTATTTATTGATCACTTCAGGTGCATGACAGTATTAACTAATTGGTAAATGTTTAACAAGAACCATTCATGCTATTTTCATTTTTTTTTTTTTCCAAATCTAAAAGATTGTGGTCAAAATCAATATACTTGTTTGCCTGGCTGCATGCACCAATGCAAAAGTCATGCATGGTTATGGATGGTTCCATCCATCCACCACCATGAAAACAAGAAGTGAATTGGAGATTTAGGTGAGAAAGGGTTCAAACTCCAGGATTACTAACATAATATAATTGTCTAATAAAAAATAGGTGTCTTGTATTTCATTTACTAGAAGAGAACTTTTCAAGTATCAAATTACGAGATTTAAAAGTCCTAGATGAAATGGAAGCAATTCACCTTTACATAGCTACTTAATGGTGCGCTTGGAATCCAAATTTTAAAAACAACCATAAACCACAGCACTTCAAGTTGAAAGCAAGTACGTTCAAAATCAGATAAAGATGTAAATGAATTGCCACCCAATGAAAGATGGATGACTTTATAATTTATTTTAATCTTTTTCTCCTAAATTAGTTTATTTATGAATAAAAACATTTGGTTTTATTCATAGAGTTCCAATTAATTTCTATTTCACTAATTACAGTATATCATATCTTAAAAAAAAAAAAAATCCATTTTTTTTTAAATAATTAATTACCTAACAAAGGGGGAAAAAAAGAACATATCAGTATATCAGAATATAAGGTATAAATGGTGGAGCATAAACTGAAATATTAAGAGTGGAACCGAAAATTTGTATTCCTTATTTATTATTAAACCTTTTTAAATCATAGATGGAGATGCTTGATTAAACATATATAGCTCTTAGTAAGGTTTCTGGCTAACATAGTTGCCAGGAGGATCATAGTTGCAACCAATGAATGTCCCTCCATTGTTGCACCTCACTTTAGCACATCCTAGACGAACTGAGTTGCGCCAAACCACCTGAGTATAGTGCAAGCACTCCCCACCAACACAAGAGTTAGAGTTGTAGTCGTAGTTGGCTTTCTCATCGACCCACATCTTCACTGCATCTGTGCCTGAGAGGTCAGCGCTGCCCCATGCAATGTTTTCACCATATTTTCCACCGGAGTGCACAAGATTGCAATCTCCAATACGCTGATTAGCATAGTTCTGTGCATATGCCGCTACAGTGTCATCCCAAGTTAGAGATGGAACTCCCACGTCTGCACGGGCTGCATTGTGGGCATTAAGGTAGTCTTCTTTGGAGTCTTGGGCAAGGGTGAGATGGACTAGGGTTAAGCCCATGAGAAAAATAAAAGCTAGTGAAATCTTGCACAACCCCATTTTAATGCAAAGCAAAATCTTAAGTGATTGGTGGAGAAATAAGGTTTGTGCATGAGGTATATATAGGGAATTAGGGATATACGTAGCGTGAAAAATGGTGTGATGAACATTGGAAGTAATGGTTGAATGTTCAAAGCACAATGTGGAAAACGTTAAGAGGAACTAGAATAGTATTTGCTAATGACGGAATAACTATAATTCGTTTGTTATCCAAATTACTTTCAGTTAAAATATTTCATTTGAAGAAAGCATTTTTTTTTTTTTTTAAGAAGAAGAACGAAAGCATAATGACTTCTACGTAGATAATGAAATACCATTCGAATTTCAGTTTTGATTCTTGACCTTGACTATAAACAAGAATACACTTTGGGCTGCCCAATTCTCTAGAGACTAGAAACAAATGGTGGTAGCAAACATTTTAATTTTCAAATTGAAATAACATAGCATCACTTAAAGTCATAAGATATTATTCTTAAAAGGCAACTGATTAATTATGTATTTAATATATTACTTCCATTATTTTTTTCAATACTTTTGCTACATTTTCAAGACCATCAACAAATAAAATTATTTACAGTCTAAGTTTACCAAAAAGCTTACTCGTTTTTTTTTAATATATTACTCTTTTTTTTTCTTTTTTTGATACCTTGATGGTTGGAATTAGGGGAATTTCAATCTTAAATATTTCTATTGAATATAACAAAAGATGTAACTAGTTGAACGAAAAAACTTTTGACAAAAAGCTCTCTAACTCCAAAGGATATTGATTAATGTTTGTCAAGGTATATGATTTTTAAAATGAGCGTTAAAATATATGTTTTGCGATATATTGGAGCAAAATCAATGCATTTACTGGTTATTACCTCATAGAGTCATAGCATGTCATACTTTTTGACCTGCATAAAATCTTACCTAAGAAGTCTGTCAAATAATTACAAGGAAATAACAGCGCATTTTGTTGCAGAAAATGAGCCGAGTCTGCTGTAAACAAATTCTCAGTCCTTGGTTCAGGTTTTATAACATGACTTGGTACTAGTCTAGTAGATAGGGAAAATACCCTCCCATGATTAGGGATTTTGACAAAGCTTCAAAGATACCCTCCCATGATTAGGAGTGGATTTCAATTATAACTTAATTGGTAAAGTCATTAGTCATTGAATAAGAGGTCCAAAATTTAATATTCGCCTACACGAAAAAACAATTAGAGTATTGGTCTTGTGATAATAAAAAACCATAATAATGGAGCGAGTGACACCTCTAGGAATTTTTTCTAGGGGGTCAATGAAAAAGGGTATTTTGGGTAGAAGATAAATCTTACGGTCTACATGTTTTTCATATTACAAATTTGTCCATAATACTAACAAAAGAATAATAGATAAACTATACATTTGGTTGCCATATTGCTTATTAATTCAATGAACATACTAATTATTGTTGTTGAGAATAAATTTTGAAAATCATCAATTATTTCTAAATACAATAAACATATTAATTATTGTATTAAGTGAATTTTAATTAATTCTGTTTAGAAGACTTTTATTTATCAGTTTCTACACTCTTTTACAATTATTTTATTTCACAATTTAACTCAACTTTGATAAGATTCTCAAAAAAAAAAAAAAAAAAAATGATAGCTATTAGTCTTTGTAATTGTATTAGGAAAATTTTTGTTGTATATGTTAACATTTGCTTTTTTCTTCACTTAGTTACTCTCCTGTACCATGCCCCTTGTGTTATTTATTATTTTTTTTAGAATCACTCTCTATCTAATTGTTTAATTGTCTTTCAGTGTTAATATTTGCTATCCACAAACAATTAGATTTTTTTTTTTTTAATGGTGAAGGAGCAATGGAGGAGGAGATATAGAGAGAGAGAAACGTAGGTTTAGAATTTAGAGAGAGAGAGAGAGACAAACAGAGAAAAATGAGAAACATAGAGAGAGAGAGAGTCAGATGTCAAATTTTGTTGGGCTTAGAGATAGGTTTAGAATGTAATAAATGAAAGTAATTAATGAGATTCTAATAAAAATATTTGTAATAATGAAAGTATTTTTTAACTATTGGATCTACTTAAATCTAATGGTCTAAAAAAAGTGTAACTTTTTAAAGTTACACCGGGTATAACTTGAACCCATCTACATATATATATATATATATATATATATATATGTATATATTACTGTGTTATGCACGTTATAAATTAATAAGGAATATTCAATTTCCAGTAAATTAACGATGACCACGGGGACAACTACTTTGTTTGAGAAACTTCATCGTAGGCAGTAACCTTGGACTCTTCAACCAATAAAATCGTAATGGTTATGCAGCCATAAATAACTTCTTATGCTAATAAAGTAATACTTGGGATATCTTCGTTGTCGTTTTGTATTTGGGTCAATCTCAATGCTTTTAATTTTAAATTTATCTACTAATAATAATCATTTGTTTTACTTTTCTATTTTGACCTATATAAGGTTCATCTAGAAAGCACATGCTTTTCCGTTAGGTCGTTATCCAAGCTAACCAACAATCACTGGAAGCACAATGACCATGATCTTAGGATGTGGTGACATCAAATGATTAAAAATGAATTTTTTTTCTTCTTGTTATTCAATTTCATAATTTGTTGACTTGTACCACTTTCCATTGATTTCTCATAATTGTACAAATCAACATATAAATCATCAAATTAGGTGTGGGAATGATTATGTCTCATACGGGAAGTTAAAGTAAATTCACTGCTTGTGAAAAAAAGAAATCTTTTTTTCAGTAGGAAACAACAAATATCACTTTCTAAGGGCCTTATAATACACGCCATATAAAAAATAAAATAAAATAAAATAAAAAGTATCGTAGGAAATACATGATTGATAGCAAACCTTTTATTTTTATATATATTTCTTATTTACAGAATTACAGTTGAAAAAGTTTACTAATTTTTCAATAAACTATCGCTACAAGTTGTGGTATCAAATCATAGCCACATGTAAAGTTTGTGATTTTTATTTATTTATTTTATAGATATAATAGAATTCATTCATATCATTCATATTTGTTCCAGGTTTAAGCAAAAAATTTTAAAAATTAACTTACGTGAAACCTATAAAATTTGTGATATTATATAACTTCTATGCTCCAATTGTTTTGGCGTCAAATCTTTTATTTTTGTGTATTCAGATATATTCCTGAAAACATTTTTAGGCATTAATTTGCCAATTACGAAAAATTAAAAATTTTCTTATATTTTTATATGGATACTAAAAATTAACTTTAATTCTTTGCTTTAAAATATTATTATGGAATAACTCTACTCAACTTGAGAAATAAGCATAATTCCAATAAAATCAATGAAAGTTACACAAATAAGCAAAACCAAAATAAGAGTGTAACATAACGAAAAATATTAAAACAATTAGTATAAACTATCAACTAAACTTACAACAAATTTTGAAGAAAATACTCAGCTCAAAGAAGGAAATATATATATATATATATATACATATATACACACACTTCAACGATTTTTGTGCAATTTTTAAATTTTGGGAGCAAATTTTGAAATCTTGAGGTATATTTAGCTATTTTCGAAGCTACTTTAGTCATTTAAGTATTTTTGAAGGATTAATTTTGTCATTTTTGTAGTTTAGGGTTATTTCAAACATATTGGAATATTGGATATTTTAAAGAGATTTTGATTATTTTGGAGGTTTGAAGGATATTTTGTATATTTAATAGGTTTGGGGATATTTTGGTCATATTAGAGGTGTACATAGTATTATGGTTATTTTAGGAGTATTTTTTTTTCCCCCATTTTATAAGTTCCCAAGATATTTTTGTCATTTTAGGGATTGGGAGAAGCGTGTTTGTCATTTTAGAATTTAAAGGGTATTTTGGTCATTTTGATGGTTCCAATGGTTATATTTGAAGGTATTTATGTCATTTAATAAATCATTAGGGGGCATTTTAGTCATTTCAAATGGTTTAGGGGGACATTTAGCTCATTTTCAATTTTGTAGGGGCATTTTTGTGATTTTTAACATTTTACTAGTATTCTATCATTTTGGAGGTTTCCATAGTATTTTTTCCATTTTGGAGTTTTTAGAGGAAAGTGGAGCATGATGTTTAATTTGATACAAAGTGAATAACCTTGCCATGGCTTGACATGCTGTGAATCCTCTAGAGAGAGGGATTTTGATGGTTCTCTCTCTCTCTCTCTCTCTCTCTCTCTCTCTATTTTGGAGTTTTTCAATTTTTGTTATAAGGGAAATGAATAGAAAATTCTCATATACACATTACACAGTAGCCTTAGGCAGATTTTAAGTCACATCACGATGAATTTGGAAAATTTTATTTCAAATATCAATAAAAACACAGAAGGCATCATTCTTGAATAAAAAACTTCTTGCACTAGCTTAGTCAGATACTATTTAGTTGATTATAGATAGATTTTTTTTAGATATAATATTAGAGCTAAATAACTTTTCAATCCCAAATTGGTTTATTAAAAAGAAATGTTATATACAACATTTTTATAATATATTCGCAACAAATCATAAGTAGCAAATAGTTATATAGACGAGCAAAAAAGTAATTTAAGTTATGAATTTAAATTATAACTAATAATAATATACCATCTATTATTTGTTGCAAAAGTTTTGTGAAAATGCTGTGTACGTAGCACATCTCCTTACTAAAATTTAAAAGACTCCGTGTAATTAAAATGGGAAAGACTATCTAGTCGAACCCTCATTAGCAATGCTAAGAATGGAAGGCCTTAAAAAAGTCTAGCCATAGAATTAAATACTTTCTTTAAATTTTGAAAACTAGCCAAAATGCTTTGTTTTCCTCCATGATCTCTCGCTTGATTCATACTCGTTGTTTCTACGTTGCCCTTTTCTGTGTGTCACCCTTAATCCACCATTCGGACTTTTCTAAGCCAAAAATAGAATTTAACCTTCCACCTCTTTTACAATCCATGCCTAGGGACATTTCACAAGTAAGTGCCATGTCGTAAAAGAAGTCTTAACTCCGAATAAGCTTAAAGGTATTCTCACTAACAGACTTTCTCACTTTAAAAAACTAGTCTTTTTCTGACTCTTACACGTAACAAAGATACACCACGAAATTAGTGATGAATTTTTTTCCTTGAAGATAATAGGATTTTTATACTTTGTCTCGGTGTCATATCAATAGTGACTTACTATTGCGTCAAGATGCATGTGTTTCAACGACCAAAGATTTTAATTAATAACATCAATCTGGTTAGGAAATGTTAAATGCTTCTAACTGGTGCTTGTAAGTCGTTGCGCCAAGGTACTAAAGCATAGATGTTTTGTATCCATTGAGCAAGGACGGGTTATAATTGTATAGCAGTAGATATATCTTGGGGACACCGATCAAGACTAGTAAGTCCATAAGCCCATAGTTCAAAAGGTTCACATAATCGAGAATCATCAGATTTACGCTTATTTTCAGCTCACCAAAACGGTTTGTCATTTACTACGCCTTTCCTAGTCTCTAGTGCGGAAGTCATTCATATAAGTTAATCAATCTTTAGCAACAGTTTATATGATCTTGTTCAGGGAGAGGTCATTCATATATATGATGCCAAAAAATCACCAGTGAACCACACAATTCTCGCACGCTCGAAACAACACCTGCAAAACAAAAAGAGAAGACCTAACAAAGGGCACCAATGTGGTACTAGCCAAATACCCTCCAAAGGTCAAGTTAGAACTTTTCTCATAATTCTAAAGTGCTAAAGCGAGAGTAAATTATGCGTACCTTGGCTAATAAGGGTTTTGGGGCTTTTATAGTAGTAGAGGATTAACATCTCTTCCTTGATTCAGAAGTCTTTTTCTTGTAAGAGCCCTCATGAGCGTATTTTGTGGAATCCTTTCCTTGTAGGAGTCTTTTCAACTAATCCTAAGCATGGGACACAAGATATTTCCTTTTTCACGCACGTGTGGAGGCCAAGTTAAGGCTATATCAGAGTCGTCAGTCTTATGCATTCCCTTTAACTTAGTATCGTCAGCTTTCTATTTCTACCAAGTTGACCCCGTCAGCTTAGAGCTGTAGACTCCCTACTGTTGTCACTTGTCAACGGACACAAGTAAGACCTACGGGTTTGTTTGGAACGTCGCTCTATGCCTTTCCATCATCAGTGAGTGTTCATATTTACAATTTTATCCTTATCAGCTACCCCCTACTCCATAGCTTCATCAACTTAAGCTGATGGGTTATGGAGTTGAATTTTATTGTTAATTTTCTTTTGCTCAGGAGAGAGAGAATCATTTATGCGCGATTTCCTCTAGTAGCCTTTATTTAATGTTTGGACACGCGACATAACTTAATTGGCTTTGCTTCTGGATGAGGGCATTGCTTCGTCTTCTGTGCATATCCTCCCTTATATATACCTTGCCTACCCCCCTCATTTTCTTCTATTTACTATTGTTGATTGTCAGAGTGAACCCGTCATTTTAAGAACTTTGCTTATGCCATCCTGTCTTAGCCCAAACCGTCATCTTTCAAGAGCCTATCAGTTTTACTTAGTAAGTCACTTTTTGCTCACTGCTTCTCATTTTTTACTTTTATCTTGGTTGATTTGTGAAACTTTTTTAGAGAGGCTGTTAACTTAGGTTCTTAGAATACCTTCGATGCTTGTAGGTGGTCAGATGTCTAGAGAAGCAACGAGTGAACAGTCGTTAGTCCGCGAAGGAGCAGGCTATGACGAGGTCTTCCCATCAGCTAATAAGCCCGAGGAGGGCTTCTCCTGGTTGTTAGAGAGGGAAACGTCAGCCCAATCTTCTAACGAGGAAATGGAAAATTGTGGAGAAGAAGTTGAGGTAGTAAGTAAGGATGGAGACGAGGATGACGAGGTGATAGATTGTACCTCAGGAAGCCTAGGAGATGACCATCCCTTCATTCTCCTTGAAGAGTGGATGAATAATGAGTTTCTGCCGACGATGTCGGATAAAGTTTTTAAAACTTTACGTGCCTGTTTCCAAATTACGAACAACATCCCCATCCGTCTTCCTAGAAAATTTGAAAAATGTTATACAAAAAAGACCGCGGACATCAACATATATGATGCCATGTTCACGACAGGATTGAGACTGCCCCTAACGACACTTCACCATCAGTCCAACTTTTTAGGGTTGTCCGTCAACCAAATTACCCCCAACGCTTGAAGGATATTCATTGAGGCTGAGATTTTGTAGGGTCGTTTAAGTTGAGGGAACCATAAACTAACTCTTGACGAGTACTTCTAGTGTTATTGTCCTCGGCACATTATCTCATCCAAAGGAATTTATCATTTCTCTGCAAGGAAGAATAAGCTAAGGCAGGTATCTGATATGCTTGATTCCAATAGTAATTGGAAAGGCATGTACTTTTTGTTAAGGGGACGAACTAGGTGTGTTGTCAGGAAGAGTGGGAGACGATGCCCCATGGTTTTGACAACACCTGGTCTTATGTCAAGGATTCAGGTTAACCCCATCTGCTTTTTCTAGTTTATTGGTTTTGAATTTCTAACATCATCTATTTTTTTTTTTTCTTCTATTTTAGCTAGTGTTCCTCCGTATATCACAGGCGAGCAAGAAGCCTTTATTCGCCAGGTCAAAAAAATCCCGTTGGTCGAGCAGAAGTGTTAGGATCTCATCACACTCGACACTTTACATGCTTATTATGGGGTCTTGAGCCAACACCAAAAGCCCGTCACCTTAACACTAACTCTCGTTGTTGTAAGTTAACCATTCTAACCCTCTATATTTTCCCGTCGGCTTGTCTAACTCCGTTGCTTGTCTTAATACTCCTTATTTATTTTTTTTTATAGATATAGAGGCAACTAGGTTGAGAGCGCAGGTAAGGGCTAGTGCTATAAACAAGAAAGAAGAGCGGAAGGCTAAGGAAGAGGACGAGGCATTCTCGTTAGCCCCTAAGGTTGTTGGTAAAGGGGCACCAAAGAGGAAAGCTGACAGGAAGGACAACTGCTTATCCAAAAAGGTACCCCAAACTCCCGAGGAGGGGCCTCCTAAGAAGCTGTCAGCTCCCAAACACGGGGCAGGCAAAGGATTGATGACAACATCCAGCCCCATCATCTAGGAAATAAACCGTCGTCTTCTTAGACACAAGGACTAAACTGTTGAGATGATGAAGTCCATCATTAAGGACAAGGATGTAGACCCTTGTCCTAAGCAAGGGACAAAGGAACTGGGGTCGTCAAGACTCTTTGACCTTGCCCGGGTACGTCCCTTACTTACTTTTCTCAACCTATTCATTTTTTATGCTTAAAAGCTAATGGAAGCCCTGTTCTATAGGCGATGGTTCGTATGAAGGCACTACATGATAGGGGCATCGCCAAAGAAAGGGTGATCACCCATCTGCATAAGCATATTAAGAACATGACCAACGGCTAAAAACAATACAAGGAGGCCTTTCAAACCCTTAACCAGGAGGTGAAAAAGTTGGGGGAGAAGCTAGAGGAGGAGGGTCGTCAAAAGAAAAAGGAGCAAGAAGCTAAGGAGATTGCGGAGAAAGAGTTGGTGGCCCTCTTAGGTCACGTGGAGACTGCAAAGACTAATGCCATGAAGGAATTTAGGACGTCATAGTCATTCGTTGATTCCTGTGCCGACTACTATAGTGATGGGTTTGAGGATTGCCTTAAACAAATCAAATTTATCTACCTTCACCTGGATTTGTCTAAGGTTTCAATGGATGACCCGTTACCACTGACAACTGCAAGCGACGCTACTCATGAGGAGAACGAAGACTTCACTATGTCTGAGGCGAATCCAGAGTATGATGGTGTCATCCTTGCTCAAACTGCTTCTGTGGATAAGCCCGTTCTTCTGTCCTCATTGGCCAATACTCTAAATGTTGAGGGTCCTCCAACTCAAGAGGCCCAAGACCTTCCTTCCAAGGGCGACGAGATCCCACAAGACCCCCTATCTCTTGAGCCTTGTCTTTCTTTTCTTTTTTTTCTTCTTGTAAATTCGATTTAATTTTCGAACAATGTTTAACGCCCTTTTCTTTTTGGGCTTTATTTGTAAAACACTGTTTTATTTATGGTATTTCATATCCGTCTCTTTCAGTATTTTTGTTGATGTGTGCGTATGTTCATCTCTTTGCTCTTATGGATCCGTCTACTCTGTTGATCTCGTCAACTTTTATAAGATGAATTTGTAAAATGTAGGATTACCTTGTCGGCTTTGTTGATTAAGTTATGAGCCCTTCTTTGTGGGCTTGTCCACCTTAATTATGGATTAAGCCATCTTTGTGGAATGAATTTGTCTTTTTTTTGGACTTTAATAATTCATCCTTTTATGATGAACTCGTCTACTTTATGAGCTTACTAATAAACTCGTCTATTTTATGGACCATCAAGCTTGTCCACTTTATGGATTTGTTGAACTCATTCATTTTGATAATAAACTTGTCGACCTCATGGACTAATAATAAATTCATCCACTTTATGGACATTAATAAATTTGTCCATTTTATGGACTGATAATATTTCATCCTTCTAGGATGAGGTCATCCGCTTTACGGACGTTAATAAATTCATCCACTTTATGGACACAAATAAACTTGTTCACTTTGTTAAGTAATGACAATTTTATGAAGCTGTTACCTTCAATAACCTTGTCCACTTTATTAAGTAATGGACTCGTCAACTTCATGGACTTGATAATATTCCATCCTTCTGGGATGAAGTCATCCACTTTATGGACTTTAATATACTCGTCCACTTTATGGACAATAATAATAAGCTCGTCCACTTTGTGGACTTGATAATATAATATTTCATCATTCTGTGATGAAGTCATCCACTTTATGGACTTTAATAAACTTGTTCATTTTATGGAAAATTTCCTATAGATGAACACCTTATTAGCTATATATGAATAAACTCCTCTTATTATGATAAACCATGCATTCATAGAAAAAGTAGTTCTTTAAAAGAAGAAGACTAGCCCTTTGGGCTCTAAAAGAGTTATTGTAGCAAAACTAAAGTAAATAGAAAAATTGAGGAGCATAGCTAAAATTAACTAAGGTAAACAAGAAATAAAGGGGTGCTGCTTTTCATGCTATCCTCTCTACTATTAATACTTTCGTAAGTGCTCAGCATTCCATAGATGGTGTAGTTTTCTTCCGTCCAACGTCTTCAGGTGGTAGGTGCCTTTCCTCGGCCATGATGTGATTCGGTAGGGTCCTTCCTAGTTGGAGCCAAGCTTCCCCTAGGCAGGGACTCTAAAGATGCCCATGACCTTTCTTAGAACAAGATCTCTAATCTAAAAATCTCTGTGTCAGACCTAGGAATTGTAGTTCTTGGCCATGCAGTATTGGTACCGTGTGAGTCTTTGTTCAATCGTCGCCCTGACTTCGTCAACTAAATCGAGCTGTAGATGTATGGCCTCATCATTCTTGCGTTCATCATGATTGTCCACCTTGTAGCTTGTGAGTCCGACCTCAGCTGGAATGACTACTTCGCTCTAGTATGTTAGCCGAAATGGTGTCTCTCATGTAGGAGTCCTTGTTGTTGTCTTGTACGCCTATAGTATGCTTGGCAGCTCTTCAGGTCATATACCCTTTGCCCCCTCAAGTCGAGTCTTGATAATTTTGAGCAAGGATCGATTCGTGACTTCAACTTGTCTGTTAGCTTGAGGGTGGGCAGGGGACGAGTAGTGATTTCTAATCCCTAACTGCGATCAAAAGTCCCAGAAGGAGTCGTTGTTGAATTTTTTCTCGTTATCTGAGACTAAGACTCTAGGGATCCCAAACCTGCATACGATGATCCCTGTATTTAGGTGGAAAAATTGTAAGGGTAGTGTGCGAGAAGATGTGAAGAAAAGCTCAAGAGTGTGCAAGAAAAACAGAGTCTCACGGCTAGGACTCGCGGATGGTTCGCGACTGGCAAGCCGCGAAAGGCAGGCATGTGAGAGGCACACTGGGAAGCTGAAGGGTCGCGCTAGCTATCACGTTACAGGACAAAAGTTCCAGTCTGGCCAGGCCGTTACGTCGCTACTTGAATTCGCGACTTGGCCAAGCCGCGAGATCAAGTCGCCAACTTGCCCTGTTTGGCAAAAAACTGACGTTTTGCATTCCCTTCTCACCCTACTATATATACACCCTTATACCCATCATATTGAGAGAGCTTCCAGAGAGAATTTTGTGAGAGAAAACCCTAGAGAAATACAAGATTAATTCATCCCCAATCTTCATCTAAAGAGACTCTACAAATTCCTCTACTCTCTTCCTCTCCATTGTCACACCCTTGAGAGGTCATTTACCAAACCCTTATCTCACCACACCCACGTCTGTGAGAAGGTCCATTTGGTGCTTTGGGAAGCCGTTTGGAAAGGAACCAATTTACATTGGTTGATGCTATGGTCAAGTAACGGAATCCGGCAAGCTAAAGAAGAAATAGGTTCGGCGTAATCTCGTTGGAGTAAGAAGCTTGGAGGGCTTAGGTATTTGGGTAGATTAGGCTTGGAGGGTCTTCTGCTGTTCATGTATCCTAACTACATTCTTTAGTGGATTATTTGACCGCTTGAAGGGCGGCGGAGAGGTTTTACGCTGAGGACTTCGGTTTCCTCTTCGATAACACATCATGTGTTGTCCAAGTGTTTGCATCTTCCTTCCCTTTATCTTTGCCTTATATTTACTGCTGTGGATGTGTTTATATTTGGCTTAGTTTGTTTATCAATTTTGGTATGAGCTTATTATCATGTTCCACACATTAATTGTTTGATATAAAGCTTGAATTGGTACGTTTATTATTTGGGGTCTAAACGTTCAAGGGTGTTTCATACCCATATTGAACTTACATGAAGTTTCGCATGTTCTTTTCAATAATGGTGGCTAAGACTTCAGCTTCCACCCATTTTATGAAGTAGTCTATGCCTAATATTAGGAACTTCAGCTGTCGCACCGCTATTGGGAACAGCCCCATGATGTCTAATCCCCACTGAGTCAACGACCAAGGGCTGTCATTGGGGTCAATTCTTCAGGTGGTTGTCTAATGACATTGCTGAACCTTTGATACTTTTCACAGGCTTTGACATAAGTGAATGGTTTTAAACCCCTTAAAATAACCAGATTAACTTAGTTGATTAGCAAAGTGATTAACTTAGTCAATTTAAGAAATTCTAGGTTATCACAAATATACAATCATATCAAAAGTATAAAGCAGTGGAAATATAAAAGACACAATGATATGATCACCCAGAAAACTACACGGTAAAAATCTGGGGAGGATTTGACGTAGCTATCCTCAAGGTAAACATGAATCCACTATCTTGAAAGAATTGAAGTTCATACAAAAGGACTTACAAGCTCCCCGCTTGACTTCCTAATGCTACCCACCAGTAGAACTTACTGACATGACCACGTGCAAGCTCCGAATCCACGGACTCTTTCTTTCTTGGATTCTCCAATCAGCTACAAGCACCCACGCTTGATATTCTTTTAAGTTTCAATGGTAGCAACCGAGTTGATCATCAAGATGTTGAAGTAATCTACCTTAAAAACCCTAAGTTTTGTGTAAAGGAAAGCACCTCTAGATCTCACAAGAGATTTACACAAAATAGCAAAATATGAGCAACAATACAATTGGAGCAACTCAAAAAACGTGGCTATGGTTTTTCTTTATATACCTAGGGTAAAAACAGAAAACCCTAAACGTTTAATGAGTTAGGGCTGAGCTGGAAAATTCTGCAGAAAAACATTCTGCTTAAGATTCGATCGATCGAGCCACGTCAAAATGCACTAATGCATCTGCAGTCTCTCGATTCCAACTTTACATGAAAGAGCCAACTTTAAGCAAGCCTAAACAAGACTAAACAACTTGTTTTGATCATGATTTGCCAACAATACAAATTAGAGTTCTAAATACATAAAATTATAAATCTTTAGAACCTAACAAACTCCCCCTTTGGCAATCCGTGACAAAACACAAACACTAAGTTCAAAGTTTACAATTAAAAAGCCCTTTACAAAAATAATGCCCATAAAACCAAAATTCAATCCTAACTACTATCCATCAGTTGCTAGTGTAGATAGCAGCTTAATTGAATCAACCTGTTTATTCCTAAAATACTCAACAAATGCATAAACGTATATGTGACAGAAAATAGTATACAAACAGGAATAACATTCTTGTATGATTCATATAACACACAATAAAGACATATATCAAATGAATAACTCATAGAATATAAATCAATAAATAGTGAATCCAAAGAAACAAGAATCAAAAAGAAAACATGTATATCAATCAATGTTACTCCCTTTAACATGAATATCCCAAAAAAAAAAAAAATGATATACAAGGTGAAGCGCCTAAATACAATCTAATAGCTCCACTAGCTCCTCAAAACAAAAAAAAAAAAAAAAAAAAAAAAAAAAAAAAAAAAAAAAATAGAGAACTCTCCTTAACTACAAAACTCCCCTACAAACTCTACTCCCCCTTTTTGTGATGGAATGCCAAAGGGCAATCACAATCCATCATCAAAAGGAGGTGGTGAAGGTAAACGAAGATGTGCCAGATCAGCTTGCAACACACAGATCTCGTCAAGCAAGTCCACCAAAATCTGACTATGAGCCGCCTGAACGGTCATGACAGTCTCCAAAGTACGACGGATGTCAAAGTCATTCGATGGAGGTGGAGAAGCAGCAGCAGCATCATTAGGATCAGGAACATCTTCACCAGTAGGACCTATAGAAGAAGATGGAGGAGGTGCGGACCTAGAAGGTGTAGACCTAGGGTGTTTAGAGCCAGCTCGAAGGTAAGCAGCCTTCTGTCTAAGAAAAGACGCACTTATAGGACCAATGACATGCACAGGCTCAAAGGAAGAGAAACCACTAAGATCAAGATAAAGAAGAATCCTATGGATAAAAATAGTGTTAGGTTCTAAAGATTTAGGATTTTATGTATTTAGAACTCTAATGTGTATTGTTGGCAAACCATGATCAAAACAGGTTGTTTAGTCTTGTTTAGGCTTGGTCAAAGTTGTGTCTTTTATGTAAAGTTGGAATCGAGTGGCTACAAAAATATTAGTTACTTTCAGTCTGGCTCGATCGATCGAAAATTAGACTCGATCGATCGAAAGTCGGCCAGAACGTTTTTCTACAGAATTCCAACGCAGCCCAAACTCTATTTAAACGTCTCGGGGTTCAAGTAAAACTCTCCTATATATAAGGGAAACCCTAGAACGTTTTTAAAGCTTTTAGAGAGAGAGAAGAGAGTGCCTCTTTTGTATCTAGGGTTTTGTACCCAAACCTCTCTAAACTTTTGTTGCTCATATTTGCGGTTTATGTGAATCTCTTGTGAGATCTAGAGGAGATTTCCTTTACATAAACTTAGGGTTTTCAAGGTAGAGATTATCTACATCTTGATGATCAATAAAGTTACTGCTATTGGAGCTTAAAGAAAAACAAGCAGGGGTGCTTGTATCTTGATTGCGGAATCCAAGAAAGAAGGAGTTCGTAGATTCGAAACTTGCACGTGGTCGTGTCAGTAAGTTCTACTGGTGGGTAGCATTAGGAAGTCAAGCGGGGAGCTTGTAAGTCCTTTTGTATGAACTTCGATTCTTTCACATAATGGATTCAGGTTTATCTTGAGGATAGCTAGGTCAAATCTTCCCCAAGTTTTTACCGTGTGGTTTCCTAGGTGATCATATCATTGTGTTATTTATATTTCCGCTACTTTATACTTTTGATATGATTGTATGTTTGTGATAACCTAGAATTGCTTAAATTGACTAAGTTAATCACTTGGCTAATTAACTAGGTTAATCTGGTTGGTTTAAGGGGTCTAAATTTCTAACAAAGCAGGTAACTCTTCTGTCTGTAGATCCTTTAATCTAAGAGCTGATCCTTGACCCTTGTTATCATGGATAATTTGAAGTATCTTTCTACTCATGTTTGTGATGTTTTGAATAAAAATGACACTATTATTTCTGTTGATTTTTTTGATACTTTTGAAACTCTTCGTAAGGAATTATCTAAATCTTTGAAAATTGCTAAGAAATTTAAAGAAGAGTTAAAATTGGCTAATCTTGAAAAGGAGGAATAAATTGTGAGATTGGATGAATCTAATAAAAAGAATGAATTTTTGAGAAATCAAATTTCCTCTCAAGATGAGAAAATGAAAAGTTTGGAATAAGAGTTAGTTGAATCTAAAACTAAAATTGAAAATTTGACTAGTACCAAGCTTGCTGTTAATAACAGAAGTGTTTCTGTTTCTCTTAAGCCTAAAACTGAGAAAGTTTATATTCCTCCTTTCAAGAGGAATAATAAAAAAAAAGGCTTATTTTGCTAGGTTAGACAAAGGTAAAAATTCTGATGTAGACGCTGAAATTTCTAAACCTAAGTCTAAACCTACTGTTAGAGAGCATAATAAATCTGTTTTTGTACCTACTTGTCACCTTTGTGGTGTTGTTGATCATATTAGACTAAACTGTTCTTTGTTGAGGCAAAAACCGAAATCTGAGACTAGCCTTGTTGTTAGGAATACTGATGTTCCTAAATTTGTTCCTGTTTGCCACTTTTGTGGTGTCCATGGTCACATTCATCCTAATTGTCATAAATTGAAATTTAAACATTCTGTATGTTAATCTAGGATATGTGATAATATTTCTCCTGTCATAAGTCCATATAAATTGTTTCATATTCTTTTGAAAAATTTGAGCTTGTTGGCTTGTGAAAGGAATTTGCAGGATTTCAGTCTCTCTTAGAAGATTGATGTAATTCCTCAAATAAACTCTGCTTCACATGGATTTGAAGACTTGTGCTATATGGGTGAGAAAAGATTCTCCAAGGTGAGTGTTGCTAACTTGTCCATGATTTAATTCTTTCAATTAATTGTGGACCCTTTTTTTCTTTTCTTTTTTTTTTTGTTGTTTTGTTTTTTAGGCTATTTTTTATTTTTATTTAAAAAAAAAAAAAAACCAAAAACTTTGAAAATTTTCAAAAAGACAAAAATATTTTATTTTGTGTCTAGTTTTTTTTTTTTTTTTTTAGGATTATATGAGTTATGATATCTCTCTCTTGATTTAGAATATACTTGACATTGTAGAGAAACTTGAATAGCATGTGCTAAGCTTTTTCTGATTTTATGTGAATATGTACTAATTTGTACATGTACTCAAGGGTTAATTAAGAAATTGATATTTCTTGTTTGTGTACCCTCTATAGTTAAGTTAAGTATTGTCATGCATTACATTTGCATTGTTCATTTAGCATAATATGTGCTTTTTTGTTTTTGGTCATATAATTTTTTAAACAAAAAAGATTTTTGTGTTTTGTATTTCACATCTTGGATTTATAATCAAGGATTGACCATATTATCTTTACATAACAAGTTTATGTACCTTGTTTAACTTTGATGAGCTTATTTATTGCACTTGACTAATTGAAGCTTTGTATTGCATGTTGTGTGGAAAAGATGTTTATGGTATTTGTCACTTTGTCTTAATCTTGAAGTCACATGTTATTTGACTGTCGGACTTGATCCTTTTAGGAAAGGCATAAATAACCATCTCACCACTGTTCACTAACCAATCATGAACACCTTAGTGCATATCATAAGATTTTGTACTCGAGAAAGTGTAGCACATGCACAAAAAAAAACATAAGGTGTAGCCTCGATTTAATTGCTTAATGCTTAAAATTGGTGTGTACTATTAGGCTTGATGCCAAATCACATAATTAAAATTGGTGTGTATATTATGAGGCAAAATTCAAGAAACTTACATGATTGTAAGCTTATGTTCTAGGAGATGTGAGAGTTATATGATGTAACTCTTTAGGTAATAGTTTCTTTTAAATTCTATGTGATGAATTTTGTAGACTTTGTGATTGATTGCTATTCACATATTACCTCACATGTATCTTAAGTTTTTGCTAGTTGCACACACTACACAAGTTACTTTTTACTAAACTTGGTACATTTTATAGTGTGTGATCTTGTTGTGGCCATCCAAGATTAAAAGTTCCTTGATTTTAATGCAAAATGTGTTTAATGTTTGCGCTTTGGGGACAAATTGATTGAAAATCTTGATTTTGGAAAATCTGGGTTGAATTCAAGTATTTTTGAAATACTTTTCATCTCATACTCATGCATTTTTTTATAAAATAATGTGCTTTGAGAAGTTTCTGCATTAAAATGCTCTGTTTTCAAAAATCTGATTTTTCTACACTTTCGATCGATCGAACCTGTTTTTCGATTAATCGAAATTGCAATTAAAATTTTTGGTTTGAGTCTGCCTAACTCGATTGATTCTCGATCGATCGAAATTGAAAAATTTTCAATTTCTATGTTATTGAACAAAATTTTTTTTCATGCATCATTTGTGTTTAGGATTCACATGCATTACATTGATTTTTGTGTCCATCTTGCAGTTTTGCAGTTATATCTCTTATTGTTTTCACATATAGCATGCATACATTTTGCTAAATTGGGTACTCAACTTAATTTAAAAATTGATTGATTGATTTTTTAGTCTTGTACATTTTAGTATATGCTATTTCTTATGTGTGAATTGTAGGAAATATTTTTCTTAAGAGATATGATAGGTAATCAATGTGCAAATATTTTTCTCTACTCATACAACTGTTTATGGGTCACATAGTGTTAAGTTTGCATTTATTAAAAGAGAGAATATTTTTCTTCATGTGTATCCTCACCTTAGTTTTTTTTTTTTTTTTTTTTTTTTTTTATAACTTTGGCTTGTGTGTTTTTATTTTCCCCACCTCTTAAAATTTCCCCAAAACTGTTTTTTCCTAAAACTTATTTTGTTTTTCCAATTTTTATAGGGGGAGATTTTTTTTTAAACCTTTTTTGTTCTTAAGGAGAGTTGTCTTTATTTTCTATAGAATTGAAGTGGTTTGTGTCCCCTTGATTCTCTGTTTTCTCTTATCCTTTATTGCGTATGATGACTGTTTACCCTTTGTATGAGTTGTCTTTGTCAATACGTGACAAAAAGGGAGAGAAATTATTGATTTATGGGAATCCTGTTTGTTTTGTTTAGGGGATGAATATAAAAACTTTTTGATGTATCTAACTTAGGGGGAGAGTTAGAATTTATTTTGATATATATGTTTCTTGATTCATTGCTCATTGATTTATATTTATGAGTTATTCATGATATATGTCTTTGTTTGTATTTTGTGAAGTCAAGAATTTATTTGTCGATTTACTGTTTTTCTATCACACGTGCGTTTATGCATTTTGTTTGAGTGTTTCAAGAATATACAGTTTGATTCAATTGAGCTGCTATCTACACTTGCAATTGATGGATAGTAGTTAGAATTGAATTTGTGTTTATGAGTATTATGTTTGTAAAGGGCTTTTACTTTGTAAACTTAGAGCTTTTAGTTTGTGTTTTGTCATGGATTGTCAAAAGAGGAGTTTGTTAGGTTCTAAAGATTTAGGATTTTATGTATTTAGAACTCTAATGTGTATTGCTGGCAAACTATGATTAAAACAGGTTGTTTAGTCTTGTTTAGACTTGCTCAAAGTTGTATCTTTTATGTAAAATTGGAATCGAGTGGCTGCAGAAGTATTAGTTACTTTCGGTCTGGCTTGATCGATCGAAAATTAGACTCGATCGATCGAAAGTCAGCCAGAAAGTTTTTCTACAGAATTCCAACTCAGCCCAAACTCTATTTAAATGTCTTGGGGTTCAAGTAAAACTCTCCTATATATAAGGGAAACCCTAGAACGTTTTTAAAGCTTTTAGAGAGAGAGAAGAGAGTGCCTCCTTTGTATCTAGGGTTTTGTACCCAAACCTCTCTAAACCTTTGTTGCTCATATTTGCGGTTTATGTGAATCTCTTGTAAGATCTAGAGGAGCTTTCCTTTACATAAACTTAGAGTTTTCAAGGTAGAGATTATCTACATCTTGATGATCAACAAAGTTGCTGCTATTGGAGCTTAAAGAAAAACAAGTGGGGGTGCTTGTATCTTGATTGGAGAATCTAAGAAAGAAGGAGTCCGTGGATTCAGAGCTTGCACATGGTCATATCAGTAAGTTCTACTGGTGGGTAGCATTAGGAAGTCAAACGGGGAGCTTGTAAGTCCTTTTGTATGAACTTCGATTCTTTCGCATAGTGGATTCAAGTTTACCTTGAGGATAGCTAGGTCAAATCCTCCCCAGGTTTTTACCGTGTGGTTTCCTGGGTGATCATATCATTATGTTATTTATATTTCCGCTGCTTTATACTTTTGATATGATTGTATGTTTGTGATAACCTAGAATTACTTAAATTAACTAAATTAATCACTTGGTTAATTAACTAGGTTAATTTGGTTGGTTTAAGGGGTTTAAATTTCTAACAAATAGGATGAACAAGGGCATGAGAAGAAGATGAACTCCTATATACTTCATTCAAAGAACGAAGGAACAAATGGGAAAAACTGATAGGAGCATCAGTAATTAGAGCGTACAAAAATACACACCTCTCAAGAGGAATGGTGTGCTGGACCAAGGGTACCCCTAGAGCATTAGCCACTACTGTAGGAGTAATGGTGTACTCTACGCCTCGTATCCAACTCTTAACTAAAGTATTGGAATCATAGATGCAGATCGAGATGTTTGAGTAGAACTCTCAAATCAAGATAGCAGGTGGAGGAGGATCAGAAATATCCACCAAGGATAATCAGCCCATACGCTCTAAGTTTACCCTAATGGCAGGATCCAACTCATCTAGAATGATAGACCACTCAGAGCATATCTTACGCCTAAGGTTCAGCTTCTTAAAGATTTCCTGGTTTTTCTCATGAGGAAATTTCTCTTGGTCAAAAGATGGAGGGGAAGGAGTAGGTGAAGGGACAGACCTACGAGCCCTAGTTTTCCTAGGCATGATGCTAAGGAAAGGATAGAGACACAAGAGAAAACCAAAAGAGAAACAATAAAAACCAAGGGCAGACTGCAAGTTAGCACAAAAAAATATAGAAAAAACACTATATAATGCATGAACAGTTAAAATGCCATGCATGTACTAATGCAGTAAACAAAGTTTAATTTTAAGTTCAATTGTACAAAATTGGCTTGAGCATAGAGTTTCTAACCAAAAACTCCAAAAATTTGAAAACCACTTGAAAATTTTTGAAGCACATTGGTGAATTAAGCATTACAAAATACAATACATAGATTATAATTCCTAATTGCATCCAATCAATAAACCAATTTCATCAATTACAACCTAATTGAATAAAATCCCCAATTCGGAACAATTATAAACCCTAGAGATTTCAATTCTCCACAAAACCCAAAATTGATCAAATTAAACTATCAAGAACATGTTTACAGCTTGTCTCCATAAAAACTCATTGATTAATTGCACAAAATTGGGCTTGAAACATCAAAAATCCCAAAAAGAGAGAGGTCCAAAAATATGAGGAAAAATGCATGAAAAATACATGAAAAATGCAAATAAACTCAAAAATGACGGGCAAAAGAGACTTACCAGCTTGAGGAAAGAGAGATCTTGCAAAAATTTTGTAGAAAAACGACAAAAAAAATTGCTGTAGATCCTTGCCTAGTCAGAGAGAGAAAAGAAAGTTTGAAAAAACTTTTGAAAAAGAAGTTGAATTAGTCAAAGAGTACTATTTAAAAAAACCTGATTCACGACTTTCGATTGATCGAAAATTACTTTCGTTCAATCGAATCACTCCGAAAGTTTTAAAAGGAATTTTAAATATTTTCAATCGATCGAAAATCAGAATGGATCAATCGAAACAGGTAGCGGATCACAGTATTTTGAGAAAAATTACAGTTTTGAAAAACTCAAACCAATTTTTTTTTAAAAGTGCCTCCAAGCATTAAAATAAATGAAACACAATGCATAAGTATGAGATGAAATGGAATGCTTTTTCAAAAACCCAAATTTGTAATCCCAGTTTCTCCAAGGAAAGTTTTAGCTAGTTCTTCCTTTAAATTCACAAGCAAAAAAAATGTTTTGCATAATACTCAAGGTATTTTCAAACTTGGTTGGTCAGACCAAAAACACACACAAGAACATGTACAAGTGTTTAGCAAAGAGTAACTTGTGTAGTGTGTGCAAACTAGCAAAAGCTTGAGATACATGTGAGGTGATATGTGAATAGAAATCAATCATAAAGTCTACAAAATTCATCACACAGAATTTAAAAGAGACTATCACCTAAAGAGTTACATCATATAACTCCCACATCTCCTAGAACATAAGCTTGCAATCATGTAAGTTTCTTGAATTTTTGCCTCATAGTTATGTGAGATGGCATCAAGCCTAATAGTACGCACCAATTTTAAGCATTAAGTAATTAAGCTGAGGCATCACCTTATGTTCTTTTTGTGCATGTGCTACACTTTCTCGAGCACAGAATCTTATGATATGTACTAAGGTGTTCATGATTGGCTAGTGAATAGTGGTGAGATGGTTATTTATGCTTTTCTCAAAAGGATCAAGTCCGACAGTCAAATAACATGTGACTTCAAGATCAAGACAAAGTGATCAAAAACCATAAACATCTTTCCCACACAACATGCACTACAAAGCTTCAACTAGTCAAGTGCAATAAATAAGTTCATCAACACTAAACAAGGTACATACGACATGTTATGTGTAAATAAATTGACCAACCTTGTTTTCAAAAACCAAGAAACATAGTGCCATAACATATTTTGCTTTTCTCCTTTTATATATATATATATATATATATATATCTTTTTTTTTATTAAAAGAGAAAACAAATAAATCCTATAATGAAATGCATGAATGTACACAAAAAAACTAAAGAACAATGGTCACAAAGGAATAAGTAATGAAGCACAAGGACCAAGAAAGCCAAAAGAGACTAGGGACACCGAAGCACACTAATCACTTGACGAAGGGTTTCAAACTTACTTCCATCACGTGGTTTGGTAAAGATGTCAGTATTTTGATGATTAGTAGGGATATACTCAAGAACAACGATTTTATTTTCAACCAAATCCCTAATGAAGTGATATCTAAGTTCAATGTGTTTGGTCTTAGAGTGCTGAACAGGATTCTTAGATATATCTATAGCACTAGAATAATCACAATAGACAACTATGGTGTCTTGAGGAATCCCATAATCACTCAACAGCTTTTTCATCCAAAGGAGCTAAGAACAGCAATGCCCAGCAGCAATATATTCTGCCTTAGCAGTGGATAAAGAAACAGAATTTTGCTTCTTACTCATCCAAGCCACAAGATTGGCTCCTACATAAAAACACCCCCCAGTGGTGCTTTTTCTGTCATCAGCATTTCCAACCCAATCAAAATCAGAACCCAGCAAGACACAAACTAGACTCCTTGCTATAAAATAATCCATAATCACAGGTTTCACTCACATATTTTATAATTCTCTTAACAGCATTTAAATGAGAAACCTTAGGATTAGACTGAAATCTAGAGCAAACACCAACACTATAAGATATATCAGGCCTACTAGCAATCAATCTGTCATACCAAGCCCTAGGAGCTTGTTTCAGCCCATAGAGGACTCTCTTCAATTTGTAGACATCATCCAGTTTGTGAGGATCAACAAAGCCTTTAGGTTGCTCAACATATACTTCTTCTTGTAGCATCCCATTCAAGAAAGCACTCTTGACATCCATTTGATATAGCTTGAAGTTTAAGTGACTTGCTATGGCCAACAGTATCCGGATGGATTCTAACCTTGCTACTGGTACAAAAGTCTCATAAAAATCAATTCCTTCCACTTATGTATACCCTTGTGCAACAAGTCTTGATTTGTTTCTGATCACAGTGCCATGTTCATCTGATTTGTTCTTAAAGATCCACTTAGTTCCAATCACATTTACACTCTTCAATCTAGGAACTAGTTCCCACACATCATTCCGAATGAATTGATAAAGTTCTTCATGCATAGAATTTACCCAACCAGCATCTTGAAGTGCTTCATCCACCTTTTTCGGTTCAAATTGGGACAGAAAGCATGAGTGAGTAATCACATTCAAGGCTTTTGATCTCAATCTCATGTTATCATTCAAACTACCCAATATATTTGTGGAGGGATAATTCAATTTCACTCTAGAGGATGGACCTTTAACTAAAGATGTGGAGGTACTTTTCTGTTCAGATGGAGGACTGAGCTCACTTTATACCTGTTGAGTTTCACAAACCGGAGTGGATGGTTCTGAATTTGATGGTACTGAAACTGTATCATTTAACACCAACAACTCTTCCTCACTATGTTTCCCAACATACTCGGCAGGAAGAGAATTATCAACTTCTAAAGACTTATCATGAGCAAGAGCAGTGCTTTCTGAAGGTGCTTCTGAACTCACTTCATCATTTATCACAACATTTGAAGATTCCATGACTGTTTTGGTTCTCAGATTATACACTCTATATGCTCTACTAGTGGAAGAGTACCATAGAAAGTATCCTTTGTTACTTTTTGCATCAAACTTTTCTAGGTTCTCTCTATCATGTAGAATGTAATAGTCATTGCCAAATGTCCTGAAATATTTAACAATAGGCTTCTTCCCTCTCCAGAGTTCATAGGGAGTTTTCTTGGAGTCAAGTCTGAAATACACACAGTTGAGGGTATGACAAGCAGTGTTGACAGCTTCACCCCAAAAGGATTTTGGCAACTTTTTGTTGTGTAACATAACCCATGCCATCTCCTGTACAACCCTGTTTTTCCTTTCCACAATCCCATTTTGTTGAGGTGTCTTGGGTGAAGAGAAATCTTGATGAGTACCTTAATCATTGCAAAAAGTGGCCAGCTTGGTATTCTCAAATTCTCTTCCATGATCACTTCTTATTCTAGCTATTACAATATCTTTCTTAACCTGCAATTTCTTACACAGATGTATCATCTTCTCAGGAGCTTCAGCTTTATCTTTCAAAAGCACAACCCAAGTATATCTAGTAAAGTCATCCACAACGACTAGAATATACTTCTTTCCACCCAAACTCTGAACTCTGGCAGGACCCATGAGATCAATGTGTAGTAACTCTAGAGGTCTTGAGGTTTGAACACTAGTCACAGACAGATGCTTGGATTTCACTTGTTTACCTTTCTGACATGGTCTACAAATACACTTATCTATCTTTCCAAACTTAGGCAAACCAATAACTGCCTCATATTTGGAAATCTTCTCTAGCTGCTTATGACTGGCATGTCCCAAACGTTGATGCCACAAATCAATTTGATCAATCTTTGCACTAAAGCACTTGTTGTTCACACTTGGTGTTATACCATAACAGTTGTTAGCTGTCCTTACACCAACATACATACAGTCATCTCCTCCATCAAGTATCTCACATTCATGCTTGGTGAAAAGAACATTTAATCCATTGTCGCAAATCTGGCTTATGCTGAGTAAATTTGCCTTCAGTCCATCAACATACCAAACATCTTCAAACACTGGCAATCCTGGAATATCCACAGTTTCAATGCCTCTGATCACAGATTTGCTTCCATCTCCAAAAGTGACTGTCCCAATCTTTCCTTCAAAGAGAGTTTTGAATAATCCTTTGTTTCCTGTCATATGCCTGGAACAACCACTATCCAAATACCAAAGACAAGAACCACGTGCCTTTAAGGTGGTTAAAGCAGTATAGCATAAATAGTTCTTATCACATGTGATTATGCCAAGATACTCAAGGAAAGTTTTAACAAAAACAACAAGAGGCAAAGACAATAAGTAGACAAGTTGATATATAAGCAAAATTATTTTCTAAGAATCCATGACAATAGGGGTCAAGGATTAACTCAGAGATCAAAAAATCTCTAACAAGAGAGTTATCCGCTCTGATACCACTTGAACGGTTTTAGACCCCTTAAAACAACCAGATTAACCTAGTTAATTAACCAAGTGATTAACTTAGTCAATTTAAGCAATTCTAGGTTATCACAAACATATAATCATATCAAAAGTATAAAGTAGCGGAAATATAAAAGACACAATGATATGATCACCCAAGAAACCACTTGGTAAAAACCTGGGGAAGATTTGACCTAGCTATCCTCAAGGTAAACCTGAATCCACTATCTTGAAAGAATCGAAGTTCATACAAAAGGACTTACAAGCTCCCTGCTTGACTTCCTAATACTACCCACCAGTAGAACTTACTGACACGACCATGTGCAAGCTCCGAATCTACGGACTCCTTCTTTCTTAGATTCTCCAATCAGCTACAAGCACTTACACTTGATATTATTTTAAATTTCAATGGTAGCAACCGAGTTGATCATCAAGATGTTGAAGTAATCTCTACCTTGAAAACCCTAAACTTTGTGTAAAGGAAAGCTCCTCTAGATCTCACAAGAGATTTACACAAAACAGTAAAGTATGAGCAACAATACAACTGGAGCAACTCAAAAAACGTGGCTAGGATTTTTCTTTATATACTTAGGGTAAAAACAGAAAACCCAAAATGTTTAATGAGTTAGGGCTAAGCTGAAAAATTCTGCAGAAAACATTATGCCCGAGATTCTATCGATCGAGTCTTTCTTTCGATCGATCGAGCCAGGCCGAAATGCACCAATGGATCTGCAGCCTCTCAATTCCAACTTTACATGAAAGACCCAACCTTGAGCAAGCCTAAACAAGACTAAACAACCTGTTTTGATCATGGTTTACCAACAATATAAATTAGAGTTCTAAATACATAAAATCCTAAATCTTTAGAACCTAACAATAAGTTTGAGCATCCTTTTACATGGTGCGCCAATAGTACCCCGCTCAAACGAGTTTGTGTACCAACGACTGCGACCCTGAGTGGTTCTCGTAGATCCATTCGTGGACTTCTCTCATAACGTAGTTCGCTTCTTCAGGACACAAACACCTTAGGCATGGGCAAGAGAAACCTCTTTTATATAAGACGTCCTTTATTAAAACGAATCGCTTTGCTCGGACCTTCAGCTTTCTTGCAGCTTCCTTCCCATTTGGTAAGATGCCATTTTTTAAGTAGGAGACTAATGGTGTGGTCCAGTCGTTTACAAAACCTATCTCCTACACATCGATGGAATCTATTAGTGGAGCAAGTTGAACAAAAGAGAGTACATTATCAAGGGCAGTCGTATGTTCTACTGAAGCGACTTTGGAAAGGTGGTCGGCTTGCTCGTTCTCTCCTCTGGGAATTTGGATGATCTTGGCCTTCAAGTCGTCTACCTTTCTCCTTACCTACTCTAGATATTTCTTCATTCTTTTGTCTTTGCACTCATAATCCCTATTCACTTGGTTGGTAACGACCTGATAGTCACAGTAGAGAACCATGCTTGCAGCCCCTCTCATTAAAACTTCATACTCTGTTTCATTATTGGTGATAGAGAAGTTGAGATGGACCATACATTCAATCTTGTCTCCTTCTAGACCCACCATTAATATCAGAATTTCATTTATTAATAATCATTCACTACATCAGCAGTTTGTAAAATTTTCATAAAATAGTTTGTATTTCTAGCATTATTTTTCTTTTAATTGACCAATCAAATTAGGTAGCAAAAAGCTAGGATGTGCATGCCTCTTTTTCATGCTTGATTTTCTAAGTATAAGGTTATGTTTGGTAATAGTTTTTGTTTTTTATTTTCAAAAACTTGTTTTTGAGAATATAGAGAAAAAAAAAATTTCTTATATTTTTGAAATCAAAAACATGTTTGGTTAGCTGAAATTAAAAAGATAGTTTTTTCAAGAAAAATAGAAAATACTAAAATATGTTGTTACTAAGATTTGAACTCTAATACTAACTCATTAAATAAGATAAATTCATTTAATTAAATTTGTGTTTTCATTAACTTTTAAAAATTAGAAACTGAAAACAGCATTTTGCATATTTTCTATTTCCTTTACAAATTGAGTTTTGAGAACAATTCTTGTTTTTTGTCCATTTTGAGTTGCCAAACATGTTTTTTAGTTTCAAAAATAGAAAATTATTTTTGGAAATAGAAAATAAGGAGGGAAAATAGTTACCAAACATACCCTAAGTATCTTTTTATAGACCAATCAGATTAGGCAGGAATGACCCAATAATATGTTTGAGTAGAACTACCATTACTGGTTGAAACTTGTAATAGGAGTTACATGTGAGAACTCACGGGATCAGCGGGTGGCTTTCAAGAAATAAATTGACCACATAATCAGCCATCAATGGTAGAAAAGAGCTCACTAACTACTTTCAATTGTCCATGGAATTGAAATCCTCTACAAAAGTAACGAATCATATTGTTTTTCAAATTTTAATTATTCATCCATAATTTTTTAAGACATATATTAAGATAGAGTAAGACTTAGGTACAGTACTTAAGTGCTGTTCCTTAGGTTTCCCTTTAAAAATTCTGCCATATGGATTTTTTTTTTTTTTTTTTTATGGGATAGAAGTGTATTTTTTAGTTAAGTAGCCACATAACTGAATATTAAAAAAGAAACATAAAGAACAGCACTTAAGGTATTATACCTAAATTTTTTCCATTAAGATAAGTAGTCATTATTAAATTGCTAATTTAAATTTTAACTTTATCAATAATTTAAGCCAAATATAAATAAGTTATAAGTTACATATATTATTACTTTAAGCTTTGATATATCACTTAATATATATATATATATATATACTTGTAGGGGCGGGCTTTAGCTCAGATGAATGGATTAAGGCTCAAAGATCCCAATACAATAAATTTATAGAGAGTGGGCTAAATAGCTAGGCTTCAATGAATTAGACAACGCCCTTAATGGGCTAAAGATGGTAAAAGAGCAAGGAAAAGCAATAAATAGACAAATGTGATGCACAAAATTTCCTCCTCAACAATGTCCAAGGAGAGTAGATTTTAAATATATTTCTCTTAGCTTTGATTATAGTTACTTTTTTTTTAATACTACAATGTTTTCTCTATAGATTTTGTGCCCACTGCCCTTTGCAGGGTCTCTCATATTATATAGCTTCCTTCAGGCGATCTTAGCCCTCCATTTGTTAATTGTTCAATTCACCACTTGAGTGCTTATCCCATCAAACACCTTCCCAAACCCCTTGTGAGTTGCGGCAACAAAGACAATACTATTCAGGGGTCTTCTCCACATAAATGTAGTTAGGAAGTTTGGTAGGATGCATTGAATGTGGAGGCAGCCATTGTCCCGCCAATCATGTCAGGGCTAACCGCCTCTTTGAAACTTTTTCTCAACAGCATGACCTCCTCTGACAATGTGCCACTGACGTGGTCTTACTATTCGAGTGTGTTGCCTCCTCGGCCATAGATACAACACGTGGCACAGGTACTTTATCTAAATTCTTTTGCCCCATAATAACCCCTCAAAACTCCTTTTTTTTTTTTTTTTTTTTTTCTCTTATCCGAGGAGAAAAATGGGGTTTTAACTTTGGCATAATAATCTCGCATGTTTCTTTGACTTCCACACGTGAAAGCACCACTTCGCATGTCCCACAACCGTTCTGGTGCTTCAAATTCTGCAGCGTCTCTTTAAATGCTCCAAGCGGCGCTTTGTTCCCCACACCCTACGATGAAATGGAGATCCTATGTCAGGAATTTCTCCTCAAATTTTGGGCGGGATAACTCCCACCCAGTTTCACCCCTATATAAGGCACCTGGGGGAGTCATTTTCCCCACTTTGTAAATCTTCGAGCTCTCCAAACTTCCCAAACTCTCAAACCTTCAAGACTTTCCAAACTTCTAAGACTTCCAAATCTTTTTTTTAAAAAGTTTTAAAACCTTTAAGAAGTTTAGAAGCCACCCTCGTGCTTTTTCTCGTAAGTTCTTTCTCTTTTAGGTTCTTTCCTCCTCGGCCTTCTGTTCTCTATTTCCTTTCCTTGCAAATTTCTTTTACTTCACCTTAACCTGCTTAAATGGGTAGATTCACTCACCTTGTAAACTCTCTCACTGATATGGAGGGATTTAAGGCTAAGTACCACATTCTCCAGAGAGTATTCCTGTGATACTGTGCTTCAGATAAGGTGCTTACCCATAAGAATGCGAGGGAGGTGTTCATTCCCATGATTGCCTTCATAGAAAGGGGGATGACACTTCCCATAGGATTACTTAATCACCCATAGACTGTGCCCCCACTAGTGTAGATGGGTAGTGTAGATGTTCTTAACGAGCATATAGGGCTAAACCTCACCTGGCATGACATCATTTGGATGTATGAGTGCCACATACTCAGAGACACAAGGTACTATATTAAGTCTAGATCCTCAGTTGTCAGGCTTATCTTATGCCTCCCCAAATCCAATAAGAGTATGAAGAATGACTTTCTAATAGTTTCAGGTGAATGGCATGACAGTCTTCACTGCCCAGTTTGGGAGAGAGAGCCAGGTGGGGTACCTTAGGTTTGGGTCTCTCTTTTTATTTTATTTTTTTGAAAATGGGCATTAGCTTTGCGATTTCACCACTTTCTTCTTTCCTTTAGTATTTTGTTTACTTCTGATGGATGGCTTTGTTATCCTGACCGTGGTTTTGCTTCTCGGATGTTTTTACAGATAAAAGACATGTAGCTCTCAGTCTCAACCTTATCAACGTCTCAGGCCTAAACAAGGTGCTGAGGTTTGAAGTGTTTGTGAGCGAAGACAGGCAATTGCGAGTTATCCACCTCATCCTCGACTTCGAGCCTTCATCAAATAAGATCCAGGACATGGGCCATGTGATAAGAGCAGGAAATCCTTGGCTAGCTCGAATAAATGTTTTAGCACCAAGTTTTCTAGCCCGAGAAGATCTCCCACCAGTTGAGTTACCCTTCCATCATTCCCCTCGTGAGGTAGCGGCTCTAAAGGAAGAGACAACCTCCTCACACCTATCACTTGAGGCCGAGATAGACTAATTCCACCTCGAAGAAGAGGGAGAGGAGCTAGAAGAACTGGTGGTTCAAGTCTTGAACTCTAAAGATGAGCCCGACAGATTTTCAGGTGTTTGCACCTCTAGTCTTGTCATCGCTTGCATAGACGACAGCTTAGAGGATGAAGAGGAAATGGCCTTGAACAGAAAAAAAGGCTTGAAGGAGCTCCTCACAGAGAGGAATAAAGGCACCTCAAGGTCCCAACCTTTGTCTGCTCTCCCCTCTTCTCCTTCTCCTCCTATAGTGGGCGTGCTCCCCATCCCCAACTTGAAGAAGAAAAGGAAGGAGAAGGAGATAGCCAAGAAAGGGGAGGTGGTCCCCGAAAAAGAGCCCAAACAGTAGTAAACAGCCAAAGACGAAGGGCAGGCCTCTTCGGTGAAGAGTAAGGAGGCTGAGCACTTGGCCGACGTGCACCATCCAACTTGGAATCCCTTGTTTGAGTTGGATGGCATGGTGGCACCCTAGAGCTCCTCTATCAGGGAGTTCTAGAGAGGCCACACCCATTACGTGGCCGAGGCTCTAGAGCATCCTTTCCTGTTGCCTAAGGACATGGACACTTTGAAGCACATGAGGCAGCTAGACCTCTTCTGGTCCCTGAAGAGGGATCTAGCTTTGGTAAGTTCCTTGGCATGCTTCACTAAGAGTGTCTTCCTTTCTTCTTCTTCTTCTTCTTCTTTTTAATGTATTACTCAGTTATTTATGTGCAAGTTATCCAGGAGGTTTTTGTGGCCAAGGAGTGGGTCAAGGACGCTAGGAACGAGGCTACGGTTAAGGCCAACCTCTGCGCTGAGGCCAACAAGGCCTTGGGAGCTGCCAACTAGGAGAACCAAAAGCTTGCCACTAAGCTAATCGCGAAGGAGAGGGCGTAAAAGAGTGCCGAGGATGGTTTGAAAAATGCCCAGGACCAGGCTGAGTATCAACGCAAAAAGCTCTATCATATAGAGATAGAGCTGGCCACAGAGAAACAGCAGGTCCTAGAACTAAAGGCAGAGCTGCAGAGGGCAAAGGAAGCTATTTGGATGGCTAAGGAAGTTGCATAAGCCTTAGAGCAAGCATCTTATGACCGTAGGGTGCAAGAAACTAAGATCCAGCGGGCAGAGGAGTTGGTAGAGGTTTGCAGAGACTACTGCAAGGAAATGTGGGCAGAGGCACTCAACTGGGTGGGAGCCCCTACTGCCTCTGAGTGGAGGAATGCTAAGAACATCTTCTACCCCGAGGACATCCGCAAAGTTCCAGGTGTGCTCCCTTCTCCTGTTGCTCTTGCCCTAACCTTGTCTAAGCAGCCCTCCATCGCCTAGGCCTCTCTTCCTCCTCCTAAAGTCTCTAAAGGGCCTAGCAAGGCTAGTGACCAAGACCAAGAGGCTAAGGCAGCCAAGGGAAAAGGGGATGGTTTAGATGGTACTCGGCTCGAGGACAAGCGCGAAGGCAAGAAGGTTAAGCTCCTACTAAAGGCCAAGGGTACAGAGGCTACTTTCATGATCAAGGATGCCATTTTCAAGTCCTAGGATGCTGAGCCCAAGTCCAAGGTAGCTGATCCCAAGGATGACCCTCCCTGAGACAAGGCATAATTTTAGGATCCTCCCTTTATTTTTTTATTTATTTTATTTTTATTTTATTTTTTTTGTTGTGGCGGTTTGCCATTGTGTATAATGTACCCCTCTTTTTTTCAATGAAAAGATATCAATTTTTGCTTTAAGGATCTTTATTTTTCTTGCAATATTTATCTATGGTTGGTGTAGTTATCCTTTTTCCCTTTGATGAGACTTAAGATTGATGATGCCTTTAAGGGCGAATATCCAAACCTTAACAAAAGCTAACAGTAATGAATAGTTGGTCATTCAAATAAATTAAATGCATATAAATAGTGAGAAAAATGGCTATGTTCTGGTACTAAAAACTATGCAATCAATGAGGGCGTCTAAGTTTTTAAAGAGAAACATAACACTTAGAGAAATAATGGGAAGAATTATTTTACCTAAGGCATGTGGTCCAAGAAGCCAGGTATAACCAAGGCTCTTGTTTAATACTTAGAGAAGTAAAGTGAAGTATTAATTTACCCAAGGCATGTCATCTGAGGAGCCAGGCACAACCAAGGTTCTATTTAACACATAGAAATAATGTGAAGTATTAATTTACCCAAGACATATAGTCTGAGGAGTTAGGCATAACTAAGGTTTTGTTTAATACTTAGAGAAATAATGGAGAATGTTAATTTACTCAATACATGTGGTCTGAGGAGCCAGGCACAACCAAGGTTCTGTTTAACACTTAGAAATAATGTGAAGTATTAATTTACCTACGGCATGTGGTTCGAGGAGCTAGGCATAACCAAGGTTATGTTTAATGCTCAGAGATGATGTGAAGTATTAATTTACCCAAGGCATGTGGTTCGAGGAGGTAGGCATAACCGATGTTCTGTTTAATATTTAGAAATTTAATTAAGAATATTAATTTACGCAAGGTATATGGTCCGAGGAACCAAACATAACTAAGGTTCTGTTTAATATTCAAACAAGCAATAGACGTAACACATAATGTCATAAATGAAAACATGGCAGAGCTGCTTTTCATTAATAATAATACCTTCTTAAGTTATTTACATTCCAAGGTCGCGACATAACATTTTTGTTTAGATCTTCAAGGAAGTATACTCCTATGCCTGCTACCGAGGTGATACGATACGACCCTTCCCAATTACGCCCTAACTTCCCCCATGCTGGGTTTTTTAAAGTGCCCACCACCTTTCTAAGTCCCTTGGGTTCAACGGTCTTAACTTCACACCAGAGTCATACCCTTGTTAAGTTTTTGCTAGTAATATGCTAATTGAATCATGGTGTTTTCTCTCCGCTCCTCAAATAGGTCTAGGCTCTTTTCTAATAGTTTGTCATTGCTGTCTGGAATGAATAAGCTAGTCCTCAGCATTGGGAATCTAGTTTCCAAAGGAATCACAGCCTTAGCCCCATAGGTTATTGAAAATAAAGTCTCTCCTATTGACCTACGAAGGGTAGTCCAATATGTCTAGAGGACATGTGGAAGCTCATCCACCCATTTGCCCTTTACATCATTCAACCGCTTCTTAAGTTTGTTCACTATAACCTTATTGACAGCCTCAGCCTACCCATTCCTTTGGGGGTAGGTTGGAGTGGAATACCTATTCGTGATACCCATATTACAGTAATACCTTCTGAAAGCTTTGCTATCAAACTAAAGTCTGTTATCTGAGATGAGGGTATGGAGGATCCCAAACTGAGTGACAATGTTCTTCCACATAAACCTTTTAGCATCCGCATCCTTGATGTTTGCTAGTGGCTCAGCTTCTACCCACTTGGTAAAGTAATCAATGTAGATTAAAAGACATCTCTTATTTCCTGCTGCTTTGAAGAAGGGCCCCACAATGTCTAAGCCCCATTGAGCAAAAGGCCATGCGCTAAACAGAGGGTTAAGAATGCCCCTGGATTGATGGATGTTAGGAGCAAATCTCTGACATTAGTCACACTTCTTCACGTACTCTTATGCCTCTCTTTGCATATTAGGTCACCAATATCCCTAAGTAAGGGTCTGGTGAGATAAGGATCTGCCTCTTGTATGACTCCTAGAAATTCCTTCTTGCAACTCTTCCTAGAGTAGCTCCACTGCTTCGAGGTGTATGTACTACAAATATGGCCCTGAAAAAGAGCGCTTGTATAGCTTTTGGTCCTCAGACAACCAAAATCGAGGAGCCTTTCTTCGCACCTTGTCAGCCTCCCCCTTTTCCTCGAGCAAGACGTCATCCTTAAGGAATAGGACAATAGGATTCATCCAACTAGGCCCCACCCTTAGTTGATGAATCTGGACCTTCTCACTCTTTGCCTTAACAGGGCTATATAGATCCTTGACCAAGATGACCCGAGGTAGGCTTTGCGCCGAGGATGTTACAAGAGTGGCAAGGGAATTAGCATGTGTTTTTCTACTTCTAGGGATTTGGTGCAAAGAGAAAGAGTCAAATCCTGACTACAAGTGCCTAGCCTAGTTCAAATACTCTTGTATCCTCACATCCCTAGCTTCTAGTTCTCCCTTTACATAGCCTATGACCAACCTCGAATCTGAGAACATTTCCACTGTTCTTCCTCCATTTTTTTAACCACAGCTATCCCCACTAACAAAGCCTTGTACTCAGTCTCATTATTTGTTGCCAAGAAGCCTAGTCTTAAGAATTTCTCAATGATGATCCTTTTAGGAGATATCAGAACTAGCCCCACTCCTGATCCCCTCTAGTTTACCGCGACATCAATATACACATTCCAAGGTAGAGGGAGTTGGGTTAGAACCATAACAGTATGAGCCTGGAAGTAGTGTGGAAGCTTCCGCGTAGTATGTACTATTGCCAAGATAGCCTTCTCTAGTGGTAAGTAGTGAACCTCTGCCTCATGTAATGATGCTCACATAATAAACTGATTTGTGCACCCTATTCTCATCCGCTACTAGTACCATACTCACCGCGTGTGAGGCTATAGTAATGTAAGAGAACAAAACCTTATCCTTATCGAGCTTAGACATAATAAGTGGCTGAGAAAGATATTCCTTCAATTTTTGGAAGGCTGAGGAACATTCCTCTATCCACTCAAATCCTTTTCACTTATGCAACAGCTAAAAGAAAAGGCCTACACCTGTTCGCTGATCGAGAAATGAATTGATTCAAAGCGGTAGTCATTCCTATCAACTTTTGGACCTCTTTAGGATTCCAAGGAGGCTGTAAGTCATGGATTGCTCTAATTTGATCTAGGTTGACTTCAATTCCGTTGTGGGTAACCATATAACCTAGAAAATTGCCAGAGCCTACTCTTAAAGAGCATTTAGCAATGTTAAGGCACAATTTGTGTCTCCTTAGTATCTCGAAAATATTTCCAAGATCATTTATGTGCTCGGTCTCCACCTTACTCTTTACCACCATATTGTTTATGTAAACCTCAACGTTCTTGCCTAGTTGTGGTTCGAACATCTCGGTCATCATTCTCTGATAAGTAGATCTCGCATTCTTCAGCCCAAATGGCATCACTTTGTAATGATAATTCCTTGTGGGTGTAACGAAAGAAGTTTTCTCCTAATCACCCCGAGCCAAGCGTATCTAGTGGTATCCCTAGAAAGCATCCAAGAAGCTCATCTAAGGATGGCCCACGGTTGTATTAACCAGTTGATCTATCCGAGGCAGGGGGAAAAGATCCTTTGGGCAAGCTTTATTTAAGTCTGTGAAATCTACACACACCTGCCATTTCTCACTTTTCTTCTTCACCACCACCATGTTGTCCAATCACTGGAGGTAAAACACTTCCTTTATGGCCCTAGCCTCCTTAAGTTTGAGCACTTCTTCCTTGACAGCATCAGAATGTTCTTTAGATGGGTATTGAGGTGGTTGCTTTTTAGGGAGGACAGATGGATTGACATTTAAAT
The DNA here is from genome assembly GCA_030445155.1 of Quercus variabilis. Taxonomy (NCBI): domain Eukaryota; kingdom Viridiplantae; phylum Streptophyta; class Magnoliopsida; order Fagales; family Fagaceae; genus Quercus; species Quercus variabilis. Next base: position 30,737,774 of record CP129455.1, on the reverse strand, counting down.
GGTGACAAATGAAGTTAGGATCCACCTCGGGGCCTCGTAAGCACTCCATGCAAATACATCAATATTTTTTCTGAGAAAACCTATCAGCTCTTCCTTCTCCGGAGGAGGTAGCTGAACTCTAACTAGAAGAATTTCTCCTCGTCGTTGCCAATAACAATTTTCTCCAATTGCTCACACTTAGCCCTTTCTGCCACTGCCCCTAGAGACAACTCTAACACCCTTGATTGCTATAAGTCCCTAACTGCGAAGGCCGAGGACTCACCCTTGGCCTGATGTCTAATTGCGGCTACCATGCATTGCCAAGCCATGGATTGGCTTCCCACCAGTTCCTCAACTCGTCCACCAGACGAATATTTCACCTTCAGGTGCAAGGTGGAAGGTATAGTACCCATGGCGTGAAGCTAAGGCCTTGCCACAATGGCAGCGTAGGGGGAATAGGCGTCTATCATAATGAAGTTCACTTCCACAACCTCTGTCCTTTTTTAAACGGGTAGTCGGATTTGGCCTTTTTGAAAGACAATCTTGCCGTCAAACCCTATTAGTGGAAAATCGTAGCGTGTCAGGTCCTCGGATCTCAACTTTAGTCCCTTAAATAGGTCAGGGTACATGATTTCTATGCTGCTGCCTTGATCCACCAGCACCCTTTTCACATCATACCTTCCTATATTGAGGGTAACTACTTGGGCATTATCGTATGACTGTAAGGTCCCCACTTTGTCTTTGTCGGAAAGCTCAATGTTGGTTGGACCTCCACTCTACTCTTCGAATCAGGGGACGAGCCATCTGTAAGTGGCCGAGTCACAGACATTACCCTAGATGGTTGAGAACCAGTCCTTCCTGGGGCAGCCAAGATGACGCTGATCGTACCCAATGGTAGCCTTCTGGAAGCATCCCTCTAAGCCCCTAACCCTGCCTAATCGCCTTATCTGTTGGGCTGATGTAGGAATTGCTTCAACTTTCCCGCCTTAACTAATTGCTCTAAGTGGCTCTATAAAGTCCTACAATCCCCAGTAATGTGTCCTTGTTCCTGGTGGTACTGGCAATAAAGACTTTGGTTATGTTTCGCAGGGTCTCCCTCTATCTTGTTTGGCCATTGAAAATATTGCTCGTTCTTGATTTTTTCCAGGATTTGGTGTACTGGCTATCGAAACATAGTACTAACTACTTAAGTAGTAGTTGATCTAGAGTGTCTCGTAAAATCTCTCTAAGGTCGGTTGTTATTATACTTATCTGACCTGAAATCCCTTCTGTCTTGAGGGACCACTTTAGCCTTCCCATTTCCTTGTTGCTTGTCCTCCTCGACTTGCTTATACTCATCAATGCAATCCATGAGTCAACGCACACTCTTGATCGGTTTCTTGGTTAAAGACTTTCTTAGATCATGCTCGACTGGCAGGCCGACCTTGAAGGTTCTTATAGCCATGTCATCAAAGTCCTCATCTATCTTGTTGAACATCTCCTAATACCTATCGGAGTATGTTTTCAAGGCCTCCCTTTCTCACATTGCCATGGATTGCAAAGAGTCCAAAGGCCGAGGAACCCTGCTGCAAGTCATAAAACAAGCCCCAAATGCCCAAGTAAGCTCTTTAAAGGAGTTGATAGAGCCTTTCTTTAGGCAGTCAAACCACCTCATCACCACAGGCCCCAAGTTGGATGGGAACGCCTTCCACATCAAGGCCTCGCTTTTGGAGTGCACAGCCATTCTCTAGTTGAAGTGGCTTACATGCTTCACAGGATCCGTTCTTCCATTGTACATAGTGAAAGTTGGCTAAGTAAAACACTGGGGAAGTTTTCCCCTTTCGATTCTACGCGTAAATGGTGATTTAGAGATCTGGTTAAGGGCCTTGCTTATAGCATCATTTCCCAGACCTTTGTATGGCGGACTTTTACTCATCTGTTCGTAGTGACGGTCTTCGTGTACCAAAAAAAAAAAAAAAAAAAAAACTCACTGGAAGGAGGCCTAGACTTGGGCCTCTAGCTACCATCCTCCTCGTCCTCGGAGGAAGGGTCGGAATCTGAGGGAGTCCTTCTTCGTCATTTGTGGCACAGCCTTCTACGAAGACAATCTATCTCCAGCTGCAAGCTTCTGGTATTCTCCTCATGGGAGATGTGACTCCCCCTTTGAGACTAGCTATTGCTAGTATGCGTGGTGTGCACAGTAACCTCACAGTCATTCCTTCGCTCAAGGTTGAGGAACTGATCCTGACGTTGGGAGCCAATAGACTTCTCCCGATCCTGCCCTAATCCTGCCATAGTTGGACGTTGAACTCACTGAAGCTTAAGCTTTCCCATAGATAATGCCAATTCAAGACTATAATTTAAGTCCTAAAGATGAATGGATTAAGGCTCAAAGAGCCCAATACAATAAATTTGTAAAGAGTAGGCTAAAAAGCTAGGATTCAACGAAGTGGACGACCCCCTTAATGGGCTAAGGATGGTAAGAGAGCAAGGAAAAGCAATAAATAGACAAATGTGATGCACATAAATTCTTCCTTAGCAATGTTTGAGGAGAGTAGTTTTTGAATATATTTCTCTTAGCTTACTTTTTTTTAATACTACAGTGTTTTCTCTATAGATTTTATGTCCCCTACCCTTTGGAGGGTCTCTCACATTATATAGCTCCCTTCAGGCGATCTTAGCCCTCTATTTGTTGATTGTCCAGTCCACCATTCCAATGTCCCATCAAACATCTTCCAAAACCCCTTGTGAATTGCAGCAGCCAAGGCAGCACTGTTCAGGGGTCTTCTCCATATAAATATAGCTAGGAGGTTTGGTGGGATGCATTGAATGTGGAGGTAGCCACCATCCTACCAATCATGTTAGGGCTAACCCCCTCACCGAAGTTTTTTCTCAATAGTAGGACCTCCTCTGGCAATGTGCCACTAATGTGGTCTTACTATCCAAGCGTGTGGCCTCCTCAGCACGATAATAGGCTCCTCGGTCATGGATACGACACGTGGCATAGGTAACTTATTTGAATTCTTATGCCCCACAATACCTTCTTTTTTAAACTTAAGGAACTTAAATTTTGTCCTATATATATATACTTCTTTTTTTTTTTTTTTTTTTTGAGAAATAAATATAGAGACATAAGTAACACACTATGCATGGGCCACGCAAACTCGTACTCACATCACACAACGTACACTATATCCCAAGTACTACTCATTCTTTTTATTTTAGTTTTTGAATTAGTGGCCTAACAACTCTTTGTGGTGTCCATGTTGTAAAATATGCGTATCAAGTATTGGTATTAATATCATTGGTTCCTAAGGGTTCTAATTAGCTTAACCGGTAAAGTTTTGGATGATTAAATAAAATATCTGAAATCCAATTCTTGCCTATACCAAAAACCGATTGGTGTCTTGGTTTGATGACAAAAAGTTATCATCAGAAGTAAACGTCATAAGTTAAAACTCTCTCTCAAAATATATGTGTATATATATAGAAAATGCATCATGGAAACTACTTGAATTTGTTTATAATTTTCTTTCTATACCCTTTATGCTTGTAAATTTATGACAAAATTAATGTCAATTAAATTACTAATGTTTAAATTTCATATATATATATATATATTTTTTTTAAGAATCTAATTTTTGTATTTTTAAAATATGGTCAAAGATGTGTTTATGGATTAAATAATAAATAATATTTAATTGACATAAATTTTGATAGACGTATTTACTTTTAGAACATATAAATCATTTAATCTAACGGTGAGATTTCTTTTCAATAAAAGGTTAGTTTTTTTGAAAGAGTTCAACCAAAAGTTATTAGGTGGCTTCAATCAATAGTATTTTTTTTTTTTTTTTTTATCTAGTACAATTTTTTTATACTTAGTGCTAATTAAATAGGTAACAGCTTCACCCAATTATAAACACATATACAAGGATAGTAACTTATATTTCAACTTATTTTTCCCCCATCAAAATAGCTATTCCAAATTAAAGATATATATTTAGTAATAATTTCATTGACTAAGACTCTTGTAACTCAATTGGTATTTTTTTTTAGTTCCAATGATGAATAATTAACACATCATTTTAACTTTTAACTAGGAGTATACATCTGTGCCTTGGGATAGAAACTACGTATAATGTGGGTTAAACAGACTCCTGTCCACCTCGAACAAAGGTTGGTGTGCTAAGGGATGGGCTTTTGATTTGAATTTGCTTGATGGAGGGTCACGTTTTATGCCAAGGACTGGGCCTGGGTCGAGTAAAAACTGATCCGAAAGAAATGGTCCTTGAGCTATACTACTAGTGGGATGGGCTTTGATAATTTGCCTCCAACACGAGGTATCTCAATAGTTACTGTTTTTGCTTTTTACTTTTTTCTTTCTCTTTTCCTTTCTCTTTCTCTTTTTTTTTTTTTTTTTTTAATTAGAAAATAGTAATGTAAATGAAAATGAATCAAAGCTAGATTGAATTTGGGTAATTACAATAATCTAATTTTGTGGAAAAAATACTTTTTATTTTTTATTTTTTTATAGAGAAGTGGAAAACTACATTAGATACTTGAATTTGTGCTTCTTTGAATCTATAGCACCTAGTGCATCTTCAAAAAAAAAATTTACAAAATTTAATAAATTTATATTAGATTGCAAATGGCCAATTTTATGCTAGTGGCCTGGCTACTCAACTTTTTTATTTTTTTTATTTGCTTATAATATTATTGTCAATTTTTGCCAATAGTCCAAGAAAATGAATCATGAAAATTGCAAATGGAAAAGAAATATTCATTCCCTAGGAAAATGTTATATGATAACGTGCTATAGGTAAGTTCTTATAAGTTCCTCAATTTTTGTATTTACGTATACTATTTAAGATTCAATTAATTTTTCTATTTTTCCTATCTTTCCCTGTTTTTCTTTTTCTTATAAAGTTTTTTATATCTATATTGACATTTTCTATTAGACCTTAATAATTAAAAATTATTTACCAATCAACGAAATATTATTTATAATATAAATTTATAATATGATTAGAATAAAATTCTAAAGTCTAAAAACATAGACTAATCTATTAAAGGTGCAACATCACATAATAATACAATCCCATAATAATCTCAACTTTATCCAAGCATATGGCATAGATGGATTAAACGCATTATTTGATGAGTTAATACTTACTGATATTAATTTCATATTGATAATGAAATATATCATGGTTCATATTATATATATATATATATATATATAAAAGAGATTTTATTATGTGTTAAATAAATGAGTTTTACTTTATCTTGGGTAGTGTGATACATGTAACATGGTGAAGAAAATCTAAAATATAACTTTCAATTTTGATAATGGTGTTCACACACACAAATGTTAACTATCTACCATGTGAAAAATGGTTAACAAAAAGTGAAGTCTCAAGCCATTAGGAGGAATTGATTGTTAATGATGATTTTAACTTTTTTAGGTGGTGTGTTATTTTTAATTTATATATTGTTATAATAAGGGTTAATTGCAATTAATTCACTTGTGATTTGGCCTCGGGGGTGTTGCACAGGCAATGCATGACGAGGCTTCCTATGGCTGTATATGTCTGGTTGGCATTCCTATATACTAAGGGACTGCCCACATTGGGTAAGAAAGGGTAGTTTCATGACGAATACAAATCCTCTGTATCACTTTTTATATACTATTCTATAATCCACCAATCACAACGTGACATGTTTTGATTTTATTTTCTTTATAAAATAACTGAAGTTTAAAATAGAAAGCAATTATATACATGAAAGTAGTGATTCATTAAATATATAGTGCTATATAAAAAGTGATACAAAGGATTTGTATTCTGTCATAGCACGATCCATACCAGCAGTGGCTAGTTCCACTCCATCCTACTGACCATTTATTATCGTTTAGTTTTGTTTGTTCTTCGTTTTCCGTTGATTCAAGAAGTTATATTTCTTCTTCGATCAAGGTGTCGAGGAACTTTAGAATTTGATGAAAAGAATCTCTAAATTTTTGAACAGGAACTTGAGAGACAATAATATTTACGCGCGTGAAATATTATTGTCAGAGCTAAGGCAATGCTCGTGAAACCAAAAGCTTATAGGCTGAGCTTTATATTCCAATTCAAAATTCCTTGGACGAATCACATATCAAGTAGGAATTTGAGCTTGAATTGATTTTCTTAGTACGTTTAAGGTCTACTTCATGGCTAGCCTAACCTAGGGACAAAATGGGCTTCTGCCCCTTTTGGGCAAATTATATAGGGAAATGCCCCCCTTTTCAAACTAAATAGGGAAATGCCCATCTTTTAAAACTCGATTTTTGATAAATCGAGTTAGGCCCTATAGTGACGTTTTTAAAGAACCTATAGTGATGTTTTAAGGACCTATAGTGACATTTTTTAACTCGACTTCAATGAAATCGAGTTATAGGCAATGAAATCGACCTATAGTGGCGTTTCTTTTTACCTATAACTTGATTTCTTTGAAGTAGAGTTAAAAAACATCACGATAGGTCCTTAAAACGTCACTATAGACTCCTTAAAATGTCACTATAGGAATTCAAATTTTTTTTTTTTCTAACTTGATTTATCAAAAATCGAGTTTTAAAAGAGGGGCATTTTCATATTTAGTTTGGAAATGGGGGCATTTCCCTATATAATTTGCTCGAAAAGGGCAGAAGCCCATTTTGTCCCCTAACCTAGTCTTCGATTACACCACATTTATATTAGACGGACTCTCACATATTTGCAATTACTAATGTGATTCAAATCTAACCACCAAAAAAAAAAAAAAAAAAAAGGGATGATTTTGTTGCAAATATTTGATTTGTTTTGGGTCAGGGAACTTTACGAATACAAATCACAAACTCACAACGTGTTTATTTATTTATTTATTTTCGTTTTAAAATTTGATTATTTTATATTAAAAAATCAACACAAATATATAACAAATTATGATTGGTGAAACATAAAATGAAACACAAAATATGGAAAAAAAATAATTTGTATCGTGCACAATAATATTTGTACTCGCAGTACTGCTGAATTTGCTGATCAACTGTGAACATAGAAATGACACCATATAATTCTACCATATTCGACAGCAGCTGACTAAACCAATGGCAAAGTTCGTACTTTTATAATTTTTATGTATATTTGTGATTCTTCACAACCGTCAAGTATACTTGCATGAGTACAATTTATTACAAATAAACATGTAAAGAGGGTATTCCAAAATTGATCATATTGTAATTTCAAAAAGAAGATAAAAATATAGTATTAGAATATGTCCAGTTGAATTCATCCTACTATTCATTTATAAAAAGACAACATATATGGTTAGCATTATACGTGAAAAATACTAATAAAAAAAATACCTTTGCACAAAACATGTGATTTAATTAAAATATGAATTCAAGTACATTATGATGAGATATTTGAGGCCAATAGACTAAATCTGTTCAATTTATAGTGTATTATATGATTACAGACAGAGCTAAATGCATTGATTTACTGCTTAAGAAAGTCAATTAATTTGAAAAATGTTTTACTTTTGATAGAATTAAATATATCATAACTAGTAGGGATGGCCATACCCATTGGATAATGAATATTCAACCCTAACCGATCTAATTATTCTGGGTAATACCTAGTTCTTAATGAGTAGAAGGTAATTAGGTAGGGTTTGGATATTATCCAAATATTTGGGGAAGGGTTTGGATATTACCCAAACCCAACTCAACCAAATTATTATGGGTAAACCTCAATCCATCCAATTAACCAATAATCAAAATTACCAAATTACCCCTAAAACTTGAAAATGACCAAATTATTCCTAAAATCCTCTAAAATTGCCAAAATGCACTTTGAACCTAAAAAATGACCAAAATACCCCCAAAATCTAAAAATTACCAAAATATCCCCAAAATATAAAAACACCCCCAAAACCTAAAAATGACCAAAATACCCTTGAAAACTAAAAATTACCAAAATACCCCATAAACCTAAAAAATGACCAAAAGACCACCGAAACCTAGAAATTACCAAAATACCCTTTAAACCTAAAAAATGACCAAAATACTCCCCATAAACTTAAATTTACCAAAATACCCTCTAAACCTAAAAAATGACCGAAATACCCCTGAAACTTAAAAATTACCAAAAAAAAAAAAACCCCTGAAACATTAAAAAAATTTATTTAAACACCCACATAGCCTGAAAAATAACTAAAATATCCCTAAAACCTAAAAAATGACCAAAATACCCCTAACAACTAAAAATGACCAAAATAACTCCTAAACCTAAAAAATGACCAAAAGACCACTGAAACCTAAAAAATGACCAAAATACTCTTGAAACCTAAAAATAACCAAAATACGATCAAAACCTAAAAAATGACCAAAATACCCCTAAAACATAAAAAATTACCGAAATACCCCCTGAAACCTAAAAATGACCAAAATACCCCCCATAAACTTAAAATTACCAAAATATCCCCCGAAACCTAAAAAATGATTAAAATACCCCTCGAAACCTATAAAATAACCGAAATACCCCCTAAATCTAAAAAATGATCAAAATACTCCTAAAACCTATAAAATTACCAAAATACCCCAAAACCTATAAAATGACAAAAATGCCCCCAAAACCTATAAGATGATAAAAATACACCAAACCCCAAAAAATGACTAAAATAACCTCAAAACCTAAAAAATGACTAAAAGATCCCAGAATTTAAAAAATGACCGAAATACACCTAAAGCTTAAAAAATAACCGAAATAACTCGAAAACCTAAAAAATGACCAAAATACCCTTGAAACATAAAAAAATTACCCCTGAAACATTTAAATTACCAAAATACCTCCGAAACCTATAAAATTACCAAAATAGCCCCAAAATATAAAAATTACCGAAATACCCTTAAAACTTAGAAAATGACAAAAATGCTCCTGTAATCTAAAAAATGACTAAAATATTCTTAGATTCTAAAAATTGACCAAAATAACCCTAAAAACTAAAAAATTACCAAAATTCCCTCAAAACCTACAAATTGATTGAAATATTCTTAGAACCTTTAATCTTGACAAAAATGCCCTCAAAACAACCAAAATGCCCCAAACCTCTATTTTGGTAATTTAAGAGGTTACAAATGTATTTTGGTCATCTTATAGGTTTAGGGGTATTTTAGTCACTTTAAAGTTTTCAAGGGTGTTTTGGTCATTTTAGATATTTTCTAGGGGTATTTGGTTGTTTTAGAGGTTTAGGGCTACTTTGGTCAATTTATAGGTTTCGGGGTATTTTTTGTAATTTTAGAGGTTTTGGGGTATTTTTTGTAATTTTAGAGGTTTTGGGGTATTTTAGGTCATTTTAGAGGTTTGGGGTTATTTTTGGTCATTTTAGAGGTTTTGGGCATATTTGGTCATTTCATAGGTTTTGGGCATATTTTGGTCATTTTATAGGTTTAAGGGTATTTTAGACATTTTCTAGGTTTATCTTGTATTTTTACCTTCCTATAGGTTTTAGGGGCATTTTTGTCATTTCATAGATTTCGGAGGTATTTTGGTCATTTTATAGATTTTGTGGGTATTTTGGTCATTTTGAGGATTACAAGGTATTTCGGTCAATTTTTAGGTTTTGAAGGTATTTTGGTAATTTTTAAGTTTTAGGGGTGTTTGAGTAAGTTTTTAGGTTTTGAGGATATTTTGGTCATTTTTTAGGTTTAGGGGTTATTTCTGCCATTTTTTAGGTTTTAGGGGCTATTTTTGTCATTTTTTAGGTTTATGAGGGTATTTTGGTAATTTTATGTTTGGGGGAGGTATTTCAGTCAAATTTTAGGTTTTGGGGGTATTTTGGTCATTTTTTAGGGTTATGGGGTATTTTGATAATTTTTGGGTTTCAGGGGTATTTTGGACTTTTTTAGGTTTCATGAGTATTTAGTCATTTTTTAGGTTTCGAGGGTATTTTGGTCATTTTTTTAGATTTAGGGTGTATTTAGGTAATTTAAAGTGGTTTTTGAGCATAGTTGGTGATTTTGGGGGTATTTTGCTCATTTTGGGGGTATTTTGCTCATTTTAGAGATTTTGAGATATTTTGGTCATTTTAGTGGTTTTTTAGCATAATTGGTGATTTTAGAGATGTTAGGGGTATTTTGGCCATTTTAGAGGTTTCATGGCATTTTGCTCATTTTAGAGATTTTGAGGATATTTTGGTCTTTTTAGTGGTTTTTGAGCATATTTAGTGATTTTATAAAAATTGGGTTTGGGTAGAGTATGGATATCCATGGGTAAATAAATTGGGTAACAATTGGATATGGATACTAATTGGATAAGGTAATTAGGTATCTATAGATAAATTAATTGGTTGGGTATGGGTATACCCTACCCATAGCCATCCCTAATTCATAAGTCAAGTGGATTTTTTTTAGAGTAAATAATGTCTCTTTTTTAGGATTATGAACTTCTAAGAGAGTTAAAATGTAACTAATAAGTTATTTATTTAGTGATTATTGAATAGCTCATCTCAACTCATGATGAGGTTTAAATTGGCATTCCCATAAACATAAGAAGAGCTATTATCCAAAGTCATGATATATAAAAAATGAAGCTTCAATTTAAAAAGGTCAGTAAAAATGTAACTGTAGGGTCCAAATTTGTAGGTCAAGTCTAAAAGATTTGGAGTATAAGCCCAATAAGCCCAATACAATGAATTTGTAGAGAGTGGGTGAAAGAGAGTTAAAATGAACTTCTAAGAGAGTTAAAATGTAACTAATAAGTTATTTATTTAGTGATTATTGAATAGCTCATCTCAACTCATGATGAGGTTTAAATTGGCATTCCCATAAACATAAGAAGAGCTATTATCCAAAGTCATGATATATAAAAAATGAAGCTTCAATTTAAAAAGGTCAGTAAAAATGTAACTGTAGGGTCCAAATTTGTAGGTCAAGTCTAAAAGATTTGGAGTATGAGCCCAATAAGCCCAATACAATGAATTTGTAGAGAGTGGGTAAAAGAGCTAGGCTGGTTGTGAATGAAACAACGTTCAACAGAGGTTTTACTGATCAATTAGTGTAATGAACAAACTTAAAACTTAAATGAATTCATGGCCGAAGAGACAAACTTTTGTATATATCACTCTTCCAATTCTCATAGACTTTTTTCCTCCTCCCCCATCTGTAAGAGGTCCCTTACATTTATATATTATTCTTTTAGATTATCTTAATCATCCACTTATCTTCATCTAAACGTTCACTTGAGTACTCGTCCCATTAGATAACTTCGTCGGTTCTCCATGAGTGGCAGTAGTTGAGATTATACTGTTCAGAAGTCTTTTCTACATTAATGTTGCAAGAAAAGTTGTTACAGTGCATTTAATGCGGTGGCAGCAGCTTTTCCTTTAGATATTTCTCTGTTCTTATCATCTCCATACATGCCTGAAGTTTATCCTTATCATTGGAATCGCTAGGAAGGTCACTCGAACCTCCAGGTATTGGCTTAACTAAGAATCTTTATATCCGAGGATAAAATACTCTTCGGACTACTGATGATCTCTTCAAACTATGTCCCTCGATCATTTTCAGGTTTATCTCCCCCACCTGAGGTCTTTCTCAATCATCTATTTTTCTTTGGACAAACTTTTAGTCTTCAAACAGGGGCTTAGGCCCAATACATGAATTTGGGCTTTTATCTCCACAGTAACTAATAAGTTTTTTTTTTTTTTTTTTTTTTGGTGTAATGGGGAATTTTTTTTTTTTTTGAGAATCATGTAATGAGGAATTAATACTATAGCAAACACAACAAAGATAAAAATATCAAGTTATATTTTTATAAATAGAATAAAACACAAAAACCACCTCAAGATTTGGGCTAATATTGGGTATTGCCAAAACTTTTTTTAAAATATCTAATGGTGGTATGTGCATTTCTATATTAAGTGACTTCAACTTTAAGGAACGTTTTTTCACCATGGTCACAATGTATTTTTATATATTTTTTAGTTTAAAGTTGTGATTCGTCAAAACTGTTAGATATTTCAATATTAAGTGACTTCAAATTAAAGCAATGTCTTTTCACTGTGATCGCAATGTATTTTTATAATTCTTATGTAAACTTGTGATTTTTCACAATTGTCAAGTATACTTGGATGAGTACAATGTATTTCTCACAAAATAAAAGTTGGACATTCTAAATGTCATAATATTTTTGTAGGGGTGTAGATCTGAGTCCACCTCGAAGGCTCAGCCCAAGGAAGAAAACCAAGAAGCCCCCCCTCCGCGGTAAGAGCCCAACCTAAGTACCAACGAGGGACCAAGGAGACCCACTGTTGGGAAGAGGCCATCTGAGGACAACACCGAGGTGATGAAGCCTGTTTTTTTTTTTTTTTTTTTTGGGAGAAGAAGATTCATTCTAGACTTGCATGAGAATCTCTTTTCATTTGTTAGGTTACTTTCTTTTCATCAATCTGCTTCTCAAAAACATTAAAATTGAAATTAAAAAATAATAATAATAAATAATCAAATCTAAAGTGCATGCATTTGAATTGAGCCCAATCACCGCCTGTAATTCCTACAACATTTTACTAAGCCACGTCTTAAAACTTTTTTTTTTCTTTGTTTCAGTAATTTGCGTCTTTGACATAAATCGAAACTTGAGAGAGAAAGAAAAGTCAACAATTTCAGCCAATAACCTAATAAGCTCATTTTTTTAACAGAACGTAGTCACGTAAATAGATACATACATTCTCCTTTCTTTCATACTTTATTTATTTATTTATTAAAAATAAAAAGATTGGATAAGTTATAATGTTTATTGACCGTGACTTTAGGCACCATGTTAACGTTTCATTCTTTCTCAGAAAGTTATGATATTTCGGAACAGATGGTAAGAAGAGAAGATGCATCTTATCTATGCTTGATTTCGAAGTATAAAATTCTTTTAATATACCAATCAGATTAGAGAGGAATAACCTAGGAGCATGACTCTTTTTCATGCTTGGTTTCCAATGTATAAATTTCTCTTAATAGACCAATCAAATTAGGTAAGAATGACCCAATATTATGTTTGAATATACTTGGATTTTGAGTGGTCCAAACGACCTAGCTTTTTAACCATTATTGGTTGAAACTTGTGTTAGGACTAGGAGTGACATGTGAGAAGTGAGAACGCACGGGATCAACGGAATCAACCATCGACTTAGAAAAGGAGCAGCTGGCTACTTTTCTAGCATCTCTTTTCACTACTGTCAAATGTCTGTGGAATTTTTTTGTTTTATTTATTTTTTATTTCTTTTGATGCAAGTTCTGATAAGTTTATCGTTAATTTACATTTTTTTTCCCTATACCTTCAATGCTTGCAAAATTTCAAGATTATCCGAGATCAATAAAATTATTTAATTTATTAAATATGAGTTTATGGAGTAAATAATATATAATATTCGATTGGCACAAACTATGGCATGCACATTAATAATATAGAGAAGATGTATTCAAATAGTGGGATTTTAAAAATAGTAATTTAATAAAATAATTTCTAAATAATTCAATAAAATTGTTTAAAATTAATAGGTAGTATAATATTGGTTGAAATTATACTAGATATAACTAAATAATGTTATGACACAATTACTAAAGTTGTTAAAAGTGAGTGGTTTACAACACTAACATGTGTGGATCCATTATTTTTCTCCACTACTCATAATTGATCACTTTAATATCAGTGAAAAACAAAAATTTGTAAATAAATTGTATGCATAGGATTATTTGGTGTAACTTGATCCTAATCTAATATAAATTAGTATTGCATAATATGAAATCCTTTTTTATTTTTTATAAATTTTGATGAGGATATGAAATCTACGTAAGTAATAATTGATGATGTAATTTATGTCATGTATATGAACTATATAATTATTTAAAAATTTCATAGTTGAGATTTCAAAAATTTAAATATCAAATTTCTTTATAAATGTAAGGGATTCTAATCACAACGGTAGACTGAGTAAAGTTGACGCAATACAAATTTACTTATTTTCTTCTGCCCAAATTAGATAGGTAATGGGCTCACCCCACTTATTATATAAGTTGTTCAATGGATAACCCAAAATAATAATAATAATAATAATAATAATAATAATAATAATAATAATCACAGCATTTTTACAATAGTTGAGATGTATCATAAGTCAAAATAAAATAAATATTAATATACACGTATCCACAACTATTATGAGCATTATGAAAATATTGTGACATTTTATTATAAAGTTGAAACCAAAAAAATATCATTCGCATGAGGCGAGTATTGTGTTAAGATTTCATCTATGATGCCAAAAATATTATAACTCAATTAGTTGACAATTTTTTTTTTTTTGGTGTTTTTAAGACATTCAAGGTATACAAAATCGTTTCTTTTTCCCCTTCTTTTGGTAGCATCATGATTTTATAAAATTCTCCTACAAATTTATGAAAACTTTGGTTGTTTTAGTCTCTTCTCTTCTTTCTTTCTTGAAGTGGATTGACAACCAAAAAAGAGTCAAGTCGTAGAGCTTATTCTTGTTTCTCATATTATTCCATTTTTCTATTCTGCAGTAACCACGGGTGTGACCTATGCGAGTCACATGCTATCACAGCATTACACAACGTTTCAATTGCTTCTATTTACCGATCACTTCAAGGGTGCATGATAATATCAACTAATAGGTAAATATTTAACAAGATCCGTTCATGCTATTTTCATATCGATGGGGTTTTTATTTTTTCCCAAATCTAAAAGATTGTGGTCAAAATCAATATACTTGTTTGCCTTACTGCATGCACCATGCACCAGTGCAAAAGTCATGCATGGTCACAGATAGTTCCATCCACCCACTACCATGAAAACAAGAAGTGAATTGGAGATTTAGGTGGGAAATGGTTCAAATTCCAGAGTTAGCATCATATTATAACTGTTTAAAAAAAAAAAAAAAAAAGGTGTCTTGTATTTCATCTACTAGAAGAGAACTTTTCAAGTATCAAATTATGAGATTTTAAAGTCCTAGATAAAATGGAAGCAGTTCACCTTTACATAGGTACTTAATGGTGCGCTTGGAATCCAACTTTTAAAAACAACCATAAACCACAACACTTTAAGTTGAAAGCAAGTACATTCAAAGTCACATAAAGATGTAAATGAATTACCACCCAGTGAAAGATGGATGACTCTATAATTTATTTTAATATTTTTCTCCCAAAATAGTTTATTTATGAATAAAAACATTTGGTTTTACTCATAGAGTTCCAATTAAATAATTAATTACCTAACAAAGGGGAGAAAAAAAGGACATAACAGTATATCACAATATATGGTATAAATGGTGGAGCATAAACTGGAATATTAAGAGTGGAACCAAAAATTTTTATTCCTTATTTATCATTAAACCTTTTCTAAATCATAGATAGAAAAGCTTTATTAAACATATATAGCCCTTAGTAAGGTTTCTGGCCAACGTAGTTGCCAGGAGGATCATAGTTGCAACCAATGAATGTCCCACCATTGTTGCACCTCACTTTAGCACATCCAAGACGAACCGAGTTGCGCCAAACCACCTGAGTATAGTGTCCACACTGCCCTCCAACACAAGAATTAGAGTTGTAGTCATAGTTGGCTTTCTCGTCGACCCACATCTTCACTGCATCTGTGCCTGAGAGGTCAGCGCTGCCCCATGCAATGTTTTCACCATATTTTCCACCGGAGTGCACAAGATTGCAATCTCCAATACGCTGATTAGCATAGTTCTGTGCATATGCCGCTACAGTCTCATCCCAAGTCAGAGATGGAACTCCCACGTCTGCACGGGCTGCATTGTGGGCATTAAGGTAGTCTTCTTTGGAGTCTTGGGCAAGGGTGAGATGGACTAAGGTTAAGCCCATGAGAAAAACAAAAGCTAGTGAAATCTTACACAACCCCATTTTAGTGCAAAGCAAAATCTTAAGTGATTGGTGGAGAAATAAGGTTTGTGCATGAGGTATATATAGGGAATTAGGGATATACATAGTGTGCAAAATGGTGTGATGAACATTGGAAGTAATGGTTGAATGTTCAAAAGCACAATGTGTAAAACTTTAACTAGAAGGACCAAAACAACCCTTGAATAGTATTTGCTAATGACGGAATAACTATAATTCGTTTGTTATCCAAATTACTTTCAGTTAAAATATTTCATTTGCAGAAAGCATAATTTTTTATTTTGTTTTTTTTTTTTTTGAGAAGGAGAACGAAAGCATAATGACTTCCATGTAGCTAATGAAATTCCATCCGATTTTCAGTCTTGACTCTTGACTTTGACTATAAACAAGAATATACTTTGGGCTGCCCGGTTCTCTAGAGACTAGAAACAAATGGTGGTAGCAAACATGATAATTTTCAAATTGAAATAACATAGCATCACGTAAAGTCATAATATATTATTCTTAAAAGGCAACTGATTATGTATTTAATATATTACTTCCATTATTTTTTTAAATACTTTTGCTACATTTTCAAGACCAACAACAAGCAAAATTATTTACAGTCTAAGTTTACCAAAAAAACACTCAACTTGTTTTTTTTTTTTTTTTTTTTTTGATACGTTGATAGTTGGAATTAGGGGAATTTCAATCTTAAATATTTCTATTGAATATAACAAAAGATGTGACTAGTTGAACTAAAAAACTTTTGACAAAAAACTCTCTAACTCCAAAGGACATTGATTAATGTTTGTCAAGGTATATGATTTTTAAAATGAGCATTAAAGTATATGTTTTGTGATATATTGGAGCAAAATTAATGCATTTACCGGTTATTACCTCGCAGAGTCATAGCTAGTCATACTTTTTGACCTGAATAAAATCTTACCTAGGAAGTCTGTCTAATAGTTACAAGAAAATAACAGCGCATTTTGTTGCAGAAAATGAGCTGAGTCTGCTGTAAACAAATTCTACTAGATAGGGAAAAGATACCCTCCCGTGATTAGGGATTTTGACAAAGCTTCAAAGATACCCACCTATGATTAGGAGTGGATTTCACTTAACTTAATCAGTAAAGTTATTTGTTGTTGAATAAGAGATTCAGAGTTTAATATCCGCCTATACAAAAAATAATTATTGTTTTGGTCTTATGATAATAAACAATCATAATAATGGAGCCAGTGGCAATTTAAGGAATTTTTTCTAGGGCGTCAACAAGAAAATGTATTTTGGGCAGAGGATAAACCTTACGGTCTACGTGATTTTCATATTACAAATTTGTCCATAATACTAACAAAAGAATAACAAATAAACTATAAATTCGGTTGTCATATTATTTATTAATACAATGAATATACTAATTATTGTTGGTGAGATTAAATTTTGAAAATCATCTATTGTTTCTAAATACAATAAACATATTAATTATTGTGTTAAGTGAATTTTAATTATTACTGTTTAGAATACTTTTATTTATTAGCTTCTACACTCTTTTACAATTATTTTGTTTAAAAATTCAACTCAACTTTGATAAGATTCTCAGAATATATATATATATATATATATTGATAACTATTAGTCTTTGTAATTGTATTAGGAAAATTTTTGTTATAGATGCGAACATTTGCATTTTTTTCCTTCACTCAATCTCTCTCCTATCCCATACCCCTTGTTTAAGTTTGTTTTTAGAATCACCCTCTATCTAATTGTTCTTTCTTTCATTTTTTTTTTTTTTTTTTTGGTTTGAGATTGTCTCTATCTAATTGTCTTTTAGTGTTAATATTTGCTACCCACAAATTGAATGGCCCACGCCCCTAGTCCCCACTTAACAAATAACACATTAAAAGCACCTTCAGATTCAACCACTCCACTTATATATTCATTCAAAAGTATAAATTAATTGAGAAGTGTTATGTCCCAACATTTTCACAAGTGTGGTGTCCATAGGATTTTCACAACAAATCTTAGATGGTAAGTTGTTATTGATTCTAATTTGAAACTATCACTGAAATTATTTTTTTCTCAACAATAACAGCCAATAGCAACTTGCCAATTAAGATTTGTTATGAAAGCATGGACAGAGCCATTCATGGACTAGGGGAGGCAGTGCCCCCCCCCCCCCCCCCTAATTTTTTTTAAAATAATATAATTATATAACTATATATTTAGGTACTAATTTTAGC
Source organism: Quercus variabilis (assembly GCA_030445155.1). Lineage (NCBI taxonomy): Eukaryota > Viridiplantae > Streptophyta > Magnoliopsida > Fagales > Fagaceae > Quercus > Quercus variabilis. Next base: position 30,719,645 of record CP129455.1, on the reverse strand, counting down.
AATTTCATTCAATAAAGTTACATTTTATCCCCCTTATTGATCATTATAAGAAAAATGCTACAGCTACAAACTTTTTTGCAACATTTTTACAGACTATTGAGGTAGCAAATTCTTATTGGTTTGCATCTGGATCCACCACTTACATCACTTTTTTTACTTACTAATAACCACTAATCACAACAAAAATTTGTAGATATAGTATTTTCCTCCTTTTTTAAAGTCCATAAAAAAAAATTATAGATCTAAAATCTAAAAAAGTATATATACAAGCCCAAAATATTAGTCTAACAACAAAAATTACCAATAGGCAAGAGCAAAGCTAAAATAAATAAATAAATAAAAAAACATAATAAAAAAATAAAATAAAAATAAAAATTGAGACTAATCAACTAATTTTACCAAAAACAAACAATTTAGCCCGTTAAAAAACTTTAAACAAAATTATTTTTTTCTTATCAACAAATGACACTCTACACACACATCAAAAAAATAATAAAAGAAAACCTTTGCCAGCTAAGTAATAGAGCCGAAAGCCGAAGCCATTGCATATAGTTAACAATAAAACTGCCCCTCCCTAACTCCAAGTCTTGCCTCCGTCTCTGTATGAAAGTGTTGTAAAAATATTGTGGACATAACATTACCTATAACTTTATTTGTAATATTGACAGATTGTTAAGAAAGTCATATTCAAGTTTATATAAGTTGGGATTAAAAAAATTATAATCAAATATTAAATTTTTTATTTTAGAGGGTTTAAATGAAAAATAAATAACATATATATATGAGTTGGGTTCAAGTTACACCTAGTGTAACTCCAAGAAATGTTACACCACCAAATAACTTGTTATTGAATTAATATTTTAAAAATCCAACCGTTGAATTATATGTTCTATATGTTTTTAACATGCATTCCAATTTTCATATCAATCAGATACTATTTACCATTTGATCCATAAACTCATATTTTATGCATTATTTTAAATTACAAAAATTTGAATTTTATCAATTGATTGATGACATGGATATTAATTTTTGATCACTTTGAAATTTTGCAGGCATAAAGAATATATAAAAATAATGTAATCTAACGGTAGATTTGTCAATATTCGGATCCAATTAAAAAATATTGAATGGTGTAACATTGCTTAAAATTATACTAGGTGTAACTTGAACTCAACCCTATATTTATATATATATATATATATATATATATATTACTGTGTTAGGCAGGTTATAAATTTATAAGGAATATTCAATTTACAGTAAATTAACCATGACCACCGGGACAACTTATTTGGTGGGAGGTATATATATATATATCCTCCTCTCTAGTGGTTCCTGTCAAAACTTGGGGCATTTTTTGTTTGAGAAACTTCATCATAAGCAGTAACCTTGGACTCTTCCACCAATAAAATCGTAATGGTTATGCAGCCATAAATAACTTCTTATGCTAATAAAGTAATATTACTTGGTATATCTTCGTTGTCGTTTTGTATTTGGGTCAATCCCAGTGCTTTTAATTTTAAATTTATCTACTAATAATAATCATTTGTCTTACTTTTCTATTTTGAACAATATAAGGTTCATCTAGAAAAGCACATGCTTTTCCGTTAGGCAGTTATCCAAGGAAACCACCAATCACGGGAAACACAATGACCATGACTTTAGGACCGGATGTGGTGACATCAAACGATTAAAAATAGATTTTATTTTTCTTGACATTCAATTTCATAATTTGCTAACTTGTACCACTTTCCGTAGATTTCCCATAATTGCACAAATCAACATATAAATCATCAATTAAGTGTGGGAATGATTATGTCCCACAAGGAAAGTTAAAGTAAATTCACTGCTTGTGAAAAAAAAAATCATTTTTTTTTTCTTTCATCTTTTCAATAGGAAACAAACAAATATCACTTTCTAAGAGCCTTAGGATACACGCCATGTTAAAAAAGTAAAATAAAATAAAATAAAATGCATCGTAGGTAATACATGACTGATACCAAACCTTTATATATATATATATATATCTGTGTGTGTGTGTGGTGGTAAAAGCTCAAAATTATGTATTGGGCCTAGGGCCCTATTTGAAGATTGAAGTGTGTCCGAAGAGAAGAAAATGATTGAGGAAGAACCTAAGTGGGAGAAATATACCTGGAAATGAACGGAGAGGATAATCCGAAGAGAGCGGCTGTGGTCCGAAGAGTGTGTTTTCCTTGGATATAAAAAATCTCAGTCAAGCAAGTAACTATGAGGTTCGAGTGACTTTCTTGACGGTTCCAATGATAAAGATAAACCTCAGGCATGCATAGAAATGATAAGAACGGATAAATATCTAGAGGAAAATCTACTACCACCATATTAAATGCACTGCAGTAACTTTTCTGACCGCATTAATGTGGAGAAGAACTTTGAATAGTGCATTCTCAACTACTACCACTCACAAAGAATCATAGAAGATACTAGATGGGATATATACTCAAGTGAAGACTCAGATGACTAACAAGTGTACGATCAAAATGATTTAAAAAGAGACTATATAATGTAAGAGGTCTCCTATAGGAAGTGGGGGAGGAAAAAAGTTTGTTGTATTTCTAAGAAAGATATATGCACAAGTTTGTCTATTCGAACATGAATATATTCAAAGTTTCAAGCTTGTTCTTACACTAATTCATCAGTAAAACCTTTGTTGAACGTTATTTAATTTACAACCAGTCCAACTCTTTCACCCATTCTCTACAAATTCATTGTATTGGGTTTATTGGGCTGATACTCCAAATCTTTTGGGCTTGGGCTACAAATCTTGACCCTACAATTCGCGCCGTCTATGGGAAGAGTTTGAGGAAGAGTGGAAGCAACGATTGATGATGGTGGATCCAGGGCAACAACCAACAAAATCTAGGGCATCCCAACACGTTGATCATTTTCTTAACTTGGAGCAGAGACATGATCATGAAGATAGTGTACACACTACGCATCCTGATCGAAGCCAGTCACATGGTGGAAGTCATGTGTCCCATGCAGAGAAGAACAAAAATATGCAATTGGAGATTAACCAGCTAAAAAGAGAGTTGCGCCATGCAAAGAGAAGGCGGACATCTTCTTATTCCGAGGATGACTCTAACAATGAGCAGGATGTCTCTTACAAACGGAGGACCAGAACACTAGTTAGTGAGTCTTTCTCTTATGAAGAAGAGCACTATCATGAACGCCAACCTCCAAGTCCATCACGTGGGGGTGTAGGGAATGATGCTGTGAGCAAGGCTTTGAACCAAATCTCCAAATCGCCTTTCATGCACAAGATTGAACAAGCAAAACTTCCTCGCCGTTTTCATCAGCCAACATTCACTATCTACAACGGGAAAACAGACCCTGTCGAACATGTGAGCCACTTCAACCAAAGGATGGCAATCCATTCTAAAGATGAAACTTTGATGTGCAAGGTTTTCCCCTCCAGTATTTGACCAGTTGCGATGAGATGGTTTGACAGCCTGACAGCAGATTCCATTAATTCCTTCAGAGAACTCGCTCAAGCATTTGGTTCCCGTTTTGTCACTTGCTGAAGAGTGGCCAGGCCCTTAGCTTCTTTATTAACCTTGAGCATGCAAGAAGGCGAGACTTCGAAAACATACTCAGATAGGTATTGGGAGATGTTCAATGAAATGGAAGGCGATTTTGATGGGGTGGCCTTCAGGACGTTTAAACTCGGCCTCCCTATCGACCATGGTTTAAGGAAGTCCTTGACTGGTAAGCCAGTTACTAACACGCGTCAACTTATGGACCGCATTGACAAGTATAAAAGAGTTGAGGAAGATCAACAGCAAGGAAAAGGAAAAGATAAGGTTATCCCCAGGAGAAGAGGGATTTTAGGTCGGATAGATACAATAATAACAAGCAGCGTAGGGATTTTTCTGAGCAATCAGGATTAGCGAATCTTCAAGTAGTCAACGCTATATTCAAAGAGCCAATACATCAAGTTTTAGAAAAGATCAAGAATGAACCACTCTTCAAGTGGCCGAACAAGATGGTGGGAAACCCAAAAAGACGCAATAATAATCTTTATTGTCAATGCCATCAGGATCATGGGCATACCACCGAGGATTGTAGGAGCTTGTGGGATCATCTGGACCAACTTGTCCGCGAGGATAAATTAAAACAACTCTTGCATTATTCCAGCAGCCGAGGAGGTTAGACAAGCTTAGAGCCCCGAAGAGATGATTCTTCAAAACCCCCTTTGGGAACTATCAATGTCATCTTCGCTGCACCAGGAAGAACAAGGTCTTGACCATCTAGGGTAATGTCGGTAGCTCGGTTACCCATAGATGGTAATTGTGATCCGAAGAGATCAAGAATGGATATTTCACCAATTCTGGGTTTCTCGGATGAAGACAAAGTGGGAACCATCCAACCCCATGACGATACTTTGGTAATCACCCTTAGAATTGGGGGGGTATGATGTGAAGAGAGTAATGGTGGACTGTTGGGATTAGTGCCCTTAAATCCTATTGTATAATGCTATGTATAATATTAAGTATGACAATATGTATGACATGATGTATGACTTAATATTGTAATTAATAAAGTTGTTTTATTATTACCTAAAATAACGGTAACATGAATATTCGGACATTATCATTTAATCCATGAGGTGCATAGTATGTGATTTATGTGATTTAGTCACAGAAGATATAAGTCACAAGTTCTTTGTAAACTCAAAATTTTAGTTCATAGTCAGTGATGAAATTGGGCATTTCATCTGCGAAGACTATAACATATCAACTAAGATGATTTGTCTTGATCATGGAAATGAAGACTTCTAGTTGATGTTTTAATATGTTTTAAGAGTTAAAACATATTGAACTGGACCGCTGTGAGATTTATTATTCTCCTAATGATTGTCAATTGAATAATAAATCTCATGACTTATATTTGCATGAACTCTTAATCTTGAGAGAATAATGGACCTAATCATGACGTGTAAGTTGCTTTGATATATCAGGAGTGAGATCTAAAGTAACGGTCAAAACCTCAGTATGTTGGGTAGCCACATTTCATGTTGATGGAACATATATTCTCAAGATGAAATTCATAGTCTTTTAACAGAGAGTTAAAATATTCCCTTGAGATAAGTTTAATGGATTTAGCTATTCAGAGAATTAGGCCTAACCACTTTGGTAAGAAATTACTAAAGTATATATTTATGAAATTGGATTTCATAAATATATAAGATGTAGTAATCTTCAAAGTGACAGTCTATATTTATGACTTTGAATTACTACAAATATTTTTTGAAGGGGTTGCATGTATAATAAAGTTTTGGGATATAATTTATTAATAAGGCTTAGAGTGCAATTATATTTATATAGTGGTATTAAATATATTTAATGGTAACTTTGGACTTGTCAAGAGTTGACAGAAAAGCCCAAGGCCCATTGGAGCTAGTGTCTTATTGGTCCTTTTGGTCCCACTCCAAGCCACACATTAAAGCTCAATTGGAAAGGCCCAATAGGTCGGCCCAATTAGATAATCAGTTATATATAAAAGGAGAGACATACAGAATTTTTGTTAGAGAAAAAGTGAGACACCATTGTGAAGTGGTGTGTATGTGCGAGTGAAACCACTCAATTATTCTCCCTTGGAAATTGATTGAGAGACCACACTTCTTGGGCGTAAAGTGGAATTGGAGTGAAGATTAAAAGTATTCTCAAGTACTTATAATTTTTTGTTTTGAATTTCATTGTACCAAGGTACGCTATCTTGTTCTTAAATTTTGAAATTTTCATAATGCAAGTTATCTATCATGAATGAAATAGATATTTGTTTATTACTTCCACTATATGTTTTGTATGAGATACAAAACCAAATTTAACTGACAATTGGTATCAAAGCCAGGTTTTCATATCATGATTGTATAGCATGTGATTGAATTTTAGAATCAAAGAGTATCATTTTCTTTGTGTTATGGGATTCTTGAATTTGCTGTGATTGTTCTATATAATCACCTTTATAGGATTTTTGATTTCATAATTGTTGACACCCCATTTTGCAACCCATATTTAACCTCACATGGAGGGTAAAAGGGTAATTTTGCCTTGAAAATATGCATCTTGATTCTAGCTATTTAGATCCTTAATCTCATTTCACTAAAATGATCTTGATGTTGTAACGATCAAATCGATTGGTCATAAGCCCTAATCGGACCACTAGATTGAAAATTATCATCAAATCAAGTTTTAATGGCTGAGATGCACTATCACAAATTTAGTCCGACTATATGTGATTATGAACAATTGATTTCAATTAGTTATAAGTATAATCAATTTGAAGTTAATGACGTGTCATAATTTGATTGATTAGGACTACATTTTATGGTGAGGTTGCATACACCTAATTAATTAGATAGTTAAACATTAATTATTCAATGAGTAATTTGTGTAATTATCTTTTAATTAGGGTAAATTTGGAACCAATTAATTCTGAAATGGGAGTGATTGGAGCCATTTAATATTAATTGGGAGCTAATTTGGGACCTATTAATGTTAATTGTGCTGAAACCATTTTCTAACAAATGACCTCTGCTCACCATTTCATCAATATCTCTCAGAATATTTTGAATCTGTGAATGAGGTTAATTTTCCTAGAAACTAGACATCCGGGGCTTCAATTTGAGCATAAGAACAAGATAATTCCGATCAGAATTGGGTCAGATATGAATTTTCGAAGTTAGCTCTACAAGCTGTTACAGTAGCTACGGGAAAACCGAATTTTGGCTTGTTCTCCACTCCCACCAAACTCTCCATTTAATGCACCAGATTTTCCTCAAAGCTAAAATGAGGTCTAGGTTCATAATCCTTGTCAACCCTCATTAAATGGCCTTCCATTCATATTCCTTCCACTACCACTATATAAACCTTCCCCCTCCTTCATTCCAAGACACCAAAAAAACCCCCTCTCTTCTTCTCTCTTGAGTTCTAGTGAAATTGAGTAGTCTTGTCATATCTTGGTCTTCCTGAGACTCAAGGTATTGAGTGAGACTCACTCTTCCTCTCCTAACTCTTCTTTTCCTCCACCTTAGGACCTCCACCAAGAGTCTCCTCCTCCACCGTATGGATCTTGCATGAAGGTATAATCTCTTTCCTTAACTCGTTTATTGTGTTGCCATGATGAGGGTTTAAGATTAAAGCATGATAGTAACTATTTAAATTCTCTCGAATATGTTTGAATGTTCTTAATTGTTCTTATATGTTCTTCACATGTTCTTGGTTGTTCATCACATGTTCATGCATATCACTAGTTTTAATCTTAAATCCACATCAAAAATATGAAAAACATGTTTGTTTAATAACTCTCTCAAGTCCTTGAATCTAGGATCTCACCATACACACACATTCACTAGAATTTATTTCTCAATCCAAATGCAATGCCTAATAAATTGAATTAGGGTTTATCACATGCACACACTTCAAATTCTACATGCAAATTTATTGATAACATATTGGATGATGTGACATGATTGTTGGCCACCATAGTCTAGAAGACCGGTTTCACCGAGCAAGGTGGGTGCCTAACACCTTCCCACCTTGTAACATAGCCTCCGAACTTAGATTAAGAGTTAGTAGATCAAATGCTTATCCTTGTAATTTTCAATTTCTAGATTGTAACTAAGAAACAAAGCCATGTACTTTATCTTAGATTGTATCTAGGACCAAAGCCATGTAATTTCCTATGTTCAATGTAAATTCAATTTCAAATTAATAAAATGAAGAATTTTTCTTTTAATTATGGTTTTCTTATTTTTCCAATAATTAAATAAGTGGCAACTCCATTGTAAAACCCTTAATCTAAAGGGGAAAATATAACTAGTCGAACCTCCATTTTGAGAGGCAATAACACGACTCCACCCATTCACGTGGGTTTGGCCCAACATTCCATAAAAACGGGCCGGGGGCGCGGTCTCTCACAATAATTTATTTTTGGAGATTGACTTTGCGTTGATGTGAAGTGAATTCCTTTTAAAATGGAATTCCATCTTTAAAAGCATTTATGTTGGCCCACGGTTGTTTTTTGTTGTCTTAAAGGATTCATTTGAATCCTTGCTATATAACAATGATTGAAGACCATTCGGTTATATAGATTGAAGTTTCTATAGACTTCTAGAATGATGTTGTTAGATAACTGTTCATGATGATAACCATTGTATTGCATTGGTTTGTTCGAAGTGGCCTATAACTATTAAGTAATGGTGCCGTGTCTTAATAGTGATTGCTAAGGATATATGTTTTTGAAATTCAATAACTGCCATGTGCGTGAACCAAGTTATTGCACCGCTTGGACTTTGTTTTGCATTGCTTGGCTATAACAAGGCAATTAACATTATGGTGTGTTAATTGTCATATATTATAAGCATGAAAACTACTTTCCTTGGAAGTATTGAATCCGTATATTATATATATGGTGTGACAATTGTCTTGAGATATATATTTATATGGGTTCATATGCATTCAAATTTTTATATGCCTTGGATGTCTTGGATTCATATATTAAAGTGTGTTTCATATGTTGCAATTTATATAGAGATACATGGATATATATATATATATATATATTAATGCTAGGATTAAAGTATTCATTTAATGAAATTTATTCCTAATGAGATTAGAATTATGTTTTCAAGGGTTTCTAGCATTAATATGGCTCTTGATCATAAAAACCTTTAATTAAAAATATCTAGTGGGAGAGAGATACAAGAGTTGCATCTCACGGCCTCCATTATCAGTTTATAGTAGTGTGGGTAAGCACCTTGTCTTGGCGTATATGCCTTGCGATCCCAAAGTAGGGTGTTTACTTTATAGTACTACAAGCTTGAACTAACCTGTTTAAAGTAGTGTGGATAAGCACTTCGTCTTGGCGTATATGCCTTGTGATCCCAAAGGAGGGTGTTTTTGTTCCATGGTACTACAAGTCTAAACATTATAAGGTAGATAAAATGTGGCTATACATGATTCTAGATAATGGTGTACACTAAACTAAGTGTAATGTTAACCTTCCAAAGGAGCTATGTCATTATTACTTAGAGGCTAAAGCTAATACGACATATTATTAGTGTATGATAAGAGTTATCATGATAGCACTAATAATGAGAATAGTTCTCAATCAATTAATGTGTTTATAATAAACTTGCTACGAAGGAATTATAGACATGGATTGGTTTGTCGTTGCATATATTATTTTATGGTTTTATAAGGTTCCATATTATATGATTATATGCTAAATTGATAGTGTCTAGTTTACTTATTATATTCATGTTTGTTATTTTCAGATTTAAAATCATGGCATCATTTAGCCCACTTGTTGCTATACTTAATCAAAACAAACTGATTGGATCCCACTATGTTGACTGGAAAAGAAACTTGGACATTGTTCTTACTGCTGAAGAGCACAAATATGTGCTTACTCAACTATGTCCTAACTTTCCATCATTAGATGCTCCTCTTGAGGAAAAACAACGATATGATTGTTGGTAGAAATCTAATGAGATGGCTAAGTGCTATATCCTAGCATCTATTTCAAACGTTCTACAGCATTAAATGCAGGATGTAGAACTAGCTTCGGACATTATGCTCAGTCTGAAGGAGATGTTTGGTGAGCAAGGCCATTCTGCAAGGCAAGAAACTATGAGGCAGATTTATAATACCAAAATGGCTGAAGGTACTTCAGTGAGGGAGTATTGTCTTAGGATGATCTCTAATTTGAATACATTGGAAGTTTTAGGTGCCGATATTGATGGAGAATCCCAAGTGGATATGATACTCCAGTCACTACCAGAATCATTCAAGGAATTCAGACTTAACTATAATATGAACAAAAAGATTTATACATTGTCTGAATTGATGAATGAGTTGGTAGCGGCGGAAGGCATCCTTGGTACTTCTAGTGTTGAAGCCAATGCTGGTGAAGCTTCTACTTCTCAACCTAAGTCGAAAGGCAAGGGTAAGAAGAAGAAGAAGAAGAACTTCACTAAGAAAGATGGTAAACAAGTTGCCTTAGGAGTTGCCAACAAAGGAAAGAAAACCAAAGGAAAGTGTTTCCATTGTGGTGAGAAAGGACATTGGAAGAGGAATTGTCCAATATTTAAGGCTGCCAAGAATAGAGGTATGAAAAGTACATTCCTTCTTGAAACATGTTTGGTACAGAATCCCACAGATTCTTGGTGTGTGGATTCAGGTTGTACTAATCATATCTACAAATCCTTACAGGGGTTTCAGGAGACCAGAAAGCTGAATGAAGGGGAAATGTTTCTTACCTTGGCTGATGGGAGCAGGATTCCAATTGTAGCTATTGGAGTGTTTAATTTATGTTTTGAATCTAGAGTTTTAGTATTGGAAGACTGTTTGTATGTACCTAATGTTCGTAGGAATTTAATTTCTACAACTTATTTAGGTAAACATGGATATTATGTTATCCTAAAAGACAATGTTGTAATAAAGAAGGATAAAGTGTTTATCTGTTCTGGCAATATTGTGGATGGTCTTTATATTTTAACTCTTGATAAGCATGAATTATATAATTCTGAATTAGATCATAACTCTCATGTAAAATCATTAAAGAGAAAGTTTCCTTCTACTAATGAAGCATATCTTTGGAACTTGCATTTGGGTCATATTAATCCAAACAGAATTCAAAGACTGATCAAAGATGGACTTTTAGAGCCATTGGACTTTGATGAATTTCCAGTTTGTGAATCTTGTTTGGAAGGCAAAATGACCAAATGACCTTTTAATGCAAAAGGTAGAAGACCCCAAAAGTTGCTTGAATTAGTTCATACAGATGTATGTGGTCCTATGTCAACCCAACCAAAAGGAGGTTATGAGTACTTCATCACTTTTACTGATGATTACTCAAGATATGGTTATGTTTACCTAATGAGACGGAAATCCGAAGCCTTTGAAAAATTCAAAGAGTTTAGGGCTAAAGTTGAGAATCAATTAGGTAAACACATAAAAGCTATTCGATCTGATCGTGGTGGCGAATACCTTCTTAGGGATTTCAAGGATTACTTAACTCAAAATGGGATTATATCCCAATTGATTGCACCTGGAACTCCCCAACAGAATGGTGTAGCAAAAAGAAGGAATATGACTCTTTTGGAAATGGTTAGGTTCATGATGAGTTACTCAACTTTACCAGTTTCTTTTTGGGGATATGCACTAAAAACTGCAATGCATATTTTGAATTTAGTTCCATCAAAATCTGTTCCCAACACACCTAAGGAATTGTGGAGTGGGCGTAAGCCTAGTATGAAATATCTCCACATTTGGGGATGTCCAGCACATGTGTTGAAAAGGAAGTCTGATAAGTTGGAATCTAAAACCGAAGTATGCATGTTTTTAGGGTATTCAAAAGAAACAAAGGGTTATTTATTCTATAATCATAAAGATAACAAAGTGTTTGTTAGCACACATGCCAAATTTTTGGAAGATGATTATATGAATAATTTTGATCCTAGAAATAAAGTTGTTTTGGCTGAAATGAATGAACCTTTAGTTGAACAACCAATAGATGAAATTAGGGATGATGTGGTTGTATTGGATACACCACAAGATACTACTCATAAGATGTCTAGTACACAGGTACCTTGTCATAGTGGGAGAATTATTCGGCCTCCTATAAGATTCATAGGTTTGGGAGAAACTTATGAAGCTATCTTAGAAGAGGCTGAATCGGATCCCTACACTTATGAAGAGGCAATGAATGATATAGATGCACATCATTGGATCAAAGCTATGAAATCTAAATTAGATTCCATGTATTCCAATCAAGTTTGGGATCTTGCAAAGGCGTCTAATGACATTAAACCTGTTGGTTGCAAATGGGTTTACACGAGGAAGAGAGGGGTAGATGGAAAGGTTGAAACCTTTAAAGTAAGACTAGTAGCGAAAGGGTATACACAAAAAGAAGGTATTGACTACGATGAAACTTTTTCGCCAATAGCCATGCTTAAATCTATCAGAATTCTCTTATCCATTGCTGCTCATTATGATTATGAGATTTGGAAAATGGATGTCACGACTGCATTTCTTAATGGCAATCTTGAAGAAGAAATCTATATGATGCAACCGGAAGGTTTTATAGCAAAGAACCAAGAGCATATGGTATGCAAGTTAAAAAGGTCCATTTATGGACTTAAACAAGCATCTAAATCATGGAACATCAGATTTGATCAAGCAATCAAGTCATTTGGTTTTGAACAAAATCTTGATGAACCATGTGTATATAAAAGGCATCGAGATAAAGTAGTGATGTTCCTAGTGCTTTATGTTGATGACATTTTACTCATTGGAAATGATGTAGGGGTAATGTCATCGGTAAAGGTTTGGTTGTCAAACCAATTTGATATGAAGGACTTGGGTGAGGCTAACTTTATTCTGGGGATCAAGCTTTGGTGAGATCGTAAGAATAAGATGTTAGGCGTATCACAAGCTGGATATATAGATAAAGTTCTAGAATGGTTTAGCATGCAAAACTCTAAGAAGGGATTACTTCCTTTCAGACATGGAGTTCCTCTGTCTGATGACCAAAGACTTAAGACTCAAGAGGAAAAAGATATGATGAGACAAGTTCCTTATGCTTCTGCAGTAGGAAGTCTCATGTATGCCATGCTTTGTACTAGACTAGATATTTGTTATTCAGTTGGCATGGTCAGCCGATATCAATCAAATCCAGGACCAAAACATTGGCAAGCTGTAAAGCATATTCTCAAGTATCTATGGAGAACGAGAGATTATATGCTTGTTTATCAGTGTGAGGATTTGATACCCATTGGCTATACAGATTCAGATTTTCAGTCGGATCTAGATTTCAGAAAGTCCACATCAGGATGTGTATTCACCTTGGGAGGTGGAGCCATAACATGGAGGAATGTCAAACAATCTTGTATTGCGGACTCCTCCATGGAAGTAGAATATGTTGCTACTTGTGAAGCAGCAAAAGAAGCTGTATGGTTCAAGAAATTCCTTTCTGACTTTGGTGTAACGAGAATGGAACAAGTTCCCATCACATTGTTTTGCGACAATAGTGGTGCAGTTGCACAATCAAAAGATCCAAGGAATCACAAGAAAGGAAAGAACATTGAGAGAAAGTACCACATCATTAGAGATATTATTGCTCGTGGAGATGTGATGGTAGCAAAGATTAAAAGTGCAAACAATCTAGCAGATCCCTTTACCAAAGCCTTACCTCAAAGGACCTTTGAGTCACATTTGGAGGGAATGGGAGTTAGATTAGTGCACAATAGTCTTTAGGGCAAGTGGGAGATATGTTGGGATTAGTGCCCTTAAATCCTATTGTATAATGCTATGTATGATATTAAGTATGACATTATGTATGACATGATATATGACTTAATATTGTAATTAATAAAGTTGTTTTATTATTACAAAAAATAATGATAACTTGAATATTCGGACATTATCATTTAGTCCATGAGATGCATAGTATATGATTTATGTGATTTAGTCACAGAAGATATAAGTCACAAGTTCTTTGTAAACTCAGAATTTTAGTTCATAGTCGGTAATGAAATTGGGCATTTCATCTGTGAAAACTATAACATATCAACTAAGATGATTTGTCTTGATCATGGAAGTGGAGACTTCTAGTTGATGTGTTAATATGTTTTAAGAGTTAAGACATATTGAACTGGACCGTTGTGAGATTTATTATTCTCCTAACGACTGTCAATTGAATAATAAATCTCACGACTTATATTTGCATGAACTCTTAATCCTGAGAGAATAATGGACCTAATCATGAAGTGTAAGTTACTTTGATATATCAGGAGTGAGATCTAAAGTAACGGTCAAAACCTCAGTATGTTGGGCAGCCACATTTCATGTTGATGGAACATATATTCTCAAGATAGAATTCATAGTCTCTTAACAGAGATTTAAAATATTCCCTTGAAATAAGTTTAATGAGTTTAGCTATTCAGAGAGTTAGGTCTAACCACATTGGTAAGAAATTACTAAAGTATATATTTATGAAATTGGATTTCATAAATATATAATGAATAACTTAAAATGATTAAATCGGGTACTCAAGGATTAAGATGTAATAATCTTCAAAGTGACAATCTATATTTATGACTTTGAATTACTACGAATATTTTATGAAGGGGTTGCATGTATAATGAAGTTTTGGGATATAATTTATTAATAAGGCCTAGAGTGCAATTATATTTATATAGTGGTATTAAATATACTTAATGGTAACTTTGGACTTGTCAAGAGTTGACAGAAAAACCCAAGACCCATTAGAGCTAGTGTCTTATTGGTCCTTTTGGTCCCACTCCAAGCCACACATTAAAACCCAATTGGAAAGGCCCAATAGGTCGGCCCAATTAGATAATCAGTTATATATAAAGGGAGAGACATACAGAATTTTTATTAGAGAAAAAGTGAGACACCATTGTGAAGTGGTGTGTATGTGCGAGTGAAACCACTCAATTATTCTCCCTTGAAAATTGATTGAGAGACCACACTTCTTGGGCATAAAGTGGAATTGGAGTGAAGATTAAAAGTGTTCTCAAGTACTTATAATCTTTTGTTTTGAATTTCACCGTACCAAGGTACGCTATCTTGTTCTTAAATTTTGAAATTTACATAATGCAAGTTATCTATCATGAATGAAATAGATCTTTGTTTATTACTTCCGCTATGTGTTTTGTATGAGATACAAAACCAGATTTAACTAACATGGACTAGGGCAGCATAACTGAAATAATGTACCCTGATCTATACAAAGGGCTGGACTTAAAACCTGACGACTTAACACCATACAGTTCTACCCTGGTGAGTTTTGAAGGAAGGGTTGTAATCTCAAAAGGACAAATACGATTACCTGTGCAAACTGGTATAGAGATAATAGAGATAGATTTCATTGTCATGGATGCATATTCACCTTACACTGCAATCGTGGCTAGACCTTGGCTTCATACGCTAGGGGCTGTTTCCTCTACCATGCATTAGAAGGTTAAATATCCATCTGAAGGACAAGTTAGTGAAATCCAGGGAGATCAGTCTATGGCCAGACAATGCTTAGTAGCTTCCATCCAGCATAAGCCCGAAACTGAGTTCTCGGTCCAGGCTGAAAAGGGTTTATAGTAGTTAAAACCTTGGGCATCGCCCATCGAAGATCCAGCCAAGGGCACTAGGTGCAAAGATTTGATAAAAGATGTTATTGGAGACAATCCAGAAAAGTTCTTTCAAGTTGGATCTTAGCTACCTCTGCAAGAGAAGGAAGAGTTAATAGAGTTCCTTAAAAAGAAACCTTGATGTATTCACCTGGAACGCTTATGAAGCCCCAAGGGTACATCCAAAATTTATATGTCACCATCTGAAGGTCAACCCATTGATTACCCCTAGGAAGCAGCATCCTTGGTGCCCATCCAAGGAGCATACTGATGCAGTAAGAGAAGAAGTAACAAGGCTCAAACAAGTTGGAGCTATTAAAGAAGTTTTTTATCCTGAGTGGCTAGCAAATACCGTAGTAGTGAAGAAGAAGAATGGGAAATGGCAAGTATGTGTAGACTTTACTGACTTGAATAAGACTTGTCCTAAGGATCCATTTTCTATGCCAAAAATTGATCAGCTAGTAGATGCCACTGTCGGCCATCCTCGGATGAGTTTCCTAGATGCCTTCTAAAGTTATCACCAAATACCATTAGCCCTAGATGATCAGGAGAAGACTACTTTTGTCACCCCTATTGGGAACTACCACTACAAAGTGATGCCATTTGGTTTGAAAAACGTAGGGTCCACCTACCAAAGAATGATGACGAGGATGTTTGAGCCACAGTTAGGTAAGAGTATTGAGGTTTATATAGATAACATGGTGATGAAGAGCAAGATTGTTTCAAAGCATGTGAAGGATCTTCAAAACATTTTTGAAGTTCTCAAAAGATACAAATTCCGTTTAAATGCCTCCAAGTGCTCATTTGGCGTTGGATCAGACAAATTCCTAAGTTACATGGTAACCCATAGGGGGATTAAGGTCAACCCAGATCAAATAAAAGCCATCAACAATTTACAATCTCCTTGGAATCTCAAAGAGGTCTAGAAATTGTCTGGAATGGCTGCAGTTCTGAACCAGATTATTTCTCAGTCGGCAGATAGGTGTAGGCCTTTTTTCTCACTGATCAATAAGTGGAAAGGATTTGAATGGACTGAGGAATGTGCTTTAGCTTTTTAGTAACTTAAGGATTATTTAGCTCGGCCACTAATCATGTCCAGTCTTAAGCCAGATGAAGTCTTGTTTACCTACATTGTCGTGGCTCCGTGTGCTATAAGTTTGTGCTGATACGAGTGGACCAAGGTGTACAAAGGCTAGTTTACTACGTAAGTAAGCCGTTACATGAGGCCGAGATCCGCTATCTACCATTGGAGAAAGCCATCCTAGCAATAGTACTCGGCACCCAGAAATTGACTCATTATTTCCAAGCCCATACAATTGTTATCCTTACTCAACTCCCACTTAAGACCATACTCAGGAGTGTAGATTACATAGGAAGAATAGCCAAATGGGGCACTATCCTTGGGGCTTTTGACATCAAGTATATGCCCTACACCTCTGTGAAGGGATAGATCCTCGCAGATCTAATAGCCGAGTTCACTGAACTTACGTTAGAAGAATTAATACCAACAATGGACATGGATGAGAAATTGGTTGGCTTGATCTCTTAGAAAGGCCCTTCATTCTGGGAGGTATATGTAGACGGTGTAGCGAACTAAAAAGGGTCTGGAGTGGGGATAGTGCTAATATCTCCAGAGATGATTGTTATGGAAAAGTCACTAAGGCTAGGCTTCACGGCCACAAATAATGAGGCTGAATACGAAGTTCTATTGATGAGAATGACTATGGTTTAGAGAATGGGAAGAAAGTCAATAGAGGTGTTTTCGGACTCAAGGCTAGTCGTCGGACAAGTACAAGGGGAATTTGAGGCGAAAGATGAAAGAATGCAGGAGTACCTAAGCCGAGTTAAATGCTTGCAGTCGAAGTTTGAATCCTTTAATTTACTGCACATACCCAGAAGTGGAAATGCACATGCTGATTCTTTGGCCACACTTGCCACATCCTCGGCGCAGGATTTGCCTAGAGTTATCCTCGTTGAAGACTTGCTTAAGCCTACGGGAGCAAGGAATGAGGTTGTTCAAGTTCATCAAATTAGAGCCGAGTTCAGTTGGATAGATCCTATAGTTAAATTCCTGAAGGATGATATTTTGCTTGAAAAGAAGTTAGAAGTCGACAAAGTTCGGAGGAAGGCAACTAGATTCTGGTTATCCGAGAGCCATAAATTATACAAACGCTCCTATTCAAGGCTATACTTGCTATGCATGCATCCTGAAGCAGCTAAATCGCTCCTCGAAGAGTTGCATGAAGGAATCTGTGGTAGCTATACTAGAGGTAGGTCTTTGGCTCATTGAGCCATTACTCAAGGCTATTGGTGGCCAAACATGCAGAAAGATGCCCATAAATATGTTAAGAGATGCGATCAGTGCCAACGATTTGCGCTGGACATACATCAACTAGGAGGATTCCTTAATCCACTGTCTAGCCCATGGCCATTTGCTCAATGGGACTTAGATATCGTGGGTCCATTCCCTAAGGCCGCAGGAAATAAGAAGTACCTTTTGGTCAGCACAGACTATTTCACCAAATGGGTTGAAGCTGAGCCTCTAGCCAACATTAGGGATGTAGATGTAAAGAAATTTATCTGGAAAAATATTGTCACTCGATTCGGGATTCCTCATACCCTCATCTCAGACAATGGCTTTCAGTTTGATATAAAGCATTCAGGAATTATTGTGGTGAGTTGGGGATCACGAATAGATACTCCACCCCTGCTTATCCCCAAGGGAATGGGTAAGCAAAAGTTGTTAACAAAGTCATAGTAAATGGACTAAAGAAGAGACTAGATGACGTGAAGGGCAAATGGGTGGAAGAACTGCCACACGTACTTTGGACATACAGAACTACGCCTCGTAAGTTTACTGGAGAGACCCCCTTTTCAATGACTTATAGGGCTGAAGCTGTCATACCTTTGGAGATTGGGTTCCCAACATTGAGAACTAATTCGTTTAGTCCGACCGACAACTGTGAGCTACTAGAGAAGAGTTTGGATCTGATTGATGAAAAGAGGGAAAATGCAATGGTCCGATTAGCACATTACCAACAAAAGCTTAGGAAAGGCTATGATGCCAACGTAAAACTAAGGCCTCTAGAACCTGGTAATTTGGTGCTCAGAAAGGTTGTAGGCACTACGAAGAACCCAGCTTGGGGAAAGTTAGGACCTAATTGGGAAGGGCCATATCGTATTACCTCAGGGGCAGGCATTAGGGCGTAATTTTTGGAAGACTTAAATAGTCATGTAATACCACGCACTTGGAATGTAAACAACCTCAAAAGGTACTATTATTAATCGAGCCTTTTCTTTAATCAATTTGCCAATTTTTTATATAAAGTTTTTGCATAAATGTTTAAACTTAAATCCAATCATGTCTGAAGTCCTCGGACTAGATGATATGGGTTAGTTAACACTCATTCAGAGTTTTCTTAAGTGTTTAAACTTAAAACCAATCATGCCTGCAGTCCTCGGACCAGATGATATGGGTTAGTTAACACTCTCTTATAAGTCTCTTAAGTGTTTAAACTTAAATCCAATCATGCCTACAGTCCTCAGACCAGATGATATGGGTTAGTTAACACTCCCTTACAATTCTCTTAAGTGTTTAAACTTAAATCCAATTATGCCTGCAGTCCTTGGACCAGATGATATGGGTTAGTTAACACTCCCTTACAATTTTTCTAAGTGTTTAAACTTAAATCCAATCATGCCTGTAGTACTCGAACCAGATGATATGGGTTAATTAACGCTCATTCACAATTCTCCTAAGTGTTTAAACTTAAATCCAATCATGCTTGCAGCTCTCGGACTAGATGATATGGATTAATAAGCACTCCACCACTGATTTAATCCAATCACTCCTTGCATATGCTATGCTAAAACCAATTTAAGTAGGGCATTGATTCTTGTGTTCATTAACAATTCATATGCGATTCATTTATTCATTATTCATACAAGCCTTTCGTATCACTAGTAGGACATTATTGTTATATTTGCGCGAGTCGGAATAGTTATCAATTGATTACTATTATCAACAACAATAAATCTCTCAGTACGAGCAATGAAGATATAGAAGATAAAAGAAAAACGATTTCATTAATTAAAAATTACTTAGCAATTTGTTAAAAAAAAAAATACAATTATGGAATAAAATCACTAAATACTTAAGTCTTCATCTAGGTGGCCAAGGAGTCAGCTATCTGGCTAGGCTGAGCAACAGCAGTGTCTGGGGCTTGGTCTTTAACTTCAGGAATTCTCTTCTTCTTTAGATCTTTACTTTTTTCCTAAATGTCCTCGGATTGATTACCGTTACCGTCGCCTTGACCAAACTCTTTGGTAGCTTTAATAGAAGCAGGAGGGGTCTAGTCGACTGGAGGTTGCTTTAAGGCTTCTAGGAGTTTGCAAATGTCAGGGTGGTAATAAATACTCCAAGATTGCCTCAAGTTAGACTCTAGAGGGATCCCAGTAGCGTCGAGGGCTTTATCTCAAGTCATTTCACAGTATTCTCTATAGACTTTTGTGAACTCCTCAGTAAGTCTGATTTGGGTCTCCTCCACCCCAAGCTTATAAGCTGCCTGCCTTTCGGCCTTGATTGCCTCATTGGCCAACCAAGCACTATTCTCGGCCAATTGGGCAGCTTCCTTGACATTTTGCAACTCAGCACGAAGACCTTTGACCAACTCTCTTTGTGTCTCCAGATTGATTTCAATCATGTGCAACTGCTTGCGTTGGTCTTTGGCATGTCTTTCAGTAATCCTCAGGCCAGCATCAAGATTATTCTTTTGGCTGGTTATTTCTTTCAGTTGCTTGGACAGCTAAGAGTAATCTTCCTTCAAATTACCCTAAGACTTTTCAACCTCAGACCGAGTGTGGGCCTCGGCCTGAGTTTCATTATAAGTCCTTTTATTCCACTCTTTGGCCACATAAACTTGCTGGGTAATCTACATAGTAAAAGGAAAATTTTCAATATAAAGCAAAGAAAAAAGAACAAATAAAAAAGATCAACATTTTAATTGAAGAAGTAGATTAATTCACTTATCATGGCTAAATCCCTTTTAAGGGATAAGAAGAGTTCATATTGGCTGAAGTGCCTGTAGGACTCTATGTCCTTTGGAAGGAGAAGTGATTGCTTCAGGGTTTCAGTAACTAAACTTGCCCCCCTCCCCCCCGGGTGATAATTTCTGAGGGATGTATCCTAGGGGATGGGAGCATCATCCAGTTCCAACTTAGGGGATTAAGTGCGCGGTCCTTGGCACACCTCAGCAGCAAGAGGGTCATCTCGGCTATCGGTAGACGAAGCCCTTTTGCTCCGTTGGTCTTTCTATTGCTTGACTCCTTTCTGAGGCACCACCTCCCTTTCTTCATTATCTGTGAGGGGCCTTTTCTTCTTCGGATATGGCAATTGCTTTAAACCGAGATCAGAAGGAATCTGAAGAGGTGGTGGAGGAAGACTAACAACTGGTTGAGACGTACTAGTCTCTTTGGCCCCAGCTTTTTTGTTTCTATTCTTCATCAAGTCCCTTAGGCTTGCCATATCTTCCTCTTCTGAAGAATCTTCTGGAAGAGTAGTTACCAGAGCAGGAGGGGGAGCACTGGATTGCCTATCAATCTCCTTCTCGGCGTCCGAAACCTGAATGACTTGAACTCCTCATGAAGCCTCTCCTTCAAACTTGAACTTATCAATTTGCTCCTCAAGCAAAAAGGTTAAAGAAGCCACTCTTTCTCCTTTTGCAGCCGCTTCTAGAGGAACCTGTTGAACTGGCTGTATGAGCTGTGGCACACCCTGCGGATTCGGATATGGAACAGGAGGAAGATCGAATGGCGCTATAAAATGGGGCCGAGAGACGTCTATTCGATTAATTCTATAATCTCCTTGCATGATAGAGTTGCCGACCGCCTGAAAATCGGTCAATTTTGGTGTGAAACCAAGAATAAGAGGAACAGACCGGAGTTGTCCATCTTCACTTACAAAAATTTCTGATCATAGTAAGTAATTGAGCGCAGCGACGTTTGTGAGGTTAAGCCAAGGAGTAACGTGTTCCTTATCTGTTAACACCACAACAGAGTTTAGTCAGAAACTTGAAAATAATGATACAAAGAGGAGAAATTGTTATAAAGAAATAAATAAATAAATAAATAAAATGAAGATCCTAAATCTATTGTTAGGAAACCTAAAGTTAGGATGTCCGACTTGGCTCTCCTAGTTGGGTTGGGCAATGAAGACCATCATGCCACGCGCCCAAGACAATCAGATAGTCGTCTTTCATCCCTTTGTTAGATTTGGGAAGGCAGGAGATGAGCCTAACAACGTTGGATCAGGATTTAAGATAGTATCCCGCTCTCTTCTGGCTATGACACTCGTGTATATGTACCACGTCAAGCCAGGTGAGTCCCAAGCCTAAATGACGGTTCAAATCATCAACTGCTCCTAAGATTCTAAAGACGTTGGGCTCATACTGGTCGGGACTAAGCTTATGGTTTCAGAGATAATCTCTGGTAATAGGACCCATAGGGATAGTCATTCCCTCTTCTAGGAAGGTGATGAAGGGGATTATAACTTCGCCCACCTTTCGATCTGTTAGTAGTCCTTCTGGGAGACAATATCTCAAACCCACATCTTGAGGTATGTGATATGTTGCCCTAAATTCCTCCATCTGGGTGGGATTATCCACCATATACTTAAATCTACCCATCTTAGTTAGATGAAAAAGATGAAACACTAAATGCAGTAACTAAGAAATGAGAGTTTGAGAGCTGAGAACGTTGGCTGAGAGGAAAATGAAGGGTTTGAGGAGATTAAAATTTACACAAACAGGGTTGGGGAGTGATCCTTAAATCCTTGGAAGGATTTGCGTGAATTTTTGCAGAAATGAGATGGATGATTTGAAAAAGTTAATGAGCTTGAACGTTTAGGTTCGCTGGAGAGTAAGAAATCGCAAAGTAAAAGAGAGAGAGTCTTCTTTGAGGCTTTATATAGGGGCCAGAAAGTGGGTAGGAGTTATCCCGCCCAGATTCTAAGGAAAAACATCATCCGTGGGATTGATGATTCACCATTGGATACGAGGGATAGAACGCCGCCCAGAGTAATTAATACCACTTCATAAATACTGAAACAACAGCGGCAATAATGAAGCGCCTAGATCTATGCTCACACACATGAAAACTTAGGTATTTTTCGCGTCTTTATCTTTTATTTTCTGTAACAAATTAAAATCTTATTTCTTCTCCTCGGATGCAAGAAAAAAATTAAAATTTTGAGGGGCTATTGTAAGGGTAAAAGCCCAAAATTATGGATTGGGCCTAGGGCCCTATTTGAAGACTAAAATGCATCTGAAGAGAAGAAAATGATTGAGGGGGAACCCAGGTGGGAGAAATATACCTGGAAATGAACGGAGAGGTTAGTCCGAAGAGAGCGGTGGTAGTCTGATGAGTGTGTTTTCCTCGGATATAAAGAATCTTAGTCAAGCAAGTACCTGGAGGTTCGAGTGACCTTCCTGACGGTTCCAATGATAAAGATAAACCTCAGGCATGCATAGAAATGATAAGAACAGATAAATATCTAGAGGAAAAGCTGCTACCACCACATTAAATGCACTGCAACAACTTTTCTAATCGCATTAATGTGAAGAAGACCTTTGAACAGTGTATTCTCAACCACCACCACTCACAGAGAACCATAGAAGATGCTAGATGGGATATATACTCAAGTGAAGGCTCAGATGACTAACAAGTATACGATCAAGGTGATCTAAAAAGAGACTATATAATGTAAGAGGTCTCCCATAGGAGGGGGGGGGGGGGGGAAAGACTGTTGTATTTCTAAGAATGATATATGCACAAGTTTGTCTCTTCGGACATGAATAAATGCAAAGTTTAAAGCTTGTTCTTACAATAATTCATCAGTAAAACCTTTATTGAACTTGTTTAAATCACAACCAGCCCAGCTCTTTCACCTACTCTTTACAAATTCATTGTATTAGATTTATTGGGGTGATACTCCAAATCTTTTGGGCTTGGGCTACAAATCTTGACCCTACAATATATATATATATATATATATATATGTATATTCCTTAATTGCAGAATTACAGTTGAAAAAGTTTACTAAGTTTTCAATAAACTATCACTACAAGTTATGGTATCAAATCATAGCCACATGTGAAGCTTGTGATTTTTTTATTTTATTTTATAAATATAATAGAATTCATTCATATCATTCACATTTGTTCTAGGTTTAAGCAAACAATTTTACCAATTAACTTACCTGAAACCTATAAAATTTGTGATATTATAGTAACTTCCATGCTCCAATTGTTTTGGCGTCAAAAACATTTTTAGGAATTAATTTGCCAATTACGAAAAATTAAAAATTTTCTTATATTTTTATATAGATACTAAAATTAACTTTAATTCTTTGCTTTAAAATATTATTACGGAATAACTAAACTCAACTTGAGAAATAAGCATAATTCCAATAAAATCAATGAAAGTTACACAAATAAGCAAAATCAAAATAAGAGTGTAACAAAACGAAAAATATTAAAACAATTAGTATAAACTATCAACTAAACTTACAACAAATTTTAAAGAAAATACTCAACTTAAAGAAGGAAATATATAAATATATATATATATATATATATATCAGTACTTAAAAGATTTTTGTGCAATATTTAAAATTTTGAGAGAAAATCTTGAATCCTGAGGTATATTTAGCTATTTTTGAAGCTATTTTAGTCATTTAAGTATTTTTGAAGGAATAATTTTGTCATATTTGTAGTTTAGGTTTATTTCAAACATATTGGATATTTTAAAGAGATTTTGATTATTTTGGAGGTTTGAAGGATATTTTGTATATTTAATAGGTTGGAGATATTTTTGTCATATTAGAGGTGCATATGGTATTTTGATTATTTTGGTTATTTTAGGATTTTTTTTTTTCAATTTTATAAGTACCCAAGATATTTTTGTCATTTTAGAATTTAAAGGGTATTTCGGTCATTTTGAAGGCTTCAAGGTTATATTTGAGGTTTGAGGGTAATTTGGTTACTTTGAATATTTTGGAGGTATTTATGTCATTTAATAAATCTTTAGGGGCCATTTTGGTCATTTTAAATTTTTTAGGGGGGCATTTTGCTCATATCCAATTTTGTAAGGGTATTTTGGTGATTTTCAAGATTTTACTTGTATTCTATCATTTTGAAGTTTTCCATAGTATGCTTTCCATTTTGGAGCTTTTAGAGGAAAGTGGAGCATGATGTTTAATTTGATGCAAAGCGAATAACCTTACCATGGCTTGACATGCTGTGAATCCTCTAGAAAGAGAGGGATTTCGATGGCTCTCTCTCTCTCTCTCTCTCTCTCTCTCTCTCTCTCTCTCTCTCTCTCTCTCTCTCTCTCTCTCTCTCTCTCTCTCTCTCTCTCTCTCTCTCTCTCTCTCTCTCTCTCTCTCTCTCTCGTTATTTTGGAGTTTTTCAATTTTTGTTAAAAGGGAAATGAATAGAAAATTCTCATGTCCACATTACACAATAGCCATAGGCAAATTTAAAGTCATATCACAATGAATTTGGAAAATTTTATTTCAAATATCAATAAAAACACAGAAGGCATCATTCTTGAATAAAAAACTTCTTGCACTAGTTTAATCAGATACTATTTATTTGATTATAGATAGATTTTTTTTAGATAGAATATTATAGATAAATAACTTTCCAATCTCAAATTGGTTTATGAAAGAGAAATGTTATATCCACAATATTTTTAGAATATTTTCACAAAAAATCTTAAGTAACAAGTAGTTATTTGTTATGCAGGTGGGCAAGAAAGCAATTTAAGTATTGAATTTAAATTAAAACTAATAATAATTTATCACCTATTATTTTTTGTGAAAATTTTATGCACATAGCACTTCTTCTTATTAATCAACTCCGTGTAAAATGGGAAAGACTATCCACTAGAACACTCATTAGCAATGCTAAGAATGGAAGGCCTTAAAAAAGCCTAGCCATAGAATAAATACTTTCTTTAAAATTTGAAAACTAACCCAAATGCTTTGTTTTCCTCCATGATCTCTTACTTGATTCATACTCGTTGTTTCTACTTTGCCCTTCTTTTTTTTTCCACCATTCGGACTTTTCTAAGTCAAAATAGAATTTAACCTAACACCTCTTAGAATCCATGCCTAGGGACATTTCACTAGAAAGTTCCATGTCGTAAAAGAAGTCTAACACCGAATAAGCTTAAAGATACACCATGAAATTGGTGATGAATTTTTTTCCTTCAAGATAATAGGATTTTTATACTTTGTCTCAGTGTCATACCAATTGTTACTTGCTATTGCGTCAAGATGCATGTGTTTCAACTGCAAAAGATTTTAATTAATAACATCAATCTGGTTAGGGAATGTTAAACACTTCTAACTGGTGCTTGTAAGTCATTGAGCCAAGGGACTAAAGCATTGGTGTTTTGTATCCATTGAGCAAAGACGGGTTGTAATTGTATAGCAGTAAATATATCTTGGGGACACCGATCAAGACTAGTAAGCCCATAAGTCCACTCAATTGTCCGTGTACCAGTTGAAGATTTAGTAGCTTCTACAACACTTACTTCCTCGATTGGAACTCCAGGTGGAAGTAACTCTAAAGGTTCCCAAGATATCAATATCTTTGGTTGAGAAAGTAATTCAAATACAAAATATTTTGATTGGAAAAATCTCAATTGTTGTCTTCGAACTTTGATCGATGTTAAGGCCTAGGTTGATATTGATAACATCACAAACAGTAATAAAAATACCAAGACGGGGCTAGTAATTATCAAATAATCTATAAAATTAATAAGAAATGCATTTTTTTTATCTCAAGATTCTTTGAGACCCATCTAATCATTGTTCAAAGGATTTACATAATCGAGAATTTCCAAATTTACGCTCAGTTTCAACTCTCCAATACGGTTTGTCATTTACTACGCCCTTCCTAGTCTCTAGTGCCCAGGTCATTCATATAAGTTAATCAATCTTTAGCAATAGTTTATATGACCTTGTTCAGGGAGACACAGACAGAACTACCTTGTACCATGAGGAGGAATAGATTTTTATTTATTTATTTATTTATTTTTCCTTTTTGATTTTTTTTCCTTGCTGTCCACAACTTTGAGAGCTTCTTCTTTTGCCTTTTCAAATAAGCCAAATTATTATATCCAAACAGGCTTCTTATAATTTTTTGTTAAAATTTTTATACGTGTAGTCTCTCATCCACTTTTTAAGAACTGTGGTTCAAACCTTAATGCAATTTGCTGCTGAAACAATCAAGCTATATATATATATATATATTCTAAAAAATTAAGTTAAACAATTGTACTCCCTGTGGTGTTTTATAGGATAAGGTAATTGATTGAGAGCTAACTATATATAAGTCTATAACTGATTGTTTAATCGATTTCCTCTGCCCTCTAAATCTAAAAATTAAAAGTACTCTGTTGTCCCCTCTTCCCCCACTCTTCAAAGGTTCAATGTAACTTTTTTTTTTTTTTTTTCTTTTTTCTCTACATTGCCTTATAAGAATTTGGGCTCACCTAACAAACTCTAGCAACGACAGTACCATGGGATAAGAAGCAAATCAAAGCTAAGGCAATGCTCGTCAAACGAAAAGTTTATAGGCTGTGCATTATATTCCAATTCAAAACCTTGGACGAATCACATATCAAGCAGGAACTTGAGCTTGAATTGATTTTCTTAGTACGTTTAAGGTTAATTGAAAGGCTAGCCTAACCTAGTGACTATACGGTATACCACATTTATATTAGGCGAACTCTCACATATTTGCAATTGCTAATGTGATTCAAATTTCAAATCCGACCACGCAAAAAGAAAAATAATAATAATAATAATAATAATAATAATAATAAAAAGATGGTTTTGATGCACATATTGGACTTGTGGTGGGTTGGGAAAATATACAAATACAAATCACAAATTACCACGTGTTTGAATTTTATTTATTTATTTTTTTTTTCATTTTAAACTTTAGTTATTTTATAAGGAAATTCAACACAGATATATAACAAGTTATGATTTGTGAAACATAAAAAGAAACACAAAAAGTGAAATAGATGATTTGTATCGTGGACAACTATATATGTACTCGCAGTAGTGCTGAATCTGCCGATCAACCGTGAACATAGAAATGGCTCCATAAAATTCTACCATATTGGACAACGGCTGACTAAACCAATCGCAAAGTTTGTATAGATTGAATAAGACATACGTTGTCGTAAATGGCAAGATTTGCCAAGAACAAGTGCTCTTAGAAATGGAATTAATGATTACCATATCTCCTTTATTCCTACTGAAAAGGGTGAAAATTAGAGGTGACGGATCCATGTAGAGGGACTTAACGATGCTGGACAGATTTGCTTATATTGGACGGATCCTATGTGAACTGATATAGGGTGGACGGATCAAAGGGTCACGTGGCGCTTAACTGATCATTATGTGGTCTCCAAGAAACCCTAAATGGAAATGACTTGCATCTCACGATAAACCCTAGTCTACAGAGTCCCAATATGAATAGAATTCTAACATTATGAGGATTTTGGGATATACTTGCTTCAATGGAGATCTTCCCTCTAAGGAAAATACCTGTTACACAAGTCTTAGGAGTTTGGCTCTACACTACTACAAAAGCCCAAAGACCCTCAGAAAATAGGTATGCATAATTCCCCCAGCTCTTGCACTTTAGAGTTGTAGAAAGGTTTTTCTAACTTAACCTTCGGAGGGTCTTCGGCCGGTACCACATCGGTACTCTCCTAGGGTTTTCCCTTTATGTTGTGTAGGGATTGTTTCGAGCATACAAGGATCGTGTGGCTTACTGTTGATTTTTCGGCATCATCAATTGGCACCGTCTGTGGGAACTTCGTGCGATTCATAGGCCACACTATCGTTTCCCAGACAAAGAGTTGCATGGTGCTCACTTGCTTGATGGCAACTACCAATGACATTTAAGGAGACGAACCAACACGACTGCCCTCGAAAGATAGGTTCAGACTCTTGCCACTGCCTGTGGAACGCCTCATCAAACAAAACCACAACCTAAAGGAGCAACTACGTTAGAAAAATGAAGCACAGAATACCCAAAAGGAAGATCAAGAAGGAACCAGTGCTGAAAGAAGGAACCAACAGAAGCTAAAAGGCAGCAACGCACCAAATAGGCAAGAACAACAGGATACCAGCCGTACTTTCGACTTGGATACGGCTCCCCCTCAAATAGTCACAGAGATACAGATGATGAAAGAGCGGATGGAACTTATGATGAACGCCCTCAGGGGACGAGTATCTAGTGACCTAGATAACTGAGTCCACCAAACTGACTCACCCTTTACCGCATCTGTCTTATCCTTTCCCCTTCTGCCAAAGTTTACCATGCTGCAGGTGGAAAGCTATGATGAAGCCAAGGGCACCTTAGATCACCTAGAATCTTTCAAGATCTTAATGCATCTTCAAAGGGTGCCTAACGAGATCATATGTCGAGCCTTCCCAACCACATTGAAGGGACCTACAAGGATCTAGTTTAGTAGGTTAATGCCCAACTCCATCAGCATCTTCAAAGAATTAAGTGCCTAGTTCGCCTCACACTTTATCAGGGGACAGAGGTACAAGAAGTCCACTACGTGCCTAATGAACATTAAGCAGCGGGAGAACAAAACACTGAGGTCCTACATTACCCGCTTTAATAAAGAAGCTCTCTTGATCGATGAAGCAGACGATAAGATCCTCATAGTCGCCTTCACAAACAGACTGCAAAAGGGTAAGTTCATGTTCTCCTTATACAAGAATGACCCAAAAACTATGTCAGATATGCTATACAGGGCAACCAAGTATATGAATGCAGAAGATGCATTGCTGGCTCGATAGGAGAAGCCCAAGAAGAGAGAGAGATAGGAAGACATACGGTGGGACATGGGATTGAAAAGGGCAAAAACCGAAGAATAACAGGAGGAAAGGTGCCCGAAACCTCACATGGGGAAATTCACGAGTTTCACCCCGTTAACAGCCTCGTTCGACCAAGTCCTAATGTAGATCAAGGACAAAGGAGCTTTGACCTTTCTCAGCAAGCTGAAGGGAGATCCTAATAAAAGGTTTTAGGTTAAGTATTGCCGATTCCACTGCGATCACGACCATGACATATCTAACTGTTATGACTTGAAGCAACAAATAGAAGCCCTTATTCGACAAGGGAAGCTGTAGAGGTTCGTCAGCAAGGAGAGCATAGATCAGCCACAAGAGCAAGTTCCCTGACGGGAGAATGAATGCCCCAGGCCGCTTGTAGGGGACATAAGAATGATTGTAAGGGACACGATAGCTACTAGGTCATCCAAAAAAAGCCTGGAAAACTTTCCTAAGGATGGTCCAAAGCATCCAGCTGACGGGCTCCATACCAAAGATGACACAGACGGACAATCACGTCATCAGGTTCTCAGAAGAAGATGCCCAACATTTCCACCATTCGCATGACGACGCACTCTTAGTCAACATAGGAGTAGGAAATTACAATATGCACCAAATTCTGGTTGACAATGGTAGCTCAGCTGACATCCTTTACTACCCGATATTCCAATAGATGGGGATTAATAGAGAACGATTGATTCCAACAAACGCTCCGCTCATTGGATTCGGAGAAACACGGGTCTTCCCACTTGGTGCGGTCACATTATCCATGATGGCAGGTGACTACCCCTAACAGATCACTAAGGACGTAACCTTCCTTGTGGTCGACTGCTCGACCATGTACAATGCCATCATAGGGCGCCCTACCCTCAACTCATTAAAGGCTGTAACCTCAACCTACCATTTGATGATCAAATTCCCTACAAATTATGGCGTAGGAGAACTGTGCAAAAATCAAGTGGCTGCACATGAATGCTACATAGCAATGATGGAGATGGATGACCACTTCCAGATCACTAATATAGAAGAACATTGAATGACCATAGACCCCGTGGAAAAGCTCGAAGAGATACCCTTCGGTGATTCTAAAAATAATCGAAAAACAAGGATCGGTATCCTTGCCAGCCCAATGGTTCGCCAAGTTCTGACAGCCTTCCTCAGGGATAACCGGGACGTATTTGCTTGGAGTCATGAAGACATGCCGAGGATAGGTCCCACCATTATGGTGCACAGACTGAAGGTGTGGCCCACCTTCACACCTATCCGTTAGAAGAAAAGGGTATTCGCCCCCGAATGGGACCAA
This sequence comes from Quercus variabilis, assembly GCA_030445155.1. Classification (NCBI taxonomy): domain Eukaryota; kingdom Viridiplantae; phylum Streptophyta; class Magnoliopsida; order Fagales; family Fagaceae; genus Quercus; species Quercus variabilis. The sequence goes on along the minus strand of CP129455.1, from coordinate 30,689,222 downwards.
GCTATAGTAGAGGAAGTTCGCAAGCTATAAGAGGCAGACTTTATTAGGGAAGTCTACTACTCCGCCTGGCTAGTAAATGTAGTAATGGTTAAGAAAGCCAGCGGAGAGTGGAGGATGTGCATTGATATCACTAACCTAAACAAGGCATATATCCAAAAGATAATTACCCCCTTCCACGGGTTGACATCCTGGTTGACTTTATGGCACAACACCAGTTGCTAAGCTTCATGAACGCTTTTTCAGGCTACAACCAGATTAGAATGGATGAAGCTGATCAGGAGAAGACTTCGTTCGTCACTAGCCAATGCCTCTTCTACTATAATGTAATGCCATTCGGCCTCAAAAATGCAGGGGTGACGTATCAAAGGCTTATGAATAAGATGTTCGCGTAGTAGATTAGGAGAAATGTCCAAGTCTATGTGGATGACATGCTAATGAAAAGCAGAAAGGAGGAAGATCACTTGAAGGACCTTAGAGAAACATTTGACACCCTCTGCTCCTACAACATGAAACTCAATCTAGGCAAATATGCCTTCGGAGTGACGGTGGGAAAGTTCCTCGAGTTTATGGTGTCTCAAAGGGGTATCGAGGCCAACCTAGACAAGATCCGGGCCATAATGGAGATGGCATCTCCAAGGAATGTCAAAGAAGTCCAAAACCTCAATGGCAAGATAGCAGCGCTCAACAAATTCGTATCAAGGGTGACAGATAAGTGTCTACCATTCCTCCGCACACTAAAGAAGTCTTTTGAGTGGACAACCGAGTGTCAGCAAGCATTTGAGGATCAGAAGGCCTACCTCTCATCTCCTCCATTGCTAAGTCCTTCCCAGCCTGGAGAAGAACTATTCCTCTACTTAACAGTATCCCTGACGGCCGTTAATGCAATGTTAATTAGGGAAGAAGATAGGGTACAGAATCTCACATACTACATAAGTTGTGCGCTTCGAGGTGCAGAAGAAAGATACCCACCAATGGAGAAGCTCACCTTCGCTCTAGTTACCGTGACTCACAAGCTCAAGCCCTACTTCCAGGTTCATACAGTGATTGCCCTAACAAACAAACCCCTAAGGAGAGTGATGAGTAATCCTAAAGCTACCGGATGAGTGGCACTATGGGCAATCGAATTAAGTGAGTTCGACATACAATATCGCCCCTAAACTACCATTAAAGGACAGCTGGTCGCCAACTTCATAATAGAATTCACCAGTGTAGAAGGATTGGGGGTAGACGAGGCCCCACAATGGAGCATCCACACAGACATATACTCTAATAAGTAAACAGGTGGAGCTGGTATGATACTCCATAGCCTAGAAAGGGATAAGATTGAATGCATGATCCACCTGGATTTCCATACAACCAACAATGAAGCGGAGTATGAAGCCCTAGTAGTAGGACTGGACCTTGCGAAGGTCGCAGAAGCTGAAAATCTAGTCGTTTATTGCGACTCTCAAATGGTGATAAGTCAGGTCAACAGAGAATACGAGTGTAAGAATGAAAGGATGAAAAAGTACCTGGAACAGGTGAAGGACCAAGTCCACAATCTTCGAGCAAAGTTCATTCAAATCCCAAGGGAGGAGAACAAGCACGCTGATCGACTCGCTAAAACTGCATTAGCAGAACATATGTTCATTCCCAGTCAGGTACTGTCCTTCATTCAGAATTCACCAATAATAGATAGCATCAGCATACAATAAGTAGAATACAAGAACCAATGGACAACACCAATAACCTCTTACTTGAAGGAGGGCCTGCTGCCAGAAGGAAAGGAGGTTGCAAGAAAATTGAAAGTCCAAGCTGCCCGTTTCGTCCTAATCAAAGATGTTCTTTACAAAGGAGGTTTCCTTGGATCCTACCTAAGTGTCTCAACCTCGAAGAAGCAGACTATGTTATGAGAGAAGTCCATGAGGGAATTTGAGAGAACCACTCAGGGTCACGTTCGTTGGTACATAAGCTAATCAGGGTAGGATACTATCGGCCAACCATGTAGAAGGATGCCCATGCATATGTCAAGACTTGCGAAAAGTGTCAGAGATTTGAAAACCTCATTAGGCAACCAATAGAGGAGCTTACCCCTATGACAGCACCCTGGTCGTTCGCTCAATGGGGACTAGATATAATGGGTCTGTTCCCAACAGTAGCTAGACAATTGAAGTTCTTAATAATTGGTATAGACTATTTCACAAAGTGGGTAGAAGTGGAAGCTCTGGCTACCATCACCGAAAAGAGTGTCCAAAGCTTTGTATAGAAGAACATCATCTGCAAATATGGCATACCAAGGGTGATGGTCTCTGACAACGGGAAGCAGTTCGAAAACGACACATTCCAAGACTTCTGCTCACAACTAGGGATCAAGAACCATTACTCATCACCCGCCCACTCACAGGCCAACAGGCAAGTTGAGAGGATGAGTCGATCCTTACTCAAAATCATCAAGACTCTACTTAAGGGGGCAAAGGGTATATGGCCAGAAGAGTTGCCAAGTGTTTTGTGGGCATAAAGGACAACGATGTGAACACCTACAGAAGAGACCCCGTTTTGATTAACATACGAAAATGAGGCAGTCATCCCGACAGAAGTAGGACTTACAAGTTACAAGGTGGAAAACCATGATGAAGGCAAAAATGAGAAGGCAATGTGCCTACAACTTGATCTGGTTTATAAAGTTAGAGCAACAACGGAACAAAGACTAGCATGGTATCAGAATCTCATGGCTAAGCACTACAACTCCAAGGTCAGACCCAGGGACTTCCAGGTAAGGGATCTTATCCTAAGAAAAGTGATAGGCACCACAAAAGACGCCTCCTAAAGGAAGCTGGGACCTAACTAGGAAGGACCATACAAAATTGCGTCGTGGCATAGAAAGGGAACCTGCCACCTGGAAACGCTAGACGGATGGAAACTACATCACCCATGGAATACGGAGCACTTGAAAAAGTACTACAAATAGGCTACTAACAGTAGACGAACAACAACACCTCCTCATTGCCAATCTTTTGTTCTAGTTTTATAGTTTTTATTATCTACCTTTTAAGCCTGAGGACAGGTTTCTTTTTATTTTCTAAGAACAATTATCTACATGCATTTACCACATAATAATAAGAGGAGGATTATTCAGATTCATATTGTATTTATCAGTTTCTACATACTCTACAAGTCTACAGGTGGACGGGCCCACAACAAAGTGGACGGATCTATTATTAAGATAGATTGATTTATTAAAATTCACCATGTGGACGGTACAAAGTCCACATTAAAGTGGACGGATCTATTATTAAAATAGATTAATTTATTAAAGTTCACCATGTGGACGATACAGGGCCCACAACAAAGTGGGCGGATCTATTATTGAAATAGATTTATTAAACTTCACCATGTGGACGGTACAAAGTCCATAAAGTGGACGGGACTATTACTAAGTAGACTACTATTACAAAGTCCATAAAGTGGACGGATCTATTACTAAGTAGACTACTATTACAAAGTCCATAAAGTGGACGGGTATATTATTAGGTAGACTACTATTCCAAAGTCTATAAAATGAACCAGTCTATTATTAATAGACGTTTATTACAAGTCCATAAGTTAATGGTAACCATAAAAGTCCATATGATGGATGGGTTCACAGGTCCATAAGTGGACGGATCCAACAATTCATTGAATCAACATTATAGGTTGGGCTCCTCAAGAGAACGATAACCCCTCATAAAGGATGGGGTCAATATGAATGGAAAGATGATTATGATGGTTGTATTCATTCACAGCCGTAAACTAAACAATTATGTTCATAAAAAATAAATAGACAAAATAAAGTAATTAAGCAAAAACCCATGAAGGGAGAAGTTTAAATACAGAAGATGACGGTTAAATTAAGCACTTATTGTTCTCCAAAACCATTAAAAAAAAAAAAAACTTACACAACTTGAGTGGGAGTTTCAACCTTCTCTTTAAACAATAAATCCTCAAGGTGACGGGCTTGATCATGGTTTGGTTTAGCTTGGCTTTCAACATTAACTCTGTCACTATGAGTGTCGTTGACAGGGGCATCCTCAGCAAAAAGTTCATCCGTACTCTTGAAATGGACGGGCTAAACTGATGTTTGCTCCTGAACATTGATGTTGACATTGGAGACGTCCAGATTGGGATACAAAGTCTTTACTTGATGGAGGGCATCATCAAAGCCTTTACCATATGAGACTCCAAGCTCTGCTAGAAGGGCGTCGGAGTCACGATACTCTCGTACAGCAACTTTCTTCGCCAAATGGAGCTAGTCTTTGGCATCACGAATCTCCTTCTCCTTGTCTTCCAAGACCTACTTCAGTTGCTCCATCTGCTTTGCAAACTCATCCCTAGCTGGCTCCCCTATGACGAGCTTCTTTTCCTGCACCACCTTCCAGACCTTTAGCTCATTCAATTCATCCTCCGTCGACCTCGCCTTATCTCGAATACGGTCCAACGACGTCTCATGATTAAGACAACGACCCATTAACCCCTTCATCATTACCTTTGCCTAAAGACAAAAAAAATTAGTAACTAAGCAAGATTGATGGAAAGGAACTGAGAGGGTAGATGGGCATAGTTACCTGAGCGATGCAAAAGAGACCCGTCTCCCCTATGGCCTTTGTTGCATGATTGCTCAAGTCTTTATAATTATCAGCCATGATGATGGATGAGAGCTAATCCAGTGCATATTTGGAGTCCTCATGGAGGAGGACGGACGCTTTTTGTGTAGGAGGATCAGGACCCGTTATAAGTCCTTTTCCCCTTCCTTGGCTGAGTTTTGTGACTGACTTCTTAGTCTCGGCTTTTAAACCCATGATGGGTTCAAGAACTATTTTTGGCTTCTTGATGGGTTGATGGTTAGGTTTCTTTGGTTGTTTTCTCTTGATGGACGGGTTGGATGAGCCCGGCCCCTTAGAGGATTAACCCCTTTGTTGTTTTTGCAAAGTAGCTTGCTGCTTTATGTGGGCTCTCCTCTTGGCAACATCCATTTCTGCACAAAAGTAGATGAATATTTTAGAGTAAAATCAGAGACAAAAACCACGTATGGATAACGGACTTACGTTGATGAACTTGGGTGTCGTATCGACGAGTAGTTGGAGTTGGCTTGGGGCTATCGCAATACCAATGGAGGGTGTCTAGAGTGACCAACTTTGCCCACATCCTCTTCTCTAACTTAGTTTTGCTAAAAATCATCTCCAAAAAATTCCACTGTTCTAAAGAGACCCGAGGACATTCTTGAACTGCAAAAAAGAATGAGGACAGTCGTAGAAACAATTAAAGGAAACAATTGCTAGTTTGAATACAGCCGGATGCATATCAGACGGGGGTGTTATTCCCCATGTTGTGTCAACAGGTATTAACTCGTGGTCGCCAGGATGACACATCCATTCGTCGCCCTCCAAAAAAAAAATACTGACTCTTCTAGTTTCTGTTAGAGTCAAGGGTTTCACACACAAGCCTAGTGTGGGGGTTCCTAGGCATAAAGCTATACATGCCCTTTGACTGAGCAATCTCAGCCGGATGGTAACAATTAAAGAACTCTTCTAGCGTCAACCTCCTGGCTCTGTCAGACATTGCCCTGTATAAGACCTCCACGCTGAGGAAGACCCTCCAGGCGTTTGGGGAGATCTAGTTGACGGACACTCCTAGATACTGAAGGAGTTAACGGTGAAGGGAACTTAGAAGGAATTTGAGCCCTGCCTTCAGCATCTGCTCATAGACCCCGACATAATCAACACCCTCGTAGCAACATTTTTCCAACATATGGGGAAGACGAATGGGAATATTGGCCAGTATTTGGTATTTTTCCCTCAGTGTCTTGAAGTGAGATTCTTTGATTATAAAGGCAAAAGCATTAATCATCCATATGGGTAGCATTATAAACTCCCTCATTCCATCAGGATCAATGACGGATTGAATTTAGGGTTCCACACCTTCTATACCATCATTAGAATCACGCTCTAACCCATCCATCTCCATACCCTCATCCATTGAGGGAGAGGTGGCTGACGGAGTCTTATCTTCATTTGATACGTCTGGGACTTTGTGACCTGACAGGTACACTTCATCGTAGCCAGCCCCATCGCAGACAAACGACTGGTTACTCGACACACTAGACATAACCTACAAGTGATGGTAAATCCTAAGACTCTAACGAGTCTATAATAGATGATGGTAGTACCAAGTCTAGAAATGAAGTGCATAAAACTTAAGGGGAAAGAATGCTTACCAGTTTGAGACTGGACAGTAAGAGGCTTTGATAATGGATGCAACACCTGAACGATATGATCATCTGACAATGATGACAGGTGTGCTCTGATCATAGACTTCAGTAGAAAGTAAAGAAATGAGAGGAAGAGAGTATGGTTTATATAGAGGGAACGGCACAGAAGACAAAGGGACGCTTCGATCTAAGTTAGCTACCATTCAATAAAAGCCACGTGTCATTCATCATTAATGATCTTAGGCTAGCCTGTCAGGACTAGGAGTGTTCCCCAATAGACCAGATTAAACCATCTCCCCACGAGTCCTTCCACTAAGAGATCACGAACCCATGGGGTGAGGGGACAACTGAAGAGGGTGAAAATTAGAGGTGACAAATCCATGTAGAAGGACGTGACGGTGCTGGACAGATTTGCTCATATTGGGCGGATCCTATGTGAACAGATATAGGATGGATGGATCAAAGGGCCACGTTGTGCTTAACTGATCATTATGTGGTCTCCAAGAAACCCTAAATGGAAACAGCTTGCATCTCATGATAAACCCTAGTCTATAGAGCCCCAATATGAATAGAATTCTAACATTATGAGGATTCTAGGATATACGCGCATCAATGGAGATCTTCCCTCTAAGGAAAAGACTTGTTACGCAAGTCTTAGGAGTTTGGCTCTACACTACTATAAAAGCCCAAAGACCCTCAGAAAATAGGTACACATAATTCCCCCTGCTCTGGCACTCTAGAGTTGTAGAAAGATTTTTCTGACTTAACCTTCAGTCTCGTCTTCGGCCAGTACCACACTGGTACTCTTCTAGGGTTTTCTCTTTGTGTTGTGCAGGAATTGTTTCGAACGTACATGGACCGTGTGGCTTACTATTGATTTTTCAGCATCATCATCTACTATCTTAATATTGTCATCATTGAGGACATTAACGTGATCAAGAACATAATGCATTTTTTTTAATCTTAGATTTTCCTATCTTCTTTTCATGCCACAAACGAAAAGTTGAGCCATGCATAAACTCATATAGTCATACATATGGTATCCAGTATTTACAAGTGTCATATGCTAGTTATATTTTCAAACTTCAAAGTCAAAAGGAAGACTGCATTTGTACAATCGAATTACATATGTAGTAGTTAATTAATTTCTTGTTCCAGTATATTGACTTTTATTTTTATCTTTCATGTGCTTAAATATTCTTGATTTTTTTGTTAAAAAAAAAAAAAAAAAAAAAAAAAAAAAAAAACAAAAAAAGGCTAAGTTGAGTGACGTGTGTAATTTTCTGCCGGAGCATAACAACGCCTAACTGCTCCTGAACTATGACCTCATCTCTCTCTCTCTCTCTCTCTCTCTCTCTCTCTCTCTCTCTCTCTCTCTATATATATATATATATATATATATATAACTGAACCCTTTAAAGCTCCCACAATTTTCCACGTCACCATTATTTTCTTTTTCTTTATTCTAGGTTTTATATGTTCTTATATTTATTAGTATTACAATAGTTTAGTTTAAGTAAAACTCTATTAGATATATTTTGTTGGCCTCTCCAAAACTTATCACATCATTATTATTATCTATATATAATATAAAATTGAAGATTAAAAATTAATTATAATTTTTTAAGATACCTCACGTTAGAATTAAAAAAAAAAAAATGACCCATTTTAGGTTTCAAAAAAAAAAAATCACATAACACGTTAGAATTCTTTTTTTTTTTTTAAAGGACTCACCTTTAAACAAAAAAAAAAAAAAAAAAAACTTTAGGATTAAGAAAAGAAGAGAGAGACTCCTGGTAGGACTCTCTTTTCTCTCCTTAAAACCCTAGCAATTACCATCTCAAAACCCTAAACTCAACTTCACTTTAAGATTAAAAAAATAAGAAGGAGAGACTCACGTAAAAGAAAAAAAAAAAAAAAAAACGTAGGTTTTATCTTTTTTATTTGCTTTCATATGTGCCTGAAATTTTCATTCTATCTTATTATTTTATTATGTTTAGAATTGATTTTCTTCTAAGTATTTGGGTTAATCTCTATATATTGATAGTGTTTTTATGGGTTTGGTTTTTGGGTTGAAATTCTAATAATTATTTTATACTGTATATGGCAGATGAAGCATCTCTATTTTTTGAAGGAAAATCAAAGCTGCAACCTATGTCTTCCAGCCCAAGGTGTGGTAAATTTTTATATGTTTTTGCTTTATTGAGAATTTTTATTTGGGTTCATGTGATTTTTTGTTTTCTTAATTAAAGCTTTGATTTTTGGTTGATTGATTATTTGTTTGGATTAATTTCAATTAATTATTGTTTGGATTCAACGTAAAAGATAATGGAATTATGTGTTATAAATTTGATAATGTTCCATGTTTTGAATTATTTATATTGTTATTATTACGACTAAATAAGATTTGTTTTTATCTTTGTAGTTTATATTAGTTTTGAGTGTATGTAATTATGCACTTGCAGTAAGACATTGACAATATAAGCATATATATATGGTATTAACATTTTATAAAAATCTTTCTTACAACCCAATAACATTCTACGTTAAACAACACTTCTAAACTATAGAAAAGCATAGAAGTTAAATATTTATTCCCATTGTCTTTTATTTAATTATGACAGTTTTTTTTTTTTTTTAAACGCTAACTAGCAAAATGTCTATAATATGCATATTATTAAACTAATTTTCTATTTCTAAATTTCTTAGATTTTATTATATCAATCTTTTTTTTTTATTAAATTCTTGGTGGGCAAATCAGTCTCTTACTAATTCTTTTACCTTAACGTGATGTTGGTTAATCGTTCTTTTATTTAACTATCCCGTGCATCGTACGGGTTAGCGACTAGTTTTAATTAAATATAAGGAGCACTCACACATCGCTAGTGAGGGAGGGATGACTCGAACCCAAAACACTCCGCGTAGTAGAATCTTGTTGGCTCTAGACCCAAGATTTAATTCTCATATTCTTTTGTACCCTTCCTACATATCTACCGTTTCCTGATTTAGTTCCTTATCAGAAAACTCACTTATGACCTTGGCATGGCCCCCATGGTACGTAAGTTGAGAAAACAAATTTCTTCTTCATGATAATAAAAGTGACTTCATTTTCATTATATATATTAATCAAAATAGTAAACATATATTTGGTTACTACTGAACAGACTCCTGATCAAGAACAACATACACTACAAGAAATCTGGGTATAGGCGACGTTTGTAAAAACGTCACTAAAAACCCAAAAAACGTCACTATAGACACAAATGGTCTACAACGACGTTTTTTTTTGCGACACTAAAAAACGTCGCAATAGAGCCGTCGCTAAGGTCTATTGTGACATTTCTAAAAACATCACTATAGGTGTCTCTTTCGTGGCGTTCAAAAACTTTTAGTGACGTTTTATAAAACGCCACTAAATAATATAACATTTTCATAAATAATGTAAGAAAATACATTTAGCGACGTTTTATAAACGTCGCTAATAATCACACCAATAGCAACGTTTCAAAAACCTCGCAAAACCTGCTCATTTTTTTAAAAAAAAAATATATTAAAAATGCTATGTAAACCTACTTAAAATTCAACAATAATTAACATAAGCCTAAAATTAGCTTATAATAGATTAAATATACCTATCATCAATATTCCACAATATCAAATGTCCACATTAACCATAGGTTCAATACATGTATCATCTTTAATTGAGCAAAACACTTGTCTACTTGCCAAAAAAAAAAAAAAAAAAAAAAAAAAAAAAACCACCTAAACTATGACAATATTAAACAAAGTAGAATACTTTCAAAATAAATGGGGTTGTAACAAAACACTTGTCTACCTACACCAAAAAAAAAGAAAAAAAAAACCACTCAAACTATAACAATATTAAAACAAAGTACAATAAAAAAATTCAAAATCTACATTATAGAAAAATTGTAGAAAAAAAAAAATACAAGATTTACAAATTTATACATAAACTTACAATGATTTAGCCTTTGATGCTCAAGTCTTTTTGCTCAAAAATGCAAATTTGAATAAGAGTTTTCTGTACCAAAATCCAACCAAAACAAGCAAACAACAAAAATTAGCACAAAAGTTCCATATCCCATTAAAGAAAAACGAAATCAAAGCAAACCCATAAACCAAAACACAAAGCCTCCATGACCCATTTAAAAAAAACAAATCAAAGCAAACCTATAAGCTAAATTACAAAGACTTACACTTTAAAGAAACTTGAACACCAAAAAAGAGGAAAAAATGTATGGAGCTAGCAGTGGGTAGTGGCTAGAGAGGGAAGAGATTGTAGATCGGTGGGTCAGCAGTGGCAAGGGCAGCAATGGCTGCTGTTGGCTAAGTGTGAAGAAGTGATAGGGGTGGAGGTGGGGAGTAGAGAGAATATAGGGTCCGTTTGGATAGCACTTATTGTTGCTGAAAGTTGATAAAAACTGATTGTTGCTGAAAACACTGTTGCAAAATAATTTTTAAATGTGTGAATAGTGTTGTGGGACCCACTTTTAATATTAAATATTGTGTAAACAGTGCGTGAATAGTGCATAAACAGTACATGCACAGTAAATTTTGTCCCCCGTGCGGCAAAAAAAAAAAAAAAAAAAACACAAAACACAAAACGCAACTTTACTTTAAGTAAGAAAAATTGCTATCAAAACGCAGGCATAGAAGCAAGAAGGAAAGTTTGTTTGAGAAAAAAAAAAGAATGATAAGAAGGAAAAAGGAATGAAAAAATGTGTAGGAAAAGGAGACCAAAAAAAAAAAAAAAAAAAAGAAAGGACGAAATGGTGGGAATTTCCCACTCAACGAAATGTTGAGTGGGAAAAGGACAAAATAGAGACCACCAAAAAAAAAAAAAAAAAAAAAACCAAATAGCGGGAACTTTCCCACTAAGCGAAATTTTGAGTGGGAAAAGGATAAAAATTTTGGGGAAAAATATAGCGACGTTTTGAAAACGTCGCTATATGTTTCCAAAAAATGTCACTATATGTATTACCAAAATTTTTTGGCCTATAGCTGGGGTGTTCTTTAATAACTCTAGCGACGTTTTGAAAAACGTCTCTATAATAAAAAATACACCACTAAAACTATACTTTTTGCGGCGTTTTAAGAAACGCTGCTATTGTTTTGGGTTACAACGACGTTTTCAAAAAACATCGCAAAAGGCTCACTCTTTAGTGGCGTTTTTTAAAAATGTCACAATACACTACTTATAGTGGCAGATTTAAAAACGTCGCTAAAAAAAACGCCGCCTAAACTCAGATTTCTTGTAGTGATACTCAAATATAAGTCATCAATAAATTAACCACTAATTATAATTAGTAAGGAAATTCGCCTTCATAATTACCTGGAGGATCATAGCTACAAATGATAAACATCCACCCATTATGGCACTTGACTTTGGCAAACCCAAGATGAATAGAATCATGCCACACAATCTGAGTATAGTGTAAGCACTCACCGCTGATACATTTGTTGGACTTGTGGTTATAGTTAGGCTTCTCAGCTACCTAAAAATTCACTGCTTCTACTCCGCTAAAGGTATCATAACCTACAACAAGATTTTCTCCATAGGGCCCTTGTGAATATTCCAATTTGCAATCTCCTATCTTCGTATTAGCATATTTTGAGCATAGGCTGCAATTGTGCTGTTCCATCTAGTTAGGCCAACACCAACTTTGGCGTGCATGAGCTACATTGTGTGCATGGACAAAGTCAAAGTGGGAGTTTTGGGCTAGGGAGACATGAATTAGGGCTAACCCCACGAAGCATATCACTAGCAAAAACTTACAAAACCCAATTTTTATCTCTATGAAAGGTAGAGCGAGCTTTTTCGATTTCTAGTTTTTAATGAAAATGCAATATACCATTGAGAATCGATTTATTTATTTACAGGCAAGAGAGCGGTGGTCTTTATGGATCAAGTGGGATGTATACATACATGAGCATCGTTATTAGGTTTCCTAATTTAGGATAAGATCCCCAAATTAGGGATAAAAGCCCAAAAATAGTACTCCCACATTAGACTTCCTATTAGTTCTCTGTTGTAGTAAAATGCTAAAATATTGCTTTAAAAAGAAATGTTATGTGTACACCACATTTTGACAACAAATCCTTAGTGATACATTGTTATTGGTAGGTAAAAAAATCATTTTAGTGGTGAATTCAAGTTAGAACTAGTAACAATTTAACACTAGAATTTGTTATGAAAATATCATAAAAATATTATGGATGTAGCACTTTTCATATCTAAATGAAATAAAGTTTAAAATAGATAATCTAATATGAGTTTCCTAGAAAGTCATTAGCTAAAAATATGAAAAATAAGTTATTGTCCTACAATAAGTAGAAAACATTATGGAATCTATATCAATAACATAACCTTCATGGTCCTTATCCCAAAATAAATAAATAATGACAAAAAATAAATTATTAATAAATAATACACAAAATTTTTATAATAATAATAATACACAAAAAATGGCATATTGGAGTATGTTTTGAATTAAAAACGTAATTTACATGCTAAACGTAATTAATTATCCAAATTGGTCTATTACTTAGACCAATTTGGATAATTAATTAGAATTTAAAAGATGTAATTGACACAATATCTCAAAAAGGAAAAAAAAAAATGTAGTATTTGGTAATATGGTATGGTCAAACCCATTCAAACCTAATGGTATCCGTTAACTTAGAAAGTCTCTTAAAAGCAAACCATCTATAATTTTTTATTTAATCCCAATCATTATTCTTGGAACATGCATATATATATATATATATATATAAGTAATGCTACAGCTGCAAACTATTTTACAACATTTTTAAAAAATATTGATGTAGCCAACCTCTTATTGGTTTTCATTTATGCTCACCATTAATATCAATTTTTCATCTACTAATAATCACTTACCACATCAGCAATATGTAAAAAAATTTGTAAAATAGTTTGTATCTCCTACTTGGAGGGAATCGTTCCTTATGGGGAGCAGCCAGAGCAAAAGTCATACTCCTATCAGGGAATCAAAACAGCTTTAGTGACTTTAGCAGGGAATCTGAAGCTTTAGTGTAGTTTTAGCAAGAGAATTATTTTAGCAATTTTGGCTACTTGTGCTGATAGTTTTAATTCTCTCCTAATTCTAGTGTGAGGGCTTCATCATGGCCAAATAATTCCTTATTATAAGGATTAGTATTAGCAACAAAGGCTTCTGAGGATGCCCCTGATTTATATCCAACAATAATTTGATGGAATTGTTAAAATAAGTTTTGATGATAACAAACCTCTTATGATTAAAGAAGGAAGACATTCTTTTACTGGATCTACTATTTCTAAAGACATTTCAGAAAGAGATCAAGATCTCAGTGATATCTTACGAAAGAATTTTGAAAAACCTGATTTAAAGCTAAAAGGAGTTGCAAGTGACAACTCCCAAGTTAGCACTGCTTATTAATCCACAAAAACGAAGCATCCTTCAAAACATGTCAAGCATGTCATTGAAAAAGAAGAAGAAACCGAATTCGAGTCTCCAATTGCTTCCGATTTTCAAGCTTCTACTAACCCCGATTTTCAAACCCCCATTATTCATAGCTAACTAAGAGTTTTAAACAAAAGTTTTGTTATTGATATGGTAGCTTTAATTGGTGAGTTTAAATTTGGAAAAAAAAAAAATCATATCAAGCTACTTTTGAACTGAAAGAAAAAGGCCGTGTTAAAAGAAAATGGAAAGAAAAAATGCACTAATTACAAAAACATATATATATATATATATATATTAGAAACGGTTTTCAAGAAATAGATTAGGCCAAAATGGCCAAGTATCATTATTTAGCAAAATATGTATGAATCTACCACTGTTTACAAAATAATTAAGGATTTAGCACTTTTTTAAAACTCAAGTTTGTGAAACGCATTTTTACCGTGGAACTTGAGTTTCAAAAACTCAAGTTAACATGGAAAATGTTGTATGGAACTCAAGTTCCATAAAAAATGGCAAGGCAAATTTAAAAGCTATTTTTTCAAAGGCTATTTTGACCAAAAAGATTGACCACATAATCCGCCATCAATGGTAGAAAAAGAGTTCGCTAACTGCTTTCAAATGTCAATGGATTTGAAATTCTCTACAAAAGTAACGTATCATAGTGTTTTTCAAATTTTAATTATTCGTCCATCATTTTTAAGACATATATTCAGATAAGTAGTCATTGTTAAATCACTGGTTTAAATAATATTACACTACACAATAACTTGTTATTGAATTTTTTATTTTAAAAATCTCAGTGTTGGATTACATGTTCTATATGTTTTTAACATGCATGCCAGTTTTTATATCAATTTGATGTTATTTACTATTCCATCCGTAAACTCATATTTTATGCAATATTTTAAACTACAAAAATTTGTATTTGAACAATTGATTGATGACATGGCTATTGATATTTTATTACCTTGAATTTTGTAAACATGGAAAATATATAAAGATAATGTAATTCAACGGTTGATTTGTCGTATCCAATTAAAAAATATTGAGTGGTATAACATTGCTTGAAGTTATACCTGGTGTAACTTGAACTCAACCTATATATATATATATATATAAAGAGAGAGAGAGAGAGAGAGAGAGAGAGAGAGAGAGATAAACACATAGACACAAATAACACACACACACTATATATGGGCTACGCAGACTCATACTCACATCACACAACATACACTATGGCCTAACTACTCATTCTTTTTATTATAGTTTTTGAATTAGTGACCCAGCAGCTCTTCATGGTGTCCATATTGTAACATATGCATATCCTGTATTGGCATCAATTGTTAAGATACGTGCCCTTTAAATCTTATTATATGGTGTTATGTATGACATTATGTTGTGATTATTAAAGTTGTTATATTATTATCTAAAATAATGGTAACATGAATATTTGGACATTATCCTATAGTCCATGAGATGCATAGTAGTGATTTATGTGATTTAGTCATAGAAGATATAAATCTCAAGTTCTTTGTAAACTCAGAATTTTAATTTGTAGTCAGTGATGAAATTGGGCATTTCAACTTTTAAAACTATAACATATCAACTAAGATGATTTGTCTTGATCATGAAAGTGAAGATTTCTAGTTAATATGTTGATATATTGATATGTTTTAAGGGCTAAAACATATTAAACTAGATCATTGTAGGATTTATTATTCTACTAACGACTGTCAAATTAATAATAAATCTCACGACTTCTATTTACATCAATTCTTAATCTTGTGAGAATAGTGAACCTGATCATGAAGTGTAGGTTGCTTTGATATATCAAGAGTGAGATCTAAAATCACGATCAAAACCTCAGTATGTTAGATAGCCACATTTAGTGTTGAAAGAATATATATTTTCAAGATGGAATTTATAATCTCTTAACGGAGATATAAAATATTCCATTGAAATTAGTTTAATGGGTTTGGTTATTCAGAGTGTTAGGCCTAACCACTTTAGTAAAATGTTACTAAAGTATATATTTATGAAATTGGATTTCAAAAATATATGACGAATACCTTAAAGTATTAAACTAGGTACTCAAGGATTAAGATATAGTAGTCTTCAAAGTGACAATCAATACTTATGACTTTGTATTACTACGAATATTTTAATGAAGGGGCTGTATGTATAATAAAGTCTTGGGATGTAATTTGGTAATTTTGAACTTGTCAACAGTTGGCAGAAAGGCTCAAAACCCATTCGAGATAGTGTCTTATATGTTCTCTTTTGGTCCCACTCCTAGACACATACTAAAGCCCAATTAGAATGACCCAAAAGGCTAGTCCTATTAGATAATCAGTTATATTTAAGGAAAGAAACATACAAAATTTTATGAGAAAATGAAATGGTGTGCATGTAAGTGTAAGTCACTCTCTTATTTTTCCTTAAACACATACATATAAACTAATTGAGAGACTGCACTTCTTAGGCGTAAGTGGAATGGAAGTGAAGATTAAAAGTGTTTCCAAATACTTATAATCTTTGGTTTTGAATTTCACCACACCAAGGTATGCTCTCTTTTTCTTAAATTTTGAAATTTACATAGTACATGTTATCAATTGCGAATGAAGTAGATCCATTAATTTTTCGCTGTGTATATTCTGTATGCGATACAGACCATGTTTCTTCCAACAATTGGTATCAGAGCAGTCTTCAATTTCGAATTTGTATAACATGTTTTGTGAGTTTTGGAATTAAAGATAGTAATTTCATGATGTTAGAAGGTTCTACAATAATTTTCTACATGGTTGTTGAAATTATTGTTTGATAAAAATTGATATTGATGTTATGATATTGTTTAAGTTTGATATTAAGTATGTTAAATTGAACTTTAAGGCTATAGCATCAATGAAATTCAGTTTTGATCTCAATCTTATTCAGATGTGATCAAGAAACTATGTTTTGTTTAAGTGAAAATAAAAATTTAAAAAAAAAAACGATTACTAGAAAATTTTGAAAAATTCATTTTCACGAGTTTCGATCGATTGAGAATCATCTTCAATCGATCAATTGAATGGCGATCAAGAATCGATCGAGTTAACTCAAGACTTTGTGATGGATTTCTTCAATTTTTTTACCACTTGAGAATTCCCTTCAATCGATCGAATGTTCCTTTTACAATCGATTGAATAGGAATCGAGAGTTAATCAAGTCATTTAGAAACTTCGAAATGAATTTGTTGAACATTTCGATCAATCGAGAAATACCTTCAATCGATCAAATGAACTATTTTTGAATTTTCACTCTAAGTGTTAAAACATAGATATTGTGCAAGGCTATGTGTGATGAGTTTACTCATGTTTTCTAATTAAAAACCTTTCTTTTAAAATATCTAGTGGGAGAGAGATACAAGGGTTGGATCTCACGGCCTTCATTACCGGTTCATAGTAGTATAGGTAAGCACCTCGCCTTGGTGTATATGCCTCGCAATCCTAAAGGAGGGTGCTTACTGCATAGTACTATAAGATTGAACTTACCTGTTTAAAGTAGTGTGAACAAGCACCTCATCTTGGCATATATGACTTGCAATCCCAAAGGAGGGTGTTTTGTTTCATGATACTACAAGTTTAAACACTATAAGGGAGATGAAATATGACTACACATGATTCTAGATAATGGTGTATGCTAGACTAAATGTAATGTTAACCTCCCATAGAAGCTATGTCATTATTTTCTTAGGGGCTAAAGTTAATACGACATATTATTAGTGTTTGATAAGAGTTATCACGATAGCACTAATAATGAGAATAATTCTCAATCAATCATGATGTTTATAATATACTTGCTACCAAGGAATTATAGACATGGATTGGGTTGTCGTTTCATATATTATATTATGCTTTTATTAAGGTTTCATATTATATGCTTATATGCTAAATTGATAATGTCTAGTTTACTTATTATATTCATGTTTATTGTTTTCAAATTTAATCATGGCATCATTTAGCCCACTTGTTGCTATTCTTAATCAAAACAAACTGACTAGATCCAACTATGTTGACTGGAAAAGAAACTTGGACATTATTCTCATTGTTGAAGAGCACAAGTATGTGCTTAGTCAACCTTGTCCTAACTTTCCATCATTAGATGCTCCTCTTAAGGAAAAATAGCAATATAATCATTAGCAGAAATCTAATTCTAGCATCTATCTCAAATGGTCTACAACATTAAATGCAAGATGTAGAATTAGCTTTGGACATAATGCCAAGTCTGAAGGAGATGTTTGGTAAGCAAGACCATTTTGCTAGGCAAGAAACTATGAGACAGATTTATAATACCAAAATGGATTAAGGTACTCTAG
This sequence comes from Quercus variabilis, assembly GCA_030445155.1. Classification (NCBI taxonomy): domain Eukaryota; kingdom Viridiplantae; phylum Streptophyta; class Magnoliopsida; order Fagales; family Fagaceae; genus Quercus; species Quercus variabilis. The sequence goes on along the minus strand of CP129455.1, from coordinate 30,671,161 downwards.
TAAGGGAGTATTGTCTTAGGATGATCTCTCATCTAAATATACTTGAGGTTTTGGATGCTGATATTGATAATGAATCCCAAGCGGATATGATACTCTAATAACTATTAGAATCATTTAAGGAATTCGGACTTAATTATAACATGAACAAAAACATTTATACATTGTCTGAATTAATGAATGAATTGGTGGTAGCGAAAGGCATTCTTGGTACATTCAGTGTTGAAGCTAATATGGCTGAAGCTTCTACTTCTCAACCTAAGTCAAAAGGTAAGAGTAAAAAGAAGAAGAAGAAGAAGGACTTCATCATGCAAAATGGTAAACAGATTGCCTTAGGAGTTGCCAACAAGGGAAAGAAGAAGGACTACACCAAAGGAAAGTTTTTTTGTTGTGGCAAGAAAGGTCATTGGAAGAGGAATTATCCAAAATTCAGAGCTGCCAATAATAAGGGTATGAAAAGTTCATTCCTTCTTGAACTATGTTTAGTACAAAATCCCATGAATTCCAAGTGCGTGGATTCAGGTTGTACTAACCATATTTGTAATACTTTGCAGGGGTTCCAAGAGACCAAAAAGTTGAATGAAGGGGAATTGTTTCTTACTTTGGCTGATGGGAGCAGAATTTCAGTTGTAGCTGTTGGATTGTTTAATTTGTGCTTTAGTTCTAGAGTTTTCATATTGAAAGACTATATGTATGTACCTAATGTTCGTAGGAATTAATTTCTGCAACTTATTTAGGTAAACATGGATATTGTGTTATCCTGAAAGATAATGTTGTAATAAAGAAGGATAAAGTGTTTATCTGTTCTGGCAATATTGTTAATGGTCTTTATATTTTAACTCCTGATAAGCATGAATTATACAATTCTAAATTAGATAATAATTTTCATGTTAAATAATTAAAGAGAAATTTTCTTTCTACTAATGATGCATATCTTTGGCATTTGCGCTTGAGTCATATTAATTCAAATAGAATTCAAAGACTGATCAAAGATGGACTCTTATAGCCATTGGACTTTGATGGATTTTTAGTTTGTGAATCTTGTTTGCAAAAGGTAGAAAAGCCCAAGAGTTTCTTGAATTAGTTCATACAAATGTATGTGGTCCTATGTCAACCCAAACAAAAGGAGGCTATGAGTACTTCATCACTTTTACGAGATGATTACTCAAGATATGTTTATGTGTACCTAATGAGACAGAAGTCCGAAGTCTTTCAAAAGTTCAAAAATTTTAGGGCTGAAGTTAAGAATCAATTAGGTAAACGCATAAGAGCCATTCAATCTGATCGAGGTGGCAAATACCTTCTTAGGGATTTCAAGAATTACTTAACTCAAAATGAGATTGTATCCCAATTGACTGCACCTGAAACTCCCTAACAAAATGGTGTAGTAGAGAGAAGGAATAAGACTCTTTCAGAAATAGTTAGGTCCATTATGAGTTATTCAACTTTATCAATTTCCTTTTGGGGTATGGACTTAAATCTACAATACATATTTTAAAATTAGTTCCATCAAAATCAATTCCCAACACACCTAAGGAATTGTGAAGTGGACATAAACCTAGTATGAAATATCTCCATATTTGGGGATGTCCAGCATATGTGTTGAAAGAAAAGTATGATAAGTTGGAAGCAAAAAAAAAAGTATGCATGTTTTTAGGGTATTCAAAGGAAATTAAGGGATATTTATTCTATAATCATAAAGATAACAAAGTGTTTGTTAGGACCAATGCCAAAATTTTGGAAGATGATTATGTGAATAATTTTAATCCTAGAAGTAAAGTTGTCTTGGCTAAAATAGATGAACCTATAATTGAACAATCAATGGATGAAACTAGGGATGATGTGGCTGTATTAGATACACTACAAAATTCTACTCATGAGATGACTAGTGCAAAGGTGCCTCATCGTAGTGGGAGGATTATAAGCCACCTGTAAGATTTATAAGTCTAGGAGAAACTTATGAAGCTATCTCAGAAGAGGCTGATTTTGATCCTTATACTTATGAAGAGGCAATGAAAGATATAGATGCACATAATTGGGTAAAAGCTATGAAATCTAAATTGGATTCAATGTATTCCAATCAAGTTTGGGATCTTGTAAAGGCATTTAATGGCATTAAACCTATAGGTTGCAAATGGGTTTACAAGATGAAGAGATGAATAGATGGAAATGTTGAAACCTTTAAAGCAAGGTTAGTGGCGAAATAGTATACACAAAATGAAGGTATTAATTATGAAGAAACCATTTCACTAGTAACAATGCTCAAATCTATTAGAATTCTCTTATCCATTGCTGCTCATTATGATTATGAGATTTGGCAAATGAATGTCAAGACTACATTTCTTAGTGGAAATCTTGAAGAAGAAATCTATATAATGCAACCGGAAGGTTTCATAGCAAAGAACCAAGAGCATATGGTATGTAAGTTGAAAATGTCCATTTACGGACTTAAGCAAGCATCTAGATCATGGAACATCATATTTGATCAAGCAATCAAGTCATTTGGTTTTGAACAAAATCTTGATGAACCATGTGTGTACAAAAGACATCAAGATAAAGTAGTAATGTTCCTGGTGATTTATGTTAATGATATTCTACTCATTGGAAACGATGTGGGGGTAATGTCATCAGTAAAGATTTGGCTGTCAAGCTAATTTGATAAGAAAGACTTAGGCAAAGCTAACTTTATTCTAGGGATCAAGCTTTGGCGAGATCACAAGAATAGAATGTTAGGCTTGTCACAAGCTGGATATATAGATAAGGTTCTAAAATGGTTTAGCATGTAAAACTCCAAAAAATGATTACTTCCTTTTAGACATAGAGTGCCTCTGTTTGATGACCAAAACCTAAGACTCTCGAGGAAGAAAAAATGATGAGACAAATTCCCTATGCTTCTGTAGTGAGAAGTCTCATGTATGCCATACTTTGTACTAGACCAAATATCTGTTATTCATTTAACATGGTCAGCCAATATCAATCAAATCCAAGACCAAAACATTGGCAAGTTGTAAAGCATATTCTTAAGTATTTATGGAGAACGAGAGATTATATGATTGTTTACCGGTGTGAAGATTTGATACCTATTGGTTATACAGATTTAGATTTTCAGTCAAATCTTGATTTTAGAAAGTCCACTTCAGGTTGTGTGTTCACCTTGGGAGGTGAAGCCATAAGTTGAAGGAGTGTTAAGCAATCTTATATTGCTGACTCCACCATGGAAGCTGAATATGTTGCTACTTGTGAAGTAGCAAAGGAAGCTGTTTGGCTCAAGAAATTCCTTTATGATCTTGGTGTTGTGAGAATGGGGCAAGTTCCTATCACATTGTTTTGTGATAATAATGGAGCAGTGTCACAATCCAAAGATCCAAGAAATCATAAGAAAGGAAAGCACATTGAAAGAAAGTACCACATCATTCAAGACATTATTGCTCGAGGAGATGTACTAGTAGTAAAGATGGATGGTGCAAATAATTTAGCAGATCCTTTTACCAAAGCCTTGCCCCAAATGACTTTTGAGTCACATTTAGAGGGAATGGGAGTTAGATTAGTGCACAATAGTCTTTAGGGCAAATGGGAGATTGTTAGGATATGTCCCCTTTAAATCCTATTTGTATGGTGGTATATATAACATTATATTGTAATTAATAAAGTTGTTTTTATTATTATCTAAAATAATGGTAACATGAATATTTGGACATTATCATAGTTCATAAGATGCATAGTATATGATTTTTTTAATTAGTCACAGAAGATATAAATCACAAGTTCTTTGTAAACTCAAAATTTAAGTTCATAGTCGGTGATGAAATTGAGCATTTTATTTGCGAAGGTTATAACATATCAACTAAGATGATTTGTCTTGATCATGGAAGTTGAGACTTCTAGTTGATATGTTGATATGTTTTAAGGATTAAGACATATTGAACTGGACCACTATGGGATTTATTATTCTACTAACGATTGTTAAATGAATAATAAATTTCACGACTTCTATTTACATCAACTCTTAATCTTGAGAGAATAGTGAACCTGATCATGAAGTATAAGTTGTTTTGATATATCAAGAGTGAGATCTAAAGTTACAATCAAAATCTCAGTATGTTAGGCAGCCACATTTAGTGTTGAAGGAACATATATTCTCAAGATGGAATTCATAATCTTTTAATGGAAATATAAAATATTCTTTTGAGATAAGTTTAATGAGTTTATATATTTACAGTGTTAGGCCTAACTACTTTAGTAAAGAGTTACTAAAGTATATATTTAAGAATTTGGATTTCATAAATATATGATGAATAACTTAAAGGATTAAACTGGGTGCTTAAGGATTAAGATATAGTAATCTTCAAAGTGGTAGTCAATATTCATGACTTTGTATTATTACGAACATTTTAATGAAGGGGTTGTACGTATAATAAAGTCTTAGGATATAATTTATTAATAAAGCCTAGAATGCAATTATATTTATATAATGGTGTACGGTGTGCCCCCTAGGACCATCTAGACATTGGGCCCGAACTACGCAAATGGGCCCATGGTTGCTAACTCCCTCGATAGAAGCTGGGCTCGAGGGCCACCAGACTAGCCGGGCACAGGTTAAGGGGGTAAGGTGCGGTCTCGTGGGGCCCAACCACATTTGCGCCTAAAGTTCTGATGCAACAGTACGACCCATGGCCTCAATCTAGGCCCACATGAACTGCAGGCCCGGGTGTTTTCACCTGATTCTTACCTGGGGACCTTTACCGAACAATAAAATAGGGATAACGTCCGAACATGCCATCATTTGCATACCTGGAAGCCCCCAGAAGCACTGCCGCCGAGCATGCTTTATGGAGTAGGAATCAAGTTCTAAGGCCACTTTTACCATATCCCACTCCCACCTAACTATCTACTTATGGTTGATAATACTGGACCTCTCATTGCACTAACCAGGGAGGTGATCATAGCCTCTCCACTAATTTGAGGGGTATAAATATGAGAAATGAAGGAGAAATGGGGGTTCGAGAGTCGAGGGAAAGGAGAAAAAGAAACAAAGAGGAGAAAGGAGTGGAGGAAGAAGGTAACAGCGTAAAGGGAGAAAAGTGATCTCATTGAGTCTCTGCGTTAAGAACGACCCAAGGTAGGAAATCCAAGCCCACCACACAAATAAATTGTGAGCCTAAGTGAGATTTCAGTTCGATGGCCTCATTTTTGGCCCGCATAAATGGTATTAAATATAATTAATGATAATTTTGGGCTTGTTAAGAGTTCGCAGAAAGGTCCAAAACCTGTTAGAGCTTGCGTCTTATTTGGAGAGAAACATACTGAATTTTATAAGAGAATGAAATGGTGTATATGTGAATGTAAACCATTCTCTTATTCTCCCTTGAACACATACATATAAACTGATTGAGAGACCGCACTTCTTAGACAAAGTGGAATTAGAGTGAAGATTAAAAGTGTTCCCAAGTACTTCTAATCTTTGGTTTTGAATTTTTCCGCATCTAGGTACGCTTTCTTGTTTTTAAATTCTGAAATTTACATAGTACATGTTATTAATTGCGAATGAAGTAGATCCATTAATTTTCTCCTGCGTATGTTTTGTTTGCAATACAAACCATGTTTTTTCCAACATCAATATCATTGTTTCATGTGGGTTCTAGTTAGTTCAATTGGTAAGGTCTTTGACAATTGAATAAAAAATCTAGATTTCAATTCTCGCGTACACCAAAAATTGATTTGTATCTTGGTTTGATGATAACATGAGAAGCGGACACTATATGTTGGAACTCTCTCTCTCTCTCTCTCTCTCTCTCTCTATATATATATTTATATATCATTTCTTCCTAATTATTTCAATGCCAGCAATGCATGGTACAAATTTGCCAATAATTAAAGAAAAAGCACCATGGAAATTACTTGAATTTGTTTATAATTTTCTTTCTATATCCTCTATGCTTGTAAATTTTTATAATGATCTCAGATCAATAATTATATCATCTATAAAATGTTTAAATTTCATATATATATATATATATATATTAAGAATCTAGTTTTTGTATTTTTAAAATATGTACGAAGATGAGTTTATTGATTAAATAATTTTTTATTAATATAAAATTTGACATATGTATTTACCAGGCTAAAATGCAAAACTGACTCTCTAAGTTTCACATTTTTTTTAATTTCTTAATTTAAAAAAAAAATTACTAAAAAACATTAATTACACAAAAAAAAAAAAAAAAAAAAAAGGAAAAGAAGAAGAAGAAGAAGTAGAAGAAGAAGAAACTAAGGGCTCAACGAATGACGTTGTTCCCATAGCCACCCTTTTTAGGCTGGACCCAAGGAGCTCTTCTTTAAGATTTATTCATGGCCAACCACCAAGGTCAACTGCTTTTTGCTTCTCGCTGGTCACTGCTGACTATTGTTTCTTGGTGGTGATTCTCTTTTTGTTAACTCGGTTTGACTAGGCTAGTCTCCCTCTCTCTACGTTTTCTCATCAAACCCTCATTGGAGTTCCAACCCATGGCTAGGCTATTATGTTTGGTTGGTTTCAAAGTCTTTTGGATATTGTGAACAACCTGGTTAAGCTCTCTCTTGATCCAGTCTAGGTCGTTGGATTCTTTCAAGTTCAGTTTTTAGTCAAATCTTTTCTTATTTCTGATTTTGTTTGTAAAAACCAAATGAACCACTAAAAAAGATAAACCCAAAAACACTGTTTCATTGTTGAATAAATAATAATTGTTTGTGGGTAGCAAAATTGTATGTGGTACCGATGGTTGAGGTTAGATCATTGTTTGATGTGCTTTGTTTTGAATTTGTATATTGAAACTTTGGGTCCGTTTGGATGCCATTTTTGGTTGTGAGTCTTGTGATCAATGTAAATAAATTTTTTGTTGTTCATGTGCTAGGTTTGATGTGTGTTTTGGGATTTCTTAATTATTATTTTTATTTAAATTAGTTTTTTGCATTTTTTAATATAAAAAAATGAAGAAGGAAAAAAAATGCACTTAACGATAGAGCATTAATAGAAGTTAGTGGAAGGCCTGAATTGAAACACTTTTGAAACTTAGAGGACTGAATTAATTGAAACTAAAATTAGAAAACTGAAATGACAAAAAGTGAAATTTAGAAAGTTAATTTTACATTTTAGCCTATTTACTATTAGAACATATAGACCATTTAATCTAACAGTGTGATTTTCTTTTCAATAAAAGATTAATTGTTTTGAAAGAGTTCAACCAAAAGTTGTTAGGTGGCTTCAACAAAAAGTAATTTTTTTTTTTTTTTTTATCTTTTTTATTTATCTAGTACCATTTTTTTATACTTAGTACTTTTTTTTAAATATATATATATATATATATATTTTGCTGTATACTTAGTCCTAATTAAATAGGTAACAGCTTCACCCAATTATAAACAAACATAAATAGATAGTAACTTAAATTTCAACTTATTTTTACCCCATCAATATAGCTATTCCAAATGAAAGATATATATTTAGTAATAATTATCATTGACCAGACCCTTGTAGCTCAGTTGGTATTTTTTATTTTTTTAGTTTCAACAAGAAATAATTAACACATCATTTTAACTTTTAACTAAGAGTATACATCTGGGCCTTCGGATAGAATCTAACTATTATGTGGGTTGGCAGACTCCTGCCCATCTCTAACAAAGGTTGGTGTGCGAAGGGATGGGCTTTTGATTTGAATTTGCTTGATGGAGGGTCAGGTTTTATGCCAAGGAATGGACCTGGGTCGACTAAAAACCGATCCGAAAGAAATAGGCCTTGAGCTATACAAGTAGTGGGATGGGCTTTGATACTTTGTCTCCAACACGAGGTATCTCTATAGTTACTTTTTTTCTTTTTTCTTTTTCCTTTTTCTTTTTTTATTAGAAAGTAGGAATGCAAATGAAAATGAATCAAAGATAGATTGAATTTGGGTAATTACAATAATCTATTTTTTGCGGAAAATTTTTTTTTTTTTTTTTTAATTTCTAGAAAAGTAGAAAAACTACATTAGATGGTTGAATTTGTGCTTCTCTGAACCAACTGCATCTAGTGCATCTTCAAAAAAACTTACAACATTTAATAACTATATATTAGATTGCGAATGGCCAATTTTATGCTAGTGGCCTAGCTACTTGTCTTTATTATTTTAGATTTTTTTAATAATTTGTTTATAATATTATTGTCAATTTTTGCCAATAATCAAAGAAAATGAATCATGGAAAGTGCTTATGGAAAAGAAATATTCGCTCCTTAGGAAAACGTTATATGATAACGTGTTAGGTAAGTTCTTATAAATTCCTCAATTTTCTATTTATCTATATTAAAAATTATTTACAAATCAAAGATTATTTATAATATGATTAGAATAAACTAATTTTTAAAGTGTAAAAAAATAGACCTGATCTGTCAAAGGTGCAACTTCACATAATAATACAATCCTGTAATAACCTCGACTTTATCCAAGCATATGACATAGATGGATTAAACACAATATTTGATGAGTTAATACTTACTAATATTAATTTCATATTGATAATGAAATATATCATGATTCAAATGTAAATATTAAAAAAAAGAGAATTTATTACTTGTTAAAATAAATGAGTTTTACTTTATTTTGGGTAGTGTGATACATGGTGAAGAAAACCTAAAATCTAACTTTCAATTTTGATAATAGTGTTCAGAGAGAGAGAGAGAGAGAGAGAGATGTAAACTGTCTACCATGTGAGAAATGGTTGACAAAAAGTGAAGCCTCAAGCCGTTAGGAGAAATGGATTATTAATGACGATTTTAGCATTTTTAGGAGTTGAGCTATTTTCAATTAATATATTATTATAATAAGGGTTAGTTGTAGTTAATTCACCTCTGGTTTGGCCTAGGGGTGTTGGTAGCAATGCACATGTATATAAATACATGTGTGTGTGTGGTTGGATTCCTTGTATACTAGGGCACTGTGCGCCACTAGGTATGAACGAGTAGTGTCATAACGCTCCATACCAACAGCTGCATGTTCCACTCCATCCTACGAACAAATTTTTTTTCTAAATTAGTTTGAAAAAAAAAATTTCAAAATTTTAACACACACATATATATATATATATATATATTGGTGTGGATTTTGAAAATCTAACCATTGAATTTAATATTACTTATGTTATACATATTAGGCTTATTGGCTACAACCAAGTTGGAGTCTCCCAACTTGTTCTCTCTCCAACAAGAGCTATCATAGCTTCATTTGTCCCATGGATGGCTATTCCCTAACCAACTAATAACTACTCACACAACTCTAACACTTACTAGCTGCTAACTACTCTTATCATTACCCAACTTTTTTTTTCTTTTTAGTTGAATACAAAACTTCCCACTTACTAGATACTAATCACTAACCACACGTGTTGGGTTAAAATGAATTGACCATTTGCAAATTAATTAATTACCCAAGTTAATTAATTAGTGAAATTATATGCAATGGCGTGGTAGCACAAATAAATCACCAAATAACTAAATGCAACGAAAATAAATTTGACACGTGATTTGTTTATGAATGGAGAAAACCATCGAGACAAAACCCCAAATGGTGAATTTAAGGACACTACTCCCGAGAATCACTATTATCAATCACAAGTGGTTACAAGTATGAGGAATCTTACCAAACCCTTTGGTCTATTCTGAAATACCAACCTACAATTGAACCCTTCTTCTAACACCCAATTGGACTTGTATTGTAGCGATAATCTCTCCGTTCAATGCATGAATCCCAGTACGTGACTACCCAATGATACACGGATCCCAGTACATGACTAACACACCAACTTGAGGAAAATTATTGGCTACAAAGTTCTTTAGTTCATCAACAATGAAGATCAGGAAGCTACTTAGTCATAAAACCCTTGATGTAAAGACGCAGTAGATTCTACAAAAAGAATGATGTATTAGAGTAATTTCTGCCTTCGGTCATAATATGCATGTATTATCACTTTGCATCACTCGGTGATGGCCCTGAAAATAATCATTATATATGTCTAGGGTTATGAGAAAAGAAACCCTACATAAATACTTAAGAATATGCGTGTAATCAAATTTGAAAAGTCTAATTTCTTAATTCTCGATAGATACAGTTTATGTTGAGCTTTTGTCGAGCTTCAACATTAAATCTCGATAAAAGTCTTTCTGTTAAGATTGCTGTCGAGCTTTAATGAACAACACTTCCTTCACTTGTTTCTTAGTTAGACTTACATAGCTTCAATACTTAACTTGAACACTTATTTCTTGAAGTACTAAACCCATCCTAAATCTACCCAATTACAAGTAAAGTGTGTTTTGTCTAAGGATTATCCAATTACATAAATATATTTCTAACAACGCACATGACACTATCAATTGAATGAGATCATTTGTCTCCAATTATACCCCAATTTGCAAAGAAGATGATTTGCCACCCAATGAAAGATGGGTGACTTTGTAATTCCATTTATTCTTTTTCTCCTGAAATATAGCTTTTTTTTTTTTTTTTTTTTTTTAAATGAACATACTTTGTTCCATTATTCAAAGTCATGTTCCAACTAACTTATACTCCACCAACATATGTTATATTTATGATTTTTTTTTTAATTTTTTTTTTTTGGTTATAAGAAGGGAAAAAAAAAAAAAAGACTCAATTACTTTATAATAGAAATAAGAGAGGGGCTCGTATTAGTAGTGGAGCATAAATTGATACATCAAGAAAAAAATCGAAAACTTTTATTCCTTATTTAAATTGTTTTAGGTCATACATGGAAATTTTTATAGCTATAGGGTAAACTTTGTTACGCACTCACTATTGCACACTCCGTATACACTCTGATTGAAATTGTATGTTGAAAACAAGATTTCAATTCAAATTGTAATATGATGAAATTTTGTTTACAAAACAAAATTTCACAATTTTAATTGAAACCACATTTGTAAAACACAAATTCAACATACATGGCAGTGTGTGTATGATGAGTGTGTCACAGCGAGTGTGTGAGCTAAACATATAGCTTTTAGTAAGGACTCTGGCCAACATAGTTGCCAAGAGGATCATAGTTGCAACCAATGAATGTCCCTTCATTGTTACACCCACTTTAGCACATCCTAAACAAACAAAGTTGCGCTAAACCACCTGAGTGTAGTGCAGGCACTCCCCACCAACACAAAAGTTAGAGTTGTAGTTGTAGTTAGCCTTCTCACTCACACACAACTTCATTGCATTTGTGTTTGTAAGGTCACCGCTACTCCATGCAATGTTTTCATCATATTACCCAACAAAGACCATAAGATTGCAATCACCAATACGTTGATTAGCATAGTTTTATGCATATGCTGCTATAGTGTCATCCTAATTCAGAGGTGGAACTCCCACATCTACATGGGCTGCATTGTGGGCATTAAGGTAGTTTTCTTTGGAGTCTTGAGCAAGGGAGGGATTGACAAGGGTTAAGCACAGGGGAAAAATAAAAGCTAGTGAAATCTTATACAACCCCATTATAGTGCAAAGCAAAATCTTATGTGAATGGTGTAGAAATAAGGTATGTGCAAATATGCTCCTTAGGCGACCATGGATCCATGACACAGAAGCCGTACCTTCTTCCTTATATCAAAAGGTTCGATTCCCACATGAAAGGGCTATTGTGAGCATCTATAGAGATACTTTGATTGTGCCTAAACCCATTTATGGTATTAATTCTAAGAAAGAGCCATTTACCTTGGATGGCTTTGAGATCGAGAAGCTTGGATTTGAAAAGAGAGGAGAAGAAGTTGAAAATATCCCAATGGACTTTGCTCCTTATAGTAACAACAAGGTGGTAGCAATGATGAGGAGAATGAACTACCTTCCTGGGATAAATTTGGGGAGAGCTATGAAGAAACCAACCATTCAAGACTTGGCAATTCCTATTACCACACCACCTTTTGGGCTAGGCTATAAGTCCATTGACGATGATTTGTTGGAAATGGAAGCAAGAAGGATGGCTCGAGCCAAGGCCAAAGCAAAAGGACTTCCTTGTCTTCTAGAACCTCTGAAGCCCTACACTCCTACACTGAATGAGAAGTTTGTAAAAGCTGGAGAAAGTCAACGTTATTAGGGATTCCCAGAACCAAGATTCGATCCTATAACAAAGACAGTGGTGCCCGATTTCAAGATACTACTTGATTGCAATAATGAGGTTCCAGAATTGAAGAAAGAAGATACCACCTAGATTCCTATTAATTGGGATAATCACATGGATCCTAATGCCATGACTACACTCCTTGGAGATCATGTCTACAACATAAAAGAAGAAGAATATTGGGAGGCCTGCCAACATACATTAAAGAGCCTGTATGAGCTAAGAACTAGTGATGAAGATAAGGAAGGGGGAACAGCCCCTAGTGATGATGAAGATGGAAGTGAAGACAAGAGTGATAGTAATAGTGACAACAGCAGTAGTGACAGTGGATATGATGATGATGACAGCAGTACCAATAGTGATGACAACAACAACAGAAGTTATGATAGCCCGTACAATGGAGATGATTGGGGTGAACCCCCTAGTGAAAGAGAATATGAAGATGTAAACCTATTCTATGAGGAATATGAAAATGTTGCAGACTACTTTGATCAAGATATTAAAGATGATACTGAAGCTAACAAGTGGAGCGATATTGATAGTGATCAATACAGGCTGATAAATGCGTTAAAGGATGCAAGAGAGGAGAATGCACAAGTCATCAAATGTATCATGATGAATATCCCTATGGGCACCTTTTAGATTAGAGTGATATCACTAATGTTAGTTCAAGGTCTGGCCCTAGGTATGATAAGCATGGAAGAGAAGTTCCAGAATTAGGGTCGTACTATGATTTAGAACCAAGTACACCAACCCTACATACTAAAGAAGAGGATGACAAAGAAGCCAAGCTAGCCACTCTAGACCAAAAGCTAATAGTCCACAGTCTTAGAATCATGACGCTTGAGAATGTGAAACGTAATGAGAAGAAAATAGAATAAAGTGAGGCGAAGCATCTCCCTTAATCCATTGACTTAGGTAACAGGGGCAAATCTGATTTATTTGATGAATGGATGAATAGCATAAAGTGCCTGGATGCTTTTGTGACCACAAGCCTACAGAAATGGAGGTTGAAGAAGAAGATACAGATTATATGGATGTAGATCCCATGGTACTGATGTTGAGGGAAGAAAGAGCTTACTGGGAGCCACTTGCCATTGTGGAAGCCACGATCGAGTTGAAGAACTGGGCATGGGATGGAGCCTCCCACCCCATGGAGGACTTTATGAGGAAAATCAAGACCGTCAAGTTAGTCACTTTCACCAAGAAGATCAAGGCCGCCGAGCTAGTCACTCCTACCAAGAGCATTGTTGCTATTCCTATTGATTCTATTTTTGCTAGTGTTTCTATCCCTGTTAAATTTGTGTGTGGTAGTTTTCCAGTTAAGTTTGTTGAGTCTATAAGGTCTATTTAAAACTCTTTCCCTTTTAATATGATTTTTGATTCTGCTTATTTGCTGGCTTTGAATGTTTTTATTTTTGAAATTGGTAAAGAAACTCTTAATAATAAGGAATTAAACATGGATACCTAGAACCTATAAAAGAAGAAACCCAACCCATTAACCTGGGAACTGATGATGATCCCAAAATGATCCAAGTTTGCAATACCCTTGTAGATACTCAATTTTGCACTCATGATTTAATTAAGGAAAATGACTTGAATGACCATTCATGTACCCTAAAAATCATGATTGCATTACATGCATCAATTTGTTCTTGCATTACTTGCATCAATTTGTTTTTGCATTACATGCATTAATTCATTCATTGCATATCATGAAATGATCTTGAGGTTCTAATGATCATGATGGTATGCTTGGTTTTCAAATTGGGCTGTCGAATTGAAATATATCGCATGATCAAGTTTGCACGATCAACATGCATTGTGTCTAGGTAAGGTCAACCACACATGATTCGTTTAAATTAATTCTGATTGATTAGACCATTAAAATTAATTAAATAATTCTGTGATTGGTTGATAATTAGTCTCTAGAATAGGATTGCATGCATAGGAATAAAAGGGATGATTAGATAACAATAAAATTGTGGATAATTTGAACTTTATCAAGATTTATTTTAGAGTATTTATCTATAAGATAATTGTTCTTAAATAGCCTGAATTATCCAGAAAAGAGATAAAAAATCATAGGCGGATGATGAAAACACGACTAGGTACAAGGACCGGCCAAAAAACCCTAAAAGAAGAGTCCGAACGGCACCCGAACGCGAAAGAATGTTTGGATTCCTATGGCCAATTTGGCACTTTTCCGACACTCTAAAAGGGCCAAATTTCCATGTATTGGGCTTTGGCCTAACGGCCTTCGGGTGACAATAATGCATACCCTTTTTGACCTTTTCGCAAAATGATGTGTTCAGATTCAAACCCTAATCATCCATACCTATTTTTTAAAGCCCTTTGACCTTTATAAATAGAGACTAAACCTCATAATTCATTACTTTTTTGACACTCTGGGAGGCATACATTTAAGGCTCTCAAATTGCCCATATTTTATGATCCCTTCTCTGAGTGTTGCTGCTTAAATTAGGGTTTTTAGGTTTCAAAGAGAATTGCATAAATTTCTTTCAACTCTAAAACATCCTCCCAAGAACAAAGAGTTCTCATGCAAGAGGTTGTTTCCTAACCCTTTTCCTTATGATGTGATGATGCATGTTATATCTCTTTCTTTTTCAAATATCCAAAATATGAATGGTTAATAGTTGTTTTGTTTACAGAATGATTGTTTTTTTTTTTTTTTTTTTTTACGTGATTGTTATAATCTTTTTCTTGAAAATTAATTTATTAATATAAAAACAAATCTGCATCTTTTTTAGATGTAGATCTGAATTTTTCTCAATACAGAAACAAATTTGCATCTTTTCTAGATGTAGATTTGAATTTTTCTCAATATAAAAATAGATCTGCATCTTTCCTAAATGTAGATCTGAATTTTTCTCAAACAAAAAGAGATTTGCATCTTTATGAGATGCAGATCTAAATTTTTCCCAAATCAAAACAAATTTGTATCTTTCTTAAGATACAAATCTGATTTTTTTTTTTAATACATGCAAATTGTTGAAATAAAGAAAGAGATCATGTACTACTGTGTTTGTGTTTGGTTTAATTCATGATTGCATAAATTCATACTATGAGTGAAACTTTCTTCTCAAAAAAAAAAAAAAAAAAACTATTTTTCATTCTTTTTAACATATAAAAAATAGATCTAATTTTTTTTATGCTATTAAAAACCAATTTTTTTTATCATCACAAAACAGATCTGAATTTTTATCTCTAAAAATCACTTTTTTTCTTCATACTACAAAATAGATCTGGTATTTTGACAAATCCAAAATCAATTTTTTTTACCAATCGAAAAAGATTTGAATTTTTTAAACCAAAAGAGGAGACTTCATTCATAAATAAATTTGTGTGATTTAGTTTTTTAATTCACATGTTCAACATATCATCCGTGACATGCATAAAAAGGTATATTGGTCACATGAGTCTAGAAGACCAAACTCTATCTGGACAGAATGGGTGCCTAACACCTTCCCATTCCGTAACCTAGCCTTTAGATTTAGGTGATTGGTTAAGTAGATTTAGCCTTGTCTTTGCTTGTTTTGGGTAGATTGTAACTAGGACCCAAAGCTATGTAATTTTAAAGATTTCAAGATATGTAACTTCTTTTATTCCATCAATGAAGAGAACAATTCAGTCATGTATTTGTATATATTTAGTTGTTTTTTTTTTTTTTTTTTTTTTTTTTTTTTTTGTATAAAAAAAAAAAGTGGTGACTCCATATCACTTACCAAAAAAGATAGGTGCCCTAAAAGGTACCCGAATCTCTTTTTTGAGGGACGATTTTGTCGAGGTCTCTCACAACCCTAACCACCTCAGAGAAAGATGCATTAGTGGCATCGCTGACCGAGTTCAAGGAGGTCTTTGCCTGGTCATATGAAGACATGCTTGGGATTGATACAGATATAGTACAACATTGCGTTCCAATAGATCCAACCATGAAGCCGATTAAGCAGAACTTAAGAAAAATCAAGCCAAAGTGGACTCTCAAGATCAAGGAAGAAGTAGAAAAACAGTACATCGCAAGATTCTTGAGAATGGTAAACTATCCAGAGTGGTTAGCTAATGAGGTTCTAGTACCAAAGAAGGATGGGAAGGTCGTTACATTGATGTCGTAGTTGACAACACAGCAGGGCATGCGCTGCTCCCATTTATGGATGGATTTTCAGGATACAACCAAATCATTAAGATGGCTCCAGAAGATATGGAGAAAACCTCCTTTATCACTTTATGGGGGACATATTGCTACAAGGTCATGTCATTTGGCCTTAAGAATGCTAGTGCTACTTACCAATGAGTAGCCACCACTTTGCTGCATGATTTGATCCACAAAAAAGTAGAAGTTTATGTTGATGACATGATAGTAAAGTCCAAAGACCGCGAAGGGCACATGCTAGCTTTAAGGAAGTTCTTTGAGAGAATATGGTTCTACAAGTTGCGGTTGAATCCAAAGAAGTGTACTTTTGAGGTCACATCCAAAAAATTGTTAGGGTTTATGGTAAGCCAGAGGGAAATAAAAGTTGATCCTGACAAACTCAAGGCAATTGTAGAGATGAAGCCTCTAATGACTAAAAAGGAGATCCAAGGTGGGGAGCATACAGTACATCAATAGGTTCATAGCCCAACTCACTATAATGTGTGAACCAATCTTTAAACTGCTTAAGAAAGAGGTCCCAACCATGTGGAAAGAAAAATGCCAAGAAGCCTTTGAGAAGATCAAGAGTTATCTGATGAAACCACCAATACTTGTTCCACCAGTTCCCGAAAAGCCATTGTTGTTGTATCTCACCACAACAAATACAACAATGGGGGCTTTACTTGCTAAATACTTAGAGGAGACAAGAAAGGAAAATGCCATATACTACATCAGCAAGAAGATATTGCCTTATGAAGAGAAGTACTCGCCATTAAAGAAGACATGTAGCACTTGTATGGCCAACCCATAAACTCAGACATTATATGCTTGCTTACAAGGTTCTGTTGATTGCAAGAATGGATCCTTTGAAGTATTTAATGGAAAAACTTGTGTTAGATGGAAAGATTGCTAAATGTGTTTTGCTTTTGTCAAAATTTGATATTAAGTATATGACTCAGAAATCTGTGAAGGGGAGAGTAATTGCCACATTCCATTTTCTAGCAGACCTAACTTTCCTACCACCAACAATTCCACAGAATATGAATCTTGCATTATGGGCTTACAAGCAGTCTTAGGCCTAGGAGTGAAAGAGTTGGAGGTGTATGGAGACTCAACTCTAATAATATCTCAGGCACAGAATAAATGGAAGACCAAAGAAGAAAGGCTTATGCCTTATCATCAATGTCTCCAAAAGTGGTCATCAAAATTCAGCAAGATCTAATATCAGTATGTGCTAAGGATGCAGAATCAAATTGTAGATGCTTTAGCAACCATGGCATCCATGATGGATGGGCCAAAAAAATATGAAGCTAGACCGATAGTGTTGGAACAAAAAGAAGAACCAGCCTACTGCATGACAATAGAAGAAGATGAGGAAAAGAATGGGGAAGGCAAATGGTACTCAGACATCCTACAATACCTCAAGAATGGAACATACCCAGAGTCTACAGACAAGAATGATTAGTTAACCATCCAGAGGTTGTCTACTAATTGATAGGCCACAAATTGAATGACCCCTTGTGATAGAAATTAATTAATTAATTAGTCAAGTTATTAATTAATCAATTTATCATGCAAATGCGTGGTAGCACAAACAAATCACCAATTAACTAAATATGCAGCGAAAATTAAATGAAACGGTGATTTATTTACGAATGGGGAAAACCTGACGGCAAAAACCCCATCGGATGATTTTCAGGTCACCACTCTCGAAACTCCACTATTATCACAACAAGCAGTTACAAGTAAAGGAATCCCAAGTACCTTACCAACCTACAGTTGAACCCTTACCCTAATACCCAATTGGACTTATTCTGTAGTGACAGTTCTCACTTTTGATGCACGACTCCCAAGTATGTGACTAACCAATGCGCGAATCCCAGTACACGACTTCAACACCAACTGAAAGAGAGGTTGGTTGCAAAGGTCTTTAGTTCATCCTACACGATGAAGATCAAAAAGATGTTTGGTCACAAAACCTAAAGGTGCATATACACAGCAACTTCTTCAAGAAGAGATGAACTAGGGCAAGAACTTCGTCTCTAGTCACAAATTGCTTCAACAGAGTTTTGCTCAATGCTTATGCAACATGTGAATTGTTTAACGACCTTTAAAACAGTCCTTTTATATGTCTAGGGTTAGGAGAAAAGAAGGCCCAAAGACACATTCACAGATTCCAAGAAATCAGATCAAAATTCTGAATTTCTTAAATCTCAATAGATAGGAGATGTCGAGAAGCTGTCGAGCAGGTGTCGAGCTTACAGGCTTGAGACAGCTTTCTTAAACTCGATAGATCAGCTATTGAGCCAGCTGTCAAGCTTTAATGAATTTGCACTCTCAGCTTGTTTTCTTGGACAGATTTGATGACTTCAATACTTGATCTTGAAACCTTATTTCTTGAAGTATTAAAAACACCTAGAACTACCCAATTACAAGTAAAGTGCGTTTTGTTAAAGGATTAGCCAATTACATAAAAGAATGACATATGTTCTTTAACAAGTGAAACCACACATGTCCTAACAATCTCCCATTTTGGAAATCTGACAAAACCACAGCAAACAAATGAACATATGAGAGAAGTCATAAATCACTCAACTCATATTCACTTGTTGAATATAATAAAATCTATCCTATCACAAACCCTTGGAAAACTTTGCAAGAAAAAAGTTTATGGCAAGTAAACTTTGACAACCTGTATTTCTAAAACACTTTAAACAAAACTCATCAAGTCATCTTGTGTGAAACAGAAATAATAGATTGCATACAAGTATAAGAAATATGTGTATAAAAATAGAAAAAAAACAACACATGTAGAGACAGGTGGAAGTAACATACATCCACATATAGAGAAAATAAGTACAATGTATGTAAAAACTAGTCATAAGACCTCATATACAAGAAAAATATATCTAAAAAGTAGAAAAGAAAAAGATACATCATATCCTCACTACATCCCCCAAGTATCAACAATTCCCCTAACAAAAATGTCCTATACTAACTCTCCCCCTAAGATGACTACTCTCATATCCCAAAAATACTCCCCCTTTTTGTCACGAATGACAAATGGTAGAGTGTAAAGTCGATATCTCATCAGTAGAGCTAGCATCTCCATCATCATCATCTGAAGCATCATCGTCCTCGTCATCATCATCTTCAGAAACAGAAGCTGCTGGAGGAGGTGGTGAAGGAATAGCCTCGGGAGCAAAACCACCCATGGTTGCCTGCTGTCGTGCAATATGACCAACATGAACATTCACATGATACAACTCAATGGAGAGTGTATCGAGGCGAGCATCCATGCATTGCAGCTGCGCCATGATGTCTCCAAGTGAAACATCGCTTATAGAGAAAGAAGAAGCAGATGTAGATGGAGCAGATCGGGATGGAGCTGAACAGGAGGGAGAAGTGGAATCCTTCTATCTTGACCTAAACTGAGCCTCACTACGTTTTATGGTAGCGGCATCTATGACACACATGAAAGTGAAATGGTCAGACATGGGAAAAGGAATGGAAAAATGGCATAGAATCCTCGTGATAGCAGAAGAAAAGATGAGTTTATCATAGGTCGTCGCATCCAAATGAACATCTATAATAGAAAAAATGAAATGAGAAGGAAAATCTATGGTAAAATGCTCAATAAGGGATAACAAAAATCGAGCACGAGGCTTTGTAATGGAGTTGTAGTGAGAAAGTGGATGGAGTACAAAAGTCATCACCATGTTTAAGAATCTAGGACCTTTAGCAAAAGGTCTACATGATGTGAACTAACACTCACCCTACTCCAAAGGGTGCTCACAAAAAGCAGATATAAGCTCATCTTTGGATATAGTCCTCAGACGCTCACAAGAAGGATAGTCAAGAAACTCTATCCTAGGAACCCTAAGCACATCCGCAACTCAATCCAATGCATGTTGAAGTAAAACTCCTGAATGAGCATGAAAGGACATGTGACTGGGACGTCACACAGTGACTCCCATCCCCTACTGTGAATGACAGAGGGAAGGTCAGTGTTGACGAAGTCCGCCAAAATGACTTGGTGTTCCACATGAATACCTCGTCCAGAAAAGTTCTCCAAAAATGCCTTGTGGGCATCATCATCACAGAACCGAAGATTAAGAGGAGTGGGCTCAGAAGATGAAGAAGCTCCAAAATGCAGAGGGTTCCAAGCTGGAGTAGATTTATGCTTAGGTGCCATAGACACTACTAACGTAAACAGAATGAGAAAGAAAGAGAGAAAGAGACAATTAGAAAAGTCCCAAAGCAATTCAAATATATCAAATATATTGAATAGAGAGTACGTATGCATAGGGATGCATGAAAATGTGACATGCAAAAGAAATTTCATTAGAGGCTCAGCCTAATCTAAACCTACCAGTACACAAGCATAGTTCGCAAAAGAGGCTTACATTGGAACCTCAGTAAATCTCGACAGATGAGGTATAGGTGTCGAGCCATCTGTCGAGGAAGGTGTCGAGAAAAATAAGTTGACAGCTGCAGGTGTCGAAAAGGTATTGAGGAATAAACACCAGATCCAAGAACAGAAGCTCGATCAATCTACCAGGTGTTAAGAAGGTATTGAGAAGACAGAAACTTTCTCAATCGATCCACCAAGTGTCCAGGATGTGTCAAGATTGTGATAAAGAAATGCTTAAGAAGCTCGACAGATAGATACATATCGAGGAGGTGTCGAGCTTGCTTTTGAAAACAGTTTTTCAAGAAGTGAAAAACACAAACATGAATGCAGTCCAACATGCACCTCAACCAATGATCTAATCAACATATTAAGCTTTGAAAAACATCTCTTAACAAAAATTTTCAAGCACATAGATCCTCAGAAACACACACACAATAAACAAGTCTAACCAATTTTATATTTCAAAAATGAGACAAGACAGTTTAGTGAGCATACATTAGCACATGTAAACACTTGTGATGGCCAAATCACATTGTACTTGCACATGTATTAGGAGTAGCAAAGAATATTGCGTGTTATGTGTGAAAAACATCGCAAGATTGCATATGTGTATACATGTTATGATGATCTGAGATATGAGAAAATAACTTTAACTCATACACAATCATAATTGTTTGATGGGGACTACCACATTTGAGGTACATCCTATAATTTCCACATCTTAGAAAACACGCTTGTAATCATATTTAAAACATTTTAATCTTTTTGCTTTTTATTTTCTTTGCATATTTTCTTTTAAGCATATTATGCATGGGCATATAGAAGAGAGAAAAGAAATACCCAACACGTTAAGCATAGACATTGCACTTTTGCTATGCCGAAGTATAAGGATGTCTTTGACACCACATTTTTGCTATGCCGAAGCATACAGGTATCTATTATGATTGGCAGGCAACAGTGGTGAGATGGTTATTTATGCCTTTCTCTTAGGATTTTCTAGTTCTACCCATCAAAAAGAGTGATATGAGTGTTAAGTTCAAGAGATAACTTAATCTTACTCATCACAAACAAGAGCCACAAAGCTCACTTGCTTAGTTGTGCATAGAGATGCTCATCTAAGCTACAAAAGATATAAAGTTTAGAAAATTTTGTTTCAATGGCCATCCAAGGTACACAAGTACTAAAGTACACAAAACACACACTATTTCTGTATTTCTTTGATTTTTCAATTTTTTTTAAATTAAAAAAAAAAACAAACAAAAACATGTTAAACAAAGCAAAGCATAAAACTAGACTGACTTAAAATAAAAGCAAAACACACAAGTAATGCAGCAAACAAAAACAAGAAGATAGAAGAAAGTGATAAAATCACTTAGAGTCCTTTTTCTTCCACACCCTGGAAGAGTCTTTCCTTTGATTGAACCCTTGAACCGGCGGTGAGGGGGAAGGATTGAAACAGTTCAAGTTTGAAAGGAACATGAAGGCTTTCAGAAGATCTCTAAAAGGAGCAAGAGAAGATTGAAGCTGATTCTGGCTTCCAGATACGGTCATGCCGTTGCTCTATTGAGTGGCTAGCCACTTATAACAATTTAGTCGAGTATGATCGGCAGCTCCACAATGATGACAGAGAAGCTGCTTCTTTTGTTTAGGCTTTTAAGAGTTAGCCTTCTTAGCCTTAGGGTTTGTAACATCTTTCTTATCCTGCTTAGAAGGTGCTCCTAAGATTGATTTACCCTTGTCTAAGTTCTCACTAGCTAATTCAGTTTTATCATTAGTGTTCTTAATTTTAGTATTATTAGCAGGAGAAACAAAAACAGTAGCACTAGTAGAAGAAATATGAGAGGAAGAAAGACCATACCCTAACCTATTCGATCCAAAGCAAATTTTTGAATACTGAGCATCTCATTAAGCTTTTCACTTGAAGTCCTCTCCAATTGAGCTCTGACTTGAAACAACTTCGCTTCAAGCTTCTTGGTCTTCTTAACCAAGAAATTGTTTTCAAACCTCAACGCTCCAATAGTCTGATTTGCCTTATCAAACTTTGTGGATAACTCTTCACGATCAAGTTCCACATCACTTAGCTTCTTGGTGGCTAGCCTATATAGTTTCCCATGCTTCTCAGACAGCTTGTATAGTTTCTCATAGGCTGAATGATATCATCTTGATCATCCATCTTCCTACACTTAGAATCCACCAATTCTTCTTCTTCTTCTTCTTCCATGACTTTAACAATCCCTTCAGTAGGATTGATTGTGGTAGTGAAGGCATTCAAGATTCCATCATCTTCATTGTCAGAATCATCCTCAGGCTCAGTGTCACTCAAGGTTGCATCAAGTGTCTTACTCTTCCCAATGCTCTTGAGATATGTGAGGCCTTCTTGCTTCATGTGACCGAATCCATGACATCCAAAATACTTTGGTCTTGCAAGAGCAATGTACTAACCACCTTCCTTAACATCCTTTTTCCCTTTATCTTGGCCCTTAGACTGAAAAGAATTGGATTGCCTGCGGTCCTTGTTGAAGTTCCTCTCATTGGCATTCTTCATAAACTTCTTGAACTGCCTTGTAATGTAGGACTTCATCTTGGAATCTTCATCCTCAGAAGAATCATCTGTGTCACTGCTCTTTGCTTTCAAGGCCATGCTCTTGCCTTTACTCGACTTGCCAATTATGGTCAACCCTAGTTCATAGGTCTGCAAGTTTCCAACCAGCTCAGTCAAAGGAATCTTATCGATATCCCTTGATTCTTCTATTGCCGTAATCTTGGCATGGAATCTCTCGGGTAGAGATCTGAGCACTTTCCTTACAATCTTGGGTTCATGAATGGTTTCCCTAAGATTGAAGGCTGAGTTCACTATGTCCTTGAGTTTGGTATAGAACTCATCAAACATCTCATCCTCTTCCATCTTTATTTCTTCAGAGCTTATAGTGAGCCTTTGAAGCTTTGAATCCTTGACAGCCTTTGTACCCTTATAGGTTGTCTACAGGATGGTCCATGCTTCCTTTGTAGTTTCAGTAGAGGATATCTTCTTGAACTCTTCATTGGTGATTACGCTAAATAGGGCATTCAACGCTCTGCTATTGAAGTTTGCCGCCTTGATCTTGGCTTCATCCCAATCGGCCGGTGCTTCGTTTGGCTTGGTCCAGTCAATCTCTACAGCTTGCCACACCTTTTCATCTAAAACCTGCAAGAAAGCTCTCATGCGTACTTTCTAGTATGCATAGTTAGTGCTATCAAATAAATGAGGTATGATTAAGGACTGTCCTTTATCCATGACAAGCAAGGGTCAATGGATCAACACAGCAAAGATTAAATCTAATCAGAGTGTGCCTGCTTTAATACCACTTGATAGGCCACAAACTGAATGACCCCCTGTGATAGAAATTAATTAATTAATTAGCCAAGTTATTAATTAATCAATTTATCATGCAAACACGTGGTAGCACAAACAAATCACAAATTAACTAAATATGCAGCGGAAATTAAATGATACGGTGATTTGTTTACGAATAGGGAAAACCTGACGACAAAAACCCCACCGAGTGATATTTAAGTCACCACTGCCGAAACTCCACTATTATCACAACAAGCGGTTACAAGTAAAGGAATCTCAAGTACCTTACCAACCTATAGTTGAACCTTTACCCCAATACCTAATTGGACTTGTTCTGTAGTGACAATTCCCATCTTTGATGCACAGTTCCCAAGTACGTGACTAACCAATGCGCGGATCCCAATACGCGACTTCAACACCAACTAAAAGAAAGGTTGGCTGTAAAGTTCTTCGGTTCATCCTACACGATGAAGATCAAGAAGATGTTAGGTCACAAAATCGAAATGTGCGCATACACAGCAACTTCTTTAAGAAGAGATGAACTAGGGCAAGAACTTCGTTTCTAGTCACAATTTGCTTCAACAGAGTTTTGCTCAATGCTTATGCAACTTGTGAATTGTTTGATGGCCTTTAAAACAATCCTTTTATACGTTTAGGGTTAGGAGAAAAGATGACCCAAAGACATATTCACGGATTCCAAGAAATCATATCAGAATTCTGAATTTCTTAAATCTCGACAGATAGGAGGTGTTGAGAAGCTATTGAGTAGGTGTTGAGCTTACATGCTTGAGACAGCTTTCTTAAGCTCGATAGATGCAGCTATTGAGCCAGCTATCGAGTTTTAATAAATTTGCACTCTCAGCTTGTTTTCTTGGATAGACTTGATAATTTCAACAGTTGATCTTGAAACCTTATTTCTTGAAGTATTAAAAACATCTAGAACTACCCGATTACAAGTAAAGTGCATTTTGTTAAAAAATTAGCCAATTACATAAAAGAATGACATATGTTCTTTAACAAGTGAAACCACATATGTCCTAACACTAATTACATCATTTGTGGTGAAAGGCTTTACCAAAGATCATATAATGGAATTCATCTCATTTGTGTAACTGCCAAGGAAGCATAACAGATAATTGAAGAAGTTCATGAGTCAAGTTATGAGCCACATATGAATGCGTATATGCTATCAAGGAAGATAATGAGATAGGGTTACTATTGGTTCACTATTGAAGCTGACCATGCAGCTTATGTTTGAAAATGCCATCAATGCCAAGTCCATGGAGATCTGAAACATATGCCACCCATGTCACTACATACTATGACGTCACCTTGGCCATTCTCTACGGGGGGGAATAGACATTATTGGGAAGATCCACCCTACAGCATCTAATGGCCATGAATTTATACTTGTAGCCATTGATTACTTTACTAAATAAGTAGAAGATGCCTCATTCAAGGTTTTGAATTCAAAGAAAGTTTTTTAGTTTATTCAGACCAATATCATCTGCAGATACGAGGTACTACATGAAATTATCTCTAACAATGGGCAGCATTTCAAGGGAGAAACAGAAAAGTTGCTACGACAATTTAATATTCAGCACCACAAGTCTTTGCCTTATCATCCTTAGACTAATGGAGCAGTTGAGGTTGCTAATAAAAACATTGGGTGAATCTTGAAGAAGAGCACAAAGAACTACAAGGATTGGCACCTACAGTTTCCCTATGCACTTTGGGGGTATAGAACATCAATCTGATCTTCCACAGGAGTCACTCCTTATTCATTGGTGTATGAGATGGAAGTAGTCCTTCCCATTGAGATGGGTGTCCGTTCACTAAGGACAGTATTGGAAAATGAAATCTCTAAAGCAGATTGGTTGCAAAGCAAATATGATCAGTTATGCATGCTAGATGAGAAAAGACTCAAAGCCTTGAATCACATTCAAGGATATTAGATGAGGCTTAGGAAAGCTTTTGACAAAAAAGTGAAAACCAAAGATTTGAAACTAGGGGACTTAGTGTTGAAAAAAATCCAAGCCCTGATTTAAGATGCAAATAGGAAGTTCAAACAAAATTGGCAAGCCCATACTTTATCAAGCAAATATATTCTGGGGGAGTAGTAACATTAATGGACTTGAATGCAAACCTTTTCACTGAGCAAACCAACATGAATCAATTGAAGAAATACCACATTTGGGGAGGTTGTAAATTAAGTTATTTCCTTTCCTAGCTTTGACTAATTAAAAAAAAAAAAAAAAAAGGTGAGAGAGTCAATAGGTCGAAAACCCAGAAGGGTAACCTAGGCAAAAGTTAAGCAAATAAAATAAAATAAAATAAAATAAAAAATACCCATCATCATCCATGAATTATGTGATGACCTGATCCTTCTATCAAGGGAGTACGTAGGCAACCATGCATTGGTTCGGTCACAATTTCTCAAAACTCACCATTTGCCCATTAACCAAAATTACAAAAACTCAACCATTCCATTACACAAAATCCAAAAGCCCAAACCCTAAACCAAACCATAAAAATTCCAAAAACCCCAGAAGCCTACACTTTAAACAGAATCCTTAACTTGCAAATCCTAAATAATTCCTTAAACATAAGAGTTTTTACATCAACTTCTAAAATAAACATGAATCAAAGCCAAAATAAAAAAAATAAAAAAATAAGGTCACTTTGTCTTTAGTCTTTTTTTTTTTTTTTTTCATCAATTCCCTCTATGATAGGTACTTTGTCAACATTGTCCCTTCTTTTGAGTTCATATTCGTCTTCATCGGGTTTTTCCCGGTTGTCTTTGAGAAACTGCTCTCTCATAGCAATCCTTTTAGCTTCCTTGTTAACAATCTTGTCTATCAACCAGTTAGAGTATTCTGTACTCATCTTGTGGAAGTGGACTTTGACAAAAGATTGTTCTACTTGG
Organism: Quercus variabilis; assembly: GCA_030445155.1. Lineage (NCBI taxonomy): Eukaryota > Viridiplantae > Streptophyta > Magnoliopsida > Fagales > Fagaceae > Quercus > Quercus variabilis. The sequence goes on along the minus strand of CP129455.1, from coordinate 30,644,214 downwards.
TCAGCCATCTCTGAATCTAATAGGATATTCTGTATAGAAGTAGGATTTGTATCCACAAGAGAGAAAGGTCTTCTTCTTTTGCCACCAGACATTCCTTGTTCATATTTGAATTGCCTTAAGAGTCTATCTCCCTTGTAGAAAGTTGCTTTCCGAAATCCAACAAGGAAAATATGATCTAATCCTGAAAACCTTAGTAGAGGGGGTGGGCACTTCCACCAATAACAGTCCCATTGAATTGAGGTACAAGATTTCTTGTCTAAAAATTTCACCTAGTCACTCTCAGCTTGGCATTTAGTCCTGATTATAGCCTTGCTAAGAAAACTGCTAGGCCCATAATTACCAGTTGCAGGCTTGGCAATCATGCCCAGTCACTCCATTAGCCATATCTGCAAAGTCAAAGGACTCCCTAAAAAGTTCTGAGTTTCTCCACCATGAAATACAGCACCAGTCCCAAAAGAGTTTCTGTCAAGATTAAAGAAACATGATTATCACCATCCTTAATCTGACTCACAACACTTATAGCTCGAGCATCCAAAAAGTTGTGTCTTCCAAAACAAAGCAAAAGTTCTCCCACAAAGCATAAAGCCAAACCGAAGTTTTTCTGCATGTTGTCAGTCACTCCATAGGTGTGTTTGTCAATCAGCCAAGAGATAATGGCATGAAGATTCACCATATGACCTTCAATCATACTATCAGTAATGGAGTAGGAAGACCGAGAGCATCAGACAAAGATTCCTTATGCCTGGGGTCACATGAAACTACTACAGATTTTTTACTCAGATCATAGCCCAAGATAGCATAGAATTCTTCAATTGTCAAACAGAGTTCAACAATGTTAAACCAGAACACATAATTTTCGGGATCCCAGAATTTCATAGCAGCATGAAGGAAGTCCCACTGACCATTTATTGGATTGTCTAGTTTTGTTTGTTCTTCGTTTTCCATTGATTCAAGAATTTTATATTACTACCTCTATCAAGGTCTCGAGGTTCTCTAAAATTTGACGAAAAGAATCTCGCATCCTTACTAAATTTTTGAACAGGAACTTTGAGAGACAATAATATTTAGTTAACATTCTTTGACATTTTGTTCAAAATCTCCATTCGTTGTTGATGGTTTATGGTTGCAAAGGCTCGAAAAATTGAGAAACTGAAAAATTCTAGGAAAATATCTGCCACTTCTAGATCACGCCATTTAATAGTACTTGTAATGAATCTGCTTAATGAAATGGTTGTGGTGGTGGTGTTTAAGTTATTGGATATATGAAGTTATTAGATTGATGAAAAATAAAGGGATAAAGTGACTTGTTTAAGGAGTCACCCTTCCAAAATGAAGAAAGGAACTAAAATACTACCTAATCCAAGAATAGTTTCTTTTTGGTATACACATATGATTGAAGTCCCATATTGAATAAGAATGACACAAAGGAATAGTTAATACATTGTAATTGAGCCAAAACTCATAAACTTAAAGTTTTTGAATTAACATTCCTATATGTTATATATATTAGCCTTATTAGCTACTACTAAATTGGAGTCTCCCAACTTGTTCTCTCTCCAACAAATGGTATCATAGCTTCATTTGTTCCATTACCCATGCATGGCTAATCCCTAACCAGCTAATAACAACTCACACAACTTTAACACTTACTAGCTGCTAACTACTGTTATCATATATTACACAACTTTTTTTTTTTTTTTTTTGCTGAATACACAGCTTATCACTTACTAGCTGCTAATCACTGACGACTATGACACTATCAATTTAATGGGATCTTTTGTCTTTAATTATACTCCAATTTGCGAAGAAGATGGCTTGCGACCCAATGAAAGATAGGTGACTATAACGTACCAAACTTTTCTAGTGTGCATCAGTGCATGGTTGAGGTTCCATCGACCTAAAGTGTGTCTTTTTACACCTACTAACATGGCTCAGTGTTAGATTGGGATATAAGATCCCCATCCATAGCTAGGGACCTTGACAAAGCTTCAAAGTACTGCCGTGTTAGGATGATTAAAAATTTTAAAATAAGGATTCATTCACAAGTAAACCATGACCATGCACCAGCACAACTTGGAATATTTATGTCATTACCTCCAAATATTTGTAACGAACTTGGAATATTTCTTGTTTCAGAAATTTCATGCCTTTCCTGCTAACCTGGACTATTCCACAATACAATCGTAATGCATAATGCAAGTACCAATTATATATACTTTATTAAGCTAATACAATAATACTTGAGAAATCTTCTTCGTGGTTTTGTATTTCGGTCAACCGTGGCTCCTTATATTTTGTGGTCACGATCAATTTGGTCCCTACTACTAAGTATTAACAAAAACTGTCTAGGTGGCAAACGATGTGAATTGTTGGCATATTTAAAGCTTATATGGCTGCTAAAATAATAATAATAAATTACCAAATCAAGATCTGCATTATAAAAACTTAATTTATCAATTCTACAAAATTTAAAAATAAAAACTAAAAACCCAAAAAATAAAATAAAATGAAAAAAGAGTTCAGATCTGGAAATTATCCTAAACATGAACGAACATGAACCTAGAAAAATCAAAACCCAAATCAACCTTTGAAACTCATATACCAAAATCTATGTTCAAGATTTTCTAGATCTAAACTCTAATTTATTTTTGGTTTTTAATAATTTATTTATTTAAAATTAATAATTAACTTTCTTAAATTTAGATGCTAATGTGGTAATTTATTATTATTATTTTAGCAGCCACGTTAGCTTTAAGTGTACCAACAATGCACACCATATGCCACCTAGACATTTTTTGTTAATAGTTAACGATAGGGACCAAATTAATTACAATTTGAAAATAATAGGGACAAAATTAACTGTGACTCCAAAATGTAAGGATCAAAATAGTATTTTCGCCTACTTTTAAATTAACACTACTAATAATAATGATTTGTTTTACTTTTTTTTCTTTGGTGCTAAGCTGCATCTAGAAAGCATATGCTTGTTTGTTAGGTCGTTATCCAAGACTTAGTAATCCTGAATACTGCCCCATAAGTCATTGAATACCGCCCCATAAGTCTATGCAATGTGGTTTATAGAGTCTTAGCCAAAGTCCTAGCAAATCGCTTGAAAAAAATCCTGCCTGAAATTGTTAGTGAAGCACAAAGTACCTCTGTCCCTGGGAGACTCATCATAGACAACGTATTAATTGCCTTTGAGACAATGCACCATATCAAACAGAGAAGAAAGGGAAAGGAAGGTCTCATGGCAATCAAGTTAGACATGAGCAAAGCATTTGATAGAGTAGAAAATGGGACTTCATGACCTGTGGATTTCTATTATCATGATGTGCATAACCTCTATCTCTTACTCTGTACTAATCAACGGGGAGCCGAAAGGTGAAATTATCCCTTCTCGGAGTATTCGCCAAGGGGACCCGTTATCGCCATTTCTATTTTTGTTCTGTGCATAAGGCCTTTCGACAATGCTTCAAAGAGAAGAGAGGTTGGGGACTATTAAGGGGATCTCTATTTGTTGAGGTGCTCCACGATTGTCTCATTTGTTTTTTGCGAACAATAGCATCATTTTTTGTCGGGCCAGTATGATTGAATGTCAACGAGTCTAGGATGATCTCCATGACTATAAGGCTACATCTGGGTAGAAAATCAACAAGGGCAAAACCTCCCTTTTCTTCAGCAAGAACACCGAGACTTCTACTCAAGCTGAAATCAAAAATCTTTTTGGTGCCCAAGTCATCAAGCAACACGAAAGATACCTAGGCCTTCCATCCTTAATTGGCCGAGGAAGAAAAAAGGTTTTTAACAAGATTAAGGATTAGCTTGGCCAAAAAATTGCTAGTTGGAAGGGGAAGCTATTGTCCTCGGCTGGTAAAGAAGTCCTCATAAAGGCAATTGCTCAAGCCATTCCTACATATACCATGAGTTGCTTCAAGTTGCCTAACTCGCTTTGCAAATAACTCAACTCTATGATTAGCAAATTTTGGTGGGGACAAAAATCTGATGAGCGTAAAATATCTTGGGTCTCTTGGGACAAGTTGTGTAAATCTAAAGATATGGGCTGCATGGGGTTTAGACCAAGGGAGTCAATACCGTACCGGAGGCTGTACCGGTTTGCCTAGCGGTACGGTATATTTCGGATACCGGTCAATACCGGTACTGTTTCGGGTTTACCGCTATTTTTTTATATTTTTAAATATATATATATATATATGTATGTGTGTGTATATATATTATAATAAATATAAAAGTTTACCATAAAACATTTCCTCAATTCAAAACTAATTATTCATAATTTTAGACTTTAGTATCAATTAAAAGGAAAAAAAAAACACACAATATAAAAAATAGAAAGCTTAAAAGTTATCATTGCATACTAAGAAAACAAATAATACTAATAATTTAATGCAAATAAGTTATCATTCTACCCTAACAAAAATTCAAAAATTACAAAACTTAAATAAATAAAAAAAAAAAAAAAAAGAAAAGAAAAAAAAAAAAAACCCTTTTTTCTGTACCGGCCGGTATTGCCCGAAATTGGCCGGTATGGCCGGTACGGCCGGTATTTAAACCGGTACGAAACGTTAATGTTTCGATACCGGTATGCAACCGGTACGGTACGTACCGGCTGGTACGGCCGGTACCGGTACGGTATCGACTTCCTTGGTTTAGACACCTAAAAGCCTTCAACCTAGCTCGCTTAGCTAAGCAAGGTTGGCATCTCCTCCAAAACACAAATTCTCTTTTCCACCATGTTTTCCAAACCAAGTACTTTGCTGGTAGGTCTTTCCTTGAAGCTCAACTTGGCCAAAGACCATCTTTTGCTTGGTGGAGCATCTTGGCTGCTAAAAGCATGGTGGAAGATGGAATTAGATGGTCTATTGGAAATGGAGACAAAGTGAAGATATGGAGTGACAAGTGGATCCCGAACCCCAAAACATACAAGGTTGACTCCTATAAACCCCATGATGTATAATGAGAAAGTTTCTACTCTAATTGATAAAGAGAGAGCTGTGTGGAAATCTGAGTTAGTTAATTCCATTTTTCTTCCCTATAAGGCTTCAACTATTTTGGCTATCCCTCTGAGCTCCACTCTCCCTGAGGACCGTAGAGTATGGTTTGGTGCCGCCAATGGGGTGTCCTCGGTCCAAAGTGCCTACCATGTAAGCCAAAAACAACTGTCCAAGATCAAACTTGAGGAATGCTCAAATAACACTAGGATGAAGTCACTATGGAAAGCAATTTGGAAGCTCCACTACCCAAACAAAATTAGAAACTTTATTTGGTGAGGGTGTAAAGACATCCTCCCAACTAAAACTAAGCTCAAAGACCGCAAGATTCCAATGGAAGTGAAGTGCGACTTGTGTGAAGGCGTGGAAACAGCAGGTCATAAATTCTAGAGTTGCAATATTGCCGCAACAGTTTGGCAAATGGCTAATGTCAAAGCCCCTGGCCTCATGGTCAACCCACCAAACTTCATGGACCTATTTTGGTGCGTAATGGAGGCAAAACCAGCCCAAGACCTTGAAGCTTTCGCAACAACGGCATGGTTCCTTTGGAACAATCGAAATGCAGTGCGAAATGGGGAAACCAGTAGAACGGCCTTGCAAATCTTTGAGGCTTTAAGACTCTACTTGGTGGAGTTCCAAACCCACTATTTTTCTTCTAATGCGGATCAGTCCCACGTCCCCACTCTTTGGAGGCCACCTCCGCCAGGTTGGTACAAGACTAACGTTGATGGGGCTGTTTTCAAGGAGCGAGGTCAGTGTGGGATTGGAGTGGTGGTTCGGAATGATAAAGGCCAAATAATGAGCTCTTAGCAAAACACTCCCATACCCGTTGGGTGCTCTGGACACTAAAGCCAAGGCTGTTGAGATTGTCATAATTTTCTCCTGGGAGTTGGACCTTAGGGAGATTATTCTTGAAGGGGATTCCCAAATTGTTATGAATGCCATTGCCAGCCATGACCCGGGCCCTATTCAAATCCAACAACTTGTTACTAGTATAAAATCTTGAGTGCCAAAGTTTAGAGCTTGGAAGACATCCTTCACACGCAGAGAAGGGAACGAGGCAGCTCACCTCATGGCTAAACACGCCAAAGAGATTTCTAAATGTACTATCTGGGTGGTAGATATTCCCCTAATAATTGTGTCTCAAGTTCTTAATGATGTATCTGATTTGGGTTTCAGCCCAGTTTAATGAAAGCTTACCTGCATTCTTATCAAAAAAAGGAAAAAAGAAAAAAAAAAAGAAAAGGTCAGGTCAATAGCTAATTATCACCAATCACAGGAAAAAAATATTATCATAAAGTTAGGAATCTTTTTTATTTCCTCCGAAAGGAAAAGTAAATTCAATTCTTCATTACTGTCTTTACTGCATTGCAAGCAAAATGTTGATGTTAAGCAAAATGTTGGTGTTGTTATCTGTGATCATGTGAGGCGTGTATAGGTCGCGTTAAGTAAAAGCTCTAGGGTGTGTAGAGGCTGCGTTAAGTAAGGTTGATGTTACCTCCGGGGGTCTTTGGAAATAGAAGCAATGGCATTTGAAGAAGCAGTTCCAGAATTTAGAGCTACTTAGTTTTCACATGTGAAAAGACAAGGAAACAAACCAGTACAACTTTTGGCACAATTTACAAAGGGAATTGATAATTTTATAATTTAAATAGAAAAATTCCAGCATGATTAAGTCTGCCTTTACTTACGATCTATTGAATTTATCTTCTTCTTAATATAAGTTGCCTATGTTTTATCAAAATAATAATAATAATAATAATAAGTTCACTGCTGGTGAAACAAACATAACTTCATTTTTTTTTTCTTCTTTGCCCAGTGGAAAACAAACATCACTTACTAAGGGCCTTACGCTACACGCCATGTTTAGATTAGACGATAAGAAGGTATAATGTTTTTTTTTTTTTTTTTTCTTAATTCACTTGAAAATGTTAAAGAATACAATTTACAAGAGTGATGGCAGCCCTCATATATATATATATATATATATTAGAATTTTTTTCCTAATTAAAAAAATGAAAAACTTTTTAATAAACTGTCCAACAAGTTAAGGCATCATATTGTAGCCACTTGTAAAGCGTGTGATATTATTATTATTATTATTTATTTTTTGAATTGCTTTTCTTAGTAGGTTTAAGGTTAACTGAAAGGCTAGCCTAACCTAGTCTTCAATGATACCATATTTATATAATTATATTTGACGTACTCTCGCATAGTTGCAATTACTGATGTGATTCAAATCTGACCACAAAACAAAAAAAGGTGGCTTTGATGCAGATATTTGATTTGTGTTAGGTCAAATACAATAAGAATATAAGTCACAACTTATCATATGTTTTATTTTTTTATTTTATTTTATTTTTTGGTTAATATATAACAAGTACTAATGGGTGAATGCTACAACAAACTTGACTTGTTTCAACCCACTTTTCTCAGGGATTGACTAAAAGGTGCCGAAACCATCACTAAAAATGCACGAGGCTAGGTGTGATAAGCTTTATTCCGAGGGTCATTAAAATCCTCAAAATAAACCTATACAACCCTCGGAATAATCTATTAAAATTAGGCGGGCTAGTTTTTACACTCCAGCACTAATTTTACCTCCAAATTTAAACACTTTTCAACGCATCCTATGACAACCTTTGATAGAAGATATCTCAAAATTCTCAAACCTTGAAATAAAGTCCAAAATCAAAATACAAAAGGGAAAACTCATTTTTGTTCACACTCCACACTCAGAAACCGCTCACACAATCAGAAAATTCTCTCAAAATCGATTTGAGCTCATCTCAAAAAACTCAAAGATCGGAGCTCATCTCATCTTCGACGGGCTGATTTGCGGTGGTCAGCTATCTCATCTCCAACAACAAGCGAGCCGTTGATAAACTGAGCACTCTTCGCCACCCCATTTTCCAATTACAGGTCTGTCTCTCTCTATTAGTTTCCCAAGAAATTATGGAAATTACACTTATATCCGATTCTTCTAGGTACGATCTTCTATAGCTTTTCATTTTATTGCATTTCTATAGATTTACTCGGATTTTGTATTTGGAGAAATTGTTTGAAATGAATAGGCTTTGTTTGAGTTTTTATTTATTTTAACAGTTATATTTATTTCAATTGTTTTGAAATTCTAGCTCAATTAGTTAGCTTTGTGGTGGAATTTGAGCTTGTTTATATCTATCTGGTTGTCGAGAAATCATGGGAAAATAAATGAGTTTGTATTGTATCGGTTTTGTTGAGATTTGTTTTTTTTTTTTGGTTGAAAATTTTTAGTTTTTTTTTTTAAATAATTTTATTGTTGGTGTTTTCAATTGGAAAATTTTCTCGCTCGAATCCCTAATCGTAAACTTGTGCTGAAATTTGAGTTCTATTAAATTTCTTTGATTCATTCGAGAATCTGTTTGGTTGTCTAAAAATTGTAGGAAAAGAATGATGTATTGGAGAGGATTTTGGGATTGATTTGTACATTCTGGTTTGATTTGAGCTTAAATTATTGGTTGATTTTGCTATTTGGATTTTGGATGAAAAATAGTAAGTAAAGCTTGAATTTTTAGGTTTCTATGTGGAAAGATTATTGAGATAGAGAGAAGAGTCCAAGTCATTCACACTGACTCACTCTACTACTACAACAGTCCCAATTGAATCATTCCTCTCAGATTCAAATCAAACCCTACTAATCAAGTACAACCATTAGTCTTGTTATGAACAAAATGTAAAGTGAAATCTTTTTTTATTGTTGTTTTTCTGTTTTTCTACTTCTTAAATAATGAAAAATCCAAATCAAAACAATATGAGGTTTCTTTCCTAGCAACCAAACAGGACATAATGCTTTTATTTTTATTTTTTTTGGAATGGTTTTGGGTCTTCTTTTGTATGCTCAAAGTGGTTACTAAATTAGTTGACTTTTCATCATGTTTACTATGGTAATATGGTCTATTGTGTTTATTGACTGTTCATCTTATAGTATATACTTTTTTTTAAGCAGTACAATTGGCATTTCTTTAATTAATCACTGTATCATGTCTACAGAAATATCATATGAATCTAAAGAAATGTAAAGTTTGAGTTACTTCTTGCATGAATCTGTAACTAATAGACTGAGAACATTGGATGCCATGTTCTCATGATTACATGCTGCCTAAAATAAACTTCTATGACTGCTGTTTGATGAAACTTTTACTAGGGAGTGAACAAATTGAGTCCTAAGCTTTTATTTCTCTTAAATTTTTTTTGATTCCTATGCAATTTCTTACCCATTGTTAGTTAGTAGGTTAGTTAGTTTGTTTGTTTTTGTAGTTTAGAATCTTATCTGTATGACTTTTGGGGTTTCTTTTTTCTCAGTAGTAAAATTCTATTATCCAATTCATAATGGAAGGCTTTAAAATTTCATTAATTTGTTTAGCAATTTTTGTTATCTTGATTCCATCTTCATATGGAGTATCCCTGTCGTGTATGATGGCAAATGACGAAGGCGGCCTTTCTGAACGCTCTGAGTGGGATCTCCACTGGATCTCTTCAAAATAAGACTCTGAACTACCAGTTTGCATGTTCACATTAAAAAAATTTCAGATGTAACACATGAATAAAAGAGAGAGAGGATAATAATATAAATTTATAATGATTCCAATAACAGGACACTCAAAGTAAGGTTTCATATCTTGAAGAAACACTGCTTTAGGGGCATCACATCTCAAACTGACAGAAAACATTAGATGTTTATATTGATGTGGACAAGTTATTGTTTGAAGCTTGACTTGGATGCAGGCAAAAATGGGCTTGGGGAGGGTACAGTTGGTGTTATGGCAGTATTTGATGGTCATATTGGTAAAGATCGTTTCAGGTTTTGAAGGAAATGAAGAGTAGTGGAATAAGGCCTGATAGGCATTTTTACAATGTGATTATTGATACTTTTGGAAAGTTCAATTGTCTTGATCATGCTATGTCCACGTTCGAACGGATGTTATCGGAGGGGATTGAGCCCGATACTCTTACGCTGAACACGCTCATTGATTGTCATTGTAAGTCGAGATGCCACGATAGGGCAAAGGAGTTGCCTACTGTGGTTACATACACGACATTGGTTGATATTTATGGAAAATCGGGGAGGTTTGATGACGCGATGTTATGAAGTGCTTAGATGTTATGAAGTCTACGGGGTTGAAGCCACCTTCCACAATGTACAATGCCTTGATTAATGCCTATGCACAGAAGGTATGTTGCTTGTTTCCTTGATTAACCAATTTACTTTGAGTGAATGTATATATACTCTATTGCTTTGGCATGGCCATAATAGGATTAGATTATAGGCATCCTGTGTTATTTGTGTCCTGCATATATCAAAATGCGTTTATATTGTTAACAACATCTTCTATACCTGTACCCTTTTGAGGAAGTGCTATTAACCTAAGACAAGTCAAACAAGCAGTAGCATTTGAGTTGATCATTGACACTCTTTGCCTTACAAAATTGCGTAAAATATGAGATGGCTTAAACTCTTGACGGGAAGATTTTAATTGCCAATGTTGGTGACTCAAAGTGTTAGGTTCTAAAGGTTTAGGAATTTATGTATTTAGAACTCTAATTTGTAATATTGGTAAACCATGATCAAAACAATGTGTTTAGTCTTGTTATAGTGTGCTTAAAGTTATTTGATTATTGTAAAGTTGGAATCAAGAGACTGTAGTTGTATTGGGGCATTTCGGTCTGACTCGATCTATCGAAGAATAAATTCGATCGATCGAAAATCGACCAGATTGTGTTTTCTGCAGAATTTTCAACTCAGCCCTAACTCATTAAAACGTTTAGGGTTTTATGTTTTTGTTCTAGGTATATAAGGTAAAACCCTAGCCACGTTTTGAGGGTTGCTCTAGTTGTATTGTTGCTCATACATTACTGTTTTGTGTAAATCTCTTGTGAGATCTAGATGAGCTTTCCTTTACATAAAGTTTAGGGTTTTCAAGTTAGAGATAGTATCAATATCTTGATGATCAACTTGGTTACTACCATTGAAGTTTAAAGAATATCAAGCGTGGGTGCTTGTAGCTGATTGAAGAATCCAAGAAAGAAGGAGTCCGTGGATTCGGAGCTTGCACGTGGTCGTGTTAGTAAGTTCTACTGGTGGGTAGCATTAGGAAGTCAAGCGGGGAGCTTGTAGTCCTTTTGTATGAACTTCGATTCTTTCGCATAGTGGATTCAGGTTTACTTTGAGGATAGTTAGGTCAAATCCTCCCAGGTTTTTACCATGTGGTTTCCTGGGTAATCATATTATTGTGTCTTTTATTATTCCGCTGCTTTATTATTTTGATATGATTATTTGATTGCTTTAACCTAGAATTGCATAATTTGACTAAGTAACAACTTGGCTAATTAATCTAGGCTAACCAATCTGGTTGTGTTTTAAGGGGTCTAAACCCGTTCAAGTGGTATTAGAGCAGGTTGCTCTTTTGTTGGAGATTTCTTGATCTCTGAGCTGATCCTTGACCCCTGTTGTCATGGAGCATGGACACTCTCTGTTTGTTCCTCCTCACTTTGATGGGAACAACTATGCTTATTGGAAAATAAAGATGAAAGCATTCCTGAAGTCTATTGATGAGAGAGTCTGGAATTCCGTTGAGTACGGATGGGAGAAGCCCACTACTCCTATGAGTGAGTGGCAAACTTCTGAAAAAGAAGCAGCAGGCTTCAATAGCAAAGCTATGAATGCCATCTTTATTGTTGTTTCTATGGAGGAATTTAAGAGAATCTCTAATGTTGAGGTTGCTTATATTGCTTGGAAAATCCTCCAAACTGTGCATGAAGGCACAAAGGCAGTTAAGATCAATAAATTGCAACAATTGACTTCTAGATTTGAAAGTATTAGAATGTCTGATGATGAATCGTTTGATGAATTCTATGCTAAATTAAATGATATTGTCAATTCTGCTTTTAATTTGGGTGAAGTCTATGATCAACCTAAAATTGTTAGGAAGATACTTAAATCTTTAACCGAAGACTTTAGACCCAAAGTAATTGTCATCACTGAAAGCAAGGATGTGGACTCCATCCCTGTTGATGAACTTGTAGGATTTCTTCAGTCCTATGAGTCTGACCTACCTAAAGTGAACAAATCCAAATTAATGGCTCTTAAGTCAATTGATGATGTTGATGGTGGTGGATTTGATGATGAGCTCTCTGCTACAGAGATTGCCTATCTTGCCAAAAATTTCAAAAACTTTCTTAGAAATACCAACAGAAAGGCAAGAGGTACATACACTACTGAACCTAGAAATTTTAGGAAGAATGATCCCACTAAGGTAAATAACCTTGAAAAACCTAGAGAAAAAGTTGGTCAATCTTTAAATAATTCCTTGGGTCCTTAGTGTTTTGGTTGTCAAGGGTATGGTCATGTGAAATCTGAATGTCCTACATTCTTAAGGACTAAGGGTAAAACTATGGCTGTAACCTTTAGCGATAATGAGGTTTCTGATGATGAGTCCGGATGTGATGAGGATGGAAACTTCATTACTTTCATTGCTACTGCTATAGTCAATGAAAGCATATCTGTTGAAGAGAACCTTTCTGATGGGGAACTCTCTGAGGATGCAGATCTTCAAGAGGTCTACAATAAACTTTGCAAAATTACTGCAATGGATGCTATGAATGTAGAACTTGGCCTAAAGAAAATTGAATCTCTTGAGCTTGATAAGAAAAATTTGCTTGTTAAACTGTTTGATGCTAATGATCTTTTGAACAATGTTAAATCTGAGAATCTGCTTTTGCTTGATAAAGTTAAAACTTTGGAACATGATTTATTTGTTGCTAGATCTGCTAGTTCTAAACTTGATCACATGTTGAATGTTCAAAAGTATCATTCTGATAAATCTGGGTTAGGTTATGTTGAAAGCATCTTTGACTCTACTCCACATTCCACGAATTTTGTTCCTTCTTCTTCTTCTGAACCTTCTGTAAGTGAGGTTGCGAGTGAAACTGTCAAACCACCTATGAGTGAGGTTGTCAAACCTGTAGAAGTTTCACCTCCTAAGAAGATTAGGGTTGATTTGAAAGAAACTAAACCTACCATTTCTAAGGACAAGATGCATGGTAAACCTGCCTGGTTGTGTCATTTTTGTGGTAAATCTGGACACATTCGTCCTAACTGTTACAAGTTTCAAGCTGCTAAGAGAACAAACAAACCAAAAGTGTCTGTGTCTCAAGCACAAGATTCCATGGCACTTATTGGTGAATTGGTAAAGGCTTTGAACCTTTATTCCAATCTTGGAGTTAGAAATTACTCGAATGTGAATAAGAACTCCAATGCTCGTGATGCATCTAAAAGGTTTTGGATGCAAAAGACTCGACCTAATTGAGTCTTTCTGACATGGTCTTTGTGCTTCATTGCTCATTCTTCTGTGACCATTGTTCTTTGGTTTTTGTATTTCTTTTGTTTTATTTCTAGGATTTGCATTGCATTACATTCATGCATTTCATTCTAGGATTTATTTGTTTTCTCTTAAAAATAAAAAAAAAAAAAAAACAAAAAAAGGGAGAAAAGGAGAAAGCAAAAATTATGTTTGACACTATTTTTCTTGATTTTTGAAAAACAAGGTTGGTCTATCTTTTTACACATGTCATGTCTTGTGTACCTTGTTTAACTTTGATGAACTTATTCATTGCACTTGACTAGTTGAAACTTTGTAATGCATGTTATGTGGGAAAGATGTGTGTGGTTCTTAATCACTTTGTCTTAATCATGAAGTCATATGTTATTTAACTGTCAGACTTGATTCTTTTGAGAAATGCATAAATAACCATCTCACCACTGTTCACTAGCCAATCATGAACACCTTAGTGCATATCATAAGATTGTGTGCTCGAGAAAGTGTAGCACATGCACAAAAAAAATATAAGGTGTAGCCTCAAATTAAATTAAAACTGGTGTGTACTATTAGGCTTGATACCAATTCACTTAATTCAAACCGGTGTGTACTATTAGGCTGAATGCCATTTCATACAAATAAGAGGCAAAAATGCAAGAAACTTACATGATTGCAAGCTTTTGTTCTAGGAGATGTGAGAGTTATAGGATGTGACTCTTTAAGTGATAGTCTCTTTTAAATTCTATGTGATGAATTGTGTAGACTTTGTGTTTGATTGCTATTCACATATCACCTCACATGTATCTCAAGTTTTTGCTAGTATCACACACTGCACAAGTTACTCTTTGTTAAACACTGTACATGCGAGTGTGTGTGTTTTTGGTCTAACCAACCAAGTTTGAAAATATCTTGAAATTTGTTCATAACATATTTGTTGCTTGAGAAAATTCAATAGGAGAATGATTGAAACTTGTTATTGACAAAATTGGGTTTAAAAATTTGGGTTTTTGAAAAAGCATTTCATCTCATACTCATGCATTTTGCTTTCATTGTTTAATGCTTTGAGGAGTTGTTTTTCAAAATTAGTTTTGTGTTTTTCAAAACTAGATTTTTCTCAAAATATTAGTGAGCCTCTGCCCATCTCGATCGATCCAGTCCGTTTTTCGATCGATCGAAAAAGTGCTCTAGTTTGTTTGAAAATGACTGGTTCTTTTGATTGATCGAATGTATTTTTCGATCAATCGAAAATTGTGGAGAAGCTTTTTTAAAAAGATCAGATCTGACTTTTTCAAACACTTTTCAAATCTTTTTCAAACCTTTTCTTTCTCTCTCCGACGAGGCAAGCTCAATAGTTCAGATTTTTGTCGTTTTCCTCCAAAGTATTTGCAAAGTTTCTCTTTCCTCAAGCCGGTAAGACTCTTTTACCCTTCCTTTTGATTTTATTTTCATGATTTCATGCATAAATTCTTGCATTTAAGAGAGATTTTCGAACTTTGCATATTGGGATTTTTTGATTAATTCAAGCTCTATTTTGTGCAATTGATCATTGGGTTTTTGTGGGGACACACCATTAACATGATTCTTACCTGTTAATTTGATCAATTTTGAGTTTGTTGAAAATTTGAAAATTCTAGGGTTTGTTCTTGATCCGATTTGGGGCTTTGGTTAAATTGGGTAGAATTTGATGAAATTGGCTTGTTGTATTGATGTAATTAAGCATTATAATCTATGTGCTGTGTTTTGTAATGCTGAATTCATCAATTTGTTTAAAAATTTCATCAAGTGGTGTTCAATTTTTGAGGTTTTTGATAAGAAATTCCATGCTTAAGTCAAATTTGTCAATTTACTCTCAATTGAACTTAATTGCTTATCGCATTAGTACATGCATCATGGCATTGTATCTGTTCATGTATCATATAGATTTTCATTCTATTGTTTTTTTTGTGCTAACTTGCAGTCTGTCTTTGGTTTTGTTTTCTTGTGTTCTTTTGGTTTTCTCTTTGTGTCTCTGTCCTTTCCTTAGCATCATGCCTAGGAAGACTAGAGCCCGTAGGACTATTCCCTCTTCTTCTCCATCCCCTCCTTCCTTTGACCGTGAGAGGTTTCTGAGTGAGAAAAACCAAGAGCTTTTTAAGAAACTTAACCTTAAGAGAAAGATTTGGGCTGAGTGTTTTGTTCTGTTAGATGAACTTGATCCTGCCATTAGGGCAAACTTTGAGCGTCGGGGCTGGTTACCCTTGATGGATGTTTCTGATCCTCCTCCACCTTCTGCCTTGATTAGAGAGTTCTTTTTGAACATCTTTATCCGCATCTATGATTCCAACACTTTAGTAAAGAGTTGGATACGAGGTGTAGAGTACCCATTACTCCTTAGGTAGTGGCTGCTGTTCTAGGGGTACCGTTGGTCTAGAATCTTGTCTATCCATATGATGAGTCTCCCGAGTTGAGCGACGTTTTGTCTTACATCACTGGAACTTCTGTCTAGTAGGGTTCTGATCCTAGGATCCCTTCTGCTGAGCTCTCCGGGTTGCACTATCTATTCTTTAGGATAGCGTGTCATTCCATCTGGCCCATTTCTCATGTTCACACCATTCCTCTTGAGAGGTATATGTTTTTGTACACTCTGATTACTGATGCTTCTATTAGTTTTCCCCATCTCTTTCTTCGTTCTTTGAACGATATTTATAGGAGTTCATCTACTTCTCATGCTCTTGTACATCCTATTTTTATTCATAGGATTTTGCTCTATCTTGATCTTTATGACTTCCCTTCCTCTGAGCCCGTTCATGTGATAACTCCCATAGATGCGTCTTTTCTTAGATAGAGGGCCGCTCATCTTCGAGCTAGTTCTAAACACCCTAGGTCTGAGCCGTCTAGTAGCGCACCTCCGCCTTCTTCTTCTACAGGTCTTGCTGGTGAGGATGTTCTTGATCCAGTTGGTGATGATGCTGCTGCTGTAGATGTTCCTTCACCTCCTTTGGCCGACTTTGATGTTCGTCGTTCTCTGGAGACTATCATGACCGTTCTGGCAGCTCATGGTCAGATTTTGGTGGACTTACTAGATGAGATTCATGCTCTCCGATCCGATTTTGCGCGTCTTCATTCACCATCACCACCTCCTTTTGATGGCGACTTATGATTGCCCTTTGGCATTCTATCACAAAAAGGGGGAGTGGAGTTTTGTCTTGTAGAGGAGTTTTGTAATTAGGGGGAGACTTTTTGTTATTTTTTGAGAGGAGCTTGTGGAGTTTTTATATTGTATCTAGGTGCTTCACTTTGTATATCTTTTTTTGGGGATATTTATGTTAGGGGGAGTAACATTGTTTGATATACATGTTTTTTTTTATTGATTCTTGTTGCTTTGTGATTCACTACTTATTGATTTATGTTTATGAGTTGTTCATTAATATATGTCTTTATTTTGTGTTGTGTGAATCTTACAAGAATGTTATACCTGTTGTTTTACTCTTTTCTGTCACACATGCGTTTATGCGTTTGTTGAGTATTTCAGGAATATACAAGTTGATTCAACTAAGCTGTTGTCTACACTTGCAATCGATGGATAGTAGTTAGGGTTGAATTTGAGTTTATGAGCATTATCTTTGTAAAGGGTTTTTTACTTGTAAAACTTTGAGTTTTAATTAGGGTTTTGTCACGGATTGCCAAAGGGGGAGTTTGTTAGGTTCTAAAGGTTTAGGAATTTATGTATTTAGAACTCTAATTTGTAATATTGGCAAACCATGATCAAAACAATATGTTTAGTCTTGTTATAATGTGCTCAAAGTTGTTTGATTATTGTAAAGTTGGAATCGAGAGACTATAGATGCATTGGAGCATTTCGGTCTGACTCGATTGATCGAAGAATAGATTCAATTGATCGAAAATCGACCAGATTGCGTTTTCTGTAGAATTTCCAACTCAGCCCTAACTCATTAAAACGTTTAGGGTTTTATGTTTTTGCCCTAGGTATATAAGGTAAAACCATAGCCACGTTTTGAGGGTTGCTCCAGTTGTATTGTTGCTTATACATTGCTGTTTTGTGTAAATCTCTTGTGAGATCTAGAGGAGCTTTCCTTTACACAAAATTTAGGGTTTTCAAGTTAGAGATAGTATTAATATCTTGATGATCAACTTGGTTGCTACCATTGAAGTTTAAAGAATATCAAGCGTGGGTGCTTGTAGCTGATTGAAGAATCCAAGAAAGAAGGAGTCCGTGGATTCGAAGCTTGCACGTGGTCGTGTCAATAAGTTCTACTGGTGGGTAGCATTAGGAAGTCAAGCGGGGAGCTTGTAGTCCTTCTGTATGAACTTCGATTCATTCGCATAGTGGATTCAGGTTTACCTTGAGGATAGTTAAGTCAAATCCTCCCTAAGTTTTTACCGTGTGGTTTCCTGGGTGATCATATCATTGTGTCTTTTATTATTCCGTTGCTTTATTATTTTGATATGATTATTTGATTGCTTTAACCTAGAATTGCATAATTTGACTAAGTAACAACTTGGCTAATTAATCTAGGCTAACCAATCTGGTTGTGTTTTAAGGGGTCTAAAACCGTTCACAAAGGCCCTTTTATGCACAAAGGAAATCCAGTTTAGTCAGGGAACTGGTTCTCTGATATCTCCTTTTTTTTTTTTGGTTAAGTAGTGATATTGATTATTGACTCTTCAACCAGTTGCATCCAAAAGATAATCCTAATTAATCGGAACAACGGTTTAGCTGATTTGAGTTGAAATTAGTTGTCTACTAGATATGTGCTAAGATCATAAAAAATTCCTCTCTTAATGCTCTTACCTGAAATAGGACTTTCCTAAGCATTAGTTGTACATCAAGTAAAGGAGTATAAAACTTCACCTTATTTTAACCTAATAATTGAATATCTGTATATTAACATGAAAATGACAGGTAACTTGACAGCCAGTCTTTCAGCTACTGAACTAACAGAAGATCATAGTCCACGTAGAGATGATGAAAGAGCTCGAATTGAAGCAGCTGGTGGTATCATCGTCACTCTTAAGGGTAAGCCTTGGGTCAATGATGAACTTCCTAGCTATGTCCTGAGCCATTGGTGATGTGTACCAAAAGAGGTGGGTTTCTTAACTTGAATGCAGCTAAATTTTCCTTTATTTTCTCAGTTTGTCATATTTTATTACCTGATTTTCTATTTTTTATTCCATTCAGAAATAAAAAACCAATCTCAAAAGTTTTGAGACTAACTGCTTTGTTATGATTCACTGTCAATTCTGTTATCTATTTCATGTTAACATCTATATAGACTTGCAAGTATAATGGAGCTTGTATTTTCGTTCTATTTTGGTCAGATTTGGTGTTATAGCTGAACCTAAAGTGACAGGTTGGCAAACTCTAGATGCCAATAATAGATTTTTGGTGGTTACTTCTGATGGTATTTTTGAAAGCATGACACCGCAAGATGTATGTGATCTTATGCATGATTCAAGTTCATGCTTGCCCTCATCCTCGTTAGCTGAATGCCTAGTAAATACAGCATTTGAGAAAGGTAGCGTGGATAATTTGTCAGTTATTGTAGTTCCATTAGATGGTTTTTCTGTCAACTTGTAGGAAGAAAGATGTTAGAATTACATACTTGGCTTTAGCTAAATTGGTTTGTAATTGCTTTTTTTGTAGCATTGGCTACACGTACAATCATTTACTCAGAAAACAGCATGGTAAAAGATCTAACCTTTTTAACTATAATAATTGGGTACATTCATTAATGTTTTGCCCTTTCTTTTAGGAAAAATTATTTCGGCACTCTATGGACTACTGTTTTTTTGAATATATGATGTCTAGCTTGTCCAATTTGAGTAAATGACGTAGACCAAATATTGAGGATGAATATCATATATAAACGGAATTGGATTCTTTTTTCCCTTTTTTTTTTTTTTTTTTGGGTAGAAAAGATTGGATTCAATAATAAATAAAATCAGAGTGAAACAAATAAATATTCTTTGTAACTATGAAACAAATAATGAACTGATCATAGTCACATGACAATTGTTACCAAGCCTTAAGTTCAAAACAGAGTGGGTAAGTGTGTGTACTTGTGTGTTAATGAACTATTCATGTCTATAATTTAAATTAATACAGTGATTTATATGTATCATTTATTTGCTTTTTCAAAAATATGTTACATTTTGAAAATCACATGTCAATATGGACTTCATTGTATGACAATTTTTCAATCAAACACCTCAACCATTTAACAAGTGCATGATTAATTGGTTTGTCTATTTCCTTGCAGTTCTTAATGCAAGGGAAAGTTGGTGGCTATGCATTAGTCTTTGAGAACTACCAAGAGAAGGCAGAATCATTTATGTGAGACCTTTTAAACATTAGTATATCAGGTTGTTTTGCATTGAATTAGAATAATATTAAGATTAGGATTTTGATCATGCATGGTTCTTGTACTAATTCATTTCTCTTCTTCTTCTTCTTCTTCTTCCTTTTTTTTTTTTTTCCTTCACTAAGTTCCTTTAGTAATTTGGAAAGCTAATTGAATTTTGTTTTGATATTTGTGTTTTGGTATAATATAGATTTTTTAACATGTGGTTCTTTAAAGTCTATGTGCAAAGATGTAAGTTTTTATTTTTTATTTTTTTTTAAAGAGAAAAACCTTATTTTGAGGGTCAGAAGACCCTCAAAAAAGGCCCGATCCTCAAAAAAAGTTATTTTTCTTTTATCCCTTTTAAATTTTGCAAAGGTTACAAATCCTTAATAAAGATAAAACATTTGTTTTGAGGGTCATGTAGGCTGTTGAAATTTCGATTTCAAGGGTCGCAAAAGTTGTAGAAATTTCCATTTCAAGAAAATTTGTTTCAAAAGTCATCAAGAGTTAGTTATACCCTCAAAATAATATCTTTTGAGGGCTTTTAATACTATTTTCAAGGGTTTTGACCCTCCAAAAAAAATCAACTTTGTTGTTATGCACTCGTAGCAATGCGATAACTCATGAACATAGAAATGGCACATAAAATTCTACCATATTGGACAACAGCTAACTGAACCAAAGGCAATGTTCATATAGAATAAGACAATGTTGTCATAAATGGCAAAAAGCACCCATGATTTGACGAGATTAACAAAAGCCCTTAGAAATGGAATTAACGATTGCCCTGTCTTTATATTGTCATTCTATTCCTCCTATCTTAATATTGTCATTATTAACAATGTTCACGTGATCAAGAACATAATGCACTTTTTTTTAATCTTAGATTTTCCTTTCTTCTTTTCATACCACAAAAGAAAAGATCAGCCATGCATAAACTCCTACAGTCATATATATATATATGATATCAAATAATGACAAATGTTATATGCTAGTTATATTTTCAAACTTCAAAGTCAAAAGGAAGAGTGCATTTGTACAATCGAATTACATATATAGCAGTTAATTAATTTCTTGTTCCAATATATTGATTTTTATTCTTATCTTTCATGTGATCAAATATTCTTCATATAATTCCTTTTTTTATTTTTATTTTTGTTTTAAAAAAAGGCTAAAACAATGTGATTTTTCTATTTGAGCATAATTATATCTAACTGTTCATAAGCTAAGACCTCATTTTGATGAAATATAAGAAACACTCACATGTCTCTAGTGGGCCGGGGAAGGGATGACTCAAAACAAAAACACTCCACATTGTAAAATATTGTTGGCTCAAGACCCAAGATTTAATTCCATACTCTCTTTTACCCTTCCTGCTTAACTACCATTTCGTGACTTATTTCCTTGCTAGAAAATTGACTTATTGCCTTGGCATGGCCACCATGGTACGTAAGTGTAAAAAACAAATTTCTTCTTCATGATAATAAAAGTGACTTCATTTTTATTTTATATATATATATATATATATATATCAATTAGAAGGGTACACATATATTTATTTGGTTACTACTAAACACACTCCTGATCAAGAGCAACATACTCAAATATGAGTAATCAATAAATTAATCGCTAATTATAATTAGTAAGGACGTTCGCCATAATAATTACCCGGAGGATCATAGCTGCAAATGATAAACATCCACCCATTGTGGCACTTGACTCTAGCACACCCAAGATGAACAGAATCACGCCACACAACTTGAGTATAGTGCAAGCACTCACCACCAACACATTTGTTGGAATTGTGGTTATAGTTAGGCTTCTCAGCTACCCACAAATTCACTGCATCTACTCCGCTAAAGGTATCATAACCTTCAGCAAGATTTTCTCCATAGGGCCCATCCGAATGTTCCAATTTGCAGTCTTCTATCTTCGTATTAGCATAATTTTGAGCATAAGCTGCAATTGTGTTGTTCCATCTAATTGGACCAACACCAACTTTGGCACGAGCAACATTGTGTGCCTGGACAAAGTCAGATTGAGAGTTTTGGGCTAGGGAGACATGAATTAGGGCTAACCCCAAGAAGCATATAGCCAGCAAAAACTTACTAAACCCCATTTTTATCTCAATGCAAGACAGAGTGAACTTTTTCAATTTCTAGTTCTTAATGAAAATGTGATATACTATTGAGTATTGATTTATTTATTTATAGGCAAGAGAGCGGTGGTCGTTATGGATCAAGTGGGATGCACACATGCATCGTTATTAGGTTTCCTAATTTAGGATAATATCCCAAAAATAGTATTCTCACATTAGACTTCCTATTAATTCTCCGTTGTAGGAAGATTTTACTATATTACTTTAAAAGAAATGTTATATATACCACATTTTGACAACAAATCCTTAGTAACACTTTGTTATTGATAGGTAAAAAAATAATTTCATTAGTAGGTTCAAGTTAAAACCAGTAGCAACTTATTACCGGGATTTTAGGACAATAACAATTTCAGTTGATATTGATTCCATACTTTTTTCTTCTTATTTTAGGACAATGACTTATTTTCCGAATTTTTAGCTAACCACCTCTCAAAAAACTTATATTAGATTATCTATTTTAAATTTTATTTCATTTAAATATTTGAAGTGCTAGATCCACAACATTTTTGTAATATTTTCAAAACAAATCCTGGTGGTAAATTTTTTTTCTTACCGCTAGGATTTGTTGTATAGTTATTAAATCCACATTGGTCATGATGATCCGTTACTTAGACTGATTTGAACCATTAATTAGAATTAAAAAAAAAGTAAATGACACTATCTCCAAAAGAAAAAGAAAATGCAGTATATGGTATTAATATGAATTTAAAAAAGTAAACGACACAATATATGCAAAGAAAAAGAAAAAGAAAATATATAGTATATGGTATTGTCAAACCCATTATCAAACCTAATGGTACCCGCAATTTTTTATTTATTCCCAATGATTATGCTTGGAACATGCATCTTTTCTATGCTTGAATTCTTAGGATAAAATTATTTTAATAGACTAATGAAATTAAGGAGGAAAAAACTAGGAGCATGCCTCTTTTTCATTCTTGATTTTCTAAGTATAAATATCTTTTTATAGACCAATTAGATTAGGCAAGAATGACCCAATAATATGTTAGAGTAGATCATCTGGCTTTCTAACCATTATTGGTTGAAACTTGTAACAAGGGGTGCAGGACCGGCCCAAGATAATTTGAGGCCTAAGGTGAAAATTTTAAAAGGGTCTTTTTATATCTTAATATCATTTAAATGATATTTATTTTATTTTTTATATTATAATTATTTTATTTCAAATCTATTATTAATTCTTACTAATTAATAAGACTAATTCATCCAAAGTGAGCTAGTGATACTTACTATATAAGTTTTACAAACTCACGAGTCATCAATAAATTAAAGTTATTTAAAACATTAATTTATTATATTGTTTGATCAGTTTGTAAATTTTTTGTCATAAAATTTCTATTAGTTTTAGCATTTTTCATTCAGTTAATGGTGAATTGGTAATTGTGTTGTATTTCTATTAATTCATAATTTTTTTTTTAAAAGAAAATGCTAAAATACTACAAATTTTACTATAAAAAACTTATAAACGGATGTGATCTTTCAAGAAAAGAATAAATGAATATTAAATTATTTATTGTGATTGAATATACCAATTTATAAGACCTATGTGATTAAAAAAAAATGTACAAATTACACACTCTTTTTTTAATTAGAAAAAAAAAATTATTGGCCCCATTTTAATTTGGGGCCTTTCTATGTTATGGGGCCCTAGAGCATCTCCAGCAGATGCTTTATATCTATTGTTTTGGAGAGAAAAGCCGACTGTTCACCACAAAAACTCAATCTCCATCTCTATTTTTTAGATTAGAGTTGCTACAGTGCTTCTCTACAAGTAGAGAACACTGTAGCAATTACTGTAGCACCTCTAAACAGTATTCTTCCTTAAAATAATACCTAGTTGAATATTCTCTCTCCCATTCCTTCTCTTTCGTTCTTCACTCTCTCGTGCTTCTCTATCTCAACGGTAATATAACACAATTAAAACAAAAACACAAAACCCAATCGAAAGATTTGAAGCACAAAAACAATCTTTCTCATAAGCCTAATGAAATTTGAACAATAAAATAAAACTAATCAAACCAGAACTAAAAAAAAAAAAAAAAAAATGCCAATCTATGTAGAACGCTGACCTCCACTTCTCTGTCGATGATCTATGTGTGTATGAGAGAGAATTTGTTTGTGTGATATAGAAGGAGAGAGTGTTCTAGAAAGAGGGAGAGAGACAGCTGAAGAAATGATCGGGAATGAACTAGAAAAAGAAAAAGAAGGTAGATAGAGGAAAGGAATGAAATACATGTGTGGTAGAGAAAAAATCCAAGAGAAAAAAAAATGGGAAGAAAAAGAATCGTATGGATGACAGATGGTGTGAAGGGAAAAATAATATAAAAAATAAGAAATGACAATTAAAAAATATTACCACAATATTTTTACAATAAATTTTAAGTAATAGATTGTTATTAGCTAATACTGATGAGTAAAAAATAATTTCAGTGGTCGGTTCAAATTAGAACTAGTAACAACTTTTCACAAAAGATTTTGATGTGATTCATGTAAAAGTATTACGAAAAATATTATGGATATAATACTTTTTATTGGAAAAATATAATTGTTAGGAATGAATATAGGAAGAATAAATGATAATTAAAAAAAATGAATGAAGAAATAATATTTAAATAAAATAGACAATCTATTGAAAAGTGTATTTGAAAAAGTGAGTAGATAAAAAGTAAAAGTCACTGTTCATTCTCTTACCGGTACAAAAATTTAAAAAATATGCTAAAAATGCTCTTATAGAATGGCCTAGGGCCGGCTCTGCAGGGGTGACATCACGTTATAAGTAGAAGGTTTTCAGGAAATGGTTTGACTGCATAAGTAACGTATCAGTAGAAGGTTTTCATCTAGCTTTCACTTTTCAGTGCTTTCAAATGTCCATAGAATTGAGTAACGTATCATAGCCGCACAGTGTTTTAAATTTTTTTACTTGAGTTCAGGTTATGCGTAGTGCAACTATTAGGCCTCTTTTATATATATATATATATATATATATATATAAACAAGCCCACAAACACAAGAAACACACACTATGGGCCATCAAACCCACAAACACAAGAAACACACACGATGTGCCATACAGACTCCAACTCACCTCTCACAACACACACTCCATGGCCCAACTACTCAATCTTTTTATTTTTATTTTTTGAATTAGTGGCCCAGCAACTCTTCAAAGTGTCCATAATTCTAGAGATATAATATGTCTATAATATTTTCACAATATTTTTACAACAAATTTTAAGTAGCAAGTTGTTAATGGTTGTTATTATTGAGGCAAAAAAGTAATTTCAGTGTTATATTTAAATTTGAACTAATAACAATTAGCTACCTATAATTTATTATAAAAATATTGTAAAAATATTGTGCACGTATATAGAACCACTCTAATTTTTAACATCTTGTAGTGTTGGGAACATTGCTGCCTCAACATGGCGATATCATTGACTCCTAAGATTTTTCAACGCCAGCAACGCATTGTACAAATTTGCCAAAAATTAAAGAAAAAGCATTATGGAAATTGCTTGAATTTGTTTATAATCTTCTTCTTATACTCTTCAATCTTCATGATTGCAAATTTTCATAATGCTCTGAGATCAATAATTATATCATCTATAAAATATTTAAATTTCAAATTTTTGTGTGTGTATATATATATTTTTTAAATTTTAAGAATCTAATTTTATTTTTATTATTAATATTTATTAAAAATATGTTTATAGATTAAATAATAAATAATATTTGATTCACATGAATTTTGACATACATATTTTTTGAGCTAAGAAGATAGAATTTTATTCAACTAACCGTATTACAAGTATAAGTCAATCTGAACTAACAAATTGACGCGGGGGAAGCACAAATTACATGCAGCAGTGCTCCCAAGAAAGCCAATTCCCATGCAAAATATCTTGTGGGCCTATGCTGTCCCTATGTCACTTTAAAGTTTTAAAAAACTCTAGAACGAAATATAGGTGCTGACTTCCCACTAAATGTTAGCTCACATTAACCTTTGGTACTCAGCCAGGAACGCAATTGCTCCATCAAATATAATCTGAGGATGAACCTGAACGTGCTTAAAATAAAATCTGTTTCTAGCGTTCCATATCGCCCAAGCCGTTGTTGCCCACCTTTCCAGCTCTAGCTGGTCCAGTTTTCTCCTCATTTGTTCAAATAGTAGGAAGAAGTCTATGGCTTCATTTCTGCACTTTTGGGTTCTTCCGTTGGACAAACTCCACACATTCCTCGCAAAGGCACACTCTCAGAGCACGTGGCTGGCTGTTTCCAGTTTCTGGCAGCAAATTTTGCATTTGGCCTCTACTTTTACTCGTCTCTTAAGTAGGTTCTCTTTAGTCGGTAGACAGTTAGAGCAAGCCCTCCATAAAAAGGTTCGTACCTTTGGAGGCACGTTGAGCCTCCAAATCTTCCTCCAGGTTGGTCTGTGGCTTTGAGCCAAGGAATGCTCCGCGTAACTAGGGTTTTTCAAGCGGACAGCGATACGATATGCAGCGCGCATTGTGAATTTCTTGGCTCTGTTCTCCTTCCACGCCAGTATTTTGCCAAAAGGGAGTTGATGCCATCGCAGATAGATTTAGGCAGCTTGAACGCACTCATAGAGTATGTTGGAATGGCTTGAACCACCTTCTTAATGAGTACCTCATGCCCCACCTTAGAAATGAACTTCTCCTTCCACCCCAATACACGCTTTGATATTTTCTCCTGGATCTCCTTGAACGTATTAACCTTAGACCTGCCACATGTCATGGGCAAGCCTAGGTAACGTTCACAATCATGCATAACTCTTGCCCCTAACATCCATTGGATAGTATTTCTTACATTCTGTCTGGTATTCTTACTGAAGAAAAAAGAAGTCTTTTGCCTGTTTATGGCTTAACCTGATGCAACTTCATACTTCTCCAAAAGGGTAAGTAGGTTTTGGCACTCTTCCACAGTTGCTCGGCAGAATAGCAAGCTGTCATCCACAAACAAAAGGTGAGAAATGCACACTCCTTGTTGGCTGGTCATAATGCCTTTTATGTTGTGGTTTGCTTCCGCTTTCTATAATAGGGCAGACAACCTCTCCGCATATAGTAAAAAGAAGTATGGAGAGAGTGGGTCTCCCTGTTTTATACTTCTTGATAGTTTGATATACCCCTTGGGCTCATCATTGATCAATACCGAGTAGGAAGCTGTACTAACTATCTCCATCGCTATATGAACCCATCTTGGGTCCAACCCAATCTTTAGCATTATCATGCACAAAAATGTCCACTCCACCCGGTTGTATGCCTTACTAATATCCAGTTTAATTGCCATTTGCCCCTTCTTCCCCTTTCTTCTATTCCTCATCCTGTGTAGTAACTCATATGCTACCGTTGTATTATCTATGATAAGCCTTCCAAGGACAAAGTCACTCTGTGCATCTGATATAACATTAAGCAACACAATCTTCAACTGGTTAGCTAACACTTTAGATAAGATTCTGGATACCACGTTCCCAAGACTGATGGGTCTATAGCCTGCCATTGTCTTGGGGTCCTGTTTCTTTGGGATGAGCACAATATGGGTATAATTCATCTTATGCAACATGTGACCGGATTGTAAGATTGAAATAACAGCTTCACTAACATCATGCCCAACTATATGCCAGTATTTTTGAAAAAAGAATGGGAAAATACCATCGGAGCCGGGAGACTTGGAGAGATGCATTTGGAAAAGTGCTCGCTTAACTTCCTCAGGTGTATATGGCTCGAGCAGGGAATTGTTTATTGTTCGAGTGACCACTCTTTCCACTAAGTCTAGAACGGTCTCCATGTTCACTGGGTTGGCCGTAGTTAACAGGCCTTGAAAATATTGCTCAGCTACTATGGCAATGCGTCTCTCACAGGTACACCATTCCCCATTTTGGTCTTCCACTCCATGTATGTGATTTTTCATGCACCGCTGACTCGCCCTTTGATGGAAGTACTTGGTGTTCTTGTCTCCTGCTAGTAACCAGATAGACCTCGACCTCTGTCTCCAAAAGAGCTCATCCTGGTGGAGGAGTGTATTGATGTTGTTTTTAAGTTACCTGATCTTCGGTACCTTGTTAGGGTCATTCATGGTTGAAAGTTCTTCCAAAGCTACCTGCTTCACTTGTAACTCAGATTCTGTGTTGCTAAAGGTATTGCGGCTCCACTCAACCAATGCAAGCCGACATCGTTTAATTTTTTCAAAAAGCCGATACATAGGACTTCCTAGACATGCTCCTGATTCCCAGGCCTGACGAATGACATTTTTACATTCAACATGTGATGCCCATTTCTCCTCAAAGCGTCGAGGTACCTTCTTCCTCCTACCTCGTTGGTCTGGGTCTGTGATGTTGATTAGGATTGGTATATGGTCAGAATAAGATGCTTAGAGATGAGACACACTGACATGAGGGAAAAGCTCTTGCCACTCAGCTGCTGCACATGCCCTGTCCAATCGTTCTTACACAAAAGCATCTCCAGGGCGACCATTGTTCCAAGTGTATTGGTTCCCCTGAAACCCTAGATTAACTAGGCCACAACACAACAAGGTACTTCGAAACTCTTGCATCGGTTGAAGCGGCTTTGGACGGCTTCCTTGTTTCTCCCCTGAGTGTAGGATCTCATTGAAGTCTCCACAACATAACCACGGGTTTGGAAGCCTAGAGTGAAGGTGTTTCAAAAGCTACCAAGATTCATGTTTATTCTGCTCCTCTGGCCAACCATATAATCCAGTTAGCCTCCATGTGGGGTCGTTACCATTGTGGATAAGAGTGTCAATGTGGTGTGGTGAGAATGTTTGGATATGCAAATCCACTTTTTCCTTCCATAGTAATGCTAGTCCACCACTTCGGCAGACACTCGGTACAACAAACATGCAACAGTATGGTAAGTCAGATTGTATCTGCCGCATTTCATCCACGGACTGTTT
This sequence comes from Quercus variabilis, assembly GCA_030445155.1. Lineage (NCBI taxonomy): Eukaryota > Viridiplantae > Streptophyta > Magnoliopsida > Fagales > Fagaceae > Quercus > Quercus variabilis. The sequence continues at coordinate 30,615,398 of CP129455.1, read as the reverse complement.
TGTTTCCATTAGAAACAAAATCTTGGGAGCTTTTTCCCTCGTAAGATGAGAGAGAACATCGACTGCACATTGGTTCCCACGCCCCCGGCAGTTCCAACTTAAAATACTCATTGCGCTTGGCGGGACTAGTTTGCAGCCTCCGCCGTTATGCTAGGTTTTGTTTGAGTAAGTAATGTAGAAGGAGTCTCCACCCCTTTGCTTTTCTTACAGGTTAGTTGCTTGTTCCCCTCAGTGTCTTCCATGCACTCCATCCTACCTCTCTTAGTTCCCACGTTGATGGTCACCCTAGGAGTATTAGTATTGTGTATATTGGGCATGCAATCCACTCTTGTCCACTTGACTGCTCTTTCATTGGTCTTGTTTTGAGTATTTTTAATAGAGTCATGTGCAACCTCACGTGATTACCCCACTTGTTCATTTGGCATGTGTGGTATGTGTTCTTGGCTAAGATATTTCACAGGAATACTGACAAGAGTTTCAATTGGGTTTGAAAGCTAATATTCAGTATTTGATTTAGGTGCCACGTTCCTCATAAATCCGGGTTTGGTGGCCTTGATTGTGTGATCTGCCGTTTCCTGCATTGAAGAATCCAATCCTGAGATTTTGGTCTGTAATGACTCCGGAGTTAATGATTTTTATGACCTGACATCCTTGGAATCCGCAAGAATATTACCGTTGCTTGATTTGGCATTATTCTCATTAATTGCTTAAGTCTGACGTGGCAGTGCATTGACAGCTTGTTGCAATGGAAACCAATCTGCTTAGCCCTTCTTCGGCGCCGTTTCTGACCTTGGTGCACTTCTTGTCTGCCTTGGCCTAAAGCCACCTTCCGTTGCACCGTGATCCTCCCTTATCTTTGTACCGGCCCTTAGCCATTCACCATATGGTGTTTCTGCTTCATGTACGATGCTTGAAGCGGTGCAGGATCTCCTCTCATGGTCGAATCAGCCACATTGGAAGCAAAGCCCAACTAGTCTTTCGTACTTGAAGCCTATCTAAGTTTTATCCCCTTCCGGATTCAGAATTGACCCACCGCAGCGGATTGGCTTATCGAGAGGGATTTCCACTCTAACTCGGATGAATCGGGATTGCTCAGCTGTGAAAGCCTTGGTGTCCACTTCTACCACTCGTCCCATGCCGCTTTCGATTTCCCAACCCATCTCCCACCTGCGGAGGACCAATATGTTTTCGTCGAAACTCCATGGTCCATTGTTCATCACCCACGTTAACTGGCTTTCAAGTGCAAACTTGAATTGGAAAAGACCTTGTCCAATGTCGATAATCTTAAGGTCTGTCCCTAGCTTCCATACTGACTGAAGCAAGCTTTTGGCTGCTTGCTGATTGTAGGGTCGGTTTGTGAGAAAGTGACCTAGCAAGCTTAATGAACATTCATCTAGTATTTTCCCACATTGAGACCTCCCCACCGTGATCACTTCGTCCTCATCCTCCAACAGGTTTAAGCTTTGGATTCTAGCGATGAAGTCTGAATCCATGTTTATGGGTACAACTATAATGAGAATAGCATTGGAGATGGTGTAGAAGTATGTTTTGGACGTTACTCAAAAAGTGCGTGAAAAGAATGGCCAACGTTGTGAAAAGAAATGGCCCACGTTACTCAAAAGTGCATGAAAAGGAAAGGCCCACCCTTGGTGAGAAGAAAAGACTCACCCTTTGGTGAGAAAGAGAGCTCACCCGTGGTGAGAAAACCATGAGAAATACTTAATTGATGGGATTTTTAAGATTGACGTACATATTTACTATTAGAACATATAGAACATTTAATCTAATGGTGAAATTTGTTTTTCAATAAAAGATAAATTTTTTAGTTCACCAAAAGTTTTTTTTGATCTTGTACAATTTTTTTTTTTTTTTGGTATTCTGTCCTAATTAAATAGGTAACAGATTCACCCACTTATAAAAACATAAAAATAGATTGTATTAATGCCCACTTTTGTAATAGACTTGTTGCATCTAATCTTTAATATATAAGTACCCTTTTCAGACCAAAAAAAAAAAAAAAAAAAAAAAGAAGACAAAAGGCCCAATGGTAGAAAAAACCTAACAATATGAAGAAAATGGGAAGAGAAAATAGTAAAGCAAAGACCAACAAGCGGGAATGGCAGGAATAATGATTAGTAGGCCCACAAAATTAATAAGTGGCAAAGAAAAAGTAGATGGGCCGAGAAAACCCAAGAAATGAAGTAGTAAACTCAGGAGAATAATAAGAGATAAAGAAGAAGTAAATGGACCGGGGAAGCCCAAGAAATGAGTTAGTAAAACTTATAGGGTTGGCATAAAGAACAATAAGCCTAAAAGGTAATAAGAGGTAAGGATGTGGTAATTGGGCCAAAGAAACCCAAAGGATTTAGCTTTTCCCATGGGAGTAAAAGAGGTAAAAAAAGAAGTAAATGAGCCGAGGAAGCTCGAGGAATGAAATGGGCTAGCATAACAGGAATGTGGTCCAATAGAGCCTAAAAGAGGTAAGGATGTGGAAAGTGGGCTAGCAGGAGCCTTAGCCCGTAAGCCCATGGGTAACAAAGAAATAAAAGAGAAGTAATGATATAGCAGGAGCAATGCAGTGACATGGTAGGGTCACTAACCAAGAAGCCCAAGTACACAGGAAAGAAGAGGACATGGGCTAGGCAAGAAGGAGAGGGCCTGTGCCCAAATAATGCCTAGGCCAAAGAAGAGATGGAAGGTAGAGAACATAAACCTAAAGGCCCATGTATCTTTCACACCGCACCGCAAGAGTTAAACAACTACCAGAACATACAGCAGAATTAGAAAAACGATGTGGCAATGACAAATGCGTGAAGGCCAAAAAAGTAATGGATTCAAACGGAAGTGGAGCATACACATAGGGCTTAGTTGTTCCTGCCGTGAGCATGCTGTACATTTAAGACTTCTGCCAATGCGTATCTACACTAGGATGGCCCAACTAGTGCACAAGCTGGCCTAATGTGTGTTTCACTTAGGCCAGTCCCAACTTTCCTATCTCAGAATCACGGGCCATGGTACAGCAGGAGAAATCAAGCCCAAAAACACAAAAGGCCCACCATAGATAGTAACTTAAACTTTAACTTATAATACATTATATAATTAGAGTATAACTACAAAATGACCTAACTTTTGTAGCTGTAGACTGAGGTTATAACACAAATATTACTATTTTCGTGTATATTCTAATAAATATTACTGTTTACTCAAAAAAAAAAAAAAAAAAAAGAGGATATTTATCTTACATTGGTTACGTGTGTCTAGTGTCTACTATTTATAAACTCATGAGGTTAGATACTTTTGTAGTTGTACTCTGATTATATAATGTATTACAAATCTGGCTTAAAACACTAGTATTACTATTTTTATATTTGTTATAACAAGTATTACTGTTTACTAAAAAAAATTTCTAACTTATTTTTTTACTTTTATCTAGGAATATACATCTGGGCAAATTATTGTGTGGGTTAGGCATACTCCTGCCCACCTCTAACAAAGGTTGGTGTGCCAAGGAATGGGCTTTGGATTTGAATTTGTTTGATGGAGAGTCACGTTTATGCGAAGGAATGGGCCTGGGTCGAGTAAAAACCGAACCGAAAGAAATGGGGCATGAGCTATACTAATGGTGGGATAGGCTTTGATTCTTTTTCCTTTTGAAAATAGTTATACAAATGAAAAATGAATCAAAGCTACGCCACGTGATTGAGATTAAATTTGGTAATTACAATATTCTATTTTTGTAGAAAAAAAAAATACTTTTTTTTTAAAAAAAAATTTATAGAAAAGTGGAAAAACTACATTAGATACAAGAATTTGTGCTTCTCTGAAGCTACTGCACCTAGCGCATCTTCAAAAAGATTTACAACATTAATAACTTCATATTAGATTGCAAAGGGCCAATTTTATGCTAGTGGCCTAGCTACTCATCTTTTTTCTTTTTTTCTTTCTATAGTTTTTTAGAATTTTTTAATAATATTATTGCCAATTTTTGCCAATAATCAAACAAAAAGAATCATAGAAATTGCTTATGGAAAAGAAATATTTACTCCTTAGGAAAACGTTATATGATAACGTGCTTTGGTATGCTATTTGAGATTCAACTAATTTTTCTATTTTTCATATCTTTGCTAAGATATACTATTTGACATTTTCTATTTGACCGTAATAATTAAAAATTATTTACAAATCAAAGGAAAATTATTTATATATAAATTTATAATATAATTAGAATAAACTAAATTTTAAAGTGTACAAAAATAGACCTAATCTATCAAAGGTGCAACTTTACTTAATAATACAATCACATAATAACCTCGACTTTATCAAAGCATACTGCCTAGATGGACTAAACACATTATTTGATGAGTTAATTACTCACTAATATTAATTTCATATTGATAATGAAGTATATCATGGTTCAGATGTAAACGTTAATTAAAATAAATGAGAATTTGCTTTTAATTTTTTTTTTTAGAATCCAGACCAATCGGCCAAGTATATATTATTCAATGAAATAGTGAAAGAAATTACACATAATCTCGAGTAACAAGAGGAGCTATATTGTGAGGGATGAATTCAATCCAAACCTAAAGCTCACTGCCAGACTTTGAACGTCTGGCTAGAAAGTGGGCAACTAAATTGCCTAAATGCTTAATATGGTTAAAATTACAAAAACGGAACTCTGCAGCTAGAACCAGCACATCATTCAGCACGAGACCAAACTCTGGATGGCTCACATCTTCAGCCAGGAGTGCTTTAGAAATCACCTCTGCATCGCCCTCCAAAATAATCCCAAAGATACTTAACTCTTTGCGAAGATTAGAGCTCTTCAACAGGCTAACGCTTCAACTGTTGCAGCAGAAATAGGCATAGCAAATTCTGATAATGCTCCAATAACACAGCCATATGAGTCACGCATAACCACTCCTAAACCAGCTGCTCCCAATTCATCAAACACGGCTCCATCGAAATTAATTTTATAATGAGCAAAATTAGAGAGCCACCATGCTGTTCTGGTCATATCTGGAGGTAGCCGAGAATGCAGGACTTGGACTGACTGAAATTCAACTAGTAGACATTCAGCTCTTGCCCGAATCACAGAGACTTGAGTAAAGGGCTCACCTAGCCTATCCCAGTTACGCCTACTCCAAATCAGCCAAATAATCATGGCTGGGAGATTAACATTAACCAGGTCCTTTCTCAGCAAAACCAACTCCAAAAAATCAGCAAAGCGATTGAATCTATGCTTGAGACTTTATTATGTGTTAAATAAATGAGTTTTACTTTATCTTGGGTAGTGTTATACATTGTGCAAAAAACCTAAAATCTAACTTTCAATTTTGATAATGGTGTTCACACACACACAGGGAGAGAGAGAGAGAGAGAGAGAGAGAGAGAGAGAGATGTTAACCATGTGAGAAACAGTTAACAAAAAGTGAAGTCTCAAGCCGTAATGAAAAATTCATTTTTAATGATGATTTTAGTCTTTTTAAGTATTGAGCTATTTTTAATTAATATATTATTATAATAAGGGGTTTTTTTTTTTTTTTAGAAAACTAAGTATTTTTAACACATACAAAAAAAAAAAAAAAAAATTTAAAGAAACTTATAGTGGTGTATATAAGGATTATTTGTAAGTAATTTGCTTATGGTTTGGCCTAAGGGTGTTACAGACAATGTACGGAGAGGCTGTGTGTGTGTTTTGGGGGGAGGGAGGGGGGGGGGGGGGGGGGGTTTGGATTTCCTGCATACTAAGGGACTACGCGCACTGGGTATGAACGAGTAGTGTCATAGCACTCCATACCAGCAGCTGCTAGTTCCACTCCATCCTAATGACCAATTATTGGATTTTCTAGTTTTGATAGTTCTTCGTTTTCCATTGATTCAAGAATTTTAGATTTCTTCCTCGATCAACGTCTTGAGGATCTCTAAAATTTGATGAAAAGAATCTCGTATCCTTACTAAATTTTAGAACAGGAACTTGAGAGACAATAATATTTAATTAACATTCTTTGACATTATGTTCAGAATATCCATTTGCGGTTGATTGTTTATGGTTGCAAAGGCTCGAACAATTGAGAAACTGAAAAATTCTTGGAAATAATCAGCCACTTCTAGATCACACCATTTAATAGTACTTGTAATGAATCTGCTTAATGAAATGATGGTGGTGGTGGTGTTTAAGTGTTTGGAGTCCTGGACAAATGAAGTTAATAGAATGATGAAAAATAAAGGGATAAACTGACATATTTAAGGAGTCACCCATCCAAAATGAAGAAAGGAGCTAAAATATTGCCTCGACTAAGAATAGTTTTTTTTTGGTATACACATGTGACTGAAGTCCCGTGCTGAATGAGAATGACACAAAGGAATAGTTATTATAATGTAATTGAGCCAAAACTCATAAACTTAAGCTTTTCAGTTTAGTGACATCCCTATATGTTATATATATTAGGCATATTATCTACTACTAAATTGGAGTCTCCAAACTTGTTCTCTTTCCAACAAATGGTATCATAGCTTCATTTGTCCCATCACCCATGGATGATCCCTAACCAACTAATAACTACTCACACAACTTTAACACTTACTAGCTGCTATAGGTACCTCTCCATCCACGTTTCAAAGGGTCTACAATGAACATGTTAAAAGAAAAAGAAACATTGTAATGGATATAATGAACGTGTTGCAGGAAAAAGAAGCAGGGGTGCCGATGGAGCGTATTGTGGTATATAACAAAGCATATAGACATAAAGATGGGAGTCGTCATGTAACTTTTACAGCTGCTCAAAAAATTGTAAGTATTATCTACGTTTATTCTATAGCCGGTTTACAAAAAAAAATAAAAAATTGCCTATAGTAGTGTTATAAAAACGCCACTATAGGGTAGGGACTTATAGTTACAGGGCAATAGCAATATTTTGTAGTGCTGCTATAGAAAATGCCAATATAGCCCAATGGACCTATAGCAGAGTTTTTAGACTTATAACGACGTTTGCAAAACACCGCTATAGTCCTTGTTTTTTTAATAGTGATATAGCTTATTTATAAATGAACATAGTTTGTTGCATTCAAAGTCATGTTCCAACTAATTTATATTCCACCAACATATGTTACACTTATGATTTGTTATCATTTTAATTTTTTATTATAAGAAGAAGGAAAAAAAAAAAAGAAGGAATTGATTACTTTATAATAGAAAAATAAGAAAGGGACTTGTTTAGTAGTAGAGCATAAATTGATACATTAAGGGTTTATTTGGAATCTACTTATTTTGCTGAAACTGAAAACTTCTTGCTAAAAGTATTGTAGATAAAGATAAAAGTTAGTTGAAATAGTAAAGTGATACTCATGAATAATACCAATAGTGCAATAGAACCCATGAATAGTAGTAAAAATAAGCTGAATAGTAAAATAAATTAGCAAATTAATTATGCCAAACAAACACTAAGAATGAAACCGAAAAATTTTATTCCTTATTTAAACCTTTTTAGCTCATACATGGAAGTTTTTATAGCTGTAGTGTAAATTTTTTTATACACTCACTATTGTACACTTCGTACACACTTTCTTTGAAATTGTATTTTGAAAATAAGATTTCAATACATTGAAATTTTTGTAGCTGTAGGGTAAATTTTGTTACACACTCATTATTGCACACTCCGTATACTCTCTTTTTGAAATTGTATTTTGAAAACAAGATTTCAATTCAAATTGTAATATGATGAATTTTTTTTTTAAAACACGATTTCACAATTTTAAATGAAATTGTGTTTGCAAAACACAAATTCAATCCGCATGACAGTGCGTGTACAAAGAGTGTGTCATAGCTCCATTGTTGAACCTCACTTCAGCACATCCTACACAAACTGAGTTGTTCCAAGCCACCTGAGTTAGAGTTGTAGTCATAGTTCGCCTTCTCGTCGACCCACATCTTCACTGTTTCCATGCTTGAGAGGTCAGCACTACCCCATGCATGGTTTTCACCATATTCTTGCATACTGGAGTGCACAAGATTACAGTCACCAATACGCCAATTAGCATAGTTTTGTGCATATGCTGCTACGGTGTCATCCCAATTCAGAGGTGGGACTCCCCACCTCTGCACGGGCTGCACTGTGGGCAGGTAGTCTTCTTTGGAGTCTTGAGTAATGAGGGATCGATTAGGGTTAAGCCCAAGAGGAAACAAAAGCTAGTGAAATCTTACACAACCCCATTTTAGTGGAAAGCAAAATGTTAACTGAATGGTGGAGAAATAAGGTATGTGCATGAGGAGTATATATAGGTAATTAGGGACGTCCATAGTGTAAAATTGTATGATGGTACAACCGGCTCTCTAGGAGCCAATGGTGTTAGCTAACATTCTAATTTTGAAATTGGATTAGAATCTCGTAAATTCATAGTCTATATATATATATATATATAACCAAAGCATCTGGAATTCTCACAAATTTTCACGTCACCACTATTTTCTTTTTCTTTTTATTTGCCACATCATTTTTTTTTCTTCAATTCCAACTACAACACGTCTTTATTTCTCACTTTTCATAACCCTTCTTTGCCAAAACCCGCACTTCATCATTGACTCAAATAAAAGCTACCTCCCTTTCCCTCCGAGAAAGCTACTATGCCTTCTAGAGGCTTTATTCTCTCTCTGGCTACAATCTTTTCAAGTATATAATCTACTATATACATATATTGTTAATGTTTGCAATAGAGACTAAGGTACCAGCACAAGCAAAGGATACAGTCGTAGAGAAAAGTGAGGCTATGAAAGACATTGCAACAAAGAAGGGAACACAAGTAAAGGACACTATTGTAAGCACAACTAAGACAACTGCGGCGACCACAATGAAAGCAAAGTTGCTCAACGTTTATCCATATTGGGTTTTCAATTGTACATCTAATCTTCCTTAGGAGTAGAGTATTCAATTCATGTAGCTACAGAGCTTATAGTCAAGCTGCTAAGGATCCTATTGTAGTGACAGGAGAGAGTGCAAAAGAATAAACAACTAGGAAGAAAGAAAAAGCTAACAGAGAATTGGAGGCTAGAAGATAAGCCGAAAGAAAGGTATGTGCGTACCAAAATATATCTTTCCTATTGCATAGATCTTCAATTATATGACTTTTTGAACATGAAATTCTACATGTTTACCTTCACAACTGCACAACACTAAATTGATGTTTGTAAAAGTAGATCACTAATTTAACGCTGCCACAAGACCGTACACATTTATTTAGAATTGCCAAAGACTAGGGTAGTATTAACCGTGGAAGACGATCTGTACCGTATTGGCTGGTATTTATCGTACCAGTGTGCACACCAGTATAGAAATGTAGGTGTTTCATGCCAGTTAAAATACTGGCCATGCCAGACTCGTTTCGGCTGAAAATTAGATACCGGACCGGAACAAAAAGCTATTGATCTTAACGCACATAGTGACCCAAAAACGCTGTCGATCAACGTTCTCATGTGTGAGACTAGAGAGAGAGGTCTAGAAGCTGGCTAGCAGAGTAGCAGTGACAACGTTCTCTTCATCTTGGCCTCACAGTGGGGACAACGTTCTCTTCAATATTATTATTTGTATATTTCGTAGTACGTTTAAGGTTAACTGAAAGACTAGCCATACCTAGTCTTCAATTAATTATACCACATTTAAATAATTATATTAGATGTACTCTCACATATTTGCAATTGCTGATATATATGATTCAAATCTGATATTTGATTTTTGTTGGGTCGGAGACAAAAAGGATATAAATCACAACTTATCATATGTTTTGATTTTTTTTTTTTTCCTTCTGTTAATTTATAAGGAAACTCAAACAAATATATAACAAGTACTGATTAGTGATTAGTGAAGTATATAATCAGTATTTACTCGTCGCAGTGCGATAACTCGTGAGCATAGAAATGGCACAATTAAATTTTACCATATTGGACAGCAACTGACTGAACCAATGGCAAAGTTCGCATAGAAAGAATAAGAGAACGTTGTCGTAAATGGCAAGGAGCGCCCATCTTGATATGATTTGCGGAGAACAGATGCTCTTAGAAATGGAATTAATGATTACCCTATCTCTCTCTAATCCTCCTATCTTAATATTGTCATTAATGACAAATGCTTTTTTTTTTTAATCTTAGAATTTCCTATCTTCTTTTCATACCACAAAAGAAAAGCTGAGCCATGCATAAACCCATACAATCATGCATATATATGGTATCCAGTAATTACAAGGGTTATATACTAGTTATATTTTCAAACGTCAAATTTCAAAGTCAAAAGTAAGAGTTCATTAATACAATCGAATTACATATATAGCAGTTAATTAATTTCTTGTTCCAATATATTTATTTTTATTCTTGTCTTTCATGTGCTTAAATATTCTTGATTTAATACAATATTTTTATTTTTAGTAAAAAAAGAAAAGGAAAGAAAAGAGAAAAGGCGAAGACAAGTAACGAGTGTGATTTTTTTATCTGAGCATAATAGTATTTAACTGCTCTTAAGCTAAGACATAATTTAATGAAATATAAGAAACACTCACACGTCTCTTGTGGGGAAGGAATGACCCGAAACAAAAACACTCCACATTGTAAAATATTGTTGGCTTGAGACCCAAGATTTAATTCCATTAGGAAATAAATCCAGTGTATAAGAGAAAATGGAATTAAATCTTGAGTCTCAAGCCAACAATATTTTACTTATTACCTTGGCATGGCCCCCATGGTACGTAAGTGGAAAAAACAAATTTCTTCTTCATGATAATAAAAGTGACTTCTTTTTTATTCTATATATATCAATCAGAAGGGTACACATATATTTGGTTATTACTGAACACACTCCTGATCAGGAACAACATATTCAAATATGGGTAATCAATAAATTAACCGCTAATCATAATTAGTAAGGACTTTCACCAAGATAATTACCCGGAGGATCATAGTTGCAAGTGATAAATACCCCCCCATTCTGGCACTTGACTCTGGCACATCCAAGACGAACAGAATCACGCCACACAACCTGAGTATAGTGCAGGCACTCACCACCAACACATTTGTTGGACTTGTGGTCATAGTTAGGCTTCTCATCTACCCACAATTTCACTGCTTCTACCCCGCTAAAGGTATCATAACCTTCAGCAATATTTTCTCCATAGGGCCCTTCTGAATGTTCCAATTCGCAGGTTTTTATTTTTGTATTAGCATAATTTTGAGCATAGGCTGCAAGTGTATTGTTCCATCCAATTGCACGGACACCAACTTTGGCACGAGCTACATTGTGTACATGGACAAAGTCGAAGTGGGAGTTTTGGGCTAGGGAGACATGAATTAGGGTTAACCCCAAGAAGCATATAGCCAGCAAAAACTTACTAAACCCCATTTTTCTCTCTATGCAAGGCAGAGCGAGCTTTTTCGATATTTCTAGTTCTTAATGAAAATGTGATATACTATTGAGTATTGATTTATTTATTTATAGGCAAGAGAACAGTGGTCGTTACGGATCGAGTGGTTTGCATACATACATGAGCCTTGTTATCAGGTTTCCTAATTTAGGATCATATCCCTAATTTAGGATCATATCCCAAAAATAGTATTCCCACGTTAGACTTCCTATTAGTTATCCGTTGTAGGAAGATGCTACAATATTGCTTTAAAATGAAATGTTATGTGTACACCACATTATGACAACAAATCCTTAGTAACATATTGTTTTTGGTGGTAGGTAAAAAAATAACTTTAGTGTTGAATTCAAATTAGAATCAGTAACAACTTACCACTAGAATTTGTTGTAAAAATATTATACAAATGTTGTGGATGTAATACTTCTCATATCTAAATGAAATAAAGTTTAAAATAGATAATCTAATATTGGTATTTTGAAAAGCAGTTAGCTAAAAATACAAAGAAAAAATTAAGGAATCTTTATCAATAACATAACCTCCATGGTCCTTATCCAAAAATTAATAAATAATGAAAAAAAATTAATAAATAATACACAATAATAAGAATAAGAATAATAATAATAATAATAATAATAATAATAATAAGGACAAAGCTTAGTTATAAAATTGGTTGCAGTTTTAGGCTATAACCTTATTCAATATTTTTTTATTAGAGTTAAATTTTGATAATTAACTATTAGATTATATCTTCTTCTTATATCCTGCATGTTTGAAAATTTTCTAGAAAATTAAAGATTAATAGCTATGTCATTAATAAATTATTTAAATTGTAAGTTTTTATAATTTAATATTATGCAGAAATATAAGCTTATAAATTATAAGGTAAATAATATCTGATTGACACAAAATTTTACATGTGTATTAAGAACGTAAAGAATAAGCAATTTAATAATTAAATTTTCAAAATATATAGTAATATTTATTTTGTAACTTATTAAACACACAAATAGATGGTAACTTAAATTTCAACTCTTTTTGTAACCTCAGCAAGATAGCTCTACCAAATGAAAGATATATTTAGTAATAATTAACACTAGCCAAGAGCCTCGTAACTCAATTTAATTTTTTTATTTAAATGACTTATAACTCAAATGGTATCTCTTGATGTTTTGAATAAAGATACCCAAAATTTCAAATCTTTCTACTTCTAACAAAGGTTGGTGTACCATTGTGTGATACTCGTAATTAGTAACACTCACAATGACATGGGGAGGAGTTGGCCTGGTGGATAGATTTATTTCTCTCATAAGCCTTTTGATTTGAATATGTTGATGGTTGATGAAGGGTCACGTTTATGCAAAGTAATGGGCCTGGGTCGTTTAAAAATAGAACCGAAAAAAATTGGCCTCGAGCGATAGTACTAGTGGGATGGGCTTTCATTCTTTGTCTCCAACACAAGGCATCTCTAAAAATATGGTTAGCCATTGGGCCAAAGCCCACATCAAGGAAATTCGGCCCTTTTAGAGTGCCATTTGGCACTCCAAAAGTGCCGAGTTGGCCCTACAGCTCTGAATTCACTTTCGTGTTCGAGTGCCGTCTGGACTCCTCTTCTAGGGTTCTTTGGTCGATCCTTGTACCTAGACGCATTTTCATCCTCCACCTATGATTTTTCATCTCTTTTTTGGATAATTCAGGATATTTAAGGACAATTATCTTGTAGATAAATACCTTAAAATAAATCTTGATAAAGTTTAGATTATCCACAGTTTTATTGTTATCCAATCTTCCCTTTTATTTCCATGCATGCATCCCTATTTTAAACATCAATTATCAACCAATCACAAAATTATTTAATTAATTCTAATTGTTTAACTAATTAGAATTAATTTAAACTAATCATGTGTGGCCAATTCTAGCTAGAGACCATGCATGTTGACTGTGCAAACTTGATCATGCAATATCTTTCGATCCGATGGTCTGATTTGAAAATCGAAAATACCATTGTGACCGTTAGAATATTAAGATCATTTTTATGATATGCAATGAATGAATTGATGCATGTAATGCGAAGACAAACTAATGCATGTAATGCAATTATGATTTTTGGGGTACATGGATTGGTCATTCAAGTCATTCTCCTTGATTAACTTATGGGTGCAAAATTGAGTGTCTACATTAGGTTATAAATTTAGGAATAAATATTTAGGTTCTAATTTTATGTAAGTTATCAAACCGAGAACAAAAACATGTCTAGAATAAGTTTTAGACATTGCTCATGTTGGTTCAAGTCAAGTTTCAAAATCAGTCAAGCTGAAGAAAGAAGAATTCAGAATCTGCAAAGCTCGACCGATAGAAAGTCATTTTCTGCAAAATTTAAATCAGACCCAAAGCCCACGAAAACGTTTAGGGTTTGTATCCAACACTTCATAGTATAAAAGAAAAACCCTAAATACATTTCAGAAGTTCTTGGAAGTCTTGTGAGTTACTCCTCTGAGATTTGTGAGGTTTCTGTAGCCTTCTAACTCAATAAGTCTCTGCCGAAAAGAAGATCCATATATACAAGAACTAACGGAAATAAGTTGCCGCAAACAAGATCATATATAGCTGACGATTTAAAGTTTTGAGTGGGATCTCAAAGTCATAAACGGGAGTGTTAGTGTGTGACAAATTTAGATAGAAGAGTCTGTGGATTAGAAGCTGCATGCGGTCGTGTGGGTAAGTACTATAAGAGGTAGCTTTAGATTTAGAGTTTAAATCTATTGTAAAACTTCCATTCTATCATAGTGAATTTGTTGTCTTGAGGATAGATTAGGTTAAATCCTTCCCGGATTTTTTTACCTTGAAATAGTTGGTTTCATTGGTTTTCCTAAGTAATCATATTGCTTGTCTTCTTTACTTTTCCACACTTTGTTATATGAGTGTTTGTGTTTAACCTTGATCTGAATAATAAGCCTACGTATCAACTTGGTTAAGTAATTAGATTAAACAATCTAAATGTATAGGGGTCTAAACAAACAAACAGGCTACTCCCTAACTAGCTAATAACTACTCACACAACTTTAACACTTACTAGCTGCTAACTATTCTTATCATTGCACAACTTTTTATTTTTATTTTTTTTTCCCAAATACACAACTTATGACTTACTAGCTACTAATGACTAACCACACGTATGACACTATCAATTTAACAGAATCATTTGTCTTTAATTTTATCATAATTTCCAAAGAAGATGACTTGCCACCCAATGAAAGATGGGTGACTTTGAATTCATTTTATTATTTTTCTCCTGAAATAACTACAAAAAAAATGCTTGATATAGCAGCGTCTTTTTTAGCGGTGTTTTTAAAGAATGTTGTTATAGGTAGTCTATAGCGGTGTTTTAAAAAACGCCGCTATAGGTACCTCTTCAGCCACATTTCAAGGGGTCTATAATGAATGTGTTGTAGGAAAAAGAAATAGGGGCATCGGTAGAGCGTATTGTGGTATATAACAAAGCATATAGACATAAAGATGAGAGTGATGTATCTTCTACAGTTGCTGAAAACATTATAAGTATTTTCTACGTTCATCATATAGCCAATTTAATAATAAAAATAAAAAATCGCCAGTAGCCGTGTTTTAAAAACGCCACTTTAGGGTAGGGACCTATAGTCACGGGGCAATGGCAACATTTTGTAGCACAGTTAAAGAAAATGCAGCTATAGCCCAAATGGACCTATAATAGCATTTTTAGGACCTATAGCAGCGTCTGAAAAATCCCACTATAGCCCTCATTTTTTTGTTTTGTTCCATTTAAAGTCATGTTTCAACTAATTTATATTCCACCAACATATGTTATGTTTATGATTTGTTTTCATTTTAATTATTTATTATAAGAAGAAAAAAAAAACTAAGAAAGGGACTTGCTTAGTAGTTGAGTGTAAATTGATAAATTAAGAATGAATTACCGAAAACTTTTATTCCTTATTTAAATCTTTTTAGGTCAAACATGGAAATTTTTATAGTTGTAGGGTAAATTTTGTTACACAATTACTATTACAGACTCTCTTTGAAATTGTATTATGAAAACAAGATTTAATACATGGAAAATTTTGTAGCTGTAGGGTAAATTTTGTTGCACATTCACTATTGCACACTCCGTACACACTCTCTTTGAAATTTTATTTTGAAAACAAGATTTCAATTCGTATTGTAATATGGTGAATTTTTTTTTTTTTTTAAACACGATTTCACAATTTTAATTGAATTGTGTTTGCAAAACACAAATTCAACCCACATTGTAGTGTGTACAATGAGTATGTCATAGCAAGTGTGTGATGATCATTACCCATAACTACATAGGTAGTTAAAGATATAGCTTTTAGTAAGGACTCTGGCCAACGTAGTTGCCAAAAGAGTCATAGTTGCAACCAATGAATGTCCCTCCATTATTGCACCTCACTTTAGCACATCCTAGACGAACTGAGTTGCTCCAAACCACTTGAGTATAGTGGCCGCACACCCCATCAACACAAGAGTTAGTGTAGTGGACATAGTCATATAGTACTGCTTCCCTATATTGACATTCATTGCAAGGGATATATTTAATCCCCTTCTAAACGAGCTCGGAGTTACAGTTGTTGTTCCTATCCTGGCTGATCGCCCGCAATGTAGGAGAAAAAAGAAGACTGGTAATGTTCCTTCCCGAAGTCCTTCACCAATGCATGAAAAACCCACAATCCAGACCGCCATTCCCCTAGAAGAAACCTCGGTTGAGATGCCATTCCAAAGGGGACAGGTAACACTTAGCTAGATTTTGGCTACACCTGTTGTGGCTCAAGCCTAAACTCAAGGCCAAATTCCTCTTAACCCAAGTGCTGTTACTCTCGCGGCCCCTCCAGTTACCACAGTAGCCACCACTCCTGCTCAAAAAACCAAAGCCAAACAAAAGCATCCAAGGGGGGTGAGCTCAAGTCAACCAACAACCAAGCTCGACCCTGAGAACTCTCCTCCTGACTTGGGTCATACCCTCGTAAATCTCATGGACGCCCCAGCTTATGAGAAGGCCTTTATAGTGAACAGGGTGCCACTTCCTGCTCCTGATAAAGTAAGACCTTAAAGGGAGGGCCGCGGTGGTAAAGTTGCTAAATGTGTGGGCCAAGCTCTCTTGCTTCCAGAGGACATGAATCATTGGGCAAAGTGGGATGATGAATCCCTTTTGCTTAACATGAAGCGGGAAGCCATCATGGTAACAAATTTTCTTCTTAAGTTTTCCCTATAAAAAAAAAAAAAAAAAATTTCTCATACTTGAACTCTTTTTACTTATCTTTTGATAGGGGTACCAATGCTCCATGTGATTGAGGAGAGGTTCCTGGCTGCTAAAGCCAAAGCCGAGGAGCTCAACAATGACAACGAGAATCTTTTGAAGAAGATTTCCGATGTCATGAACAAGGTTTCTGAGTCCAAAAGGCTGCGAGTTGAGGCTTAGAACACCAGGGCTATTGCCGAGAGGACAGAGTCCTTAGAGAAAGAGTTGCAGGAGGTTAAGAAGGCCCTTAAGGACAAGGATGCCGAGCTAAAGGGTTATGTGGCAGAAAATAATGCCAAAGTCCAAGCTGCTTGCTACCAGGGACAGTATGATTGCATTGCTTCTGTGAAGCCTGAGTTGCAGTAAAATTTGCAAGTCTACTTCAAAAACGGGTGGACTGTAGCTTTGGATGTGATGCAGGTCGAAGCTTCATTTGCCCTGAGGTAGGCTGACAACATACCAATCCCTGAAGAACTAACCATCATCCCAAATCCCAAGATCCAAGCTATCATCAATGACAAATCTCTTGTCCACGAAGTTGAAGGAGCTAGCCCAATTACAATGTCAGGAGGAGAAGTTACTAGCTCTGCGGTGGTATCCACTACCGAGGAGCCTATTCGTCCTTAGTTTTCTTTATTTTTCATATTTTGAAGATATTTATTTACATTGCCCATTTTTGGGGGCCTCTATTTTGTAACTAACTAAGCTTTTTTGGTATTTTGAACACTTTATGCTTTGTTTTTAATCATTTTAAGCATGCTTCTAAGTTCTTATATTTTCCTACTTATGTTAATAGCATTCTTTGAGTCATCCCTTTGTTTGAAGGTTAACTTATATGATTTTATTCGTGTTAGGAACGTAGTTGTTTCCACAGGACATGCCCATATATTTTGCAGTTAGACCTTAACTTTATCCCTACTTAATAATCTTTAGGTTCATATCAAGATAGGAAAAATAGCTTACAACTTACCGGGGGTAATTGTAGAGTCTGACGCTACAGGGTTTGCTTTCCTTTTTCTGTTAAGTTTTAATTTCATTTCCCACTAGTGACACTAAGGTCAGGCTAAGGTAGAAAACTCAGCTTAAAACTTACCCGAGGTAGAGACAGGGTTTAGTGCCAAAGGATTTACTTCTCCATTACTTGCTAAGTTTCAATTTCATTTTCCATTAGTGGCCCTGGGGCCAGGCTAAGGTGGAAAACTTAGCTTAAAACTTACCCGAGGCAAAAACAGGGTCTAGTGCCATGGGATTTATTTCTCAATTACTTGATAAGTTTTAATTCATTTTCAACTAGTGACCCTTGGGCCAAGCTGAGGTGGAAAACTCAGCTTAAAACTTACCCATGGCAAAGAAAAGTTCTAGTGCCACGTGATTTACTTCTCAATTACTTGCTAAGTTTTAATTTTGTTTTCCATTAGTGACCCTGGGGTCAGGCTAAGGTGGAAAACTTAGCTTAAAACTTACCCAAGGCAAAGACAGTGTCTAATGCCACAAGATTTACTTTTTGCTTAGAATCTCAACGTGATAGGTCAGATCTCCTTACTACCTATCATCACTCCTTGAATCCAATGAGAATAAAATATAAGCAATGCATATTTTTCATATATTCATCAAAAGTAGTATTTCTTCAAATTAAATACATTCTACAGCCTTGCCACAAGTCTTTCATCCAAATCTTCTAATCGGTAGGCTCCTACTCCAGTAATGGATGTGACCCTATATGGCCCTTACCAATTTGGCCATAATTTTCCATTGGTAGGGTCTTGGGTATTACCTAAGACTTTCTTCAACACCAAATCTCTTGGTACGAACTCCCTACACTTGATGCCTTTGTTGTATCCATGACTGATCCTTTGCTAATAGTTAGCTAGCTTTACCAAAGCAATTTCATAGTTTTCCTCTATGAGATCCAAGTGTTTGCAAAGTAGCTGACCATTCCCTTCCTCTTCAAATACACCAGTTTGTGAGGTAGGCAGCCCCGTTTCCATGGGTATCACGACTTCTGTACCATACATCATTGAGAAAGGGGTTTCTCCAGTAGACTACCTCGAAGTGGTTCGGTATGCCCATAGCACGCTAGTTAATTCCTCTGCCCATCTTCCTTTTGAATTATCCATTCTCTTCTTTAAACCATTCACAATAGAATTGTTGGTTGCTTCAACTTGGCCATTGCTTTGAGGGTATGACAGGGTAGAATAAGTGTTAAAGATTCCCAGCTCCGAGCTATACTATCGAAATGCTTTACTATCAAATTGTAGTCTATTATCAGATATAAGAACCTTTAGTACGCTGAACTAGGTGATGAGATATTTCCAAAAAAATTTCTTAACGTTAGTTTCTCGGATATTAGCTAAGGGCTCAGCTTTGACCCACTTTGTAAAATAATCAATCCCTACTAGAAGCCATCTTCTGCTGCCAATTACCTTAGGAAAAGGTCCTACTATATCCAGCCCCCACTGAGTGAATGGCAACAGGCTAGATATCGGGTTGAGAAGGCCCTCGGGTAGATGGATACTCAGAGTGAATTTTTGAACTGATCACACTTTTTAGAGAACTCATGTGCTTACTTCTACATGTTTAGTCACCAAAACCCCTGAGTAAGGGCTCTATGGGCCAAGGACCTTCCTCCAGTATAACTTCCACATATTCCTTCATGCAATTCTAGAAGTACCTCGACTGCTTCGAGATGCACACATAATAGATAGTGTCCCAAATATAATCTCTTGTATAACTTCCCTTCTTCGAATACCCAATACCTGGGTGACCATCGCCTAATCTATTCGGCTTCTTTTCTATATTCGGGGAGGATACCGTCTTGAAGATATGCTACCAACGAATCCATCCAACTAGGGGAGGGGTGTATACTTAAAATTATAGCTTTCTAAGAAGAAGAAACACTAGAGGCAGGCAAAAGCTTAACTGATACGATTCTCGAGAAAGGGTTAGCCATGGAGGAGGCCAATGTATCTAGAGAGTCAGCATGGCTATTGTTGCCTCTAGAAATTTGTGAAATTTCCACTTTCTCAAATTGACACCTTAAGACCCCAACTTCCTTCAGGTAGTTCATCATTCTATTATCTTTAGCTTTGAACTCGCCATTGACCTGACTGACTACCAACCGAGAATCATAATACAGTTGTAGTTTTTAGCTCCGACTTGCTTAGATGTCCAAAGCCCCACTAAAACAGTTTCATACTCTACTTCATTGTTTGATGCTTGGAATCCCAATCTGAATGACTTTTCCACTCTAATTCCTTCTAGGGAAATTAAGATAATATAAACTCCTGCTCCTTGGCAATTTGATGCTCTGTCCACATATACATGCCACGTGTTTCCCCTTGACTCTTTCACATGCTTCTCCCCACTTGCAGGACCTCGGGATGTTTCAAAGTGAATTCTGTGATGAAATCTGCTAGGACCTGGCCTTTAATAGAGGATTGAGGCTTGTATTAAATATCGAAAGCTCCCAAAGAGGATCCCTATTTAGTTATCCTTCCTAAGAAGTCGAATCTTCTGAGCAATGCTTGTAAGGGATGTTCAGTTAAGACGATTACTGTGTGAGCCTAAAAGTAGTGAGGTAGCTTCCAAGCAACGTGGATGATTGCTAGTGCGGCTTTTTCTAAAGGGAGGTAGTGTATTTTGGCTTCCACAAGAGTTTTACTAATATAAAAGATTGGCTTTTGAACGCCTTGGTCTAATCTTAATAAAACAGTACTTACCACATGATTTGTCACAGCCAAATACGTATAAAGTGTCTCTCTAACTACCGGTTTGGATATGATTGAAGCCCAAGACAAATATAGCTTCAACTTGTCAAACGCTTCTTGGCATTCATTTGTCCATTGAAAGTCCTTCCATTTCTTTAACAACTAGAAGAAGTGCCTGCACTTATCCGCGGATCTTGAAATGAACCAATTGAGTGATGCAGTCAGTCTAGTAAGCCATTGGAATTCTTTAGGATTTCTTGGGGACTTTAGGTTTTGCAATGCTACGATCTGGTCTAGGTTAACCTCAATCCCCTGGTGAGTGACTAAATAACCAAGGAACTTTCCTGACTAACTCCAAAGGCGCCTTTAGAGGCATTCAACTTCAATCAGTGCTTCCATAGAGTCTCAAAGCTTTCAACGAGGTTGGAAAGATGATCCTCCACCACCTTACTCGTTACCACCATATCATCTATATAAGTCTCCATATTCCTTCCTAGCTACTTCTTGAACATTTTGGTAATCATTCTTTGATGTGTGGACCTTTGCATTTTTCAATCCGAATGGCATAACTTTGTAATGAAAATTACCTGTAGGGGTAGTAAAGGAGGTTTTTTCTTGGTTCTCAGGAGCCAAGGCTATCTGATGGTATCCCTGAAAAGCATCAAGAAAACTTATTATAGGATGTCCAAAAGTCACATCAACAAGCTGATCTATCTTAGGTATTGGGAAAGGGTCTTTTGGATAGACTTTGTTTAGATCCGTGAAGTTTACACATATTCGCCTCTTTCCATTCTTCTTTTTCACTACTACTGTGTTAGCTAGCCATTCTGGATAGTAGACCTCTTTAATTGCCCCTGCCTTTTTAAGCTTGTCCACTTCTTCTTTCACCGCTTTAGCATGGATGTCTAAAGACCTACGCGGTCTCCACTTCTTCGGGGAACATCGAGGGTTGACATTGAATCTACTCCAAACGCCTCATACGAACTCCACGCGAACACGTCTAGATTTTTTATTAGAAAAAAAATTAGCTCCACTTTTTCTACAATCGGGAGGCTTTCCCCTACCTGAAAGTATTTGTCTCCAAGGTCAATGGGTATCTTCTCCAATCATTCACATATGTCCTCTACGAAAGACTGTAACTACTAAAATAAATTCCTTGGTTCAACCTCTTCCATCCACTTATGCCCAATCGCGGCTACCTAGTACCTCCATGCAATACTTTAGTCTCCACGAACCTCAGCGATGCCTTGCTCAGTTCGAAACTTAACTTTCAGACGTAAACGAGGGTAGTGCACCCATGGAATGAATCCAAGGGCTACATAGGATTGCTGTATAAGGGGAGTAAGAGTGTACCACTATAAAGTCTACTAGCTCTTTCCTTCCTCCAACTTCCACAGGTAATGTCACCTGTCCACCAGGTGTGACCACAGTTCCATCGAAGGCTACCAGGGTAGTGTCATACTGGTTTAAGTCATCAAAGGTGAGGCCTAATCCTTCATACAAATAAGGATACATTATTTCCGCCCCACTTCCTTGATCTATCATAACCCTCCTCACATCAAAGCCCTCGATCACAATGTCACTACTAATGCATCTTCATGAGATTGAATAGTACATTCCATGTCCTTCCCCGTGAAACCAATACCTTCATCTTCCCACCATCCCCTTTTAGGAGAGGGTAAACGCACCTCTAAATCTGAAACCGAGGTTACAACTATGACCTGGGATGAAGTCTATCCCGTCTCGGTCTGCTTCTTTTTTGTGTGTATCAATCCTATAATCCCTCGTGACAAAACTAAAGTTCTTAAGGTGCTTGCCTCTTTAGGATCTTGGGGTCGAGGATCTTCCTGTACAATAAATTCCTTTGAGTAGCTTGCCTTTTCAAACCGATTTAAATGACCCTTTAGGGTTCGGTAACCCTCGGTTGTGTGTCCTCAATCCCGATGATTTCAGCAATAAAGGCTTTGGTTCCTTCTAGTAACATCACCACTCATCTTGTTCGGCCAATGAAAGAAAGGCTCATTCTTTATCTTCTCTACAATTCGATAGACGAGCTCCTTGTATAGCGAGCTCACTATCTCAAATCTCAGTTTCTGAGCCTAGAGGAAAAGGTCCCTTTGAGGGCGGGAAATTTGATTCGTTTTAACCTCTTTCTTTTCCGTAGTAGGTAATTTAGCTTTAGCCTTTTCCTACAGCTGGTCATCTTCCAATCTCTTGTACTACTCCACCCACTCCATTAACTTGTTTAAATGATTTTAAATCATTATGCATTGCATCACATTTGCATTTTAACAATGATTCATACATTTAGATGTGTGCTTAATTTGTTGAAATAATGTGTGCTGGTAGGTTTGGATTGGGCTGAGCCCATGATGTTTTTTTCTTTTGCATGTCATATGTTCATACATTTTTCATGCATACATACCTTCAATTCTCTATATTATGATATTGTACTTATTAGTGCTTTTCTGCATGTTTCTTTTTCTCTCTCTTTCTTTCGTTAGTTGCTCTATGGCACCTAAATGAAAATCTACATCGTCCTGGAACCTTCTTCATTATGAGGCATCTTCTTCTTCTTCCCCTGTTGATTCTACTCCATCTCATGCCCAATTCCAAGATGATAAAGGTCGTAAGGACTTTTCGGAGAACTTCTTACAACGAGGCATTCATTTGAAATGCCAAGTTGTCCTATCGGACTTTTTCAATACTGACCTTCCCACTGTCATTTACAGTAGGGGTTGGGAGTCATTGTGTGGTATCCCGGTCACTTGTCCCCCGTGATCATATAGGAGTTTTACTTCAATATACACTGATTCAATTACACAGTACCTCATTTTATCACTCACGTTAGAGGTACGCACATGGTAGTCACTCCGGATCTTATATCCGAGGTGCTACACATACCGAGGGTAGAGTTTGCTGACTACCTCAACTATGAGCGTCTTAGAACTATATCCAAAGACGAGCTCTCATCTCGCTTTTATGAGACGCCTTCTTCTTGGGGTGATCGTCAAAACACCCCTTGCTCAAGCTTCACAAAAGGTCCAAGATTCCTTAACATGGTGATGACATTCGTTCTTCTTCCATTTTCTCACTATAACTCTATCACAGAGCCTCGTGTTTGATTTTTGCTATCCCTTCTTGAGGGACTCTCTATAGATTTTCCCTCTCACTTCATTCTATCCTTCATAGACGTCTATAGGGATATAGTGACCTGTTATAAGCTCATTTTTCCTTCGACTATCACAGGGATTCTCCACCATTTTTCTATCTCCTATCTAGAGTCTACACACTTCTCTCCTATGCGTGCCATAGATGCTGCTATCGTCAGACGGAGCGAGGCCCAGCTTTGACCGAAGTGGCCACGGACAGAGACAGCGACTCCTCCAACTTCCTCCACTCCTTCTTCATCGGCAAATGGTGTGACCCTCGAGGCAGTCATGGTGCAGCTGCAGCATATGGATGCTCGCCTTGACACACTTAGTGATGAGTTGTGTTAGGTGAACACCCGTGTCAACCGTATTGCTTGATGGTAGGCTCGCCATGGTGGTTACGTGGCGTCTCCTTCTTCTTTTTCAGAGGCATCTGAGGACGAGGACAATAATGGTGACTCCAACGACAATGATAATGATGAGGATGAGGATGCTAACTCTTTTGGTGACGACGAGATGACTGCTTGAGTCACTTTACTTTTGTCATTCGTGACAAAAAAGGGGAGTAGTTTTGGGACGAAAGTAGTCATGTATTTAGGAGGAAAGTTAGCATAGGAAATTTCTGTGATAGGAGGAGTATTAATATTTTTTTTTAAGGGATGTAGTGAGGTTATTTAGTATTTTATTTTCTTTCTTTTACATTTACCTTATGTGTACATACATTGTACTTATCTTTTGATATATATGTTGATGTATGTTATTCACCTATCTCTACATGTGTTGTTTCTTTTCTCTCTTTATGCACATGCTTCTTATTATTTGTATGCAATCTTTTATTTCTGTTTCACACTAAGATGCCATGATGAGTTTTGTTTAAAGTGTTTCAGAAGTACAGGTTGTCAAAGTCTTTCTTGCCATGAACTCTCTTCTTCAAAAGTTTTTCAAGAGTTTGTGTTATGATAGATTTTATTGTATTCAAAAAGTAAGTATGAGTTGAGTGATTCATGACTTCTCTCATATGTTCATTTTTTTGTTGTGGTTTTGTCATGGATTGTCAAAGGGGGAGATTGTTAGGACATATGTGAATCATGTTAGAAACATATGTCAATATAGAATTGACTAATCCTTTGACAAAACGTACTTTACTTGTAATTAGGTAGATCTAAGATGTGTTTAATACTTCAAGGAACAAGGTTTCAATTCCAAGTGTTAAAACCATGCAAGTTTGTCCAAGAATCAAATGAAGAAGTGCTAGATTTTAAAGCTCAACAGATAGCATCTATCGAGATTTAAAAGGCAGTTTAGCCTAGTGCTTGACAACTGCTTGATAGATACCCTATCTATCAAGATTTATGAAAATCAGATTTTCAATTTTGATTTTCATCCAATCCGAGTATAGATGTTTGAGATTTCTTTTCTTACAATCCTAAACATATATAAGGATTATTTTAAGGGCCGTCACAGATGATGCAATTGAGTGCAACTTGATGCAAAGGTTTTTCACAAGCATATTATGACTGGAGATAATTTGCCCTAGTTCATCTTTCTCTTCAAGAAGCTGCTACATTTGTACGCTGTAGGGTTTTGTAACCAAGGAGTTTCGTGATCTTCATCGTGTTGATGAACTGAAGAACTTTCAGCCAACATCTTTCTCAAGTTGTTGGTTAGTCACGTACTTAGATCTGTGCATTGATTAGTTAGTCACGTACTTGGAGTCGTGCATTGAAAATTAGAGATTGTCACTACAGAACAAGTCCAATTGGGTATTGGGGTAAGGGTTCAACTGTAGGTTGGTATAAGGTATTAGAATTCCTTTACCTGTAACCGCTTGTTGTGATAATACTGGATTCTCGGGAGTGGTGACCTTAAATTCACCCAGTAGTGTTTTTACCATGTAGGTTTTCCCCATTCACAAAAAAATTAGCGTGTCAATTTATTTTCTGCTACATATTAACTTAGTTGGTGATTTGTTTGTGCTACCATGCTTGTTGCGTGTTAATTAGATTAATTAATTAACTTGGCTAATTAATTGGTTAATTCATTACAATGGGTCAATACATTCTTGACCTATCATCCTCCACCGTTTTTAATTCTATATTTTTATCTCTTTCTTTTTTCTTTTTCTTTTTTACTAGTATCTTAAATTTTTCTCATCCACCCATTTAAAAATTTTACCTTCCCAATGCCTCTTTTACTTTCCTAATGCCTACCTATTTCTTCAAGTGTTCCCTCTTCTCTGTTTCTGTTTTTTTATTTTTTATTTTTTATTTTTTTTATATGAACCCTCTTCGCTCTTTCTTCTTCACAAATCTCCTCACAAAACTCTTCCTCTGTCTCCTTCTTAGTCTCACTCACAAAATGGTTTTTGTTTTTTGAAAAACTCATGCAGAGCATTGCATCGTCACCGTGCAGTGGCTTTTCCTTTCTTCTTCTTTTCTTTCCCTTTTTTTTTTCAAAAAAAATCTTGTAGAAGCACTCACTGCCGAAAAGAAATTTTTGCCTAAAACTAACGAAAACATTGATGCGAGTTCAACGTTTGATAGAATCTTATGGTTGAATCTTCAATAATGGTGATTTGGTGCTGTGAGTCTGTAATGTTTTTTGTTTTTTTTTTTTAAATAAAATAAAAATAAAAATAGCTCTAACTTGAATCGTTAAAACTATCCACAGTTTTCAAACTTGGGCAGTTCAACTGTGATTTGAACGATTCCTTGATTTTCTTACCTAGAACGGTTTCTAGTTCTAAAAGAACCATAATAGTGAGAGGTTCTGGTTAACTGGGTCGGACCGCACAATCTAATTCGGAATTAAAAACCATGAAGATAACACAATTTGTTATCAAAGAGGAAACCAAAGTACTTGGTGAAAAATCTCTCCATGAAATCATTGAATGATCCACTAGTACCAATAATTGCAATACATGGCTACAAATAAAGACCTTCTAAGCCTATGATATCCAAGATATTTAATCCCTCCAAGCTCTAGCTTGTAATTCGTCAAGTCCTTTCTTCAACTAGATTCTTGAATCTCGTAACTAAGCCCAGTTTCTCCTTCAAGCCTCCAATGCTAAAATTAGGCAATCCCCAATGGTTCTTAGCAATCTAAAACACTCACAACTCTCAGGAATGGTGATGTTTATGATTGGGTGATCTCCTCTCTAAGGTATGGTAATGGTGAGAAGGAAGAGTATATAGAATTTGTTGGGGGACCATAATTTGACTCCCTACAACCACTCTAAAAATAGGCCCGTGTGATGTGATGTCGAATGCCATAAAAGATTTGAGTGTGTATTCCTCATCACCAATTGGTTTTGAGGTGGAATGGCATAGCTCACAATCCGACAAATGGTATTAGAGAGGCCCGCATGGCATGCTGTCGAATGCCATAAAAAATTTTAGTGTGTCTTCTTCATCACCAATGGTTTTAAGGTGGAATGACACATCTTATGGTTTGACAGAATTGATGGTGTTTAGCTCTTAATTCTCAAATGTGTGCTTAGGGTATAATTCATGAGAATAGAGTGTATATATAGTGGGTATGTAAGGAAAAAGATACAACAAGTGATCTAAATAACATAATTGCCTCCAATGCTAGGCATTTCACGAGACAAGTCTCATGAGTTTTCTCACAAGTTATCTTGCAAATTGAGCCCATCTTAATTTTAAACCAACACGTGCAATTCACATGCTCCATTTTGCTGAACATTGGGTCTCCTGAATTGTCTCACGAATTTGCACTTCCAACAACTCTTCAGTTGACTTCTAGGTCTAACCCAATTACAGATAACACACATAAATAGAAGGAAATTAATCTTGGAATTACAACCAAATTGACAAGGAATAAAGCCAACACTTGAAAGCTTGAAAATGTGTGAAAACACAAGAGCTGTTTAGACCCCCAAATAAAAATTGCAGCTTGGTTGATTTTGCTCTAACTTAAACTAAGTGCGGAATAGAGTAAATACGAGCAGATAAACAATATAACTACTCTAAGCCATATTCATCAAATCACAACAGTAAAATGAAAGCTAAAAAAGTAGGGAAGAAGAATGCAAACACAAGATAACATGCTGATGTGTTATCGAAGCGGAAACCGAAGAACTCAGCGAAAACCCCCTCCGCAACCCTTTAAGTGGTAAATCGATCCACTAGAGAATAAGTTGGAGTACACAAATAACAAAAGATCCTCCAAGCCTAGTCTACCCATGTACTCGAGCTCTCTAAACTCCTACTACCAACTGACTTCGCCAAGCCTTGTCTTCTCTAGTTCTCTGGATCACACAATTCAGCTCGATTGCATCCACCAAACAAATGGCTTCTTCCAATGCTTCCCAGCAGCACCAAAACATCACTTTATACTTAGGATGGATGTGGTAAGTGTTTGGGCTATCAACCTCTCAAGGATTTGGAAATGGAGAGGTAGGAGTTGAGGAAAACCATAATGGATTGTGTAGAGAATTGTGGGTATAACAATCTCTAACTCTCAAAGGTTGTGGCTAGGGTTTTCTCTTTGAAAAGCACTCTTCAACATATGTGAATAATGTGGGTATATATAATGTGTGTAGGAATAGGGTGTATCAGATATGACAAATTGGCAAAACAGAATATTTCGCGGGTATCTTGCGGGAAGGCCTTACCTGCGAAAACCAGCTGTAACCATCTGTCATGACTCTTCGCATTACAGTCATATGCTGAGCACATGCTTCACTTCGTGGGAAGGGTACCCACGAAAACTTCTTTGGTCTTCAATTGCCTTGATTCTTTACACTCTCTCTCACACACAACCCTTACAATAAAATCCCACATAAAATACAGGGTACAAAATATTGAACATAATTACAATCAAATTTGGCACGGAATTAAAACCAACACAAAATAGTTGTAAATCACAATTTTACAACACTAAATCAAGAAAATCACTACTGAACAGTCAGGGGGAAAGGGAGCATAATATGTATGAATTGTTAACAAAAAAGGAACAAGTAGTTACTCAAAATATAATTTCTCACAAAATATATATCTTAGAAACCAACATAAATTTCTTAGGGATAATATGATCAAACCAAAAAAAAAAAAAAAACTTTGGTTCTATCTAATTGCGCCCATACTTTCATTACCAAGCGTATGAATGTCATGCTAAGCACAAAAATTACAAAAGTGTGTTTCATGATCTATGTTAAAGATATTCAACACTGACACTGTCCTTCTGGTCCATATATATTATCAGATGGAGGAGCGTGTTATTCCAGTAGAGGAGTTGATAAATGCCGATGAAGTTTTCTGCACAGGAACTGCAGTGGTTGTCAACCCCGTTGGCAGTGTAACTTACCGGGGTATAAGGTAGACATACACGGCTGTGCATTGGTTTTTCAGGGAAATCCTAAATTTGGATGGTGGTTTTGTTTACAATATTGCCACTGTTAATATGCTACCTGATTATCTGAATTAATGCAGGGTCGAATATAAAACAGGAGTGGAAGCAGCATCCCAGAAATTGTATGCAATGCTAACAGGAATGCAAACTGGTCGTTTTGAGGACAAGATGGGATGGACTGTCGAGATTGATTGAGCATTTATTCCTTACATAAAATCTAATAATGATGGAGACTTAAAAAAGATTAGAAAAATAATGATGGAGACTTAGCTCTTTGTAATATATTGAATTTAAGGGGATTTTGTATTCGGGTTGCATCATCTTTTTTTTTTTCATTAATTCTTGGGATGTCTTTTTTTTTTTTTTTTTTTTTTCTTTTTTTTTTTCTTTTTATGGCAATGTTTTTATTAGGTTAAAGTGCAAATTCCACTCTTAAATTATTTAAATTTTATACCATGAAGTTTTAGAATTTAAATTTTACCCTTTGAAGTTATATTTATTTTGTATAAGCAACCCTCCACCTATATTTTTCGTTAGGTTTCATATAAATTTATTACACATATTAGTTCTTACAATAAAATGATGTCATGTGGCATAATAAAAATTACATGCATACTGAAAATAACGTAGCATTATTTCTACTTGAATGTTTCAAGAGAATTTTTCATAAAACTTAAATCATTGCAGACTATTTTATTAAGTAATAAATAATAATAATAATAATAATAATAATAATAAAAGAACACATAAAGTAAAAGGATGCACGGAAAGATAGATTTTTTAGTTTTAAAATTGAATATAGATATTAGATAATGAAGCAATTTTTAATATATTAAACAAGAGGATAAGAATTCCAACCTTATACATTTTCCTTTGAAATCCTAAAAAGTACTAATTGACCTAAAAGTCATTTGTGATTAATGAAGCAATTGGCTCCTTGAGTAATTGGCATTCTCTGAATATGAACAACTCAAAATGGAATTGAAGCACCAAAAGAAAAAAGAAAAAAAAACAAAACAAAACAAACAAACAAACTCATAATGGAAACTCATGGAGACCTAAAAGGTGGGTATTTTTAGTGCTAACGTAGAAAGGTGCAAGTGTCAACGGTAATCGTCCTTGTTCCATTATCCAGACCAGTTGACATGTAATTTGTTTCTTCAATAGGTTCTTAGTCGTCATAGATTAGAGGGAGATTTGGGTTCAGCAAAGCCACAATTGTATTCGGATTTTTATTTTAATATTCTTTTCAAGACTTCATTGTAAAATAAAATGTTTATAATTTTTTTTTAAGTGAAAAGTCACAATCCACTTAAGTCTTCTTAATTATATATATAATGTGCTAATTTCTCAAGAATTATCACATAATTGTGTCGTCTCCATATTAGTTTCCTAACGTGCAACCCACTCAGAGTCTTTCTATTTCAAGTTGGTTTTTTTTTTCTTTCGATAAGTGCCATTTCAACTTTCAAGTTGGAGTTTTTTTTTTTTTTTTTTTTTTTACGAGTTCTATTTCAAGTTGGTTAGTAATAGTCAGTGCCAGCATTTTCTCTTACTAGCAGCTGCTATATCTATTCAATTTTAATAGGTTGACTCGAAAAGCCTTTCTCAACTTGGAGGAAATTGTATCCCTCGCAGATCGATCATATTAATTTTAATTTTCTGAAGTTCATTAGATTCAAACTCAATCGCTGTCTTGCTCTTCCATATTCATGTCGATTACTGGTATTCATAAAACAATTCTTCAGGTCACTGGTAATACTAGTTTCTAAGGCCCTTCAATACCCAATCACATCTCCATATATGCATGCGTACGTGTCCCTCTGGTTCATATTCTCGTTTTTGGTTTTGAGCAGTTGTTGGGTGCAACAATCTGAAAGACACCAGATTGATTTCACGGCAAAACCCGTACGTGTGCCTCGAATATGCTCGTGCCAGTTACCGTACCGCAACCTGTAGAGGTTTGTACCCAATTCCCGGTCAAAACTGAAATCAACTACTTGTCGTGTGCCTCTCGAATATATTACCTAATCTGTTTATAATTTTTAGGCTGCTATATATGTATATAGATTCCAGTGTGAGTTATGTTTGTTTCATTGGTATATAGGTGGTGGTAAGAATCCGACATTCCAGGACAAATTACAAAATGGCTTTGGGTCCGTTTGGATTGAACTTATTGTTGCTAAAACTGAAAACTGAAAACTGAAAACACTATAGCAAAATAATTTTTAAATGTGTAAATAGTATCGTGAGACCCATTTTTAATGAAAAAGTTGATAAAAAGTGGAGCTTGTGGGACCCGTGAACAGTGCACAAATGCACTGTTCACAGAAAACTGGGTCAACAGTTGCGGCTGAAACAAAAAAAAAAAAAAAAAAAGCGAACGCAGCACTTAAACGTGCTATCCAAACGCCCTCTTTGTCTTTTTTGATAGCTTTTATGAGTAATGACAAGTAGCATACAAATGATCGTCCATCATTCACAAACCGTCACTAACAGTGATGAGTAAGGGTATGGACGAGCATGCGTGCATTAACTCCAGGCAGTAATCAATAAGTGAGCAATGAATAGCACAAAACCGTTAGCTTCATTCAATAATGCAAAATTAAGGATCAGTTATGAGCAAAAAATGTTAAAGTTAAATTGCCATCATTAAGCATTGATTACCCAGCTGCAGCATAACGGTCTGTTGAGTATTAACTCATCCTAAGGCTATATAAAGCCAGGAAAGACAGGAAAAAGGACACAAACACACACAACTATACAATTTATAGTTTTTTCAGAAAGAGAATAAGTTAACTTAAACATCAGAGGATCCTTGGCAAACCCCACATCGGTGCACTTATCCACTGAGTGCTTTCTATGACACAGGTTTTACAGGTCGTCCATCAACTGATGAGGAACATACTGATGAGGCAAATTTCTAGCTTTATCAATTTGGCGCCATCTGTGGGGAACGATTGAGTTGCAATTCTCTCAAGCGAGTCATCATCGTATCTCTACCAGCAAAGTTCCTCGAGACACATCGATACTTCCACTTCATCACCTCCTACAGATCCAACCGTAATGGCCCAACAGATTCAAGCACTCACTGCTAACATGCAAGAGTTGATGAAACAGAATGAAGAATTGAAGCGGAGGACGCACCCAGAGACTCCTACTATGTCATAGTCTCGACGCAATTGCAATGACAATGATGACGAGGCTCATAGTCTAGAGAATAGTAGATTAATGCATACTGCGTGGTCAACTCATGGTAGCGACCAGATGATGAAAAACATGAGTAATTAGTTGGACGAGATCAAGAACACCATGAAAGGGAAAACAACAATAAACCTGGATGGCATGATCAAGAGGACAAACTCACCCTTCACAAGTAGCGCTTTGGAATGCCCCTTGCCTCCCAAATTCTGTCTTCCTTAACTAGAGGTCTATGATGGTACTAAAGACCCTCTAGACCATATAGAAGCATTCAAAACACTTCTAAGTCTCCAACAGACCTTAGGGGAGCAGCACGAGTATGGTTTAGTAAATTGCCCGCAGCGTCCATTGCAAACTTTGACCAACTAAGTGACTCCTTTGTCCATCACTTCAATGAAGGCCAACGCCGTAAGTGGCCCACCTCCTACTTACTAATTGTGAAGCAGCAGGAATGAGAGACCCTGAGGGAATATGTGAAGCGATTTAACAAAGCAATCCTGGAAATTGACGAGACTAACGAGCAAGTGATAATGACAACCTTCCAAGCTGGGCCGAACAACCTTAACCTCATTTTCTTCCTAGGAAAAACTCTTCCAACCTCGATGATGGATTTGCTGTTTAAAGCGCAAAAATACATGAATGGGGAAAACACGCTGACAGTAAAGGACTGACGGGTAAATGAAAGAAGGACAAAGGCGTAGAGTCCCAAAGCAAGAAGGAGCGTAAAGATAGTCATACGGAAGCTAAGACTAGCAAAAGTATCTATGAGGCATCATTAAAGAAGAAGTTAAACTTCACCCCTTTGATAATACTTATGGACAAGATCCTCATGCAGATAAAAGATGACCCTACCTTGAAACGGCCTAAGCCATTGAGCTCGTCCTCAAAGTGAAGAGATCTAAAGAAGTACTGCCGCTTCCATAAAGACCATGGACATTACACAGACAAGTGCCAGGATCTAAAAGAATAGATAGAGGAGTTGATCCAAAGGGGAAGGCTCCAAAAGTTTGTCAAGAAAGACTATCAAGTTCGTCAGAGGACAGACAAGAAACCCACTGACAACCAAGCAAAGGAAGATCGAGACAATCTCAAACCCATCATGGGAGAGATAAGGACAATTACTGGGGGATCAGTTGTTAGAGGATCATACAAGTCCTTGAGGAAGGCGGTTCAGAGGCAAGTGAACAGCCTCAATGTCAATCACCTAATGACAAAACATTGTCGCACTGGGAATTACGACATTGTCTTCTCCAAAAGAGATGTGAAGGGGATTAAGCAACCCATAATGATCTCCTAGTCATTATGCTAACCATTGAAAGGTTAAATACCCGAAGAGTGTTGATGGATAATGGAAGCTCGGTAGACATAATGTACATGATAGCATTCTAACAGATGAAGTTGGATCCAAATCGCCTCGAGCCTTTTGGATCTCTGTTAGTCAGCTTCAGCGGAGATCATGTTTATCCGAAAGGCATAATTTCACTATAAATCACAGCACGAACCTACCCTACTCAAGTGACGAGGATGGTAGACTTCTCGATCATCGATTGCCCTTCGTCCTACAATGTGATTCTTGGGCGACCAACCCTTAATCGTCTTAAGGAAGTAACTTCCACATATTGCCTAAAAGTGAAATTCTTGACCCTCCACGAAACTGGAGAAATTGTAAGGGACCAAATTTTGGCTCAAGAATGTTACCAGGCGGTCCTAGCGTCTAAGGAAAATCATACTTAGATGGTAGAAGAAGAACCACCCAAACCCATAGAAGAGGGGGAAAATGTAGTGCTGATAGAAGGAAATCCCTCCAAAACAGCAAAGGTAGGGAAGGAGCTTCAACATACTTTGAAGAACGAATTGGTGGGATTTTTGAAAAAGAACTTGGATATCTTTGCATGGAGCAATGAGGACATGTCGGGGATCGACAGACGAGTGATAAAGCACAGTCTTAATGTTGACCCAACAAAGAAGCTCGTCCAGCAGAAGAGACGAGTGTTTGCTCTAAAGCGGAACAAAGCAATCACGAAAGAGGTTGAAAAACTTTTTACTGTTGGATTCATTAGAGAAGTCTACTATCCAAAGTGGCTTGCAAATGTGGTTATGGTAAAGAAGTCCAATGGAAAGTGGAGAATGTGTGTGGACTTCACTGATTTGAACAATGCATGTCCCAAATGCAGTTTTCCCTTTCTTAGAATTGACCAGCTTGTTGATTCAATGGCTGGCCACAAACTACTAACCTTCATGAATGCTTTTTGAGGTTATAACCAAATCTTAATGAAGGAAAAAGATCAGGAGAAAACTACATTTGTCACTAGCCTAGGCCTATATTACTACAAAGTCATGTCGTTTGGACTAAAAAACGCAGGAGCTACCTATCAAAGGTTGGTGAATTAGATGTTCAGCAAGCAAATAGGAAGGTATATGGAAGTCTATGTGGACGATATGCTAGTAAAAAGCAGGGTAGATAGAACCCATCTTGTAGACCTTCAAGAGGCATTCAATACCTTGAAAAGGTATAAAATGAAGATTAACCCTGTGAAGTGCCTCTTTGGAGTTTCACCAAGAAAATTCATAGGCTTCATGGTGTCTCAACGAGGAATTGAGGCAAACCCAAAGAAGGTCAAAGCCATACTCAACATGGTTTCTCCCAAAACAAACAAGGAAGTGCAAAGACTGACAAGGTGAGTAGCAGCATTAAATAGGTTTGTCTCAAAGGCCATTAACAAGTGTCTTACCTTCTTAAAGTTCTTAAGCAAACCTTTTCATGGATGAACAAGTGTGAGGCAACCTTTCAAAGCCTAAAGGACTATCTGGCTAAGCCTCCATTACTAATTAAGCCCGTCAGTTGAAGGAGAAGATCTATTTTTATACTTGGCAAAATCTCTAACAACCATCAGTTCTGCTCTAATCTGCGAGGAATCCAAGATACAAAGGCTAGTATACTACACTAGTCAGGCCTTCCAAGGTCCCAAAGTGAAGTATCCGCACATGGAGAAGATGGCCTTCACGTTAATCTTGGCTTCAAGAAAGCGTCGTCCATACTTCCAAGCTCACACCATTATAGTTATGACAAGCTAGCTAATCCGAAAAGTAATGACCAAACCAAATACTGTAGGTCGTATGGTCCAGTAGGCATTTGAACTAAGCCAAATCGACATTGAGTACAAGCCAAGAACAGCAATCAAAGCGAAAGCTTTAGTAGATTTCATAGTGGAATTCACTCTTCCAAACCCTAATCAGGAAGCAGAGTATTGGACAACTTGCTCAAATGACTCGTTAGTAACAGGACTGGAAGGCGTTCGTGTTATAATGATGTCCCCAGATAATGACGTCCT
The DNA here is from genome assembly GCA_030445155.1 of Quercus variabilis. Taxonomy (NCBI): domain Eukaryota; kingdom Viridiplantae; phylum Streptophyta; class Magnoliopsida; order Fagales; family Fagaceae; genus Quercus; species Quercus variabilis. The sequence continues at coordinate 30,579,940 of CP129455.1, read as the reverse complement.
TAAGTATAGGAGTACGAAGCAGTACTTGCCAGCTTAAGGGTTGCAAGAGCATTGGGAATTAAGAATTTAAGATTAAGGTCACTAATTGTTGGACAAATAACTAACAAATATGAAGCAAAGGAGGAAAGAATGAAAAAATACCTACAGTTAACGAGCCAACTCATTGACGAGTTTGATAACATTAAACTCGAGCTAATCTCGAGGGAAGAAAACTCAAATGCTAACGAGATAGCTAAACTTTCCTCAACCAAAGATGCTTAAGCAACAGTAGGTTTGCTCATAGAGGTTTAGACGACCCCCAATATTGACGAACTGTAGACCCTTGCGATTCAGAGACCAAGTAATTGGATGGAACCAATCATATCCTACATCAGAGACGGCTAACTCCCATATGACTCGTCAAAGGCGAAGAAGGTCAGAGTCCGAGTAGCAAGGTTCACTGTTTTGAATAGAGAACTCTACAAAAGAGGATTCTTAATGCCATACCCGAAATGCTTAACTCCTGACGAAGCAACGTATGTGCTACGAGAGATACACGAAGGTGTCTGTTGTAACCATTCCAGGCCACGATCCCTAATGGGAAAGACGATTAAGGTAGGCAACTTTTGGCCAACTATGCAGAAGGATGCAAATGAACTTGTGAAGAAGTGTGATAAATGTCAACGGTTTGGCAACGTATAGCGTATTTGTGGGAGAAACTGATGAGCATCTCTTCACCCTGGCCATTTTCTATGTGGGGAATAGACATCATCGACCCACTCCCTTTGGGAAAGAGGCAAGTGAAGTTCCTGCTCGTAGCCATTGACTACTTCACCAAATGGGTTGAAGCAAAACCATTAGTAATAATCACTAAAAGTTCAAATAGCGTTAAAAACACTATGAACGTTTAGACCCCCAAACAACAAATTACCAATTCAAGCTTTATATCATACAATGTATGTGTGGAAAATGTTAACAAGCTTATAACAGAATTGATAAACAATCTAAACCATAAATAATCACAATCACAGCAATAATTAAATGGTAAAGATAAAGGAAAGAGAGATGTAAACACAAGGACAACACACGATGTGTTATCGGAGAGGAAACTAAAGCCCTTGGCGTAAAACCTCTCCGCTGCCCTCCAAGCGGTCAATAATCCACTAGAAAATGTAGTTAGGATACATGAACAGCAATAGACTCTCCAAGCCTAATCTACCCAGGTACCTAAACCCTCTGAGCTTCTTGCTCCAACGAGGTTACGCCAAACCTTTTTCTTTTCTAGCTTACCAAATTCCGCTATAAACCATAGCATCAACCGACAGTCATTGGTCCTTTGCAAACTACTTCCCTTAGCACCAAAAGAACATTTTCACAGTCATGGGTATGGTGAGAAAATGATTTGGTCAAGAACCTCTCAAGGATGTATCAATGGAGAGGGAGAGAGTAGGGGAATTTGAAGAGTCTCTTAAATGAAGATTGTGGATGAGGCAATCTTATTTTTCTCTAGGGTTTCTCACTCAAAATTCTCCATGGAAGCCCTCTATATTTCATGGGAATAAGGGGTATTTATACTAGGGTGAGAATGGAATGTGAAATGTTAGGTTTTTCAAAACAAGGTGTTCTGGCAACTTGACATCGTGACTGGGTTCAGTCGCGAGTTCAAGCCACAAGTTAACGACCTGACCAGCCTGGGACTTTTGTCCTGTAATGCAATAACTAGTGCGACTCTTCAGCTTCTGGCATGCTTGGCACGTGTGCAACTTCTGGCGACTTGTAAGCCATGAGCCACCCATGAGATCCAGTCGCGAGTCCCTGTTTCTTTGCACAATCTTGAGCATTTCTTCACACTCTCTCACTCACTACCCTTACAAGATTCCCACCTAAATACAGAGTTACTAAATGCTAAAATATAAGCAAATTTGGCACGGAATAAAGCCAATAAGATGGTTGATTAAATTTAACCTTACAATCACCAAAGACAAGATATAGACCTTTGTTTGGAAGAACATCATCTATAGGTTTAAGATCCCTAGGACGATCATATTTGATAATGGTCATCAGTTTGATAGTCGAAAAATTCAAGGAGTTTTATGTAGAACTAGGGATACAGAGTCACTACTCGTCACTTGGGCATCAATAAGCTAGTGGGCAGACAGAAGTAACAAATCATACTTTGCTTAAACTCATCAAAGCAAGACATGAGGGGGCAAAGCGTGCATGGCCTGAAGAGTTGCCTGGGGTATTATAGGCTTACAGGATAACAACGAGAACATCAACAGGAGAAACTCCATTCAAGTTGGCCTTCAGCACTAAATCAGTTATTCTAGTGGAGATAGAAGTCTCCAGCCTTAGGCAAGCTCATTACGACAAAGGTACAAACAATGACGAACTGAGAATCAGCTTGGATTGATTGACTGAAGTCAAAGACAAGATAGCCTTGAGAATGGTTCGATACCAACAAAAAATGCCGTACTACAATCAGAGGATGAAACTCAGAAGGTTCAACCCTGACGACATGGTGCTGTGGAAAGTCTCCCAAGCTAGTCGGGATCCAGTGCAAGGGATGTTAGGGCCTACTTGGAAAGGTCCATACAAGGTCGTCCGTTACTCCAGACTAGGAAGTTATTATTTGAAGGATTTGGAAGGAAATCCACTTCCTCATCCTTGAAATGTGGAACACCTCAAGAAGTACTATCAGTGAAAGCTATTACCTGGCCTAATAAGCTCTGCTTGAGCACCTCGCCTGACGACACGTCAAATAAGCAAGATCTAATTATTTTTTCTAAGTATTTCTTTTCTTTCAAGTATTTTTTTAAAGCTATTTTCAATTTGTTGTTTTCCTCGTAATTCCCTCGTATATGAGGAATGCATGAAATAATAAGGCTTGTTTAGCCATCCTTTTTTCAATAAAGTTTGACAAAATGTCAATACTAAAGTTCAAAGACAAAAGGAAAGTTACTAAAATCTAGCAACAAATCACAAACGAGAATATGACGAGTGAAACTCGTAAAGTGAGGTAAAAACTCAAAGGGGTTAAAATCACAAAATATGGTAAAGGCTCTAATGACGAGTTAAAAAACATAAATGTGGTAAAAACTTACAAGATAAGTTAAAATCACAAATTAAAATCATAAATGTGGTAAAAATTTACAAGATAAGTTAAAATCATAAGCAAAAATCACAAACAAGGTAAAAAACTCATAAGATGAGTTAAAATCATGGCAAATGGTAAAAATGCCAAATGACGAGTTGAAAATCATAGACGTGGTAATGACTCTAACAATGAGCTAAAATCACATGGTAAAAACTCAAATGACGAATTAAATTATTTAGCGGAGTAATAAAATAGCAAGCATGAGTCATAAGAACTTCGAAGTACTAAACAAGATAAATGTATTGTTTCTCAAACAAAAGCCTCAAAATAGGAGGCACCAATTGTTTCCAAATTTCAAGCCTCAAAACAGGAGGCATCCATTTTCTTTAAAATTGAATAAAAAAAATTACTTAAATTTTTGATTCAAGGAACATTGACAATTTCCTCAACACAGTCCGCCTCTGTCTGAGCCTCATCATTAGCTCCTCCTATAGTAGCACTCTCTCCTTTAACAACCTTAGTAGCTTTAGCAATGGTTTCACCTTCTTTTTCATTGGCCTTGTCACTACATGGCTATGGTGCTTCATCGTCCAACTACAAAGAAGCTCGAAGCCCTTAAAGGATTGCTTGAACTGCATGTCAGAGAAGCGATCAGACTCCAAGAACTTGGCAATCAACTTTTCACACTCCTTGTTAGTTCTTAAAAGGGCTGCTTGGACTTCCTCATCTTTCTAAATGACAAGCTTCTTCTCAATCTTTAGTGCTTCCTTCAGTTCTTTCACCTTTTACTTAGCTTGGTCGACTAGTCCATCACTTCAATCATATCCTTCCTCAACTGTGAGCTTTCAGCCTCGACAAAATCAACCTTGAATTGGCCACTACTACCTTTTCCTCATTGCTCAAGTAATTCGTTGTTAAGCAAAGGGACTCACCAAGAACCTGGAAAAAAAAAGGATTAGTAATTTTTAATAGGTATAATAACTACTTGAAGAATGTTGAAGAAATGTTGAATGAAATACCTGCACTATTTTGTGAATATGACAGCTGACCAGTTTGTGAGAAGAGATGGACGAGAAACCCTTAAGCTCGTCATCAGTAATGACATTATGAGCTCGTCCAAAGGTAGTAGCAAGGTCCTCCCAAACACTCTTGCCAACCTTGGCCCTCCCTTTAGAGCATGTGGTCAAAAGGTTGAAGGTCATCATCTCAAGGGAAGGAGTAGGAGAAGGAGTATGAAAAAGTGACTGAAAGGCAAGAGTTTCGTCTTTTCCTTCATCCAGCTAGCGTTTCTTTGATCCAGGGGTAATGAGAGATAGGGATTCATTCTTCAAGTTCTTAACACGGGCATACTTGTCTTTGCTGTACCTAGTGGCCATTTCTGCAAAGAGAAGGTTAGTAGGGTGAAAATCTATAAGGTAAGAGAAGAAAGAACTAAAAAACTACTTTTCTCTTCCTGGGCTAATTTCTTCAAAACGTACACAAAAGGCTCGAGTCCAAGACAATACTCATACAAACGACAAGGGTCAACCAGCTCGTTGAAATCATTAACTGTGAGGGCAAACTCAAGGGCTGCCTTAATTCGTCCTTGGTAGTGTTCCTTCAACAAAAGAGGACCAGCAACTACAAAAGAGGAGACAAATAAGAGATCAAAAAAACAGTAAAACTCAAAACAATCTGTTTAACAAAGAGGAAGAAAGAGACGCACCAAGAGAAAGGATTTCCCATTTTCGTAGCAATCACGAGACCTCACCTCACAGGTTGTCAGACATGGTTTCCCATCCAGATCCAGAAACGAAGAAATATCATGACTTCTAGTCAAGAAAGGAAGTAGGGAAGCTATGGACAATTCTAGACTCCCTATTCTAAGGTAGAAGTTCAAAATACCCATAATGGATAGAAGGCTTCAAATGATACAAGTAAAGAAACTCATTCAAGGTAATCATGTCCCCATCATGGACAGACACCCAAATCAACATGCAACCAATGATCTCCATGCATTAGGGTGCAACATTCAAAGTAGAAAAGAGCTATATAATAATAGGATGAACTAGAAAATGAAGGCCACATGAAAAAGTAGCTTCGTAAAAACTCACCTCACCATGGGCAAAGGTGCATGCTTTCTCATTAGGACAAGGTAATCTTATAGATACCCCCTTAGGGAATTGAAACCTTTTGCAGATAGATTTCAATTGCCTCATCTCTAAAACATAAGACTCAAAGAGAGCATGAAAGGGGATTGAAGATGAAGGAATTTTTTAAGAAGATGAGGGTTTTGAAGACGATGAAGGCTTTGACATTACGATTTCAAAATCTTTGTCAGAGGACTCACCACTTAACAACAAACCAGTTTCTAACTCACTGGACCTAACGTCGCTATCCCTGTACTTTGTGGCAGTCATCTCTAGATGATGGGCGATTAGAGAACGACAAAGCAAAGGGTAAAGGCCAATCAAAACAGGCCTGAAAGCCCTACAATTTTGAGGAACAAATAAACCTACTTAGGGATGGCATCCAGCAGAAGACTCAAGAAACACTCCTAACTTGGCAAAGAAGAACGAAACAAAGGGAGTTTCCTTCCTAATAAGATCAAAATCAACCATTAAGAGAGAAACAAGAGTCTTACCATGCAAAAAGTGCAGGAACTCTCTTTTAGTTTCTGACTCCAAGCTTAGTGTATAACAAAGAAGAAGAAGAGGAATATGAGAAGGCCTTTTGAAAAAAAAAAAAGGAAACAAATTCAATGCGCAGGAAACTCAAGGAAAACCTACACGTGTGGCCAACATAAACACGGAACATGACGATCAGCTGACGAAAATGTCGCCCCATAATAAATATGACGGGACAAGGATCTCGGGGCACGTACAAAGTGATCCACCCAAAACAAACTTTCTGATAGGCCACAAACTGAACGAACCCTTGTGATTATACCAATTAATTAATTAGCCAAGTTATTAATTAATCAATTTATCATGCAATTGCGTGAAAGCACAAACAAATCACCAAAAACTAAATATGCAGCGGAAATTTAATGACATGGTGATTTGTTTACAAATGAGGAAAAACCTCGCGGCAAAAACCCCACCAGGTGATTTTCAGGTCACCACTCCCGAAACTCTACTATTATCAAATCAAGCGGTTACAAGTAAAGGAATCCCAAGTACCTTATCAACCTACAGTTGAACCCTTACCCTAATACCTAATTGGACTTGATCTATAGTGACAGTTCCCACCTTTAATGCATGGCTCCCAAGTACGTAACTAACCAATGCACGGATCCCAGTACGTGACTTCAAAACACCAACTTAAGGAAGAGAGGTTGGCTGCAAAGTTCTTCAGTTCATCCTACACGATGAAGATCAGGAAGATGCTTGGTCACAAAACCCTATGGTGCAAATACACAGCAACTTTTTCAGAGAAGATGAACTAGGTCAAGAACTTCGTCTTTGATCACAATTTGCTTGAACAGAGATTGCTCAATGATTTTTCAACTTATGTCACACTTGACGGCTCTTAAAACAATCCTTTTATATGTTTAGGGTTTGGAGAAAAGAAGGCCCAAAAGCATATTCACGGATCCCAAGAAAATCAGATCTAAAAATCTAAAATTTTAAATCTCAACAGATAGCAAGTGTTGAGGTAGCTCTCGAGAAGGTGTCGAGCTTTAATGAATTTGCACTTCAGCTTGCTTTTTCTTGGACAGACTTGATGACTTCAACACTTGATCTTAAAACCTTGTTTCTTGAAGTATTAAAAATACCTAGAACTACCTAATTATAAGTAAAGTGCGTTTTGTAAAAGGATTTAGCTAATTTACATAAATAAGTGACATATGTTCTTAGCAAGTGAAAACACATACGTTCTAACAATCTCCCCCTTTAGTTATCCGTGACAAAACCACAACAAACAAATGAACATATGAGAGAAGTCATAAATCACTAAACTCATATTCACTTGTTGAATACAATAAAATCTATACTAACACAAACTCTTGAAAATTTTTGCAAGAAGAGAGTTTATGGCAAGTAGACTTTGACAACCTGTATTTCTAAAACACTTTAAACAAAACTCATCAAGGCATCTTTTGTGAAACAGAAATAATAGATTGCATACAAATATAAAGAACATGTGTATAAAAATAGAGAAGAAACAACACATGAAGAGAGAGGTGAAAGAAACATACATCCACATATATAAAGAAAATAAGTACAATGTATGTAAAAATGGTCAAAGGACTTCATATACAAGATCAATGTATCTATAAAGAATAGAAAAGAAAAGATACATCAAAACCTCACTATATCCCTCAAACTAACAACACTCCCCCTATCAAAAATATCCTATACTAACTCTCCCCCTAAAATAACTACTCCCATAACCCAAAACTACTCTCCCTTTTTGTCACGAGTGACAAAGGGTAGAGTGTCATGTAGACATCTCATCAGTAAAGCTAGCATCTCCATCATTATCATCATCATCATCATCCTCAAAATCTGAAGCTGCTGGAGCAGGTGGTGAAGGAGTAGCCTCTGAAGCAAAACCACCCATGGTCGCCTGCTGTCGTGCAATACAACCAACATGAACATTCACCTGATACAACTCAGCGGAGATTGTATCAAGGCGAGTGTCCATGCGCTACAGCTACGCCATAATGTCTCCTAGAGATACATCGCCCGTAGAGGAAGAAGGAACAGATTTAGATGGAGCTGATCTGGATGGAGTCAAACGAGAGGGAGGAGTGGAATCCGTCTATCGCGACCTAAATTGCGCCTCACTATGTTTTACAGTAGCTACATCTATGGCACATATGTGTGTGAAGTGGTCGGACACAGGAAAGGGAATAGAAAAATGGCATAAGATCCTCGTGATAGCGGAAGGAAAGATGAGCTTATCACGGGACGCCGAATCAAGATGAACATCTATGATAGAAAGAATAAAGTGAGAAGGAAAATCTATAGTAAGATGCTCTAAAAGAGATAACAAAAATCGAGCACGAGACTTTGTGATAGAGTTGTAGTGAGAGAGAGGATGGAGTACAAATGTCATCACCATGTTTAGGAATCTAGGACCTTTAGCAAAAAGCCTACATGATGTGTACTGATGCTCACCCCAATCAGCAGGGCACTGATAAAAGACAGAGATGAGCTCATCTTTGGACACAGTCCTCAGACGCTCACAAGAAGGATAGTCAGGAAACTCTATCCTAGGAACCCTAAGCACATCCGCAACTAGCTACGGTGTGATAGAGATGCGTGTACCTCGAACACAAGTGAAAAAAAGAGGTAATGAACGATCTATCCCGTGCATATTAGAGAAAAACTCTTGATTCAGCGTGAGAGGACAAGTGACCGGGACGTCACATAGTGACTCCCATCCCCTACTGTGAATGACAAAGGGAAGGTCAGTGTCGACGAAGTCTGCCAGAATGACTTGGCATTCCGAATGAACACCTCACCAAGAAAAGTTCTCCGTAAATGCCTTGTGGGCATCTCCATCACGGAACCGAAGGTTAAGAGGAGCAGAGTCAAAAGAAGAGGAAGGTCTAGAACGCAGAGGGTTTCGAGCAGGAGTGGATTTACGTTTGGGTGCCATAGACACTACTAACGTAAAAGAATGAGAAAAAGATAGAGAGGGAGACAATCAGAAAAGTGCCAACACAGTTCAAATAGATCAAATATGTTGAACAAAAAGAACGTATGCATGGGAATGCATGAGCATGTGACATGCAAATCAAAAGGCATCATGGGCTCAGCCCAATCCAATCCTACCAGCACACAACATAGAGCACACATCTAAATGTATGTAAATATCATTCTAATACACATGGAATGCAATGTATGACATTTTGAAAGCATTTAAGTGAAAACCTGACCCAAAATTTCAAGAAAAACTCATCAATTTTGAAAAACCCCAAAAATTTTCAAAAATCCGAAAAACTAGGTTTTAAAACATGCAATGCATGAAAAAGGAAGAGGAAAATGAACTTACCAAGTGATAGAAACCAAGGGAAGACCGAAAATGAAGAGGATTTGAAGATTTGAGTGAGAGAAAAGTGGTTTGGAGATGAAAAGCCTTCGGACAAATCGAGAGAGATCGAGGAAATGAGTGAAAAATCGCGACAAATCCTTTTATAGACACCTTAGTAATTCTCGATAGCTGAGGTCTCAAGAGGTATCAAGGAAGCTGTCGAGAAAGGTGTTGAGAATTTGGCCGTCGACAGATGGAGGTATCGAGAGGGGTCGAGGTACAAGACCAATTTCAAAGAACAGAAGCTCGATCGATCGAGGAGGTGTCGAGGAGACAGGAACTTTCTCGATCGATCCACCAGGTGTCGAGACAGGTTTCAAGATTGCGATAAAAAAAGGCTTGAGAAGCTCGATAGATAACCAGGTATCGAGGAGGTGTCGAGCCAGGTTGAAAAAGCAGTTTTTCGAGAAAAGGAAAACACAGACATGAATGCAATCCATCATACACCTCAACCAAAGATCCACTCAACATATAAAGCTCTCAAAATAATCTCTCAACAAAAATTTAAGCACATGGATTCTCAAAAACACACACACACACTAAACAAGTCTAACCAATTTTATTTTTTGAAAACAAGTTAAGATAGTTTAGTGAGCACATATTAGCACATGTAAAACCTTTGTGATGGAAAAATCACATTGTACCTGCACATGTATCAAAAGTCGTAAAGAATATTGCGTGTTGTGTGTGAAAAACATCGCAAGATTGCATGTGTATACATGTTATGACGATCTGAAATATGAGAAAATAACTTTAACTCACACATAATTATAACTGTTTGATAGGGACTATCACCTTCAAAGTACATTCTATAACTCCCACATCTCCTAGAATACACGCTTGCAACCATATTTAAAGCATTTTTGATCTTTTTACTTTTTATTTTCTTTGCATATTTTCTTTTATTTTAGCATACCATACATGAGCAGAAAAAGAGAGAAAATAAATACCCAAGATGTTAAGCATTTGACATCGCACTTTTGCTATGTCGAAGCATACGAATGTCTTTGACACTGCACTTTTGCTATGCTGAAGCATATAGGTGTCTTTTATGATTGGCAAGCAACAGTGGTGAGATGGTTATTTATGCCTTTCTCTTAAGATTTTCTAATCCTACCCATCAAAAAGAGTGATATGAGTGTTAAACTTTAAGAGATAACTTAATCTTACTCATCACAAACAAGAGCCACAAAGCTCACTTGCTTAGTTGTGCATAGAGATGCTCATCTAAACTACAAAAAATACAAAGTTTAGAAACTTTGTTTCAATAGCCATCCAAGGTACACAAGTACCAAAGTACACAAAACACACACTGTTTTTGTATTTTTCTGATTTTTCAATTTTTTTATTTTATTTAAAAAAAATAAACAAAACTGAAAGTAAACACACAAAAACATGTTAAACAAAACAAAGCATAAAACTAGACTGACTCAACAAAAATGCAAAACACACAAGCAATGCAACAAACAAGAAAAGCAAGAAGGGAAAAGAAAGTGATGAAATTACTTAGAGTCCTTTTTCTTCCAAACCTTGGAAGAGCCTTTCCTTTGATTGAACCCTTGAACAGACGATGAGGGGGAAGAATTGAAACCATTCAAGTTCGAAAGAAACATAAGGGCTTTCAGAAGATCTCCAAGAGGAGCAAGAGAGGATTGAAGCTGATTTTGGCTTCCAAATGCTATCATGCCGTTGCTCTGTTGAGTGGCTAGCCATTTATAGCAATTAGGTCGAGTATGACTGGCAGCTCCACAATGATGACAGAGATTCTACTTCTTTTGTTTAGGCTTTTAAGAGTTAGCCTTCTTAGTCTTAGGGTTTTTAGCATCTTTCTTATCTTGATTAGGGGGTGCTCCTAAGATAGATTTACCCTTATCTAAGTTCTCATTAGCTAATTTAGTTTTAATATCAGTGTTTTCAATTTCAGTGTTATTAGTAGGAGAAACAAAAACAGTATTACTAGTAAAAGCAGTATTAGAGAAAGAAAGACCATACCCTAATCTTGTTCGATCCGAAGCAGTTTTCTGATTGCTCAGCATCTCATCAAGCTTTGCACTTGAAGTCCTCTCCAATTGAGCTCTAACTTGAAACAGCTCAGCTTCAAGCTTCTTGGTCTTCTCAGCCAAAAAGTTGTTCTCAAATCTCAGTGCTCCAATAGTTTGATTCGCCTCATCAAACTTTGTGAACAACTCTTCATGATCAAGTTCCACATCACTGAGCTTCTTGGTGGCCAGCCTATACAATTTCTCATGCTTCTCAAAGAGCGTAAAGCTTCACATAGGCTGAGTGAATATCATCTTGATCATCCATTTTCTCAAATTTGGACTCTATCAGTTCTTCTTCTTCATCCACTTCTTCAACAATCCCTTCAGTAGGATTGACTATGGCAATGAAGACATTTAAGATTCTGTCATCCTCATTGTCGGAATCATCTTCGGGCTCAGTGTCACTCAAGGTTGCAGTAAGTGCCTTACTCTTCCCAATGCTCTTGAGATATGTTGGGCATTCATGCTTCATGTGACCGAATCCATGACATCCGAAGCATTTTGGTCCAGCCAAAACAGTGTATTGACTGCCATCCTTAGTGTCCTTCTTCCCTTTGTCTTGGCTTTTAAACTAAGAAAAACTGGATTATATGCGGTCCTTGTCAAAGTTTCTCCCATTGGAATTCTTCATAAACTTCTTAAACTACCTTGTAATGTAGGACTTCATCTTAGAATTTTCATCATCAGAAGACTCATCTGTATCACTATTCTTTGCCTTCAAGGCCATGCTCTTGCCTTTACCTGTTTTGCCAATCCTAGATAGTCCTAGCTCGTAGGTCTGCAAGTTTCCAACTAGCTCAGTCAAAGGAATTTTGTCAATATCCTTTGATTCTTCTATTGCCGTAATCTTGGCATGGAATCTCTTAGGTAGAGATCTGAGCACCTTCCTTACAACCTTGGGTTCAGGGATGGTTTCCCCAAGATTGAAGGCTGAGTTCACTATGTCCTTTAGCTTGGCATAGAACTCATCAAACGACTCATCCTCCTCCATCTTAATTTCTTCAAAGCTTGTAGTGAGCCTCTAAAGTTTTGAATCTTTAACAGCCTTTGTACCTTCATAGGTTGTCTGGAGGATGGTCCAAGCCTCCTTAGCAGTTTCAGTTGAGGATATCTTCTTGAACTCCTTATTGGTGACTGCGCTAAATAGGGCATTTAACGCTCAGCTGTTGAATTTAGCCACCTTGATCTTTGCGTCATCCCAATTGGCCGGTTCTTCTTTTGGCTTGGTCTAGTCAATCTCTACAACTTGCCACACCTTCTCATCTAAAGACTACAAAAAAAGCTCTCATGCATACTTTCTAGTATGCATAGTAAATGCCATCAAATAAAGGAGGTATAATTAATGATTGTCTTCTATCCATGACAAACAGGGGTCAATGGATCAACACAGCAAAGATTACACCTAATCAGAGTGTACCTGCTCTGATACCACTTGATAGGCCAAAACCTGAATGACCCCTTGTGATTAAACCAATTAATTAATTAGTCAAGTTATTAATTAATCAATTTATCATGCAATTGTGTGGAAGCACAAACAAATCACCAAAAACTAAATATGTAGCGGAAATTAAATGATACGGTGATTTGTTTATGAATTGGGAAAAACCTCGTGGGTGATTTTCAGGTCACCACTCCCGAAACTCCATTATTATCAAATCAAGCGGTTACAAATAAAGGAATCCCAAGTACCTTACCAACCTACAGTTAAACCCTTACCTCAATACCTAATTGGACTTGATCCGTAGTGACAGTTCCCATCTTTGATGCACGGCTCCCAAGTACGTGACTAACCAATGCACGGATCCCAGTACGCAACTTCAAAACACCAACTTAAGGAAGAGAGGTTGGCTGCAAAGTTCTTCAGTTCATCCTACACGATAAAAATCAAGATGATGCTTGGTCACAAAACCCTATGGTGCAAATACACAACAACTTCTTCAGAGAAGATGAACTAGGTTAAGAACTTCGTCTTTGATCACAATTTGCTTGAACAGAGATTGCTCAATGATTTTTCAACTTGTGTCACACTTGACGACTCTTAAAACAATCCTTTTATATGTTTAGGGTTTGGAGAAAAGAAGGCCCAAAAGCATATTCACGGATCCTAAGAAAATCATATCAAAAAATCTGAAATTTTAAATCTCAACAGATAGCAGATGTCGAGGTAGCTATCGAGAAGGTGTCGAGTTTTAATGAATTTGCACTTTAGCTTGCTTTTTCTTGGACAGACTTGATGACTTCAACACTTGATCTTGAAACCTTATTTCTTGAAGTATTAAAAACACCTAGAACTACCCAATTACAAGTAGAGTGCATTTTGTCAAAGGATTTAGCCAATTTACATAAAGAAGTGACATATGTTCTTAGCAAGTGAAAACACATATGTTCTAACACTTTCCATATTCCTTAGCTCATCTACATGATAAACAACAAAGGAGTAAGGGGGCCAACTGACGAGTAGCATACAAATGATCGTCCATTATTCATAAACCGTCACTAACAATGACAAGTAAGGGTTTGGACGAGTGTGCATGCATTAACTCTAGGCAGTAATTAATAAGTGAGCAATGAATAGCATAAGACCGTTACCTACATCCAATAATGCAGAATTAAGGATCGGTTATGAGCAGAAAACGTTAGAGTTAAATTGCCATCATTAAGCATTGATTACCCAGCTGCAACATAACGGTCTACTGAGGATTAACTCAACCTAAGGCTATATAAAGCCAGGAAAGATAGGTAAAAGGACAAGAACACGCACAACTATACAAATTATAGTTTTTCCAGAAAGAGAATAAGCTATCTTAAGTATCGGAGGGTCCTTCGCAAGCCCTACACTGGTGCCCTTATCCACTGAGTGCTTTCTGTGACACAGGTTTTATAGGTCATCCATCAACTAACGAGGAACATACTGATGAGGCAAATTCCTAGTTCATCAAGTAGTGTTATACTTTTCATAATATTTCACAACAAAGCCTAAGTTTCAACTAGTTACTAACTCTTCTTTGGAAAAATTACTGAAATCAGTTTTTAAGCTACTGTTATAAGCTTGGAACTTAAGTTGAGTTGTAAAATTGTTATGATAAATAATATGTTACTAGCTTTATTTTAATTTTAATGGGAAGGTTTTGATTCTTAGGGTTCTATGAATAAGGTTCTATTGGTGCAAATACAATGATAATAAAAATAACACAAAGAAAAACTGAATAATACTTCTGAATATTATTACTTTAAAAAGAGAAATTACACAACACTATTTGGACTGAGGCAAGACACTCGCTCTCTTTAAAGAGATTCAAGCCCTTGTTTGGCTAAACTTTGTAACCGGTGCAGACCTTCTCTGACTTGTCTCCCCCAGGATACAACAGCCCAACAAGTGTCGTATGACTACAACAACCTCTGCACAAAGTGTTCAAGCCCAAAGCTCCACCAGAAAGAACACCCTTCCTTGCCAAGAATCTCCCTATTTTTTTAAGTGTAATATTTCTTTTTTTATGTGTATAGCAGTAACTTGGATTGAGTCTGAATGAGGCTATTTATAGGCTCAATGGGCCTCAAAAAATTACTAATTAGGTCCATTATTCTGATGTAGTGGGTGTTACAAGATTAATTGTTGGATATTAATCTAATGGGTTGGAGTTAAACAATTAATGGTTTGATAAGGAGTTTTTGAAAAATGAAAATGCCCAAACGGATAGTCCATTAAGTAGGTTAATGGCTCTTTATTTTCCATAGTAAAAATGGAGTATTAATTCAGGCCATTTACTCACCAACGAATATAGTATTTGCTCTGAATGGGCTGTCAAGTAGGAGAATCCAAGAGACTGATTCATTTTCAATTTTGATACCTCCACTCTTTACCTCCCCCTTGCGCACTTATCTAGCCCAATATCCGAGTTAATACATTTTAGCCCATTAATCATCACAATTAAAAAGAATAAAATAGTCTCTCTCCTTTTCAATGTGGGATTAAACATTTTCACTAACTCCTAATCTTTCATATTCACTCCCACATCTTTACATTTATGTTATAACATATATTCATTTTAATTATTTAATATTAAAATGCTCCAACAATCCCCTACTCATTTTAATATTAAATTTTTTTTAGTTAGAAAGAGATTACCTGGCAAAGACGGGTCACTATGCATCATGAAGGTGTGCTCTGCATTGAACCTTCACTTAATAAAACAGCGATCTCAACCCGTGGTCTCCGACTTGAACTAGGACTGCTTTAGGGAAATTAAGCATCACTGCTTACACATAACAACCCAGGTGTTGACATGAGCTTTTATAGCTAGCACTTTACGGCCGTGTGCTAACCCTAGTTTCATGAGTGTATTTGAGATTAAGTCCAAATTTCATAGGGAGCGGCCCCACCCCCACACTCACATAGGTGAAATTTGTCAAGGGTGCTCCTATAATTCTGACACCCTACTCATATGAGCTACAAATTTCATTAAGAGTTTTTTACTCAACCTCTTCACATTACAGAATAAATGCACTTACATCATAGGGATGAACAATTAAAAAATTATTTACAAAATAAATAACTAAAAAAATAAATTGTGCATTTCTTACGACCATCGTATGATTCGTTTTTCCCATTGAACACAATTCTCAAGATCTCTGGTCCTCGGGTTGAGTATCCTCATACATGGCTCATAATTCTATGGACCTTAGTCCCATCCCCCTCAATTTATTCAAGACTCTATCTTTTGCCAAGGCCTTAGTAAATGGATCTACAAGATTATCATTATATTTAACATAATCCACAGTTATGATGCCACTACTCAAATAAGATCGCACGGTACTGTACTTTCTTCTTATAGGTCTAGATTTACCATTGTAATAACAATTTTTAACTCTACCAATTGCGGTGGTGCTATCACAATGAATTAATATCGGTGGAATTGGTTTTTCCCACAGTGGAATTTCATATAAAAAATCTCTAAGTCAATTTGCCTCTTCACTAGCTGAAGCTAATGCTATTAATTTAGCTTCCATTGTTGAATTAGCAATTATTGTTTGCTTTTTAGATTTCCAACAAATAGCACCACTACCTAAGGTAAAAATTTAACTAGTGGTAGAGAGAGAATCACCTGACAAAGTATTCCAATTGGCATCAATAAAAGCTTCAATCACAGCAGGATATATAAGCCATAGCTTTTGGTACCAATTAAATATCTCATGTCTCGCTCGATAGCTAGCCAATGATCTTTACTAGGCTTGCCAGTAAATCTGCTAAGCACTCCTACTGCATATGCAATATCAGGTCTAGTACAATCAATAGCATAACGCAAACTACCAATGATACTAGCATAATCCTTTTGATTAAAAATCTCATCATCATTATTCACAGGAAATAAATAAACACTAGAATCAAAAGGAGTAGCTACACTTTTGTGATCATGAAAATTATATTTTCTCAATATTTTCTCAACATAATGTGATTGATCAAGATATATTCCATCACATGCTTTTGTAATTTTCATGCCTAAAATAAAATTAGCCTCACCAAGATTTTTCATATCAAAATGGCTTTTAAGCATATTTTTTGTCTCATTTATAACATGCATATTTGAGCCAAAAATCAACATATCATCCACATAGAGGCTAATAATAACATGTAAATTATTCCATGATTTAGAATAAATACATTTATCACATTCATTTGATTTATAATCATTCTCAATCATGCAAGAATCAAACTTTTCATGCCACTGCTTAGATGCTTGTTTTAAGCCATATAGGGATTTAGTTAGCTTACATACCTTACTTTCTTGTCCAGGCTCTACAAAGCCTTCGAGTTGATCCATATAAATCTCTTCCTCTAGGACCCCATTTAAAAAAGCAGTTTTTACATCCATTTGATAAATTTTCAAATCAAAAATTGCAGCAATAGCAATTAGCAATCTAATAGATGTAATTATTGTTACCGGAGAAAAAGTATCAAAGAAATCAAGATCAGCTTTTTGTTTAAAGCCTTTTGCAACAAGTCTAGCTTTAAACTTATCTATTAACCCATCCAGTTTCAACTTTTTTCTAAGGACCCATTTACAACCTATGGTCTTACAACCCAGTGGAAGATCTACTAATTTCCAAGTTCTATTAGAAATTAGAGATTTCATCTCATCATTTATAACCTCTTTCCAAAATATAGCATCAGGTGATGTTAAAGTCTCTTTTAAATTTTGGGGATTTTCCTCAATGTTAAAAACATAATAATCAGGACCAAAATCCTTTTCAACTCTAGCTCTTTCACTCCTTCTAGGTTCCATTTCAAAATTTTCTTGATTTTGTAAATGTGAAGTAGAAGAACTAGGTTGTGATAAAATATTTTCTTCACCCCCACTATTTTTCAATTTAAAAGGAAATTTTTCTTCATGAATAATTGCATCACTAGATTCAAAAATTATTTTGTTTTCAAGATCAAAAAATCTATAAGCTACACTATTAATTGCATAACCAAGAAAAGTACAGGTAGTAGCTCTTATACCTAATTTAGGCATTTTAGGGTCATTAAGCTTTACATAAGCAAGACAACCCCATACTCTTAAATATCCCAAATTTGGCTTATATCCTTTCCACATCTCAAAATGTGTGGTGTGTGACTTTTTATGTGGCACCCTATTCAAAACATGACATGCAGTTAAAATAGCTTCACCCCAAAAATGTAAAGGTGCACTAGATTCAATTAACATGGCATTTGTTAACTCAATTAAAGTTCTATTTTTTCTTTCAGCAACACCATTAGAAGCGAGTGAATAGAGTGCAGTAGTTTCATGGATAATTCCCAAAGACGGAACAAATAAGTTGAATGCACTTGATTCATACTCACAACCTCTATCACTTCTTATTCTTTATATTTTTCTACTGAATTGATTTTCAACTTCTTTTAAAAAATCTTTAAATTTTTCTAAAGCATCACTTTTATTTTTCAACAAATAAATAGTTGTATATTTTGAGAAATCATCAATAAAAGTGAAAATATATCTATTTCCTCCACGAGTTAAAATTCTCTCAAATTCACATAAATTAGAGTGAATTAACTCAAGCAATTCGGTATTTCTTACAACATTTTTATAAGGCTCTTTTGCAATCTTAGCTTGACTACAAGTTTCACATTTTTCAAAATCTTTTGACAGTTTTGGAATTAATCCTAAACTACTCATGATTCCCACATATCTACTATTTATATGACACAAACAAGCATGCCAAAAATTAATAGAAGAAAGCATATAAACTGAACTGGCAGATGCTTTATTATTCTCAACATTCAATTTAAACATTCCATCACAAGCATAACCCTTGCCCACAAATAATCCCTTTTTAGTAATTACATAATTATCAAATTCCGTAATTTGCTTGAAGCCAGGCTTGTTAAGAAAAAAACTTGACATCAAATTCTTCCTCATGGACTGAGCGTAAAGAACATCTTTCAATGTTAGCACGCATCCAGAAATGAATTTCAATTCAACCTCACCACTCCCAAGAACCTTGGTTTTGCTAGAGTCACCAAGCATAACAGTTTTTTCTTCTTCAAAAGGAGTGTACAATTTGAACCAATTTTTGTCATAGCAGACATGCCTATTAGCACCAGAATCTGCCCACCACCCTTCAACATATTGCACCATATTGATGTCTGTAATCATAGCCACCAAAGGCTCTTCAGTTACGTTAGCTTGCAAGATAGATTCACATTTCTGAAATTTGCAAAATCGAGCAATATGCCCACTCTTGCCACAGACAAAACATGATCTATTAAATTGATCTTGTGAAGGGGGTCCTTGGTTCTTAATGTAAATTTTATTTGGGTTTCCCCTTCCTTGAGGTCTATTATTATTTTTAAAGGCTCTCTTTTTAGGCTTTAATTGACCATTTCTAGAAAAATGATTTTTGGGCATATTATTATTGGCTGAAATAAGGTTTACCTTTGCGGTGGAATTACCATTGCTCTCTTGTGTCATGAGTGCATCTTGTCCTCTAGCTTCCTCCTCCACACGGATGCGTGTGATCAAAGTCTCCAAGGATGTCTCCTTTTGTTTGTGCCGCAAAGATTTTTGGAACTCCCTCCAAGATTATGGTAGTTTGTCAATTATGCCAGCTACCACCAAATTGTCTCCAATCTTTATGCCTTCAGATCTCAATTCTGCAACGATCATTTGGAAGTATTGTGCTTGATCCACCACCAATTTTCCATCCATCATTTGGTAATAGGAAAATCTGCTAGCAGCATACTTTTTTGCACCTGCCTCCTCGATATCATACTTGTTTTGTAAAGCTTTCTAAAATTTCTTAGCAGAATTGTAAGTTGTATCATAATAGTCATAGAAATGATCGGTAAGACAATTCAATAGATAAGAGCGACAATTATACTCATCTTTTGTATACTTATTTATTTTTTCTTGATAGAGAATATATTCTTCATCACTCATCTCATCGGTAGGAACTTTTGATGGATTCTTGTCAATGAGGACGTAGGAGAATTTAAGAAGACTCAAATAGAAGAGGACCTTTCCTTTCCACCTCTTGAAGTGGGCTCCCTTAAAGCGAAAGGGCTTGTTAAGATCTCCAACAGGCTCATTTGGTTTCTCTTGTGTAGATTCCATGTGTTGAATCACCTTAAAATTGTTGGTGCAAATACAATGATAATAGGAATAACACAAAGAGAAACTGAATAATACTTCTGAATATTATTACTTTAAAGAGAGAAATTATACAACACTATTTGGACTGAGGCACGACACTTGCTCTCTTTAAAGAGATTCAAGCCCTTGGTTGGCTAAACTTTGTAACCGGTGCAGACCTTCTCTGACTTGTCTCCCCCAGGATACAACAGCTCAACAAGTATCGTCCAACAGATATAGTAATTACTCTGAATAGGCTATCAAGTAGGAGGATCCAAGAGGCTGATTCATTTCCAATTTTGATACCTCCACTCTTCACCTCCCCCTTGCGCACGTATCTAGCCTAATATCTAAGTCAATACATTTTAGCCCATTAATCACCACAATTAAAAAAAATAAAATGGTCTTTCTCCTTTTCAATGTGAGATTAAACATTTTCACTAACTTCTCATCTTCCATATTCACTCCCACATCTTTAAATTTATGTTATAAAATTTATTCATTTTACTTATTTAATATTAAAATGCTCCAACAGGTTCTTTCGAAGGGATACGATGGCACCGCTTGGTCGCTGCAGGGTAGAGATGGGAAGTAAGTGCTAGAAACTGTTTTTGAAAATTAAGTTTGATTGTTAGGGTTTACATTTGCTCAAATTAATAGACACTTCAAGCGTACTTGTGGAGGGGCTATGATTGGTTTAAGTTGTTGTAATCATCATGTTTTCCAAATTATTAGATCGATAGAGCTTAATATTTATAAATGATACATATGTAAATATTTATCTACAAATCAAAATTCAAATAAGAGATTTAATCAAAAATAGACGTTGTAATTAAATTAGGATTAATTAAGAAAAAACCAAGTCTAATTTAATCAAAGTTTGGCTACTCTATTCGAATAACGCAATGCCTTCTAATTATTTGGTTAAGTAACATGTAACGAAAAGCAAATTAAACCAATAGTAGAGCCCAAAGATGCACGAATTAGTAAAATTTTATATGTAAATTAAAGAAAACTTTTATTCATATACTGAAAAGGAAAATTAATAGTTATGAAACCACTTTGTAATT
The DNA here is from genome assembly GCA_030445155.1 of Quercus variabilis. Classification (NCBI taxonomy): domain Eukaryota; kingdom Viridiplantae; phylum Streptophyta; class Magnoliopsida; order Fagales; family Fagaceae; genus Quercus; species Quercus variabilis. Next base: position 30,559,098 of record CP129455.1, on the reverse strand, counting down.
TAGTAGAGTTTCAACTTTCACATAAAATAAATTAATGGTAAAATGCATTGTTAGTCCCTCAAATATCCCCTATTTAATTTTCTCCCTCAATTTTAAAACATTCAATTCTTTTATTTTTGAAATCTAGTTAAGAATTTAATTTTTTTTATCTATTTTTCTGTTTATGTGACCAATAGGATGTTGTGGAATCATGTTAGGACATATGTGATTCAATGTTAGGAATATATTTCAACATTTTATGTAATCAGCTAATCCTTTGGCAAAATGCGCTTTACTTATAATTAAGTAGATCTAGGATGTGTTTAATGCTTCAAGAAACAAAGTTTCAAGTTCAAGTGTTAAAACCATGCAAGTCTGTCCAAGAATCAAGTGAGAAAGTGCTAATTTTAAATCTCGACAGCTTGCATCTATCGAGGTTTAAAAGCTGCTGAAGTCCATGGCCCGACTGCTAGCTCAATAGATGGCTTTCTATCGAGATTTATGAAAAACAGATTTTCAGTTTTGATTTTCATCCAATCTATGACTATGTGTTTGGGCTTTCTTTTCTTACAACTCTAAACATATATAATGATTATTTTGAGGGTTGAAAAAGGTTGCACAGTTGCACAAGTTTAGAGTAAAGTCTTATTCATGCAAATTGTGACCAGAGATAGAATTTGCCCTTGTTCATCTTTCTCTTGAAGAAGCTATTGTGTTTGTACACCGTAGGATTTTATGACCAAGGAGCTTCTTGATTTTCATCGTCTGGATGAACTGAAGAACTTTGTAGCCAATATCCTTCTCAAGTTGGTGATCAAGTCGTGTACTGGGACCCATGCATCTATGGGTTAGTCACATACTAGGAGCCGTGCATTGAAAATGACAAATTGTCACTCCAGAACAAGTCCAATTGAGTATTGTGGTAAGGGTTCAACTATAGATTGGTATAAGGTACTGGGATTCCTTTACTTATAACTGCTTGTTTTGATAATAGTGGATTCTCAAGAGTGGTGACCTTAAAATCACCCGGTGAGGTTTTTGTCGTGTAGGTTTTCTCTATTCGTAAACAAATCACCGTGTCCATTTATTTTCCACTGCATACTTTAGATAATTGGTGATTTATTTGTGCTACCACGCACTTTACATATTAATTTGATTAATTAGTAAACTTGGCTAATTAATCAATTAATATATCACAAGGAGTCAATACATTCTTGACCTATCAATTGGTATCAGAGCAGGCACACTCTAATTAGGTTAATCTTTGTTGTGTGATCCATTGACCCCTGTTTGTTGTGAATAAAGGACAATTTCTTATTATACCTCATTTATTTGATGGCATTAACTATGCATATTGAAAAGTACGAATTAAAGCTTTCTTGCACTCTTTAGATGAGAAAGTGTGGTAAGATGTGGAAATAGGCTGGACCAAGCCTACAGAAGCGCCAGCCGACTGGGATGATGCTAAGATCAAGGCGGCAAACTTCAACAGCAGGACATTGAATGCTCTATTCAGTGTAGTCACGAATGAGGAATTCAAGAAGATATCCTTTGCTGAAACTGCTAAGGAAGCATGGACCATTCTCCAGACAACCTATGAAGGAACCAAGGCTATCAAGGATCAAGATGGAGGAAGATGAGTCGTTCAATGAGTTCTATGCCAAGCTCAAGGACATAGTGAACTCAGCTTTTAATCTAAACCATTCTAGAACCCAAGATTTTGAGAAAGGTGCTTAGATCTCTACCTGAGGGATTTCATGCCAAGATCACCATGATTGAGGAATCAAAGGATATTGACAAAACTTCTTTGACAGAGTTGGTTGGCAATCTGCAGACCTATGAGTTGGGTTTGACAAGGATAGGGAAATCGAGCAAAAGCAAGAGTATGGCATTGAAAGCCAAGAGTAGTGATACTGATGAGTCTTCAAATGATGATGATTCTAAAATGAAGTCCTACATTACAAGGCAATTCAAGAAGTTCATAAAGAATGCCAATGGGAAGGGCTTCAACAAGGGCCATAGGCAATCTAGTTCCTCACAGTTCAAGAGCCAAGATAAAGGGAAAAAGGATACAAGGGGTGGTGGTTAGTACACTATTCCCTCAGGACCAAAGTACTTTAGGTGTTAAGGTTTCGGTCACATGAAATAAGAGTGCCCTACATATCTCAAGACTATTAGGAAGAGCAAGGCACTTGCTACTACCTTAAGTGACATTGAGCCTAAGGATGACTCTGATAATGAGGATGATGGAATCCTAAATGCCTTCACTACCACTGTAAATCTTACTAAAGGGATTGTTGAAAATGTGGATGAAGAAAAGGACTTGGTGGAATCTAAATTTGAAAAAATGGATGAACAAGATGACATACACACAGCCTATGCAAAGTTATACAAGGTCTCCGAAAAGCATGAGAAGTTGTATAAGTTGGCCACCAAGAAGCTTCGTGATGTGGAGCTTGAGCGAGAAGAAATCTCCACAAAGTTTAATGAAGCCAATCAAACTATTGGAGCACTAATATTTGAGAATAATTTCTTGGCTGAGAAGACTAAGAAGCTTGAGGCAGAACTATTCCAAGTCAAAGCTCAATCGGAAAGGACTTCAAGTGCTAAGCTCAATGAGATGCTCACTCTTCAGAAAGACGCTTCCGATTAAACTGGATTAGAGTATGATTTCTCTTCCCCTAATATTGCTTCGACTAGTTCTATTGTTTTTGTTCCTTCTGCTAATAATGTTGAAATTGAGACCAATGATGTTAAGAATAAATTAGCTAGTGAAAACATAGACAAAGGGTAAATATATCTTAGGAGCACACCCTAAGGTTGATAAGAAAGAGGTCACCCTAGGGCTAAGAAAGGAAATACTCAAAACCCCAAATAGAAAAAAGCAACATTTTTGTCATCACTGTGGTGCAGCTGAACATAGTCAACCTAATTGCTATAAGTAGTTAGCCACTCAATAGTACAACAGCATGATCGCGTCGGGAAACCAGAATCAGCTTCCATACTCTTTTGCTCCTCTTGGGGATCTTCTCAATGTTTTCATGTTCCTTTCAAACTTGAACGGTTTTAATTCTTCCCCCTCACTACCAGAACAAAGGTTTGTTAAACGAAAAGGTTCTTCCAAGGTGTGGAAGGAAAAAAGCTCCAAGTGATTTAGTCACTTATTCTCTCTCATCTTCTGGTTTTTGTTGTTGCATTACTTGTGTGTTTTGCTTTTATATTTTAAGTCAGTCTAGTTTATGCATTGCTTTGTTTAACATGTTTTTGTTTGTTTCTTTTCAATTTTGCTCTAATTTGTTTTCCATAAAATTAAAAAAAATAATAAAAAATTCAAAAATACAAAAACAGTGTATGTTTGTGTACATTTATACTTGTGTACCTTGGATGGCCATTAAAACAAAGTTTTCTAAACTTTGTATCTTCTGTAGCTTAGATGAGTATCTCTGTGCACAACTAAGCAAGTAAGCTTTATGGCTCGTGTTTGTGATGAGTAAGGTTAAGTGATCTCTTGTACTTAACACTCGTATCACTCTTTTTTATGGGAATGACTAAAAAATCCTAAAAGAAAGGCATAAATAACCATCTCACCACTGTTGCCTGCCAATCATGAAATGGTATTTATATGCTTCAGCATAGTAAAAGTGGAATGTCAAATGCTTAACATCATTGGGTATTTCTTTTCTATCTCATATATGCCCATGCATGGTTTGCTCAAAAGAAAAATATGCAAAGAAAAATAAAAGCAAAAAGATCAAAATGTTTTATATATAATTGCAAGCGTGTATTCTAGGAGATATGGGAGTTATAGGATGTACCTCGAAGGTGATAGTCTCTGTCAAACAGTTATGATTGTTTGTGAGTTAAAGTGATTTTCTCATACCTCAAATCGTTATAAAACGTAAACACTTATGCAATCTTGCGATGTTTTTCAACACACAACACACAATATTCTTTGCTACTTTTGATACATGTGTAGGTACAATGTGATTTGGCCATCACAAGAGATACATGTGTTAATGTATGCTCACTAAACTGTATTAACTTGTTTTTGAAATATAAAATTGGTTAGACTTGTTTAGTGAGTGTGTGTGTTTTGGGATCTATGTACTTAACATTTTTCTTATTGAGAGATGTTTTTGAGAGATTAAAATGTTGTTTGGATCCTTGGTTGAGTTTTATGTTTGATTAATTCATGTCTGTGTTTTTCTCTTCTTGAAAAACTATTTTTGAGCAATCTCGATAGCTCCTCGACACCTCTCGACAGCTAGACTATCTATTGAGCTCTTCAGCTTCTTTTTATACATGTGCAGGTACAATGTGATTTGGCCATCACAATGAATACATGTGTTAATGTATGCTCACTAAACTGGCTTAACTTGTTTTTGAAATATAAAATTGGTTAGACTTGTTTAGTGAGTGTGTGTGTGTGTTTTGGGATCTATGTACTTAACATTTTTCTTGTTGAGAGATGTTTTTGAGAGATTAAAATGTTGTTTGGATCTTTAGTTGAGTTGCATGTTTGATTGATTCATGTCTGTGTTTTTCTCTTCTTGAAAAACTGTTTTTAAGCAATCTCGGTAGCTCCTCAACACATCTCGCAATCTCAATAGCTTCTTCATAGCTCCTTGATCCATCAAGAAAGTTTATGTCTCCTCGATAGATGCTCAATAGCTCCTTGATCCACCAAGCCCTTTTTGCTGTGGACACCTCTAGATAGCTGCTCGATAGATGCATCTGTCAAAGTTTAAACCTCGACACCTCTCGATTTGTCAAGATTTAAGAGGTTCTATATATAAGATCCACGCAATTTCAGGATTCATTTCTCTCGATCTCTCTCGACTCCTGTTCACTCTTCATCTCCCAAAACCTCTCTCTCTCACTTCAAACTTCTTTCCCAAGAGTTTTTCAGCCTAAAGACCATCTTCTTTCATCTAGTATGATCCTTTTCACTATTCTTCATGCATTTGACCTAAATTTTTGGGATTTTTGAAAAATTTTGGGTTTTTCAAAATTGATGGAGTTTTTGTGAAATTTTTGGGATATGCTTTGTGAAAATGGCTTTAAATCATCATGCATTGTATCACATTTGCATTATAACAATGTTTCATGCATTTTAGATGCATGTTTACTTTGTTGAAATGATTATGTACTGGTAGGATTGGATTAGGCTAAGCCCATAATGTTTTTTCTATTGCATATCACATGCTCATGCATTTTCATGCATACGTACCTTACATTCTCTATATTCTTATATATTAATTGTGATTGGTGCTTTTCTACGTCTCTCTTTCTCCCTCTCTTCTTCTTTTGGTTAGCTGTTCTATGCACCTAAACGAAAAACAACTCCGTCTCGGAACCCTCTTTGTTCTGGGGCATCCTTTTCTTCTAATCCCACTCCCTCTCATGTTTGATTCCATGATGATAAAGCTCGACAGGACTTTTTAGAGAACTTTTCTAGACGAGACATTCATTCAGAATGCCAGGTCATTTTGTCAGACTTCTCCGACACTGACCTACCCACTGTCATTCACAGTAGGGGTTGGGAGTCACTGTGTGACATCCCGATCAATTTTCCACCTGTGATCATACAAGAGTTCTACTCCAACATGCATGGATTTGATTATTTAGTACCTCTCTTTGTCACTCGCGTTTGAGGTATACGTATTGTGGTCACACCGGATATTGTATCCAAGGTGTTCCATGTTCTAATTAGGGTGATCATCAGTTCACTCCTTGTTCAGCATTTGCTAAAGGTCCTAGGTTCATTAATATGGTTTTGACTTTTGTTTTGCATCCTTTATCTCAATATAACTCCATTATAGAGCCCCATGCTCGATTTTTGCTTTCCCTTTTAGAGTAACCTACTATAGATTTTCCTTCTCATTTCATTCTTTCCCTCATAGATGTATATAGGGATATGGTGACCCGTGATAAGCTTATCTTCCTTTTAGCTATCACGAGGATTCTACGCCACTTTTCTATCCCCTTTCCTGTTTCTGACCACTTCCATAGACGGTGCTACCGTTAAACGGAGCAAGGCCCAGTTACATTCTAGGCGGTCCGGGACAGCAATTCCTCCAGCTTCTACAACTCCATCCACATCTGCTCCCTTTTCTTTTACAAGCGAAGTGACTCTTGAGGACATCATAGCACAGCTTGTGTGCATGGATGCTCACCTTAACACTCTCAGTGATGAGTTATGTCAGGTGACCGTGTTAGTCATATTGCACGACGACATGCTGTCATGGGTGGCTTCATTGCTTCTCTTCTCCCTACTCTTGAGGCTTCTAAGGATGAGGACGGTGATGTTGTTGCTTCTGATACTAATGAGGATGATGGTGCTAGCTCTTCCAGTGCTGATAAGATGTCTCCTTGATATACTTACCCTTTGCCATTCATGACAAAAAGGGGGAGTAGTTTTAGATATGAAAGTAGTCATGCTCATAAGGGGAGGGTTAGTATAGGAGATTTTTGTTAAGGGGAGTGTTCATATTTTGAGGGATGTAATGAGGACTTCATGTATCTTTTTCTTTTCTCTCTATCTTAGATACATTGTTCATGTACCTTAGATCTTGTGATCATGTTGTGATAGCAAACCTTGTACTTGTTGATATATATACATTTGAGGTTGTTATTACAATTCTTTCACCTATCTTTACATGTTGTTTCTTTTCTCTCTTTATGCACATGCTTCTTATATACTGTATGCAATCTTTTATTTCTGTTTCACACTAAGATGCCTTCATGAGTTTTGTTTAAGTGTTTTAGAAATACAGGTTGTCAAAGTCTTGCCATGAACTGTCTTCTTGCAAAGTTTTTCAAGAGTTTATGTTAGGATAGATTTTACTGTACTTAACAAGTGAGTATGAGTTGAGTGATTTATGACTTTTCTCATATGTTCATTTGTTTGTTGTGGTTTTGTCACGGATTGCCAAAGGGAGAGATTGTTAGGACATATATGATTCAATGCTAGGAACATATGTCAACATTTTATGAAATTGGCTAATCCTTTGACAAAACACACTTTACTTGTAATTGGGTAGATCTAGGATGTGTTCAATGCTTCAAGAAACAAGGTTTCAAGTTCAAGTGTTAAAGCTATGCAAATCTATCCAAGAATCAAGTGAGAAAGTGCTAATTTTAAATCTTGACAGCTAGCACTATCAAGGTTTAAAAGCTGCTGAAGCCTGTGGCTCGGCAACTATCTATCGAGATTTATGAAAAACAAATTTTTAGTTATGATTTTCATCCAATCCGTGAGTATGTGTTTGGGCTTTCTTTTCTCACAGCCCTAAACATATATAAGGATTATTTTGAAGGCCGAAAAAGGTTGCACAATTGCACAAGTTTAGAGCAAAGTCTTGTTCATACAAATTATAACCGGAGGCAGAATTTGCCCTAGTTCATCTTTCTTTTGAAGTAGTTACTGTGTTTGCACACCGTAGGGTTTTGTGACCAATGAGCTTCTTAATTTTCATCGTCTAGACAAACTAAAGAATTTTGCAGCCAACATCCTTCTTAAGTTGGTGATCAAGTCGTGTACTTGTATCCGTGCATCTATTGGTTAGTCACGTACTGGGGCTGTCATTGAAAATGAGAGATTGTCACTACAGAACAAGTCCAATTAGTTATTGGGGTAAGGGTTCAACTGTAGGTTGGTATAAGGTACTAGGATTCCTTTACTTGTAACTGCTTGTTTTGATAATAGTAGATTCTCAAGAGTAGTGACCTTAAAGTCGAACAAACTCCATATTTAAGGGGCTTAAAAATTGAACAAAATTGCAAGTAAAGGATGGAAAAGAATAAAGGGATAGAAAATAAATGGAAAAACTAACTTGTTACAAATTAAATTTTGAAAAAAAACATTAAACATTTTAAAATTGGAAGACCATTATTTAATAGAAAACCATGTTTGATGCTCTAACTATTAGGTTCTAAAGATTTAGGTTTTTAGGCAATGCTATTTCAAGGTTCAAGTCCAACTAATTGCAAAAAAAGTAAGTGTTGTTCCGTCTTGCTCGACCGATCGAGAATTAGGCTCGATCGATTGAAAATCGCAAGCACGGTTGTTTTTCAAGAATTTTTGAACAGGTTAAGCCTGCGAAAACATTTAGGGCTTCATCTAAACTTCTTCACATATAAAAGGGAAACCCTAGCCAAGTTTTGAAGACTTTGGAGAGACTCATGTGTTACTCTTTGTAAGATCTAAAAGGTTTTGTATCTCTAACTACACAAGAATCTACCAGAGCAAGAACTACAATCAAGCGTTGGTAGAATATAGTTGTTGCATCAAGATCATTACTGAATGTGATCTGAAACTTTTAAGTGGGATCTCGAAGTCACAAGCAAGGCAGCTTATGTTGGTGTAAATCCTAGAAGAGAAGGAGTCTGTGGATTCAGAGTTTACATGTGGTCGTGTCAATAAGATACTACATGAGGTAGTAATAGATTTAGAGTTAAATCTGATTGTAAAAACTTCAATTCTCTTATAGTGGATTTGTTTACCTTGAGGATAGCTAGGTCAAATCATCTCCAGGTTTTAACCTTAAAATAGTTCATTTCATCGGTTTTCCAAAGTCATCATATCGTGTATTATTTACTTTTCCACATCTTTGCATGATATGATTTATTGTTGTTTAACCTAGATCTGAATAATTAATCTAAGTAATCTCTTGGTTAATATATTAGGTTAAATAATCTAGTTTTAGGGGTCTAAACGAACAAAGAAGTGGTATCAAAGCAAATTAGCTCTTGTTTATAGGTTTCTTAGCATAGAGTTGATCCTTGACCCCTGCTGTCATGGATTCTTTGTCTCATTTCTTGAAAGCAACTAGGATGAGAATTAAATCTATTTCTTCTTGAACTATATGGCTTTTTAAATGTGCTAATCCTATCCTTGAATATTTACGTATAACTACTTCTTGCAATAATCATATTTGTTATATTGCTTTAATTGCCTTAAAGGCATGTGAAACTTGTCTTTGGTTAGTGATTGTTCCAAGCACATGACAGGTAATAAAGCTTTGTTCAAGAATCTTTTTGAAGGACAGATTGGTACTGTCACCTTTAGAGATGGAAGCAAATCAATCATCCGAGGTATTGGAATAATAGACATTCTAGGGCTACCTGTGTTTGAAGATGCGTAATTCGTGGATGGGTTGAAGGCGAACCTGTAGAGTATCAATCAAATTTGTGAAAATTGGCTGAATGTGTTGTTCACTAAGTATGAATGTGAGATACTTGATGATGGAGGTGACTGCATATGTGTTGTGAACGGTTTTTAGACCCCTTAACACAACCGGATTAACCTAGTTAATTAGCCAAGTGATTAACTTAGTCAAATCATGCAAATTTAGGTTATCACAATCAAACAATCATATCAAATATATAGCAGCGGAAATATAAATAACACAAAGATATGATGACCTAGGAAAACCAAACTGGTAAAAAATCTAGGGCGGATTTAACCTAGCTATCCTCAAGGTAAACTTAAATCCACTATCTTGAAAGAATCAAAGTTCATACAATAAGACTTACAAGCCCCCACGCTCGACTTCTTATTGCTACCCACTAGTAGAACTTACTGATACGACCACGTGCAAGCTCCGAACCCACGGACTCCTTCTTTCTTGGATTCTCCAGCAAATACGAGCACACCCACTTGTATATCTTCAAGCTCTTATAGAAACAATTGAATGATCATCAAGGTCTTGAAGAAATCTCCTCTCGATAATCCTAAGCTTGTGTGAAGGAAAGCTCCTCACAGATCTCATAAGAGATTCACACAAACAGCAATATGAGCAATCTCTAAAATGTGGCTAGGGTTTACCTTATATACCTAGGGTAAAAACATAAAACCCTAAACGTTTTAGGAATTAGGGCTGAGTTGGAAATTTTGCAGAAAAAATGCATTTGCTCGATTTTCGATTGATCGAGCCTAAGCTTCGATCAATCGAGCCAAGACGAGATGCACAGTGAATTTTGCATCAGCTCGATTCCAACTTTACATAAACAACACTACTTTGAGCAAATCTAAACAAGACTAAATAACTTGTTTTGATCATAGTTTACCAACAATACACATTAGAGTTTTAAATACATTAAATCCTAAATCTTTAGAACCTAACAAATTCCCCCTTTGGCAATCCGTGACAAAACACAACTAAAAACTCAAAGTTTACAAAATAGAGCCCTTTACATAACAAATCCAATCCTAACTACTATCCATCAGTTGCAAATGTAGACAGCAGCTCAATTGAATCAACATGTATTTCCTGAAATACTTAACAAACGCATAAACACATGTGTGGAAAATACAAGTAAACAAAATAAATTCTTGATTTCACCAAAACACAAAATAAAGACATATATCAAATGAAAAATCAACAAAAATAAGTCAATAAGCAATGAAACAAGAAACAAAAAAAAAAAAAAAAAAAGTATCTCCCCCTAACATGAATAGCCCAACAAAAAAAAAAAACATCTAAGGCCCAAAGAATGTAAATACAAGATGCAGCTCCTAGATATAATCTAATCACCATAGGCTCCAAAGAAACAAAAACTCCCCTATCGACAAAAACTCTCCAGGCTACACAAAATGCTACTCCCCCTTTTTGTGACAGAATGCCAAAGGGCAATCATAGTCCATCATCAAAAGGAGGTGGCGTAGGAGATCGTCTGAAATGTGCCAACTCAGCACGCAAAGCACGAACCTCATCGAGCAAGTCCACCAAAACTTGTCCTTGAGCCGCCTGAACGGTTAAGACATGATCCAACATATGTTGAATGTCCGAATCATCTGAAGTAGTCAGTGGAGGAACATCGGCAGCAATAGCAGCACCAGGCACCTCGACCTGTGCATCACCTGTAGAAGAAGAAGGAAGGGGAACAGCACCAAAAGACTGAACACGAGGAGGACTCATATGTGTAGCCCTCAGACGAAGAAAAGAGGCACCTATGGGACCAGTAACATGTACGGGCTCAAATGCGGGGAAACCATCTAAACCTAAAAAAAACAAAATCCTATGAATGAAGTTAGGATAGACAAGAGTGTGACCAACAGCGCTACTCCTATGAATCTCGTTCAAAGAACAAAGAAACAGATGAGAAAAAGAAATAGAAGCACTAGAGACAAGGGCATATAAAAACAAACATCGCTCAATAGGGATGGTGTGGACGTGGCAAGAGAGGTTCGAATAGAACTCTCTAATCAGGGAGGTCGGAGGTGGATGATCTATCCCCAACAAGGACAACCAACCTCGACTCTCAAAGTTTGCCCTAATGGCAGGATCTAACTCATCTAGCAGCACAGAACGCTTAACCCAAATTTTCCTCTTACTGTTCAGCTTATCAAAGGCCTCTCTGCTTTTGGCATCCTTAAATAACTCACTCCTAGAGGGTGACTCAAAAAAAGACGAGAGAGTCCTATAGGCTCTAGTTTTCCTAGGCATAGTGCTAAGGAAAGGACAAGGACACACAGTAGAACCAAGAAAAACAAAAAGGAAAAACTAAGGGCAGACTGCAAGTTAGTGCTTGCTCACTCCCAAGTGCAGGAGATTGTAGTAATATAATTCTTGGAGTACCAAGGTCGAACCACAAAGAGCAGGGTAAATTCAAAGACAATTTAATTAAATAACAATTTGGGTAAAGAAGAAAAGTAATTTTTCTTGGTAATTGTTAACAAGAATAATAATAAAAACTTATTTAAATCAATAATGTAAATACCAGGACATCAATGTGTTTCCCTATATTGATATGAAATTCTTTGTGATCTAAGAAATTATATATTTCATAATTGATTGTTCTTATACAATTAAAAACTTATGATTCGATTGAACTGAGACAATTCCAGAACGCATGATAACCTCGATTAATAATGCGATTAGAAAAGTTTTCAGAAAAACCCATTCACTTTAAAACCTGATTTCTATTTGAAACTATTAGAAATTCATCTAAACAATAAGAAAAACATGATTGAACTTATTGAAATCATGGAAGAACTAATACATCAAAAGAAATCTAATTGAACAATCAAATATGTCGTTGATAAAATCTTAGAAAGAATCACATTAAATATTAATACCATATAAAAGAAACATAACCCCTAGCCCTAGCAAAGAGTTTAGGCTGCCATTAGAGAAAGGAAAATACAAGTTTTTCTCTGCCCAAAATTCTTTCTCACAGCCTCCCTTCCAAACCCTAATGTCTAAGTGTCCAAAGAAAATAAAACTTTTACTATTTTAATTTCCATCCAAGTTTACAGCAGTAACTTGTGAATTAATTTCGACAGGTTGAGAATTTGGAAAAACTCAAAACTGGAAAGTTGTAGATGTTTAGTCACGGTTCCAACCCATCTGGCCTTGTGTCAATTGGATTTTTGAGGAGAGAGATATGTCCAAAATACTAATCAGTGCTCAAATTAGATTTTTCCTTTTCAGATTCTACCTCTTTGATTTCTTTCCTTATTTAAAGCTTCCAATCATGGTAGACGATCCAAGCACTCCAGCTGCACCTCCTTAGACATTTAAGCATGGTCCTTTAGCTCCACTTTAATTCTAGTTTGGCCTTCATTCTCTCACAAATTCTTGTAAACTTATCTTTCTCATATGATTTCCTGAAAGTAGAAAATTACACACAATGAATAGCATGTTATTCAAGGAATTATGTAAAGATAAATAATAGGGACTATTGCAAATCATGACTTAATTATACAAATTAAGTATAGTAATAAGGAGATAACGCCCACATAAATATATAACAAGTACACATTTTAAGGTGTTATTGGTTAGCACAAAACAGATATAGATCAAAATATCTATATGATGCATGAACAATTTAAATGTCATGATGCATGCTCTAATGCAGTGAAACTAGGTTCAATTTAAGTTCAAATTCACAAGATTGGCTTGAGTATAGAGTTTCTAACAAAAACCCCCCAAAAATTTGAAAACCACTTGTATGTTTTTAAAGAAAATTGACCAATTGATCATCACACAAGTTAGAAAATAGATTAGAATGATCAATTACATCAATCCAACAAGCTAATTTCATCAATTTTAACCCAATTGAACAAAAACCCCAAATCAAATTAATTCAAACCCTAGAAAATCCAATTTCTCATAAACCACAAAATTGATCAAATTAAACATCATAGATCATGTTTATAACATCCAAGGAACAAAACCCAATGATCAATTTCAGAAAATATGGCTTAAATCATCAAAAACCCCAAATATGCATAGGTTTAAAATCCCCAAATTAAAATGCATGAAAAATGCATGAAATGTGAAAATAAAAGCAAAAAGAAGGGTAAAGGAGTCTTACCAGTATTGGGAGAGAGAAACCTTGCAAAAAGAATGATAAAAAATGATAAAAATCTAAGGTGTAGACAAGTCCGAATCGGAGAGAGAGAGAGAAAAGCTTAGAAACTTTTGAAAAAGTGAGTTTGAAAAGGTCAAGATCTGATTTTAAAAAAACTTGATTCACGATTTTCGATTGATCGAAACAAATAGAGGCTCACCTAAAATTTTAAGCGCAATTTCGATTGATCGAAAAACAGACTGGATCAATCGAAATTCTGGAAAAAGCACAGATTTGAAAAAACTCAGCAATTTTTGTGAATTCACTCCTTAAAGAATTAAAAAAATTGAAATAAATGCATGAGTATGAGAAGAAATGAGTTTCAAAAGCCTAAGATTTTAAACCCAGTTTTCCAAAATTAAGATTTTCAAACCAGCTCCCTTTGAATTCTCAAGCAACAACTCTGTTTTGTATAAAACTCAAAGTATTTTCAAACTTGGTTGATCAGACCAAAAACATGCACAATGACATGTACAAAGTTTAGCAAAGAGTAACTTGTGCAGTATGTGTAACTAACAAAAACTTAAGATACATGTGAGGTGATATGTGAATAGAGATCAACCACAAAGTCTACAAATTTCATCACATAGAATTTAAAAAAGACTATCACCTAAAGAGTTACATCATATAACTCCCACATCTCCTAGAACATAAGCTTGCAATCCTGTAAGTTTCTTAAATTTTTGCCTCATAATATACACACCAATTTTAATTTATTCAGAAACTTATTAAAAAGCCAAGATTTATACACACAGATTTTAATTATGTGATTTGGCATCAAACCTAATAGTACACACCGATTTTAAGCATTAAGCAATTAAACCAATACTACACCTTATATTCTTTTTGTGCATGTGCTACACTTTCTCGAGTACAGAATCTTAGGATATGCACTAAGATGTTCATGATTGGCTAGTGAACAGTGGTGAGATGGTTATTTATGCATTTCCCAAAAGGTTCAAGTCCGATAGTCAAAGACATATGACTTCAAGATCAAGACAAAATGATTAAACACCATAAACATCTTTCACACACAACGTGCACTACAAAGCTTCAGCTAGTAAAGTGCAACAAATAAGCTCATCAAAGCCAAACAAGGTACAAAGACATCTTATGTGAAAATAAATTGACCAATCTTGTTTTCAAAAACCAAGAAAATAAATACAAAACACAAATTGCTTTCCTTTTTCTCCCTTTTTTTATTTTTTATTTTTTTTTTTGAAAAGAAGAAATAAAAGCAAACCTAGAATGAAATACATGAATGTTATGCAATGCAAATCCTAGAAACAAAAAGATAAAGGAAACCAAAGAACAAAGGTCACAAAAGATAGAGCAAAGAAGTATAAGGACCATGTCAGAAAGACTCAATTAGATCGAGCATTTTGCATCCAAAACCTCTTAGATGCATTACGAGCATTGGAGTTCATATTCACATTAGAGTAATTTCCAACTCCAGGATTGGAATAAAGGTTTAGAGCCTTTACCAATTCACTAATAAGTGCCATAGGATCTTGTGCTTGAGGCACAGGCACTTTCGGCTTATTTGCTCGCTTAGCTACTTGCAGCTTATAACAATTTGGATGAATGTGTCCAGACTTTCCACAAAAACGAAAAACTCAAACAGGTTTACCATGCATCTTGTCCTTAGTAAGGGTAGACTCCTTAGGTTTAGACTCTTTCAGATCCACCCTAATCTTTCTAGAAGGTGTGACCTCTACAGGTTTAGCAGTCTCACTCACAACCTCACTCATAGGGGGTTCAAACGAAGAAGAATGAACAAAGTTTGTGGAATTTGGTGCAATCACAGAGATGCTTTCAACATAACCTAATCCAGATTTGTCAGTAGGAGCCTTTTCAACACTTAGCATTTGATCAAGTTTAGAACTAGCAGATCTAGCAACAGATAAATCATATTCCAAAGATTTAACTTTAACAAGCAAGAGCATATTCTCAGTTTTCACATTGTTCAAAAGATCATTAGCATCAACTAAATTAGCAAGCAAATTTTTCTTTTCAAGCTTAAGAAAAGCAATTTTCTTTAAGCCTAATTCAACATTCATGGCATCCTTTGTAGCAACTTTACAAAGTTTATTGTAGGCTTCTTAAAGATCTGCATCCTCAGAGAGTTCTCCATCAGAAGGATTCTCTTCAATAGATACACTTTCATTGACTACAACAATAGTAGTGAAAGCAATGAAGTTTCCCTCCTCATCACATCCGGACTCATCATCAGAAACTTCATTATCACTAAGGGTTACAACCATAGCCTTCCCCTTAGACCTCAAGTATGTGGGACATTCAAATTTCATGTGACCATACCCTTGACATCCAAAACACTAAGTACCCATAGAGTTGTTTGAAGATTGACCAACTTTTTCTCTAGGTTTTTCATTGTTATTAACCTTAGTGGGATCATTCTTCCTAAAGTTTCTAAGTTCAGCAGTGTTTGTACCTCTTACCTTTCTATTACTATTCCTAAGAAAGTTTCTAAAGTTCTTGGCAAGGTAAGCAATCTCTATAATAGAGAGCCCATCGTTAAATCCACCAATATCAACATCATCAACTGACTTAAAAGCCATTGACTTGGATTTGTTAGTTTTGGGTAGGTCAAACTCATAAGACTAAAGAGATCCTACAAGTTCATCAATAGCGATGGAGTTCACATCCTTGCTCTCAGTAATGACAGTTACTTTGGGTCTAAAGTCCTCAGTCAAAGATCTAAGAATCTTCCTAACAATTTTAGGTTGATCATAGATTTCACCCAGATTATATGCAGAATTAACAATGTCATTTAGTTTAGCGTAGAATTCATCAAAAAATTCATCATCAGACATCCTAATGCTTTCAAATCTAGACGTTAACTGCTGCAACTTATTAATTTTAACTGCTTTAGTGCCTTCATGCATAGTCTGGAGGATTTTCCATGCAGTGTGAGCAACCTCAACATTAGAGACTCTCTTAAATTCCTCCATAGAAACAGCATTAAATATGGCATTCATAGCTTTACTGTTGAACCCAACTGCTTCTTTTTGAGAAGTTTGCCACTCGCTCACAGGAGTAGTGGGCTTCTCCTATCCGTATTCAACGAAGTTCCAAACTCTCTCATCAATAGATTTTAGGAATGCTTTCATTCTTACTTTCCAATAAGCATAATTATTCCTATCAAAGTGAGGAGGAATAACCAAAGAGTGTCCGTGTTCCATAACAACAGGAGTCAAGGATCAGCTCAAAGATCAAAAGATCTACAACAAGAGAGCTACCTACTCTGATACCACATGAACAGTTTTTAGACCCCTTAATACAACTAGATTAACCTAGTTAATTAACCAAGTGATTAACTTAGTCAAATTATGCAAAATTAGGTTATCACAATCAAAAAATCATATCAAATATATAGCAACAGAAATATAAATAACACAAAGATATGATGACCTAGAAAAACCAAACCAGTAAAAAACTTGGGGAGGATTTAACCTAGCTATCCTCAAGGTAAACTTGAATCCACTATCTTGAAAGAATCGAAATTCATACAATAAGACTTACAAGCCCCATGCTCGACTTCTTATTGCTACCTACCAGTAGAACTTACTGACACGACCACGTGTAAGCTCTGAGACCACGGACTCCTTCTTTATTAGATTCTCCAACAAATACAAGCACACCCGCTTGTGTATCTTTAAACTCTTATGGCAACAACTTAATGATCATCAAGGTCTTGAAGAAATCTCCTTTGGATAATCCTAACCTTGTGTGAAGGAAAGCTCCTCATAGATCTCATAAGAGATTCATACAAACAGCAATATGAGCAACCTCTAAAACGTGGCTAGGGTTTACCTTATATACCTAGGGCAAAAACATAAAACCCTAAACATTTTAGGAATTAGGGCTGAGTTAGAAATTCTACAAAAAAAATGCATCTGCCCAATTTTTGATTGATCGAGCCTAAGCTTCGATCAATCGAGTCAAGCCGAGATGCACAGTGAATTCTACATCAACTCAACATAAACAACACTACTTTGAGCAAATCTAAACAAGACTAAATAACTTGTTTTGATCATGGTTTGCCAACAATACACATTTGAGTTCTAAATATATGAAATCCTAAGTCTTTAGAACCTAACATGTTGGAATAAGGACAACTAATAATTGTTACGGTATAACACCAAGCATAAATCGTAAGTGTTATAGTGTAAAAATTAATTAGGTGGATTTATGGCATCAACGACTAGGACATGCAAGTCACAAGCAAATAGAAAAAATCTCCAAGTGTGAGGCAGTTCTCAGGCTATCAAAGTTTGAAAAGATAGAGAAAAGTATCTGTGGACCATGTCAATTTGAAAAGCTAGGCATCCATCAATCAATGAAGTTCAGACATCTAGACCTTTGGAGTTACTGCATATTGATCTTATGGGTCCTGCCAGAGTTCAAAGCTTAGGTGGAATGAAGTACATCCTTGTTATGATGGATGATTTAACAAGATATACATGGGTCGTTCTTCTAAAAGATAAGTCAGAAGCTGCTTACAAGATGATTCGTTTGTGCAAGAAGTTGTAAGTAGAGAAGAATATCCTAATTGCTCGGATCAAAAGTGATCATGGAAGAGAATTTGAGAACTCTAAACTCATATCATTTCGCAATGATCAAGGGAAAAAGCAAGAATTCTCTACACCCAAGACACCTCAGCAAAATGGGGTTGTGGAAAGAAAGAATAGAATAATTCAAGAGATGGCTAAGGTCGTTGTAACGGCCCTGCTCCAATTGTGTAGATATTATCCGCTTTGGGTCCCATACCCCTCACAGTTTTGGTCTTTCCCAGGTTGCGTTGAAAAAAAGGCCTCTACACATTGAAGGAAGGTCATTCCTTATAAACACATTCTCATGTGCTTTTCTAGGCAATGTGGGATTCCATGGAATGCAAGACCCCCCTTTTTGGGTCACTACAATCCACCCCCCTTACGAGCACAAGGTTGCGTGGAACCCACAACTGGCTAAGGTCGCGTGTGGAACCCACACTTCCGGCTAAGGCATGGCTCTAATACCATCTGTACTGACCCCGCCCCAACTGTGTAGATATTGTCTGCTTTAGGTCCCATACCCCTCACGATTTTGTTCTTCCCCAAGTTGCGTTGGGGAAAAGGCCTCTATACATTGAAGGAAGGTCATTTCTTATAAACACATTCCCATGTGCTTTCCTAGGTGATGTGGGATTCCATGAAATGCAAGGCTCCCCTTTTTGGGTCACTACAATTCACCCCCCTTTATTTCCCATTACAGATACATTAAAGGGATTACTAGAGTAGAAATTCTTGGGAGACAACAGTTACGAACTATTTTTGTAGAACTGAGGATTTTATTATTATTTTATAGCATTAAACATTGTCTTGGAGAATTATTTTGAGGATGTTTTGTATTTGGTGAATTAGAGCTTTGACTTTTGTAATGAGATTCAAGGTTGCTAGTTTCTTTTATTTAATATTTTTATGGATTATTCAGATTAAATAGACTTTTATTACTTATGATTTTGGGTCGTTACAGATTGTAGTGACCCAAAAAGGGGGGGTCTTGCATTCCATGGAATCCCACATCACCTAGGGAAGCACATGAGAATGTGTTTATAAGGAATGACCTCCCTTCAATATGTAGAGGCTTTTTTCCCAGCACAACATGGGGAAGAACAAAACCGTGAGGGATATGGGTCTCAAAGTGGACAATATCTACACAGTTGGGGCGGGGTCATTACAGATGGTATCAAAGCCATGCCCTAGTCAAAAATGTGGGTCCCACACGCGAGAACGCGTGTGCTCGTAAGGGGGGTAGATTGTAGTGACCCAAAAAGGGGGGTCTTGCATTTCATGGAATCCCACATCGCCTAGGAAACCACATGAGAATGTATTTATAAGGAATGAACTTCCTTCAATGTGTAGATGCCTTTTCCCCAGTACAACCTAGGGAAGAACAAAACCATAAAGGGTATGGGTTCTAAAGCAGACAATATCTACACAGTTGGGGCGAGGTCATTACAGTCATGCTAAACAATAAAAGCACGCCAAATTCCTTTTGGGGAGAAGCTATAAACACTGCATGTCATACCTTGAATAGAGTGTACTTTCGTCCCGATACAAAGAAGTCCTCATATGAACTTTGGAGAGGAAAGAAACCGATAGTGAAATATTTCAAAGTTTTTGGCAGTGACTATTACATCCTTTAAGACCAAGAGAATCTAGAAAAATTTGATGCAAAAAGTGATAAAGGGTTCTTTCTTAGGTATTCTACATCAAGCAGAACATATAGGGTATATAATCTCAAAACGAAAACTATGATGGAATCTGCTAATGTGGTGATAAATGAGGAATAATGTGCTAAAACTCATGCTGAAGAGACTCAAAGGGCTCAAGAGAGAAATATAGAGGTTGAAGATGCTCTCCTTAAGGAGTATGTTGAAAAGTCTACTAATGAAGAACTGTTGATCCTGAATGATACTGTTTCAGAACTAACAACCCCGGTCAGAGAAACTCCACAGGAACATGATGAGTCAAGTACACCATCTAGGTAAACAAGTACAACAACTTCTTTGGTGAAAGTCCATCTGCTAGGGTCAAACTTAATGATCCTTCCACAAATATCTCGGAAAGTTTGAATGACAACATGAGACTGAGATCTAAAGCATTAAATGTCATTACACACTCATGTTACCTTTCTCAAGTGGAACCTAAGAAAGTCGATGAAGCTCTACAAGATGCTGATTGGATTAACTCAATGTATGAAGAACTCCATCAATTTATTTGAAATAATGTGTGGGAATTGGTTCTAAAACCCGAAGGAGTTAATGTAATTGGCACTAAATGGATCTTCAAAAACAAGTCTAATGAGCATGGAATGGTCATTAAATAAATCAAGACTTGTTGCACAAGGATACACTTAAGTGGAAGGAGTTGACTTTGATGAGACATTTGCACCTGTAGCTAGACTTGAGTCTATCCAGATACTTTTAGCCATTGCTTGTCACTTGAATTTCAAGCTGTATCAAACGGATGTCAAAAGTGCTTTCTTGAATGGGATGTTGCAAGAAGAAGTGTATGTAGAGCAGCCCAAAGGATTTATGGATCCTCATACGACTAATGATGTCTACAAACTGAAAAGGGCATTATATGGGCTTAAACAAGCTCCTTGAGGTTGGTATGATAGACTGGCCTCCTATCTCACAGAGAATGGATTCAAGAAAGGAAATGCTGATACTACTCTCTTCATTCGGAAGGATAAAAATCATTTTGTTGTAGCTCAAGTTTATGTTAATGATATTGTTTTTGGCTCTACTAATGATTTTCTTGCTAAATCTTTTGCAAATGAAATGAATAAGATGTTTGAGATGAGCATGGTAGGTGAACTTACCTACTTTTTGGGACTGTAAATAAAGGAAATGAACATAGGAATATACATCAACCAAGCAAAATATACTAGAAACCTTGTCAAGAGATTTGGACTCGAAAAGGCTGCACATGCTAGAAAACCAATGGCTACCAATACAAAACTAGGGAATGATCCATCAGGTCAGTCTGGTGACATCACTTTATATAGAAGTATGATTGGTAGTTTGTTGTATTTGACTGCTAGTCGACCTAATATAGCTTTCAGTGTTGGTGTGTGTGCTAGATTTCAATCTAATCCAAAAGAATCACATCTTAATGCTATAAAGATAGTAATCAAATATGTTAGTGGTACTTGTGATTTTGGACTGTTTTATATTAAAGAGTCAAATGTCTCGCTAGGTATTCTGATGCGAATTGTGCTAGTAATGCTAATGATAGGAAAATCAACAATGGAGGTGTTTTTATGTAGGAACCAATCTTGTTTCTTGGATAAGCTAAAAGCAAAATTCTGTCTCTCTATCAACTGCAAAAGCAGAATATATTACAGCTGGAAGTTGTTATTCATAACTTTTTTAGATGAAGAAGCTTTTAGGTGATTATGGTCTATCACAGGAAACTATGGTTGTCTACTGTGATAATTCTAGTGCAATTGATATCCCTAAGAATCTGGCACAACATTCTAAGACTAAACACATAGAGATTAGATATCACTTCATTAGGGATCTTGTCAAAAGAAAGGTTGTTGCTCTTGAGGACATTCCTATTGAGTGTTAGAATGCAGACGTCATTACCAAACCACTTGATAGGAGTAAGTTTGAGTCTCTTCATCAAGTGATTGGTGTGATCACATGTCCCTAATTACCTATGAGTTTCATGGTCCTTATGTCAATTCTTTCTATCTCCTATGACCAAAATTGTTTTCCTTTAGGGTTTGCATTTGCATAACTTCCATACATTGCATTCTAGGTTTGTTTCGGTTGTTTTTCATTTTTTTTAATAGAAAATCAGAAAACAAAAAGAGGGGGGGGGGGATTTTGTATTATACATCTTCAAGATGTGTAATTAAGGTTGGCCTATGAAATTTACATTTTGTGACTATGTACCTTGTTTAGCTTTGATGAGCTTTATTTTTCTGCACTTTGCTAGTTTGTGCTATGTAGTGCTTATATTGTGTTATGGTTTTTAATCACATGCTCTTGATTTTGAAGTCACATTCTTTTGATTTTAAGCACTAAAAAATCCTAGGTGAAAAGCATAAATAATCATCTCACCACTGTTATTTGCCAATCATGAACACCTGTGTACAAATTATAAAAGTCGTGCTCGGTAAGATGTAGCACTTACACAGCAAAATACTTAAGGTGTTACTGTACAATAGATAAAAGAAGCAAAAAGAAAAATGAAAAATAAAGATAAATATGCTTCAAAAGAAAAAGAAAAAGAAAAAAAATATATGCATGGTTGCAAGCGTGTTTTCTAGGAGATGTGGAAGTTATATGATGTAACTCTTTAGGTGATGGTCACTTTCAAACTTATGTCATGAATAATGTAGAAACTGTACTTATTTTCTATTTACATATCACCTTGTAAGTGTCTCATACACTTACTAGTTGCACACACCACAAGCAAAACTTTGTTAAATTTGGTACATGTAATTGTGTGTTAAGTTTAGTGGTCATCCAAAATTAAACATCTTGACGTGTTTAATGCATTTTGGGGAGTGAGGAAAGAAAAGATTAAATAAATTTGATAAAGGTTGGATTTTTTTTTTTTTTTTAAAGTTTGGTTTTGAAAATCATTTAAAGTTATGAAAATACATGTCATATCATAAAAACTATTTTTCAAATGACTCTATAGAAAATTTTTCCAGAATTTTTCAAAATTTCTATTTCTTTAGAGTTCGACCGATCGAATCTATTTTTCGACCAATCAAAATGTGAAGAAGAAAATCAATTTTTCAGCTTAAAGTCTCGGGTCCCTTCGATTCCTTCCCGATTCCTTTCGACCAGTCGAACCTTTCTTCATGCACATTTCGATTCCTGTCCAATTTCTCTCGACCGATCAAATTTTGATTTTTAAAAACATATAGGAATCATATCTGATTTTTTCAAAAGTTCTTTGTCTTTCTCTCCAATTCCTCTCTCAATCCCTTCTCACAATTTTTTTTTTTTTTTTGGTCATTTTCGTGGTCAAAGTTTCAAAGGTTTCCTTCCTAATCCTAAGGTAAGAACTTTTGCCTCTTCTTTTTGATCATATCACATGTTTTCATGCAATATTTTAGGGATTTTTGCATTTTTAAAATTTTGGGGTTTTGATATTTTTGGGCTTTTTGATCAAAACTAAATCATGGGTTTTTGCTCATGCATCATATAAACATGATTCACATGCTTTAATTTCAAAAAAAAAATTGTGGTTGATTCAAATTTTCGAAATTAGGGTTCTAATGTTCTTGAGAGATTTGGGGATTTTGTGAAATTGGACAAAATTGACCTGTGTGATTGATAGATTGGGTGATTATAACATGTTTTATACTTGTTATGTAGTTCAATTGATCAATATGAAGTTTTTTATTTTTTTTAAATTAAGTTTTTCAAATTAGGGATTTTCTAAAATTCTTAAAATTTTTTCTCAATTTTCAAAATTATGATGTAAGTAGAATGTTTGAGAGCATTAGATCATGCATCATATGAATTCTAATATCATGCATCATATAGTTTTTCAAAATTGCATGTTATCTTATCTCTAACCCCGCTTAATGTAGTCTACCCTTGGTTTTTGTTGTGTTGTTTTGTTTCTATCCTTAGTCATGGCTCTTAAAGTTGGTAGGAAGTTTCAAACTAGAGCAAATAGGAATCCTAGTTCATCTTCTTTTGGTTCAGCTTATTTTGATAGAGTTAGGTTTCTCACTGATAAATGTAAAGGGACTTTGTGACCTTAACTAAATACAAGTCTATTTTGGGTGAAATGGAGATTATCTTGAGTGAGTTAGATCCATATATTCATAGGAACTGGGTTTCTTTGTGTGAGGTGTCTGATCCTCCTCCTGCAGCTTTGATTAGAGAGTTTTATTCAAATCTCTCTATTTATCCTGAAATGACGGGTGGTCATTATTTGACTTCCTAGATCAGAGGCCAAGAGTTTACCATAAATAAGCAAAGAAATTCTAAAGTTTTAGGAGTGCCTCTAGTTCGTAAACCCACATACCCATACACTGTTTTTCTTGTTGTTGATGACATGATGTCACTTCTTTGTGGTTGTCCTATTTCTTGGGTACTAAACTAGGAATCAATTCTTGTGAACTCACTGAGCTTAATTCTTTGTACTTAAGGATTTCTTGTTATAACTTCTATCCTATTTTTCATGTTCATACTGTTCCCATAGATAGATGTCCTTTTCTTTATGCTCTTGTTATTGATGGTTCTATGTGTTTTTCCTCTATGTTTATTCAAATGTTGATATCTATAGGAGTACTAGTAAAGCTCAAAAGTTGTTCTTCCCCATGTACATATAGAGGATTTTGAGGTTTCTAGGGTTGTTAGATTTTCCTCCCTTAGAGTTAGTTCACATCACTGCCCTCGTAGGAGCCAACTTTCTTAGACAGCGACAGGCACAAATGAAGAGTGCTAAGCCAAGCACTGGGACGTCAAAGAGATCACGAGGAGAAGTTTCTACTAAAGCTCCTACCTCTTGTACTATGTCTACTGCTAAGGAGACTTTTGTGGATCCGATTGTAGTTGTGGATCCTTCTGGTGGTGCTGAGGATGTAGACCCTACTGTTGCCCCTCCTCTCTGACTTTGTGCCATGATGCAGTCCTTCATGACTACACAGGCAACTCATGGATAGCTTCTGGATGAGCTATTAACAGAGGTTGCATCCTTGAGAGCAGATTTTGTGGAGTATAGGAGTGCTTTTCCACCTCATCCACCCTTTGATGTCTGACTTTGCCTTTGGCAATACGTAACAAAAAGGGGGTGCATGTTTTAGGACTTTTTCGTATTTAGAGCGAGTAGAGTTTTGACGTTTAGAGGGAGTTTGATGTATTTTCTTTATTTATTTTCTTTGGTTTTGATGTTTATATGTTTATGTATTTGATTCACAAACATTAATGTGCTTATTGGTTATGATAGTTGTTAATGATGAGGTTATTCATTATTAATGTGTTCTCTGTTTCTGATGGAAATAAAGATAAATGCAGCGGAAAATAAGTTTTAAATGGATCTACTTCATTCGATATTGATAACACGTACTAAGTAAATTTCAGAATTTGAGAACAAGAGATCGTACCTTGAAGCAGTGAATTTCAAAACAAAGATTGAAGCACTTAGGACTACTTTTAATCTTCACTCCAATTCCACTAACACCCAAGATGTGTGGTCTCTCAATTGGTAACAAAGGGGTGACTAATAAGTGACAAAAACTCACATGCACACCATTTCACAATGATGTTTCTTTCCAATGAAAATCTGAACGTTTTTCCCTTTGTATCTAACCAATTTATCTAATTGGGCTGGCCTTTTGGGCCTTACCAATTGGGCTTAAGTTTGTGGCTTGGAGTGGGACCAAAAGGGACCAATAAAACACTAGCTCCAATGGGCCTTGGGCTTTTCTGTCAACTCTTGACAAGTCCAAAGTTACCATTAACTATATTTAATACCACTATATAAATATAGTTGCACTCTAGGTCTTATCTATAAATTATATCCCAAGACTTTATTATACATGCAACCCCTTCATAAAATATTCGTAGTAGTACAAAGTCATTAATGTAGACTGTCACTTTGTAAATTACTACATCTTGATCCTTGAGTACCCAGTTTAATCCTTTAAGTTATTCATCATATATTTATGAAAACTAATTTCATAAATATATAATTTAGTAACTACTTACTAAAGTAGTTAGGCCTAACTCTCTGAATAACAAACCCATTAAACTTATCTCAAGGGAATATTTTATATCACCGTTAAGAGACTATGAATTCCATCTTGAGAATATATGTTCCATCAACACTAAATGTGGCTGCCCAATATACTGAGGTTTTGACCGTTACTTTAGATCTCACTCCTGATATATCAAAGCACCTACACCTTATGATCAGGTCCATTATTCTCTCAGGATTAAAAGTTCGTGCAAATGTAAGTCGTGAGATTTATTATTCATATGACAGTCATTAGGAGAATAATAAATCTCACAGCAGTTCAGTTCAATATGTCTTAACTCTTAAAACATATCAACACATCAACTAGAAGTCTCCACTTCCATGATCAAGACAAATCATCGTAGTTGATATGTTATAGTCTTCGTAGATGAAATGCCCAATTTCATCACCGACTACGAACTAAAATTCTGAGTTTACAAAGAACTTGTGATTTATATCTTCTGTGTATCTTCACATAAATCACATACTATGCATCTCATGAACTATATGATAATGTCCGAATATTCATGTTACCATTATTTCAAATAATAATAAAACAAATTTATTAAATATAATATTAAGTCATACATAATGTCGAACACAATGTCACACTTAATATCATACATGGCATCATACAATAGAATTTAAGGGCACTAATCCTAACAATCTCCCACTTGCCCTAAAGACTATTGTGCACTAATCTAACTCTCATTCTCTCCAAATGTGACTCGAAAGTCCTTTGAGGCAAAGCTTTAGTAAATGGATCAGCTAGATTATTTGCACTTTCAATCTTTGCTACCACCATATCTCCACGAGCAACAATATCTCGAATGATATGGTTCTTCCTCTCAATGTGCTTTCCTTTCTTGTGATTCCTTGGATCTTTAGATTGTGCAACTGCTCCACTGTTGTCATAAAACAATGTGATTGGAACTTGCTCCATTCTTATTACACCAAGGTTAGAAAGGAACTTCTTGAGCCATACAGCTTCCTTTACTGCTTCACAAGCAGCAACATATTCTGCCTCCATGGTGGAGTCTACGATACAAGATTGCTTAATACTCCGCCAACTAATGGCTCCACCTCCCAAGGTGAAAACACATCCTGAAGTGGATTTTCTGAAATCTAGATCCAATTGAAAATCTGAATCTGTATAGCCAATGGGAATCAAATCCTCACAACAGTAAACAAGCATATAGTCTCTCGTCCTCTGTAGATACTTGAGAATATGCTTTACAGCTTGCCAATGTTTTGGTCCTGGATTTGATTGATATCGGCTGACCATGCCAACTGAATAGCAGATATCTGGTCTAGTACAAAGCATGGCATACATGAGACTTCCTACTGCAGAAGCATAAGGAACTTGTCTCATCATTTCTTCTTCCTCTTGAGTCTTAGGCCTTTGGTCATCAGACAGAGGAACTCCATGTCTAAAAGGAAGCAATCCTTTCTTGGAGTTTTGCATACTAAACCGTTCTAGAACCTTATCTATATATCTAGCTTGTGATAAGCCTAACATTTTATTCTTGCAATCTCGCCAAAGCTTGATCCCTAGAATAAAGTTAGCCTCACCCAAGTCCTTCATATCAAATTGGCTTGACAACCAAACCTTTACCGATGACATTACCCCTACATTATTTCCAATGAGTAGAATATCATCAACATAAAGCACTAGGAACATTATTACTTTATCTTGATGTCTTTTGTACACACATGGTTCATTAAGATTTTGTTCAAAACCAAATGTCTTGATTGCTTGATCAAATCTGATGTTCCATGACCTAGATGCTTGCTTAAGTCTATAAATGGATCTTTGCAACTTGCATACCATATGCTCTTGATTCTTTGCTATGAAACCTTCTGGTTGCGTCATATAGATTTCCTCTTCAAGATTACCATTCAAAAATGCAATCTTGACATCCATTTGCCAAATCTCATAATCATAATGAGCAGCAATGGATAAGAGAATTCTGATAGATTTAAGCATTGCTACTGGAGAAAGGTTTCATCATAATCAATACCTTCTTTTTGTGTATACCCTTTCGCCACTAGCCTTGCTTTAAAGGTTTCAACCTTTCCATCTATCCCTCTCTTCCTCTTGTAAACCCATTTGCAACCAACAGGTTTAATGCCGTTAGGCGCCTCTACAAGATCCCAAACTTGATTGGAATACATGGAATCTAATTCAGATTTCATAGCTTGGACCCAATGATGTACATCTATATCATTCATTGCCTCTTCATAGGTATAGGGATCCGATTCAGCCTCTTCAGAGATAGCTTCATAAGTTTCTCCTAAACCTATGAATCTTATAGGAGGCCGAACAATTCTCCCACTACGACGAGGCACCTGAGTACTAGACATGTCATGAGTAGTATCTTGTGGTGTATCTAATACAGCCACATCGTCCCTAGTTTCATCTATTGGTTGTTCATTTACAAGTTCATTTATTTCAGATAACAAAACTCTACTTCTAGGAGTAAAATTATTCACATAGTCATTTTCCAAGAATTTAGCATTTGTACTAACAAAAACTTTGTTATCTTTACGACTATAGAATAAATAACCCCTCGTTTCTTTTGGATAACCTACAAGCAAACACACTTCTGATTTTGGTTCCAATTTATCAAGCTTCCCTTTTAACACATGTGCAGGACAACCCCAAATGTGGAGATATTTCAGACTAGGCTTACGCCCACTCCACAATTTTGTGGGTGTTTTGGGAACAGATTTTGATGAGACTAAATTCAAAAGATGTATTGCTGTATTTAAGGCATAACCCCAAAAAGAAATCGGTAAAGTTGAGTAACTCATCATGGAGCGAACCATTTCTAAAAGAGTCCTATTCCTTCTTTCTGCTACACCATTCTGTTGAGGAGTTCCAGGTGCATCCAATTGGGATACAATCTCATTTTGAGTTAAGTAATCCTTGAAAACCCCAAGAAGGTATTCGCCACCACGATCAAATCGAATGGCCTTTATGCGTTTACCTAATTAATTCTCAACTTCAGCCCTAAACTCTTTGAACTTTTCAAAGGCTTCGGACTTCCGTTTCATTAGATACACATAACCATATCTTGAGTAATCATCAGTGAAAGTAATGAAATACTCACAGCCACCTCTTGCTTGGATTGACATAGGACCACAAACATCTGAATGCACTAGCTCTAGCAAATCTTGAGCTCTTCTACCTTTTGCTTTAAAAGATCGTTTGGTCATTTTACCTTCCAAACAAGATTCACAAACTAAAAATTCATCGAAGTCCATGGGCTCTAAGAGTCCATCTTTGATCAGTCTTTGAATTCTATTTGAATTAATATGACCCAAACGCAAATGCCAAAGATATGCATCACTAGTAGAAGGAAACTTTCTCTTTAATGATTTTACATGAGAGTTATTATCTAATTCAGAATTATATAATTAATGCTTATCAGGAGTTAAAATATAAAGACCATCCACAATATTGCCAGAACAGATAAACACTTTATCCTTCTTTATTACAACATTGTCTTTCAGGATAACACAATATCCATGTTTACCTAAGTAAGTAGTAGAAATTAAATTCCTACGAACATTAGGTACATACAAACAGTCTTCTAATATTAAAACTCTAGATTCAAAACATAAATTACAAACACCAACAGCTACAACTGGAATCTTGCTCCCATCAGCCAAAGCAAGAAACAACTCCCCTTCTTTAAGCTTTCTGGTCTCCTAGAACCCCTGCAAGGAATTGCAAATATGATTAGCACAACCTGAATCCACACACCAGGAATCTGTGGGATTCTGTACCAAACATATTTCAAGAAGGAATGTATTAATCATACCTTTGTTCTTGGTAGCCTTGAATATTGGACAATTTCTCTTCCAATGTCCTTTCTCACCACAATGGAAACACTTTCCTTTGATATTCTTTCCTTTATCAGCAACCCCTAAGGCAACTTGTTTACCCTCTTGCTTAGTGAAGTCCTTCTTCTTCTTACCCTTGCCTTTCGGCTTAGGTTAAGAAGTAGAAGTTTCACCAACATTGGCTTCAACATTGGAAGTGCCAAGAATGCCTTCTGCCGCTACCAATTCATTCATTAATTCAGACAAGGTATAAATCTTTTTATTCATATTATAGTTTAGTTTGAATTCCTTGAATGATTCTAGTAGCGACTAGAGTATCATATCCACTTAGGATTCTCCATCTATATCGGCACCTAAAACTTCCAATGTATTCAGGTTAGAGATCATTGTAAGACAATGCTCTCTCACTGAACTTCCTTCAGCCATTCTGGTATTATAAATTTGCCTCATGGTCTCTTGCCTTGCAGAACGGCCTTGCTCACCAAACATCTCCTTCAAACTTAGCATAATGTCCGAAGCTAATTCTACATCCTGCATTTGATGCTGTAGAACATTTGAAATAGATGCTAGGATGTAGCACTTGGCCATCTCATTAGATTTCTGCCAATGATCATATCGTTGTTTTTCCTCAAGAGGAGCATCTAATGAAGGAAAGTTAGGACATGGCTTAGTAAGCACATACTTATGCTCTTCAGCAGTAAGAACAATGTCCAAATTTCTTTTCCAGTCAACATAGTTGGATCCAGTCAGTTTGTTTTGATTAAGAATAGTTACAAGTGGTTTAAATGATGCCATGTTCTAAATCTGAAAACAATAAACATGAATATAATCAATAAACTGGACATTATCAATTTAGCATATAAACATATAGTATGGAACCTTAATAAAACCATAATATAATATATGCAACGACAACCCAATCTCGCAATTAATATTCCTCAGAAGCGAGGTCATACCAATCACTATGATTAGGTGAGAAACATTCTCATTATTAATGCTATCATGGTAACTCTTACCAAACAAAAATAATTTGTCCTTTTCCCTTCAGCCTCTAAGTAATAATGACATAGCTCCGAAGGGAGGTTAACATTACACTTAGTCTAGTGTATACCATTGCCTAGAATCAATGTGAATCACTAAGTAACTCCACAGAAGCGTGGTCGTTCTCAATGATTAAACACATTTCATCTATCTTTAAGAAATTTAACTTGTAGAACCATGAATCAAACACCCTCCGAAGGGAGCAAGGCATATACGCCAAGGCGAGGTGCTTAATCACACTACTTTAAACCGATAATGGAGGCCGTGAGATGCAACCCTTGTATCTCTCTCCCACTAGATGTTTTATATAAAAGGTTTTTAATTATAAAGTATGCATAATCTAATTACACATAGTATTACTACTTTTACATGTGAAAACACTTAGATTGAAAAGTCTAATCACTGTCTCATTCGATCAATCGAAAGTGATTTTCGATCGATCGAAAATCGCGAAACTCAAATTTCCAGAAATTTTCTAAGGCAATTTTCTTCGTGTTTTCATGAACAAACAACTTTCAAACAAACATGATGGTCAGAGAATGATATCAAAACTGAAATTCATTGATGCTAAAGTCTTAAAGATCAATTTAACATACTTAAATTCAAATTTAATCAACATCATAACATCAATTTCAATTTTTATCAAATCATAGTTTCAATAACATGCAGAAAATTAAAACATAATCTTCTAACAATATGAAACTATCATCTCCAATTCTAAAACTCACAAAACATTTTAAACAATACGAAATTGAAGACCGCTCTGATACCATTTGATGGAAATAAAGATAAATGTAGCGAAAAATTAGTTTTAAATGGATCTACTTCATTCGATATTGATAACACGTATTAAGTAAATTTCAGAATTTGAGAACAAAAGATTGTACCTTGAAGCGGTGAATTTCAAAACAAAGATTGAAGCACTTGGGACTACTTTTAATCTTCACTCCAATTCCACTAACACCCAAGATGTGTGGTCTTTCAATTGGTAACAAAGGGATGACTAATGAGTGACAAAAACTCACATGCACACCATTTCACAATGATGTTTCTTTCCAATGAAAATCTAAACGTTTTTCCCTTTGTATCTAACCAATTTATCTAATTGGGCTGGCCTTTTGGGTCTTACCAATTGAGCTTAAGTGTGTGGCTTGGAGTGGGACCAAAAGGGACCAATAAGACTCTAGCTCCAATGGGCCTTGGGCTTTTCTGTCAACTCTTGACAAGTCCAAAGTTATCATTAACTATATTTAATACCACTATATAAATATAGTTGCACTCTAGGTCTTATCTATAAATTATATCCCAAGACTTTATTATACATGCAACCCCTTCATAAAATATTCGTAGTAGTACAAAGTCATTAATGTAGACTGCCACTTTGTAAATTACTACATCTTGATCCTTGAGTACCCAGTTTAATCCTTTAAGTTATTCATCATATATCTATGAAAACTAATTTCATAAATATATACTTTAGTAACTACTTACTAAAGTGGTTAGGCCTAACTCTCTGAATAACAAACCCATTAAACTTATCTCAAGGGAATATTTTATATCTCCGTTAAGAGACTATGAATTCCATCTTGAGAATATATGTTCCATCAACACTAAATGTGGCTGCCCAATATACTGAGGTTTTGACCGTTACTTTAGATCTCACTCCTGATATATCAAAGCAACCTACACCTTATGATCAAGTCCATTATTCTCTCAGGATTAAGAGTTCATGCAAATGTAAGTCGTGAGATTTATTATTCATATGACAGTCATTAGGAGAATAATAAATCTCACAGTGGTCCAGTTCAATATGTCTTAACTCTTAAAACATATCAACACATCAACTAGAAGTCTTCACTTCCATGATCAAGACAAATCATCGTAGTTGATATGTTATAGTCTTCGCAGATGAAATGCCCAATTTCATCACTGACTACGAACTATAATTCTGAGTTTACAAAGAACTTGTAATTTATATCTTCTGTGTATCTTCACATAAATCACATACTATGCATCTCATGGACTATATGATAATGTCCGAATATTCATGTTACCATTATTTCAGATAATAATAAAACAAATTTATTAAACATAATATTAAGTCATACATAATGTCGAACACAATGTCACACTTAATATCATACATGGCATCATACAATAGGATTTAAGGGCACTAATCCTAACAGTTTCTTTATATGTTTTGTGAATTAAAGTTTAGATTTTTGCTTAGATTATGGTACTGTATCTTCCACACATGCATTTATAGTTTGTTTTCAATGTTTCAGGAATTTACAGGTTAATTCCTTCAACGGCTGTTAGTAGTTGTGTAAGAATTATATTAAGGCAATATCTTGTATTTAGGCTGTTATTTAATTTAAGCATTACATGTTGTATATGTGTTTTGTCATGGATTGCCAAAGGGAGAGATTGTTAGGTTCTAAATATTTAGATTTAAATATTTAGAATCATATTTGTATTGTGTTGGCAAACTGAGAACAAAATATGTACAGTCTAGGTTTTTAGGCAATGCTTAAAAGTGTTTGTTTTAAGATTCAAGTCCAGCTTATTGCAAAAAAGGGAAGTGTGGTTTTGTCTTGCTCGACCGATCGAGAATTAGGCTTGACCGATCAAAAATCACAGGCACAGTTTTTTTGCAGAATTTTTGAACAGGCCTAAGCCCACGAAAATGTTTAGGGTTTCATCTAAACTTCTCCACATATAAAGGGAAACCCTAGCCATGTTTTGAAGACTTTGGAGAGACTTGTGTGTTACTCTTTGTGAGATCTGAAAGGTTTTGTACCTTCTAACTAAACAAGAATCTACTGGAGCAAGAACTACAATCAAGCATTGGTAGAACATAGTAGTTGCATTGAGATCATTACTGAAGGTGATCTGAAACTTTTGAGTAGGATCTCAAAGTCACAAGCAAGGCGGCTTGTGTTGGTGTAAATCTAAGAAGAGAAGGAGTCTGTGGATTCGGAGCTTGCATGTCGTCGTGTCAATAAGTTACTACAAGAGAGGGCAATAGATCTAGGGTAAAATCTGATTGTAAAAACCTCAATTCTCTTATAGTGGATTTGTTTACCTTGAGGATAGCTATGTCAAATCATCTCCAGGTTTCTATCTTGAAACGGTTCGTTTCACCAGTTTTCTTGGGTCATCATATCGTGTGTTATTTACCTTTCCGCATCTTTGCATGATATGATTTATTGTTTTTTAACCTAGATTTGAATAATTAATCCAAGTAATCTCTTGGTTAATATATTAGGTTAAACAATCTGGTTTTAGGGGTCTAAATGAACGAACAACAACAATACAATTTGCCTGTAAATTAACTACCTTAATAATTAATTAAGCACATAGAAAAAGCACCTCAATTTTACAATGTGTAACACATATGTGCAAGCATTGTACGTGGCATGTCACTTTTGTCAAATAAAAACATAAAAAATTATGATTAAGGATAAAAATATACTTTGAAACTTTCAGTAATAAAATTTTTGTTGGAGTACATTTTAAATGTCTTATAGAACCTTCTAATATAAATGATATATCCCTTTTGCTCCATTACTTAAAGAATAATTACAATAACCTCTATATAAAAACAACAAAATAAAGTACAAATCTAGTATAAAGAAACCCAATTGCCCCAAGAATAACATGAATTATATGTAGAAAAATTATTATTGATGAAAAATAAATAAATAAAGCACAAATATGGGCTAAACACGCCCAATTGCCCCAAGAAAAACTAGAATAACCTTCAAAGAAACCCCAAATTCCTTAAAACAAAAAGAAATATACACAAAAAAATCTTAAATCTAATATCACAAGACCCAAATCGTAAATCCCCAATTTTTACCCATTTAGCTTGGTCTCGCTCTCTTAACTCTTATTCTTTCTCAACTCAGTCTGTCATGGGAGTTGGCCACTCCAACCTCCAAGCCTGACACCTCCACACGCTAATCACAACCATTAATGGCTTGGGGTGGGAATGTTTTGTTGGTGTCTCCACACTCTCCACCCCTCTGGTTTGATCCATTGAGTTGAATTGGCTGAGATATGGTCATGAATCTCTAATATCTCTCCTCTCCCTTGTCTCTACAATGTGTTTGGTGAAAAACTGAAAATTGGCTTTTTATTATTTGGTTTAATATCAATATTGTTGCTTGCACTTTGCTCTATTTTCTATTTTTGCTTAATGCCATATGTCTGAATGCAAGTGTTATTATTTAGTTTTTGGAGTGAAGTAATAAGGTTCATTGGTGGCTTAATAAATATTAATAAAATAACGCCATTATCAAATTGTATGATTCTTAATTTCTCAATTTACATGATAAATTGTGAAGTGTTTAATGTTTTTTTTTTTTTTTTTTTTTTTAAAGATACACACACACACATATATATATAATGAGTTTTCTATAATAAATTGTAAGGCAATGTTATATTTTTAAGAAATGAGAGAAATTTGTTAATCTTATGTCAAAATATTATTTAAATGGTTAGGTAAATGTATAGGATAAATTCCTTACAACTAATTGTTGTTACCTCTTTGTTAAGATCATGGAAAAATAAAGTACGTACAATTTTGATTTTTTTTATTAAGAAAAATTCAAAATAATTTAGAAGCTCATAATGAGAATGCTATGTTTTCAACATCTAGTTTTATGTCCCAATTTCTAAAATCCATCATATAATTTTTTGAAAAATCACATTAATAAAATTGGTAATAGTTCATTAAAGAATAATCTAGATATACGTCCACAAATATAATTATGATGTTAATTAATGCAATGAAATTGAACAAGTTTATGTTAAGTTTGGTCTATACCAAATTTTTTTCATTTATACTTTCTGCCCCCCCTTCCCCCCCCAACCCAATTGCTTCCGTCCTTGAAATTTATCTAAAATTAAATAATTGTATAAATTTCAAGTTTTCTAGAACTATTTTTATACACTTATTGATATGTATCTTTAACTTATTTAACAAAAAAGCCTTGATTTAAATTATTTAAAGAATAATTATTGTGATTGATATAATTTAAAAAGATAATTACACTGGATTTATTAAAAGAAAAAATATTTGTTTTAAATTAATTATATGAAACTATCTTGATGAAATTTTCTTATATATATGTGTGTGTTTTATTTTGTAAAGTTAAACATGTTCATATATTTAGCTGGACACCCTGAAAGTTTCTAGGTTTGCAAACCCAATTCATATATGCCAGGTTTTACCAAATTTCTTAGAAATATGGTGGAAAATACCCTTTTCATTCACCAGTGTTAGGACATATATGATTCACATGTTAGGAATATATGTCACTATTTTATGTAATTGGCTAATCTTTTGACAAAACGCACTTTACTTGTAATTGGGTAGATCTATTTTATGTTAGAATGTGTTTAATGCTTTAAGAAATCTTGTTTAAATTCAAGTGTTAAAGCCATGCAAGTCTCTCCAAGAATCAAGTGTGAAAAGTGTTGTTCATTAAAACTTGACAACTAGCATCTATCAAGACTTAGAGCTATCTAAATCCCGTGGCTCAACAATAGCTCAACAGATAGGGTATTTGTTGAGGTTTATGAAACTCAGATTTTCAAGTCAGTTTTTCATCCAATCCTTGATTATATGTTTGGGCTTTCTT
The DNA here is from genome assembly GCA_030445155.1 of Quercus variabilis. NCBI lineage: Eukaryota > Viridiplantae > Streptophyta > Magnoliopsida > Fagales > Fagaceae > Quercus > Quercus variabilis. Next base: position 30,522,938 of record CP129455.1, on the reverse strand, counting down.
TTCTCACAACCCTTAACATATATAAGGATTATTTTAAGGGCTGTCAAAGGAAACACAAGTTGCACAAGTGTTGAGCAAAGTTTTGTTCAAGCAAATTGTGACCAAAGACAGAATTTCCTTTGGTTCATCTTTCTTGTCAAGCTACTGTGTTTGTATGCCGTAGGGTTTTGTGACCAAGTAACTTCGTGATCGTCATCGTGTGATGAATTGAAGAACTTTGCAGCTAACAACCTTCTCTAGTTGGTGATTGAAGACGCGTATTGAGATTTGTGCAATTGGTTAGTTACATACTGGGAGCCGTGCATCAAAAGGAGAAATTGTCACTACAAAACAAGTCCAATTGGGTATTAGGGTAAGGGTTCAATTGTAGGTTGGTATAAGGTACTAGGATTCCTTTACTTATAACCGCTTGTTATGATAATAGTGGATTCTCGGGAGTGGTGACCTTAAAATCACCCTGTGGGATTTGTGAGATTGTCACTACAAAATATCCGCTTGCATAAACAAATCGGCATACGCTACCACGCGTTTTGCATGTTAACTTGATTAATTAATAAACTTGGCTAATTAATCAATTAATTCATCACAAGATGTCAATACATTTTTGGCCTATCAACTAGAATTTTGCCTATTAATGTACACTTTCTCCCTTACAGGAAGTCAGGAGAAGTGAAACTTGTATTGCATTATTCTAATGCTCTTGTAAGTGACATTTAGAGCATCCGTAGCAAATGTTGCAAAAAAATGCCATTTTGACACACCAAAAGCCTACTTTATTATTTATCAGATGTTCTATCATTCAATTCTATACATTAAAATAATATTTACTACACATTAAAATAATATATTATCACCTCCCTTTCATCACCATCAACAACATCAACCACAACAACGGCACATCCACCACTGCCGCAATAACACCAACTTGCTACCACCGGCACAAACCCACATCCACCAACGCCACCTTAAAAAAAAATAAAAAAAAAACACACACACACACACACACACATACACATACACACACACAACCAGAGAGATCGGCATGGCAAATCAAACAAACCCAAAAGCAAAACCCACATCAAACACAACTAGAGAGATCGAACAAAGAGGAGAGAGTGAAAAAAATATATATAAATAATAAATAAATAAAAATAAAAACAATGAAGGAAACCACCCCAAACCCCATTTGAACCCACCCATCAAAACCCACTCACCTCTGTCGTGAGTCCGTGACCCACCTCGCCACGACCCACCTCGTCGCAACCCACCACACCGCCATACCCACGACTCACACCGTCACCTGACCCACGTCGAAGCCCATGCCAGAATATACCCACATTGGAACCCATCCTTCATTAGAGAAAGGGCAATTAGACAAAGAGGGAGGAGAGAGAGAGCAGGATCCGAAGAAGTGGAGATGGAGTGGTTGAGTCGGATGAGAGAAAAAGATGAATAATAATAAAATAATTAAGTACAAATGCCATTTGAGTCCGTACCGCGGTGTTAGGACATATATGTTTTAACTTGTTTAAAAACATATGTCACTTAATTATGTAAATTGGCTTATCCTTTGACAAAACGCACTCTGCTTGTAATTGGGTAGATCTAGGTGTTTTTAATACTTCAAGAAACCATGTTTCAAGGTTAAGTGTTGAAGTCATCAAGTCTGTCCAAGAAAAAGCAAGTTGAAGTGCAGAATTTTTAATGCTCGACATCTCTCGATAACTATCTCGACACCTGCTATCTGTCGAGAATTAAAAAGTCAGAATTCCAATCTGATTTTCTTGGGATCCGTGAATGTGTTTTTGGGGCTTCTTTTCTTCTAACCCTAAACATATAAAAGGATTATTTTAAGAGCCGTTTTGGGTGACACAAGTTGTATTATCATTGAGCAATCTCTGTTTATGCAAATTGTGCTCAACAGACGAAGTTCTTGACCTAGTTCATCCTTCATCAAGAAGTTGCTGTGTCTTTGCACCATAGGGTTTTGTAACCAAGCATCTTCCTGCTATTCATCAAGTGGATGATCTGAAGAACTTTGCAGCCAACCATTCTTTCTCAAGTTGGTGTTCTGAAGTCGCGTATTGGGATTCGCGCATTGATTAGTCATGTACTTGGGAGCCGTGCATCAAAGGTGGAAATTGTCACTACAGATCAAGTCCAATTGGGTATTGGGGTAAGGGTTCAACTGTAGGTTGGTAAGGTACTTGGGATTCCTTTCTTGTAACCGCTTGATTTGATAATAGTGGAGTTTCGGGAGTGGTGACCTGAAAATCACCCGGTGGGGTTTTTGCCATTAGGGTTTTCCCCATTCGTAAACAAATCACCGTGTTATTTATTTTCCGGTGCATATTTAGTATTTGGTGATTTGTTTGTGCTTCCACGCAATTGCATGCTCAATTGATTAATTAACAACTCGGCTAATTAATTAATTAATTAGGGTTTATCACAAGCGGTCATTCGAATTGTGACCTAACAAGTGGTATCAGAGCAGGCACACTCTGATTAGGATTTAATCTTTGCTGTGTTGATCCATTGACCCCTGTTGTCATTGGCTGTAACCTGCTTAATGAGATCTGTGTTTTCAAATACATCTTGTTTTTCTAATCACTATTTGCTTGAGTGTCTCAGAAAATACAAGTCTAAAAGTTATTTGAATTCTCTTATGATGACTATTGGAAAAGATCTCAGTTTTGCTAAGAAGAAACTAGACTGTCTTAGAATGAAAATGTGCAAAGGAGTACGTCTGAGAAGAGTGAAAGTTATAAGCGTAGCTCATAAAAGGCAGTTGAGAGAAAGAACCATTCCCTCTGATTTATCATCTAAGCATGAAGTATGTTTCATGATGAAGTCTGCATTCAAGGTAATGGACACATGTCTGTGGTATCTTGACAGTGGCTGCTCACGACACATGACTGGAGACAGATCTCTCTTCAAGATCTTTGAGTCTAAGAAAGGTGGCAATGTTACCTTTGGAGATGGAAGCAAGTCACAAATTAAAGGGAGAGGGATTATATCTCTGCCAGGACTGCCAGACATTGCGAATGTCCTTTATGTAGAAGGTCTAAGGGTGAACCTATTGAGCATTAGTCAGATATGTGATCAAGACTTCATGGTGCTATTCTCAAAAGGGAAATGTCTTGTCATGGATGAATCTGGAAAGAAACTCATTAGTGGGGTTCGCACTTTGGACAACTGCTATGGATTGATTCCTGATGCTGATATTGTGTGTAATAGTATTCGTTTGCCTAATGAAGATCTGTGGCATCAACGAATGGGACATGCTAGTTACAAGCATCTATCTATTGTATCTAAACATGAGTCAGTCTTGGGGATACTAAAGCTTAGTAGAATCAGCAATGTGGTGTGTGGACCATGTCAGCTTGGAAAACAGACAAAAGCCAAGCATCCAGGCACTCAAACAACAGCTACATCCAGACCATTAGAGCTGTTACACTTGGATCTTATGGGTCCAACTAGAACTGAGTCTCTTGGGGGTAAGAGATACATCATGGTTGTGATAGACGACTTCACCAGATACACTTGGGTCATTCTACTACGATCCAAGTCTGATGCTCCTGAGCACATTGACAAGACTGCAAAATGAAAAGAGCCTGAAAATTGATCGAATTCGGAGTGATCATGGGAAGGAATTCGAGAACTCATACATGGAATCCTTCTGCACAAGATTGGGTATATCTCAAGAATTCTCTGCTCCTATTACCCCTCAGCAGAATGGTGTGGTAGAAAGGAAGAACAGGGTTATTCAAGAGATGGCTAGAGCCATGCTGCATAACAAAGATGTGGCTAGAAACTTGTGGGGAGAAGCTGTAAACACTGCATGTCATACAGTAAATAGGGTATACTTCAGACCCGGTACCAAAAAGACTCCCTATGAGTTGTGGAAAGGAAGGAAGCCTAATGTGAAGTACTTCATAATTTTTGGAAGTACCTGCTTCATTCTCAAGGATAGAGAGAATGTGGGAAAGTTTGACTCCCGGAGTGATGAAGGAATATTTCTTGGTTACTCTTCTACAAGCAAGGCTTACCGAGTGTACAACAAAAGAACTATGAAGGTAATGGAGACAGTAAATGTCGTCATTGATGAGTCTTCAGAGTCAAGTTCTGAGAAAGGCACTGAGGGACTTCCCAAGGAAATTCTTCCTTCTGAGCCTAGGGAAGTTCAAGACATTACTGAACAAGAACCTGCTTCTCCAAGTACTCCCAGTATTGTGGAAGACCATGCAGACTTACCCATTTCACCAGAGTCTGAATCTCAAGAAAAGAAGGGACCTTCATCCAGAATCAAATTAAATCATCCTCCAGAAGTCATTGTGGGAGACATGAATGAACTCACATTAAGAAAACGTACAGTTGATAAATGTGTTGCTAACTTTGTGTCTTATTCCTGCTACTTATCACAGGTTGAACCTAAGAAAGTTGAGGAAGCACTACAAGATGAAAGTTGGGTTGAAGCAATGCATGATGAATTACTCTAGTTTCAGAGGAATGATGTTTGGACTCTAGTACCTAGACCGGAAGGAGAACACATCATCGGTACAAAGTGGATATTCCGCAACAAGACTGATGAAGAAGGAAATGTGATTCGCAACAAAGCTCGACATGTAGTTCAAGGATACTCACAAATGGAAGGAGTAGACTATGATGAGACATTTGCCCCAGTTGCCCGAATGGAGTCAATCAGAATTCTTCTTGCCCTAGCATGTCAACTGAATTTCAAACTCTATCAGATGGATGTAAAGACTGCCTTCCTGAATAGGTTACTCAAAGAGGATGTCTATGTGGCTCAACCAAAAGGATTCATTGATCCACACTTTCCGGATCATGTGCTATACCTTAAAAAGGCACTTTATGGGTTGAAGCAAGCTCCTAGAGCCTGGTATGATAGACTCACACAATATCTTGTGTCACATGGGTTCACAAAAGGGAAGACTGATCAAACTCTCTTCATCAAAAGGGAAGATGGGGACCTGATAGTTGCTCAAGTCTATGTTGATGACATCATTTTTGGGTCGACTAAGGATGAACTGGCTCATGGCTTCTCAAAACTCATGCAAGCCGAGTTCGAGATGAGCATGATTGGAGAGCTGACTCACTTCCTTGGATTGCAGATTCGCCAACAAGACTCAGGTATATTTCTTTCTCAATCTAAATATGCTAAGAATCTTGTGAAAAAGTTTGGTTTGGATTCTGCTAGTTCTGTTAGAACCCCTATGAGCCCTAATGTCAAACTCACTGTAGACTTGTTAGGCAAGAGTGTTGATCATTCTCTCTATAGAAGCATGATAGGTAGTCTTCTTTACCTTACTGCTAGTAGACCTGACATTAGTTATAGTGTTGGTGTGTGTGCTAGATATCAGGCTAACCCCAAAGAATCTCACATGACTGCTTTAAAAAGAATTATAAAGTATGTCAAAACCACTGCTGAGTTCGGTGTGTGGTATAGCAAGGACACTAACGGTGTCTTAGCTGGGTACTCTGATGCCGATTGGGCTGGAAATGCTGATGATAGAAAGAGTACCTCGGGGGTTGCTTTTATGTGGGTAACAATCTTGTCTCTTGGATGAGCAAAAAGCAGAACTCCATCTCCTTATCCACTGAGAAGCTGAGTACATCGCTGCTGGTAGCTGTTGCACCCAACTCCTCTGGATGCAAAAACTCCTCCATGATTATGGTATTTGTCAAAAGCATCTCACTATTTACTGTGACAATACCAGTGCCATCAATATCTCGAAGAATCCTGTTCAACATTCTAGAACCAAACACATAGAGATTCGACATCACTTCATTAGGGAGCTTGTCGAAGATGGTACTCTCACTCTTGAGTTCATCCACACTGATGATCAGAAAGCTGATTTGTTCACCAAACCTCTTGACAGCAAACGTTTTGAATTTCTTCGTCAAAACATTGGTGTCATCTCCATGGATTGATCTCCTTCTATTATTCCTCTTCCTCATGCATTTGCATCTAGTTTTGCTTTGTTTTGTTAACATGTTTTGTGTGTTTACTTTCAGTTTTGTTTATTTTGTTTTTAATATAAAAATAAAAAAAAATTGAAAAATTGAAAAATACAAAAACAGTGTGTGTCGTGTGTACTTTGGTATTTGTGTACCTTGGATGGCCAATGAAACAAAGTTTTCTAAACTTTGTATCGTTTGTAGCTTAGATGAGCATCTCTATGTACAACTAAGCAAGTGAGCTGTGTGGCTCTTGTTTGTGATGAGTAAGATTAGGTTATCTCTTAAAACTTAACACTCATATCACTCTTTTTGACGGGTAGGACTAGAAAATCCTAAGAGAAAGGCATAAATAACCATCTCACCACTGTTGCCCGCCAATCATAATATGACACCTGTATGCTTCGGCATAGCAAAAGTGCAGTGTCAAAGACATTCGTATGCTTCGGCATAGCAAAAGTGCGATGTCAAAAGCTTAACATCTTGGGTATTTCTTTTCTCCTTTTTATGCCCATGTATGATATGCTAAATAAAATAAAATGAAAATATGCAAAGAAAATAAAAAGCAAAAAGATTAAAAATGCTTTAAATATGGTTGCAAGCGTGTTTTCTAGGAGATGTGGGAGTTATAGGATGTACCTCTAAGGTGATAGTCCCCATCAAACAGTTATGATTGTGTGTGAGTTAAAAGTTATTTTCTCATATCCCAGATCGTCATAACATCCATACACATATGCAATCTTGCGATGTTTTTCACACACAACACACAATATTCTTTGCTACTTTTGATACATGTGCAGGTACAATGTGATTTGGCCATCACAAAGGTTTTACATGTGCTAATGTATGCTCACTAAACTGTCATAACTTGTTTTTGAAATATAAAATTGGTTAGACTTGTTTAGTGTGTGTGTGTGTTTTGCATGATCCTTGTGCTCATTTTCTTGTTGAGAGATGTTTTGAGAGGTTTATCATTTAAGTGGATCTTTGGTTAAGATGTGTGTTAGATTGCATTCATGTCTGTATTTTTCCCTTCTCGAAAAATTGCATTTTTATGTGAGCTCGACACCTACCTCGACACCTCCTCGATACCTGATCATCTGTCGAGCTTCTCATGTGGTTTCTTATCGCAATCTCAACACCTCCTCGACACCTGATGGATCGATCAAGAAAGTCTCTGTCCTCTCGACAGATCCTCGACACCTGTTGGATCGATCGAGATTCAATTGTGCTGTTTGTGTATTCTTTCTCGACACCTGTCTCGACACCTTTCGGATCGATCGAGATTTCTTCTACCTCTTCGATACCTTCTCGACACCTTCACGATCGATCAAGATTCTCATGTCTGAATTTCCCCTTGCATCTCGATACCTCTCGATACCTGCATCTGTCGAAGGCATTTTCCTCGATACCTTCCTCGACAGCTTCCTCGATACCTCTCGACACCTCTTCTGTCGAGAATTAGTGAGGATCCTATTTAAGGGCTAATCGCGATTCTGAACTCATTCTTCTCGATTTCTCTCGATCTCTCCGTGCCTGTTCGTCTCCCTTTCACTCTCCTTTCACTCAAGTCCTTCAACCCACTTGGATCTTGCACATTTCTTGCACAAATCACTTGGTAAGATCGCTATTCTTTTCATTTTTCATGCATTTCATGTTTTGAAAACCTAGTTTTTGGGATTTTTCATAAAATTTGGGGTTTTTCAAAATTGTTGAGTGTTTATTGAAATTTTGGGTTGGGTTTGTGCTTAAATGATTTCAAAATGTCATACATTGCATTACATTTGCATTCTAATGATATTTACATGCATTTAGATGTGTGACTTATGTTTGTGTGCTGCTAGGATTGGATTGGGCTGAGCCCATGATTTTTTTCCTTTGCATATCACATGCCCATGCATTCCCATGCATACATAATTCTTGTTCAACATATTTGATATATTTGAACTGTGTTTGGGACTTTTCTAATTGTTTCCCCCTCTATCTTTTTCTCATTCTTTTTACGTTAGTCGTGTCTATGGCACCTAAACGTAAATCTACTCCTGCCCGAAACCCTCTGCATTCTGGAGCATCTACTTCTTTTGATTCTGCTTCCTTTGAGCTTCGGTTCCGTGATGGAGATGCCCATAAGGCATTTTCGGAGAACTTTTCTAGACGAGGTGTTCATTCGGAACGCCAAGTCATTCTGGCGGACTTCGCCGACACTGACCTTCCCTCTGTCATCCACAGTAGGGGATGGGGGTCACTGTGTGACATCCCGGTCACTTGCCCTCTCGTGCTGATACAGGAGTTCTACTCCAACATCCACGGGATTGATCTTTCAGTACCTCATTTTTCCACTCGCGTTCGAGGTATGTGCATTCATGTCACACCGCAACTTGTTGCGGATGTGCTTAGGGTACCTAGGATAGAGTTCCCAGATTACCCCTCTTGTGAGCGTCTGAGGACTGTGTCTAAAGACGAGCTCATCTCTGCCTTCTGTCAGCGTCCTGCTGATTGGGGTGAGCATCAGTTCACATCATGTAGGCCTTTTGCTAAAGGTCCTAGATTCATGAACATGGTGATGACTTTTGTTCTCCATCCTCTTTCTCACTGTAACTATATTACAAAGCCTCGTGCTCGATTTTTGCTTTCTCTTCTTGAGCATTTGACCATAGACTTCCCTTCTCACTTCATCCGGTCTATCATAGAGGTCTATCTTGATTCGGCGTCCCGTGATAAGCTCATTTTTCCTTCTGCTATCACGCGGATTCTACGCCATTTTTCTGTTCCCTTTCCTGTGTCTGACCACTTCACACACATATCTGCCATAGATGCCGCTACCGTAAAACGTAGTGAGGCATAGTTCAGGTCGAGACAGCCAGGTGCCACTCCTCCCTCCCATTCAGCACCATCCAGATCCGCTCCATCTACATCTGCTCCTTCTTCCTCTTCGAGCGATGTATCCCTTGGAGATATTATGGCGCAGCTGCAGTGCATGGACACTCGCCTTGATACACTCTCTGCTGAGTTGTATCAGGTGAATGTTCGTGTTGGTCGTATTGCACGACGGCAGGCGACCATGGGTGGATTTGCTCCAGAGGCTACTCCTTCACCACCTACTTCAGCAGCTTCAGATTCTGAGGATGATGATGATGATGATGGGGATGTTAGCTCTGCCGATGAGATGTCTACATGACACTCTACCCTTTGTCACTCGTGACAAAAAGGGGGAGTAGTTTTGGGCTATAAGAGTAGTCATCTTAGGGGGAGAGTTAGCATAGGACATTTTTTATAGGGGGAGTGTTATCATATTTTTGAGGGATGTAGTGAGGCTATATCTATTTTTTTCTCTTAGATACATTGGTCTTGTATATGAGGTCCTTTGACCATTTTTACATACATTGTACTTATCCTATCTCTTATATATGTTGATGTATGTTTCTTTCACCTCTCTCTTCATGTGTTGTTTCTTTTCTGTCTTTATACACATGTTCTTTATACTTGTATGCAATCTAATTGTTTCTGTTTCACACAAGATGCCTTGATGAGTTTTGTTTAAAGTGTTTCAGAAATACAGGTTGTCAAAGTCTACTTATCATAAGCTCTCTTCTTGCAAAGTTTTTCAAGAGTTTGTGTTAGGATAGATTTTATTGTATTTAACAAGTGAATATGAGTTGAGTGATTTATGACTTCTCTCATATGCTCATTTGTTTGTTGTGGTTTTGTCACGGATTGCCAAAGGGGGAGATTGTTAAGACATATATGTTTTAACTTGTTTAAAAACATATGTCACTTAATTATGTAAATTGGCTTATCCTTTGACAAAACGCACTCTGCTTGTAATTGGGTAGATCTAGGTGTTTTTAATACTTCAAGAAACCATGTTTCAAGGTTAAGTGTTGAAGTCATCAAGTCTGTCCAAGAAAAAGCAAGTTGAAGTGCAGAATTTTTAAAACTCGACACCTCTCGATAGCTACCTCGACACCTGCTATCTGTCGAGAATTAAAAAGTCAGAATTCCAATCTGATTTTCTTGGGATCCGTGAATGTGTTTTTGGGGCTTCTTTTCTTCTAACCCTAAACATATAAAAGGATTATTTTAAGAGCCGTTTTGGGTGACACAAGTTGTATTATCATTGAGCAATCTCTGTTTATGCAAATTGTGCTCAACAGACGAAGTTCTTGACCTAGTTCATCCTTCATCAAGAAGTTGCTGTGTCTTTGCACCATAGGGTTTTGTAACCAAGCATCTTCCTGCTATTCATCAAGTGGATGATCTGAAGAACTTTGCAGCCAACCATTCTTTCTCAAGTTGGTGTTCTGAAGTCGCGTATTGGGATTCGCACATTGGTTAGTCACGTACTTGAGAGCCGTGCATCAAAGGTGGAAATTGTCACTACAGATCAAGTCCAATTGGGTATTGGGGTAAGGGTTCAACTGTAGGTTGGTAAGGTACTTGGGATTCCTTTCTTGTAACCGCTTGATTTGATAATAGTGGAGTTTCGGGAGTGGTGACCTGAAAATCACCCGGTGGGGTTTTTGCCATTAGGGTTTTCCCCATTCGTAAACAAATCACCGTGTTATTTATTTTCCGGTGCATATTTAGTATTTGGTGATTTGTTTGTGCTTCCACGCAATTGCATGCTCAATTGATTAATTAACAACTCGGCTAATTAATTAATTAATTAGGGTTTATCACAAGGGGTCATTCGAATTGTGACCTAACACACGGCAAAATGTAACAATACTGTACCATGTTGCAAAAATTTGGCACATCTAATAAAACTTCGTTTTTGTGTTTGGTGTGCTAAATGTGCCAAATATTTGGCACTTGGCACATTTGGTACATCTGCTGTAAATGCTCTAAGCTACACTAAAGTACATTGGATTATTATTATTTAATAGCATGAATCTTGTATTAATTCATTAAGGTATTTTTCTTTTTTTAATGGGAGCTGAATAATTTATTGGGTTATTGCAGAAACTTGCAAAAAGAAAAATTCCATCAGCATTGCCATCCGAAACACCGCCTATAACTCGAGCCCCTTTGTACCCACCAATATCTAAAGTTCATGACCCACCTTCAGCCTACCCAAATTGTTCTCTTTCTCCAACATGGTATCCACCCTCAACTTCAGCTTATCCGCCATCTCCACTAGCCTCACCCCATTTATATCCACCACCATCTCTAACTTATCCTCCACCTCCATATCCACCACCTCAAACTTATCCTCCACCTTCATACTAGAGTGATTTCGGATGTGTCTACAATATTAGGAATGAAAAGGATGTATAAAAATAACACAACCATCAAAATAATGAAAACATACTTTTTGTTTTCAGGACTTATTTATTTATAGTGATTTGATTTGAGATGTTATAAATTAATTGTTCGATGAATAATGAAAACATAATCTTTACTTTCAGGACTTATTTACTAGTAGTGATTTGATTTGAGATTTTACAAAATAATTGTTCAATACTGTTCGCAATAAATTTTTATTAGATTTGTGAATTATGACAAATTTACTATTAAATTATATTTTCTTCTTATATCTTATATGTTTCAAAATTTTCTAAAAGATAAATTATTGAAGCTATAAAGTTGTTATTTACAATTATGTATTTTATTGGCTTTTATTCCGTGCCAAATTTGATTGTAATAATTTTCAATCGTTCATACCCTGTATCTAGTATGGGATTTGTTGTAAGGGATATGTGATAGAGAGAGAGTGTGAAGACTCAAGCATTTGAAGGATGAAGAATTCTCGCGAGTATGTCGCGACCTAGCTTCCCGCGAAATGAATCATGTGCCATGCACATGCTGGAATGCGAAAAGTCAGACCAGGTGGAGATAGCTGTGTCTCACAAGTATCTCACGGGTAAGGCCTTCCCGCGAAAAACCCACGAGGCAATATGTTCTGCCAGCCTGTACTAACTGACGCACACTTTCTGTATCTATCCTATATATACCCTCATTACCCACAAATGTTGAGGAATGCTTCAGAGAGAAAACCCTAGCCAAACACATTGGGAATTAGAAATTGTCATCCCCACCTTTCTCTACACACTTGCTTGTGGTATCTCCTCAACCCATCCCTCTCTATTTCTACATCATTGAGAGGTTGATAGCTCAAACACTTACCACACCCTTTGAAAGTGTTATGTGACGTTTTGGTGCTGCTAGGAAGTATTGGAAGAAGCCTGGAATGGCAGATGCAACATGGAGCTTGTTGAGGGATTCGGGGTGCTAGACAAGACACGGTTCCGAGAAGCCTTGTTGGAGTAGGAGCTTGGAGGGCTAAGGTGCATCGGGTAGATTAAACTTGGAGGGTCTCTTGCTAACCTATATATCCCAACTGATTGTCTAGTGGATCGATTTTCGCTTAAAGGGCGACGAAGAGGTTTTTTGCCGAGTTCTTCAGTTTCCTCTTCGAAAACACGTCTCGGTGTTTTCTATGTTTACATCCTTCTTCCCTACTCTTTTATATTCCATTATACTGCAGTGTTGCTTAGTTTATGGATTAGAGTAACTTATTTGTTCATCTGCTTGCATTTACACTATTCTGCACTTTGTTGTAAGTTAGTGTAAAATCTATCGAGCCGTAACTTTAATTGGGGGGGTCTAAATAGCTCTTGTGTTTTCAAAACATTTTCGAGCTTTCAATTGGTATCAGAGCGGGTACACTCGCTGTGGTTTAAATACCTGAGTATGATCCTTGACCCTATTTGAGATGGACCGGTCTCAATCACTCAATGTTCCACCATTTTTTGATGGGAACAATTATGCTTTCTGGAAAGTCAGAATGAGAGCATTTTTATGCTCTATGGATGATACCGTTTGGGATGCAGTTGAGACTGGTTGGACTAAGCCGACGGATCCTAAGTCCACTTGGGATAAGGCAGCTCTCGCAGCAGCCGATGCTAACAGTAAAGCATTAAATGCTATTTTTTGTGGTGTCTCATGATGAATTCCACAGGATCTCTCATATGACGGTAGCCAAGGAAGCTTGGGAGATTTTGGAGACGACATATGAGGGTACGAAGAAAGCTAAGGACACAAAGTTTCAGATGCTTACCACAAAATTTGAAGAGCTCAAGATGGGGGATGATGAACTATTTGATTCATTCTATGGGAAGCTCAATGAAATTGTAATTACTAAACTCAATCTTGGGGAGAAGATTAAAGATACTAAGGTGGTGAGAAAAATTTTAAGGTCCTTACCGGAGAGCTTTCAGGCAAAAGTCACAACCATAGAGAAAAGCAAGGATTTGGATGAAATTAAGATCCAAGAGCTCATTGGATCACTTCAAACGTATGAGCTTGGACTACCTTCCCATAAGACAAGTAAATCACTTGCTCTTAAAACCATCACCGAAAGAATGGATGATCCTTCCGAAGAAGATGGAGTGGAAAAGGAAGTAGTATATCTTGCGAAAAACTTCCGAAAATTTTTGACGATGAAGAACAGTAGAAAACCATTCAATAGAGGAAAATTTTCATCTTCAAGAGGTGATAGGAAAGAGTTTACAAGGGAAGAAGTGAAGGATTCTCAACCTTCTTCAGACATTATGTGCTATGAGTGCAATGGCCATGGACATCTAAAGAAGGAGTGTCCAAATTTTCTGAGGGGAAAAGGCAAGGCTTATGCCACGACACTCAATGATACAGAATCTTCTGATTCTGACTCGGAAGAGAGTTGTGATGGAGAGGGAAACTACTCCGCCTTCATGACCATTGCTCATGTGGAGTCATCGGATGATTTAGCTTGGTGAGCATTCTGATTCAGAGTCTATTGGGATTATGGAAGAATCAGATTCTAAAGAGGAAGAGAATACAGCTAATCTTCAAGAAAATTACTCCTTACTACTTGAGAAGTCAAGAGAGTATTCCAGAGTAGCCAAGGCAGCTGTAAGGAAAATGAAGAAAGCTGAGGAAGATTACAGAAGTCTCTTGATCAGATATAAAGAGGCTAAGTGTGAGATTGAGACACTAAATGGCGAGCTGTCTGAAGCGTATACGAATGTGAGATTTCTTGAGTAAAAGGTTGTGCAAGCTCATGCTAAGATAAAGAGAGTCTCCTCTCAGAAGTTAGAAGATGTTATATCATCTCAAAAACCTTCTTCAGACAAGTCCGGGCTGGGATACAACAAAGGAAGCTACTCATCAGCCAAAGTCATCAAAGAAGTAAAGTTTGTGAAGGCAAACGAGACGGTTGTTGAAGAGCCAATTCTTGAGAAGGTTGAGGATGTAAAGAAGAAGAATGTGGCTGAGCATCGAATGGTGAATAAGCCCCGAAATCAATCTGTGGTTAAACATGAAATTAGAGGAAGATCTCTCCCAAGATCACAAGGGGTCCTAGAACGGATTATGTGTGTCATTATTGCGGACTGTAAGGACATACCAGACCCATTTGTCAAAAGCTGAGATCAGACAACAATGCAAGCGCACCTCGGTCACGAGGAAGGAGAAATGAGATGAGGTCTTGGGGTGGTGAGCAACCAAGAAGTCAAAATCATGATCCCGGTATGACGGATATGATGAAGATGATCGATGCCTTCACTACTTGCTTAGAGAGTTTCACCAGAAGGTTTGAAAGTCCAAACTCTCGTACCCAATCTGTCAAGGATATCACCCCAAACGCACGTGACGTGTGGGTGAAAAGGGGTACTCATGCATAAGCATATAACATGTCCATGCATAAATTCTTTCAATGTTTAGGGGCATTTGTTGTTGCATCATTTCATGCATTTCTTTCTTTTTGCTATTGTTCTTTTATCCGGTTGGTTTTGTACCAACTGTTTTTGTTGATCTTACTTTTCTTGTTCTGTTTTGGGTGTGTTAAAAAATTAAAAAACCCATAAAAAATTGAAAAATCTCAAAAGTTTGATAACTTGTTTTGTGTATGTCACATGTGAGTTTGGCCTAGTACCTTCATACTTATGGCGTAGTGCATTTACGATCTTGGCTTGTCATGTATACACTCATTTATTTGTGGGAGAAATCTTGAACACTATGTGTGACTGTTGTAAATAAATCTTCAAGCTTGTCATGAATGATTAGTCAATAGTCTTGTTGGTCTTGATACTTGCATAGACTTGTGTCTATATCTCTTCCCACTTTATTTTTCTATTTTTGCAAAAAGAGCTCACCAAATGTAAATCTCCAAATGAAAAGAGATATTGAGCTGCAAAAGCCTATCACACACACTAGTATTCGACTAGGAAAAAGGGAAAGCGACTCTTCTTAAAGTATTCTATATGGTGCTCAAAAAGCCAAAGGCTAATTATCAATGTCGAAATATCATAAATTTCAAGCACCAATCTCAAATGAGATGTTTTTGTCCAAACAAAATTAATTGGACCAATTGTTATGCATTATGCAGAAGCCAAATGAAAAGCTTCTAAGTTTTGTATTCAATGTGTGGGAGGTCATATATACTCATTTCTATAATAGAGATAGTCCACTTGATTTCGTATCAGTTGTGTATGACTCGATTGAATTAATCATTGAAGCTTCACTCTGGTCTATAGACTATTCCACATTTGATAATCACACACAACACACAAGTCTTTGATTCAATCAATGCCTATCTCATTTGTGTGATTGTACATGTTCAAATGTGATGTGTATGCTCAAGAACTGGTTGATCAAACCCAAAAATATTTTTGAGTGTTTTATTTATTTTTGGAAGTGCTTTTATACTTTCGTGTCTTTTGATTTTGTTCAAAATGCTTTTGTGTGTTTTCCTTCAAAAAAACTGGTTCAGGGGTTGTTTCGCGAGAAGCTCGCGACTTAGAGCTTCCTGCGAAAATGGCTTAAAGGGAATAATTTTTTCAATTATGTCACACAGAAACTCTCGCGACTGTATCGCGACTGTCTCACAACCAACAACTTCTCGCGAAATGCTGTTTGGCCAAAAATTGGATTTTTTCAAAATTCAGACAGAAGGTATCGCGACTGTTTCGCGACTTAAAGCTTCTCGCGAAAGTTTTTGTGCTTTAATGGTCATTTTCACGGCTGTATCGCGACTATGTCGCTACTCTGTAACTCGCGAAAAACGCTTGTTTTCAGTTTTATATTACTGATGTGACAGTTTTTCAAATCAAAAAACTCTTCCCTCGCTCAAACTCCTTCGAACCCTTTCTTTCAAAATTACAATTTCATTCAAACCCTTTCAATCCAAGCGTCTTTTTTGCATTCTTTCTTCAAGGTATGTCTTTCAAACTATTCCTTTTTAAGTTTTTACTTAAATTTTGCAGAATTTTTGTTAGGGTTTCGTTAATTGGGGATTTTCGAAAATTTGGGTTGATTTTCTAAATTGGGTGTTAATTTGTCATATCTTTTGTTTGGACTGTGTCCCTTTTGTTTTCTGTGTATCTGTGTTGGCCCCTTGTGGCATTTTAACATGTATTGAGGGTAGATTTTCTCATGGTCATCCATTGTTCATGCTTAGAGTTCATATGTGCATGTTAGGTATTTAATAAAATGTCTGAGTGACATTTTTGTGCTTTATTTAATTCATGTGAGTTCCAATTTATGAATTGCCATATGTTTAACCTTACTTCACTTGGTTTGGTCTTTGTTCAAGTGTTTCCTACACATTGCTCATGATGCACTCACTAGGCACACACCTAGGCACCCTTTAGGCACACCCCCATGCATCTTATGCTGCACACACATGCATCAGCATATGCACACAGATGCACACACATGCACAGTTACTTACTTTCATGCACTGTGCTTATTTTTTTCTTGTTTTATATGTTGTTGCATATTCCTTGAGTTGGTTATGATCTGCTTTAGGATTGCTTTCGTGTGCTTTGGGATTAACTTGAATCTAATCAAGTTTTTTTGTTTATGTGTTCTGTTTTGGTGTTTGTGCACTTGTTTCCTTTCTGCTTTGTGAAATTGTGCAGTTACTTACTTTCATGCACTGTGCTTATTTTTTTCTTGTTTTATATGTTGTTGCATATTCCTTGAGTTGGTTATGATCTGTTTTAGGATTGCTTTCGTGTGATTTGGGATTAACTTGAATCTAATCAAGTTTTTTTGTTTGTGTGTTCTGTTTTGGTGTTTGTGCACTTGTTTCCTTTCTGCTTTGTGAAATTGTGCAGATGTCTCCCACCAAGCATGCAGCTAAGAAGAAACCAACTTCAAAGCGTGCATGCACTGATTCTGATCATTTCAAGTCCGCGGAAGCAGATATAAAGTACAATGACTGCTATAAGGACCAGACGATCATCATGGAGAGAGTGGTTCAGTTAGAAACTCTTGAGGATACTTTCATCCCTGAAGTGTTCAAAGATAGAACTTGGACCAAGCTGCTGAACCTGACTGGGGTTGTTTATTCAGAGATAATCAAGGAGTTCTTCTCAAATGCCACTGTCTACAGAGACTGTATTGAGTGCTAGGTAAGACACAAGGAATTTGTGATTACAAGAGAGATCATCCAAGACTTTTTGGAAACTCGTCCTCCATCTCAGCCAATCACAGTTGCATATGAGGACAGATTGGGCTCTACTGCTGAGATGATTACCGTTCTTGGTGGTAAGCCGAAGAAATCATCCATGAACACCACCAAATTCTCTCCGGAAATGAGGACACTAAGTTATGTGATGATTCATAATCTGTATCCGATCACCAATCTCACCACTCTATCTGCTCCGAGAACAAGATTCCTGTATGATCTCTTTACACATAAGGAGATTGACATTTGTGGCCATATCATGCATGTCCTGAAGAAGAACATCACAAAGCAGAATTCACGAACTGTGATGTCGTTCCCCTCCTTGATCATGGGATTGATTATCAAGGCAAAGCTCAAGCTACCCAGTGGCCTCACAGTTGTTTAGAGGGACTACCCCATTGGTGGTCATACACTAACTAGGAGCACTACACATCAAGGGCTCCAAGACTGGTGTGCATACCATCCCATAGCCTCGTGTTGAGCAAGATGAGGGTGGAGATACAGAGGAGGAGATTGATAGGTTCACCTAGACTCCAAAGCCAACTGCACAGCCATCATCTTCGGCTCCACCACAAGGCTTGAGCAAACTTGATCTATTACTAGCTAAAATGGATCAAATGTCTACAGTGCTGGATTCTCATGTACAACACACCACGGACCAGTTTGCATATCTTCAAGGACAGATCACTGCACTATCTTCACAGATACAAGACTTGTCTATGAAGCAAGGCTCGGATTCAGAGTCAGATCAGTTCTAGCCCTTTGGCCATTCTGGTCAAAAAGGGGGAGAAAATTTTAAGGGGTAGCTGGAGAAGAGCTTGCACAGCATTAGGGAGAGTATAGCTTAGAAACATAGTAACATTGGTTATTGATCTTACAGACGGTTTTATTCAGTTTCTTTTAGTCTTCATAACTGTTTTATGGCTTTTGGTTTAAAGCTTTGATACTCTGTTTTTATTTCAGTATATTTTCAGTAGTCTATTTTGTGATCTTCTTAATGCTTTGTAGTATATCTTGTTTGTGCCCATGTTGCTTTTGTAAGCTTTTAGGGTTTGTTTAATTGCATGCTTGTAGGCTGTTATGGTTTGTGCCATGCATATGCAGTGTCTTGCTTATGTAGCCTTTTTGCTTGTGTACTTGATGTTTAATGTCATACATTTTACTTCAGTAAAACACTCTTGTGCCCTTGTAGGATTGTTCCTAGATGCAAATACTTCGTGTATTTCGCATTGGATGAGTGTTGGATTTGCAAATGATACTCTTCAAATGAGCTTTTCATCTTGCATGTCCGGAAGTTCATTCCTTGTGTGAATAAGCATAGTGATCGCTTTTGTATAGTGATTGCTTGTTTGATCTTGCCATGATCTAGTGTTTCTATTTCATTTTGCTTGATCATGCTATCATTGCTCCATATGCTTTTCAAGTTTTTCTGCATACAATGATATTATTGTGTTGTTGTGTTTTAGGAGATACTTGTTCATATGTTTCAAGAGTTTATTAGAATCTAGAATTAGGTGTAAGTGAGTTTTGCCTTTGTTCCCAAACTCACATTTAAGTCTAGAGTCTGTTTTAGGGTTTTGTCATGGAATAGCCAAAGGGGGAGATTGTAAAGTTGTTATTTACAACTATGTATTTTGTTAGCTTTTATGCCGTGCCAAATTTGATTGTAATCATTTTCAATCGTTCATACCCTGTATCTAGTGTGGGATTTGTTGTAAGGGATGTGTGATAGAGAGAAAGTGTGAAGAGTCAAGCATTTGAAGGATGAAGAATTCCTAATTTTCATCTCCAATTGTTTGGCTTATTTCTTTTTCTTTTTCTTTTTTCTTTTTTTTTTCTTTTTTTTTTCTTTTTTTTTTTTCTTTTTTGAGGTAAAGCTTGTTTCATTTTTGTTTTTAAAAAAGCTTGTTTCATTTATTTGCTTTGTTTGTTTTTTTTCAATTTTGTGAACCTAGGTGCGCGACTATGTCTATCATTGAAAAGGATAAAGGAGGGAAAGTGTAGGCTTTTTGTTTTGACTTTTAATTAAGCCCCTCCACAGTCCACACACTACTAAAAATATGTGAATGAAATTTACTTATTATTATTATTATTATTATTATTGTTAGGACATATGTGTTTTCACTTGTTAAGAACATATGTCACTTATTTATGTAAATTGGCTAATCCTTTGACAAAACGCACTCTACTTGTAATTGGGTAGTTCTAGGTGTTTTTAATACTTCAAGAAACAAGGTTTCAAGGTCAAGTGTTGAAGTCATCAAGTTTGTCCAAGAAAAAGCAAGCTGAAGTGCAATTTCATTAAAGCTTGACACCTGCTCGATAGCTACCTCGACACCTGCTATCTATCGAGATTTAATATTTCAAATTTTCCAATCTGATTTTCTTAGGATCCGTGAATACGATTTTGGGCCTTCTTTTCTCCAAACCCTAAACATATAAAAGGATTGTTTTAAGAGCCGTCAAGTGTGACACAAGTTGAAAAAGCATTAAGTAATCTCTGTTCAAGCAAATTGTGATCAAAAGACGAAGTTCTTGACCTAGTTCATCTTCCTTCAAGAAATTGTTGTGTATTTGCACCAAAGGGTTTTGTAACCAAGCATCTTCTTGCTATTCATCATAAAGGATAAACTGAAGAATTTTGCAGCCAACCTTTCTTCCTTAAGTTGGTGTTCTGAAGTCACGTACTGGGATCTGTGCATTGGTTAGTCACGTACTTGGGAGCCGTGCATCAAAGGTGGGAACTATCGCTACAGATCAAGTCCAATTAGGTATTGGGATAAGGGTTCAACTGTAGGTTGGTAAGGTACTTGGGATTCCTTTACTTGTAACCGCTTGATTTGATAATAGTGGAGTTTCAGGAGTGGTAACCTGAAAATCACCCGGTGGGGTTTTTACCGTTAGGGTTTTTCCCATTCGTAAACAAATCACCGTATTATTTAATTTCCACTGTATATTTAGTTTTTGGTGATTTGTTTGTGCTTCCACGCAATTGCATGATTAATTGATTAATTAACAACTTTGGCTAATTAATTAATTAGGGTTAATCACAAGGGGTCATTCAGATTGTGGCCTATCAAGTGGTATCAGAGCAGGCACACTCTGATTAAGTTTAATCTTTGCTGTGTTGATCCATTGACCCCTGTTTATCATGGATAGAGGACACTAATTAATCATACCTCATTTATTTGATGGTACTAACTATGCATACAGGAAAGTACGCATGAGAGCTTTCTTGCAGTCTTTAGATGAGAAGGTGTGGCAAGCTGTAGAGATTGGCTGGACTAAGCCAAAAGAAGAACCAGCCGATTGGGATGATGCAAAGATCAAGGCGGCTAACTTCAACAGCAAAGCGTTAAATGCCCTATTTAGCGCAATCACCAATGAGGAGTTCAAGAAGATATCCTCAACTAAAACTACTAAGGAGACTTGGATCATCCTCCAGACAACCTATGAAGGAACAAAGGCTGTCAAAGATTCAAAACTTCAGAGGCTCACTACAAGCTTTGAAGAAATTAAGATGGAGGAGGATGAGTCGTTTAATGATTTCTATGCTAAGCTAAAGAACATAGTGAACTCAGCCTTCAATCTTGGAGAAACCATCCCTGAACCCAAGGTTGTAAGGAAGGTGCTCAGATCTCTACCTGAGAGATTCCATGCCAGGATTATGGCAATAGAAGAATCAAAGGATATCGACAAGATTCCTTTGACTGAGTTGGTTGGAAACTTGCAAACCTATGAGCTAGGACTCTCCAAGATTGGCAAAACTGGTAAAAGCAAGAGCATGGCCTTGAAGGCAAAGAGCAGTGATACAGATGAGTCTTCCAATGATGAAGATTCCAAGATGAAGTCCTACATTACAAGGCAGTTCAAGAAGTTTATGAAGAATGCCAATGGGAGGAATTTTGACAAGGACCGTAGACAATCCAGTTCTTCTCAGTTCAAGAGTCAAGATAAAGGGAAGAAGGATGCTAAGGATGGCGGTCAGTACACTGTTCCAGCTGGACCAAAGTGCTTCGGATGTCATGGATTCGGTCACATGAAGCATGAATGTCCAACATATCTCAAGAGCATTGGGAAGAGTAAGGCATTTGCTGCAACCTTGAGTGACACTGAGCCTAAAGATGATTCCGACAATGAGGATGATGGAATCTTAAATGCCTTCACTGCCACAGTCAATCTTACTGAGGGGATAGTTGAAGAAGTGGATGAAGAAGAAGAATTGGTGGAGTCCAAATTTGAAAAGATGGATGATCAAGATGATATCCACTCAACCTATGAGAAGCTTTACAAGCTCTCTGAGAAACATGAGAAATTATATAGGCTGGCCACCAAGAAGCTCAGTGATGTGAAACTTGATCGTGAAGAGTTGTCCACAAAGGTTGATGAGGCGAATCAAACTATTGGAGTACTGAGGTTTGAGAACAACTTTTTGGCTGAGAAGACCAAAAAGCTTGAAGCTGAGCTGTTTCAAGTTAGAACTCAATTGGGGAGGACTTCAAGTGCAAAGCTTGATGAGATACTTAGAAATCAAAAATCTGTTTCAGATCGAACTAGCTTGGGGTATGGTCTTTCTTTCTCTAATACTGCTTCTACTAGCAATACTGTTTTTGTTTCTCCTGCTAATAACACTGAAATTGAGAACACTGATGTCAAAATTGAATTAGCTAGTGAGAACTTAGATAAGGGTAAATCTATCTTAGGAGCACCCCTTAAACAAGATAAGAAAGATGCTAAAAACCCTAGGGCTAAGAAAGCTAACTCTCAAAAGCCTAAACAAAAGAAGCAGCATCTCTGTCATCATTATGGAGCTACCGGTCATACTCGACCAAATTACTATAAGTGGCTAGCCACTCAACAGAGCAATGGCATGATAGCATCTGGAAGCCAAAATCAGCTTCAATCCTCTCTTGCTCCTCTTGGAGATATTCTAAAAGCCCTCATGTTTCTTTCTAACTTAAACAGTTTCAATTCTTCCCCCTTACCACCGGTTCAAGGATTCAATCAAAGGAAAGGTTCTTCCAAAGTGCAGAAGAAAAAGGACTCTAAGTGATTTCATCACTTTCTTTTCCCCTTCTTTTTTTTTCTTTTTTTGTTGCATTACTTGTGTGTTTTGCATTTTTGTTGAGTCAGTCTAGTTTTATGCTTTGCTTTGTTTAACATGTTTTGTGTGTTTACTTTCAGTTTTGTTTATTTTGTTTTTAAATATAAAAAAAAAATAAAAAATTGAAAAATCAGAAAAATACAAAAATAGTGTGTGTTTTGTGTACTTTGGTACTTATGTATCTTGGATGGCCATTGAAACAAAGTTTCTAAAATTTGTATCTTTTGTAGCTTAGATGGGCATCTCTATGCACAACTAAGCAAGTGAGCTTTATGGCTCTTGTTTGTGATGAATAAGATTAAGTTATCTCTTAAAACTTAACACTCATATCACTCTTTTTTACTGGTAGGACTAGAAAATCCTAAGAGAAATGCATAAATAACCATCTCACCACTGTTACCCACCAATCATAATATAACACCTGTATGCTTCGGTATAGCAAAAGTGTAGTGTCAAAGACATTCGTATGCTTCGGCATTGCAAAAGTGCGATGTCAAATGCTTAACATCTTGGGTATTTCTTTTCTCTCTTTTATATGCCCTTGTATGATATGCTTAAAAGAAAATATGCAAAGAAAATAAAAAGCAAAAAGATCAAAAATGTTTTAAATATGGTTACAAGCGTATATTCTAGGATATGTGGGAGTTATAGGATGTACCTCGAAGGTGATAGTCCCCATCAAACAATTATAATTGTGTGTGGGTTAAAGTTATTTTCTTATATCTCAGATCGTCATAACATGCATACACATATGCAATCTTGCGATGTTTTTCACACACAACATGCAATATTCTTTGCTACTATTGATACATGTGCAGGTACAATGTGATTTGACCATCACAAAGGTTTTACATGTGCTAATATATGCTCACTAAACTATCTTAACTTGTTTTTGAAAAATAAAATTGGTTAGACTTGTTTAGTGTGTGTGTGTGTGTTTTTGAGGATCCATGTGCTTAAATTTTTGTTGAGAGATGATTTTGAGAGCTTTATATGTTGAGTAGATCTTTGGTTGAGGTGTGTGTTGGATTGCATTCATGTATGTGTTTTTCTCTTCTCGAAAAACTGCTTTTAACTATTGGCTCGACACCTCCTCGACACCTCCTCGATAACTGGTCATCTGTCGAGCTTCTAAGCTTTTTCTTATCGCAATCTCGACACCTGATGGATTGATTGAGAAATCTTCTGTCTCCTCGATAGATTCTCGACACCTAATGGATCGATCTAGATTCACTTGTTATGTCTGATGTCTTCTTTCTTGACACCTGTCTCGACACCATGCAGATCAATCGAGAAATCTTTGTCTCCTCGACACCTTGTTGATCGATCGAGATTCTTATATCTGAAATTGGTCTTGCACCTCGACACCTCTCGAGATTTGCAGCTACCGAAGGCAAAATTCTCGACGCCTTCCTCAACAACTTCATCGATACCTCTCAACACCTCAGCTGTCAAGAATTACTGAGGTGCCTATAAAAGCTGCGATCGCGATCTTTCTCTCATTCTGTCGATCTCTCTCGATCTATCCAAAGACTTTTCACCTCCCAAACAAGTTTCTCACTCAAATCTTCAAATCTTCATCATTTTTGGTCTTCCCTTGATTTCCATCACCTGGTATATTCATTTTTCCTTCCTTTTTCATGCATTGCACGTTTTGAAACCTAGGTTTTAGGATTTTTTTTGAAATTTTTGGGGTTTTCAAAATTGATGAGTTTTTCTTGAAATTTTTGGGTTGGGTTTTCACTTAAATTCTTTTAAAATGTCATACATTGCATTCCATGTGCATTAGAATGATATTTACATGCATTTAGATGTGTACTATATGTTGTGTGCTGGTAGGAATGGATTGGGCTGAGCCCATGATGCCTTTTTGATTTGCATGTCACATGCTCATGCATTCCCATGCATACGTACTTATTGTTCAATATATTTGATATATGTGAACTGTTTTGGGAACTTTTCTTATTGTCTTCCTCTCTATCTCTTTCTCATTCTTTTACGTTAGTAGTGTCTATGGCACCCAAACAGAAATCCACTCCTGCTCGGAACCCTCTGCGGTCTAGAGCTTCCTCTTCTTCTAACTCTGCTCCTCTTAACCTTCGGTTCCATGATGGAGATGCCCACAAGGCATTTTCGGAGAACTTTTCTTGACAAGGTGTTCATTCGGAATGCCAAGTCATTCTGGCAGACTTCGCCGACACTGACCTTCCCTCTGTCATTCACAGTATGGGATGGGAGTTACTGTGTGATGTCCCGGTCACTTGCCCTCTCGTGCTGATTCAGGAGTTTTACTCCAACATGCACGGGATAGATCGTTCAGTACCTCTCTTTTGCACTCGCGTTCGAGGTACGCGCATTCCTGTCACACCACAGCTAGTTACGGATGTGCTTAAGGTTCCTAGGATAGAGTTTCCTAACTATCCTTCTTGTGAGCATCTCAGGACTGTGTCCAAAGATGAGTTCATCTCTGCTTTTTGTCAGCGCCCAACTGATTGAGGAGAGCATCAGTACACATCATGTAGGCCTTTTGCTAAAGGTCCTAAATTTCTTAACATGGTGATGACTTTTGTACTCCATCCACTCTCTCACTACAACTCCATCACTGAGCCTCGTGCTCGATTTTTGTTATCTTTGTTAGAGCATCTTACTATAGATTTTCCGTCTCACTTCATTCTTTCTATCATAGATGTTCATCTTGATTTGGCGTCCCGTGATAAGCTCATCTTTCCTTCCGCTATCACGAGGATCTTACGCCATTTTTCCATTCCCTTTCCTATGTCCGACCACTTCACACACATATCTGCCATAGATGCCACTACCGTAAAACGTAGTGAGGCGCAATTCAGGTCACGACAGACATATGCCACTCCTCCCTCCCATTCGGCTCCATCCAGATCAGCTCCATCTACATCTGCTCCTTCTTCCTATACGGGCGATGTATCTCTAAGAGACATTATGGCGCAGCTGCAGCGCATGGACACTCGCCTTGATACACTCTCTGCTGAGTTGTATCAAGTGAATGCTCGTGTTGGTCGTATTGCACGACAGCAGATGACCATGGGTGGTTTTACTCCAGAGGCTACTCCTTCACCACCTACTCCAGCAGCTACAGATTCTAATGATGAGGATGATGATGATGGGGATGCTAGCTCTACTGATGAGATGTCTACATGACACTCTACCCTTTATCACCCTTGACAAAAAAGGGGAGTAGTGTTGGGTTATGAGAGTAGTCATCTTAGGGGGAGAGTTAGTATAGGACATTTTGATAGGGGGAGTGTTAATATTTTTTTAGGGATGTAGCGAGGTTCTATATGTATCTTTTCTTTTCTTACTTTTTAGATACATTGATCTTGTATACGAGGTCCTTTGACCATTTTTACATACATTGTACTTATACTTCTTTATATATGTGGATGTATGTTTTTTTCACCTCTCTCTTCATATGTTGTTTCTTCTCTATCTGTATACACATGTTCTTTATAATTGTATGCAATCTATTATTTCTATTTCACACAAAATGCCTTGACGAGTTTTGTTTAAAGTATTTCAGAAATACAGGTTGTCAAAGTCTACTTGCCATAAACTCTCTTCTTGCAAAGTTTTTCAAGAGTTTGTATTAGGATAGATTTTATTGTATTCAACAAGTGAATATGAGTTTAGTAATTTATGACTTTTCTCATATGTTCATTTGCTAGTTGTAGTTTTGTCACGAATTGCCAAAGGGGGAGATTGTTAGGACATACGTGTTTTCACTTGTTAAGAACATATGTCACTTATTTATGTAAATTGGCTAATCCTTTGACAAAACGCACTCTACTTGTAATTGGGTAGTTCTAGGTGTTTTTAATTCTTCAAGAAACAAAGTTTCAAGGCCAAGTGTTGAAGTCATCAAGTTTGTCCAAGAAAAAGCAAGCTGAAGTGCAATTTCATTAAAACTCGACACCTGCTTGATAGCTACCTCGACACCTGCTATCTGTCGAGATTTAATATTTCAGATTTTCCAATCTGATTTTTTTGGGATTCGTGAATATGATTTTGGGCCTTCTTTTCTCCAAATCCTAAACATATAAAAGGATTGTTTTAAGAGTCGTCAAGTGTGACACAAGTTGAAAAAGCATTGAGCAATCTCTGTTCAAGCAAATTGTGATCAAAAGACGAAATTCTTGACCTAA
Source organism: Quercus variabilis (assembly GCA_030445155.1). Classification (NCBI taxonomy): domain Eukaryota; kingdom Viridiplantae; phylum Streptophyta; class Magnoliopsida; order Fagales; family Fagaceae; genus Quercus; species Quercus variabilis. Next base: position 30,496,228 of record CP129455.1, on the reverse strand, counting down.
TTCATCTTCCTTCAAGAAGTTGCTGTGTATTTGCATCAAAGGGTTTTGTAACTAAGCATTTTCCTGCTATTCATCATAAAAGATGAACTGAAGAACTTTGCAACCAACCCTTCTTCCTTAAGTTGGTGTTCTGAAGTCACGTACTGGGATCCGCACATTGGTTAGTCACGTACTTGGGAGCTGCACATCAAAGGTGGGAACTGTCACTACAGATCAAGTCCAATTGGGTATTGGGGTAAGGGTTCAACTGTAAGTTGGTAAGGTACTTGGGGTTCCATTACTTGTAACCGCTTGATTTGAAAATAGTGGAGTTTCGGGAGTAGTGACCTGAAAATCACCCGATGGGGTTTTTGCCGTTAGGGTTTTCCCCATTCGTAAACAAATCACCATGTTATTTAATTTCCGCTGCATATTTAGTTTTTGGTGATTTGTTTGTGCTTCCACGTAATTGCATGATTAATTGATTAATTAACAACTTTGGCTAATTAATTAATTAGGGTTAATCACAAAGGGTCATTCAGATTATGGCCTATCAATTATTATTATTATTATTATTATTAAAAAAAATAAATATTGGCTTTGAGATTGATATATTAATTGAAATATGGACCAATAATTGTAAAATTCTTATTGAATTATATAGGTTTTGACCAAAAATATGTTAAAAAAATATATGTATATAACTAAAAAAATAAAATAGACATAATCCCGAAATAATAAGTTGAAACAATACATAGTATTAACCTATGATGTTTACTCCATGATGATTGTTATTTATAATCAGACTAAGACATTAATAGATTTTTATCAAGGTTGTCAAAATCAGGATCCTATGTAGGTGTACACACAATTTTTGTAAAAGATAAATCACATGATCACGAAATAGTGTAACAAATAATCAATTTGTATTAATTTGTATATATGTGAGTACAATCCTCTATATGAATCTTTACAATGAAAGAGTACAATAAATTCCTCTGATTCAATCTCCAAGAAATGTTACGATCTGAAGAGGCTATAAAGCTTGATCTTGAATCGTTCTTAAATGTCTCCAAGTTGAATGAATAGTTGAATGTGCTTGATTTGATGCGAGGGCCGTTGGCTTGATCTCGAACTAGATTTAAGGAGAATTAAATGTCTTCAAGTTGAATGAATAGTTGAATGTGCTTGATTTGATGCGAGATTCGTTGGCTTGATCTCGAACTAGACTTAAGGAGAATCCCCACTTTGATTTGAAGAAGTAGGAATAGGCTTTGATGAACAATGAAATTCTTGTGAACTTTTAGAGATGACTCTCTATTTTGGCAGAGTGTCAGTAGCCTTTTTTTTTTTTTTTTTTTTTTTTCTTTCTAAGTGTTCTCCCTTTCTCATATGAGAAGCCCTTATTTATAAGTAACTCAATCGTATTTAATTTAGAATTTTCTCTCGGCATTTATTGAAAGCTAATTATGGATTTAATTTAGTCTCCCATTTAATAAGAACTTTCCATATAGGTCTTTTCTTCTAACATTGCCATATAGCTTTCTTATTTGATGTTGCCACATGGCTTGATTTCATTTGCTGATCGTCCACCTCATCAATTGGAGATTAATTTGATCACAAATATTTTATCATGAACAATCGGACAGCTGTGAATACATCATAAAATTTTAATGTCTATAGTAGGATCATGGGAAATAAGTAGGATCATAAATCGTAGGATCGGATCGTGAATCGTAAGATTAAACATTATTTTTTTTTAAATACACAATAGTATGTTAAATAATCATATAAATTATATATTTATTGATATAATTACCATACATCACTACTTCCATTTGTAAGCATCATTTAAAGAAGCCAAAAATCTCAAAATGTAACACTTTATTAGGATATTTTTTATTTTGATCCAACTAACACTCTCTCTACATTAGAACGGAAAAACTTGGTCTATTAGGATTTTATTTTTCATTTAGGTCCAACTGAGTCTTCTGTCAAGTTAAAGAAGATTACAAGAAATCAAGGTCGTTTGGGATCGTCAAAATTAGACGATCCTGAATGATCGTAAAAATCCTTGAAAAATCCGGATCGTTTTGGGCAAGTGGAATCATAAAATCGAAAGATCATAAGATCCAGATCGGGATTTTAATAACCATGATTTTTATTGTATATGTAAAGTTTGAATTTCAGATCTCTTATTCAAAGAAAAATGTCCAATTAAGTTAACTAGTACTCACTTAATTTATAGAATTTTAGTTGTATATAGCATATACCTCTAGCAATATTTCTTAGAAAATATCAAAAATATATTTTAAAAATATATTATTAATAATAAATTAATCAATTATCATTATCCACGTCATATTGTGCGTGTTACTTTCTTTTTTATTCTTTTTTGGTGAAATATAGTGTTAATTTCTTACTCCTTACTTTTCATGTCCCTTGCTGGCTTAAATACCGCGTATACTACTATTCCAAGTCGATTGGTTAGAACTTAGAAGTGGACCAGGGGTCATCAAACTCGTAATTATTCGCTAAACTGGTACACTCTTTCCAATTTTTTTTTTTTTTTTTTTTTTTTTTTTTTTTGAGAAAGACCCTTTCCAAACTTGGTTGGAAGAGATACCAATAATATTGTTTGACTCTAAAAGTCTTGCACAAAACTTCGAAGAACATGTATCCCACGCGTAATATATTAATGAAAATTCCAATTAAATCGTTGCAGTAATACTGTACGAGAGTTCATCACAATCCAACTAAATAGCTGCTGAAATCAAATCCATCATGTCGATTATTGGCATTCAAGGCCGAATTCTTGAGGTCATTGGTAATTGTTTCGATGGCCCTTCAAGGGTGTACGATTGTCTAACATAATCAAAAGTTAATAGTTAGTGGAACCATTTAAAACTTTAATAGAATTCACACTAAATAAATTAAGTCTATACTAATTTAAAGTAATATAAGCGAAGATTCTTTTAGGAAAAAAAAAAAAAAAAGTAATATATGAGAAAAACTGAATTCAACTGCTCCTATACGATGCACGAATTAATTGAAAAATATGTGTAAATTAAAGAAAACATTTTAGATATATAATCAAAACTATTTTTACTGGGCTTATTCCCAAACAAAGAAAAGTAAGCATACAAGCATTATTTCTTGGCGCACTAATGGAGTAAATGGGCCTTTAGCAACCCAAAAAAATAGTAAATGGGCCGAGTACTAAACCCAATATCATATTTACGAATGTTTGGCGCACACAATACCAACTACGTTCAACTTTTGAAATTCTTGATGGAACGTGGTGTTGATATATAGAGGGAAAGGTATAACATCCTATTTTATTTTTCTAAAGTAGGACTTTCACTAAATCTTTCTCACAAACAATAAGTCCCTCATTAAAAAAGATAATAATATTAACAATTTTTTACTTATAATTGATTCATTCAGTACTCATTCTCCCAATTTATCTTTCACTTTGGAGTTGCAAAAGTCCTACATTATGAATTTATATGATACTTTTTTTTTAAGGGAATTTATATGATACTTGACATGCAATAAGTGTTTATACGTCTCTCAAAAAGAAATATCTCTGAAAATACGTGGACTCACAAGATATTAAGTTGAATAACATTTTTTTATTATACTTTTTATTATATGATGATGCCGAAAATCTCACCAGTGAGCCACACGGTCCTCACACGCTCGGAACAGCACCTGCAAGACAAAAAGGAGATGACCTAACAGAGAGCACCGGTGTGGTGTCGGCCAAATACCCTCCGAAGGTCAAGTTAGAACCTTTTTTTTTAAACTCTAGAGTGCTAGAGAGGGTGTTATTATGCGTACCTTGATTTGTGAGGGCATTGGAGTTTTTATAGTAGTTGAGGGTTGACCCTTTTCCTTGAAGCAGAAGTCTTTTCCTTATAGGAACCCTTATGAGCGTAAATTACGGGATCCTTTCCTTATAGGATCCGGATACTAGTCGTGGAGTACAAGCAATCTCCCTATACGTGGTGGGCAAGTTTCTCATTTTCATGGAGCCGTCAGCCTTACAACCGTCAGCCTTCTTTCTTTCCAGCAGACGAGTAGTCGTCAGCTCCTTTGTTGTTTGTGTAACCGTCAGCTTCATGCTCGCAGTCCGTTTACCTTGTACCCGTCAGCTTTACTCTACCTGTTACCCGCTATTGGACCGTCGACTTGAACCTGTGCTGACGTTCTCGCCCATGACGGATGCCATGATTATTCTTCCATATCAGTTGCCCCCTACTCCATATGCCCGTCAGCCATACCAGACGGGTTATGGAGTATTCTTTCCGTTGCTAACTGTTTGATCAGAAAAATAATTGCTGCTGTCATTAAATGCTGGGACAGGTGGCGTGCTTGGATTGGCTCCGCGTTGATACGCGGGCGTCGCTTCGTTTTCCGTGCGTTTGATTCATATATATATATGTGGCCCCCTCCTCCCATTTTCACTATTTCGTTTGCCTGATCCCTGGAGAGCACATCCGTCGCCCAAATTCCGCCAGCTCTTCCAACGTTTCTGCCGTCGCCCTTCCAAACGTTACTTCTAGAACTTGTAAGTTTCCCTTCCTTTTCGCATGCTTTCTATTTTTCTTTTAAAGTGAGGTCGTCATCCTAGGCGCTTAGTTTACACCCGTCACTTGTAGGTAGATGTCGAGTGACGCGTCGAGTGACCAGTCGTCGGTCCGCGAAGGAGCGGGCTACGACGAAGTGTTTGGTTCGGGCTCAAGTAGTGAGTCTGAGAGTTCCTCCTAGTCGTCAGAGAGGGAGACGTCAGCCCATGTTGCCGTCGAAGAGATAGGAGGTCAGGGAGACGTTGGTCAAGAGGAGGAAGTAGTCGAGGGAAGTGAAGTTGAGTTAGGAGGGGGAAGTAGGGATGACGGTGACGAGGAGTCTAGTGACGAGGAGTCTGAAGGTCCTGAAGGTAGTCGTCCCTTCATCCTTCCCCAGGACTGGGCTGTAAATAAATTTCTTCCAAAGATGACGCTAAAAATTTTTAACGAACTACGCGTCCGTTTTCAAATCCCTGATCACATTCCCATCCGTCTACCTATGGAGGGTGAGAAATGTTACACGGGAAAGACTGCAGACGTTGGCATGTATGACGCCATGTTTGCTGCCGGCTTGAGATTGCCCCTGACGGCCTTGCACCGTCAGCTAGCTGACTACCTTGGCATATCAATCAGTCAGATCGCCCCAAACTCATGGAGAATTTTTATAAGTGCTGAGGTGTTGTGGGGTCGTCTGAGTGGAGGACACCGTCAGCTTACTTTGGATGAGTTTTTTTATTGCTACAGACCCCGTCATCTTTCTTCATCAAGGGGGATGTATCATTTCGCTGTTAGGGAGAAGGAGTTAAGGCTGGTGTCTGAAATGCCAGACTCCAATAGAGCCTGGAAGGGTAGGTTCTTTTTTGTAGAAGGGACGGATTGGGTGTGCCGTCAAGATGAATGGGAAACAATTCCCTTTGGCTGTTTTGACAACACTTGGGGTTTTGTCAAGGAGTCAGGTTTTAGTCGTCACCTTCATCCTCGTCATCTTGCCATTTTTTGTTTTTCCTTTGGAAAGATGCTAACACATTCAAGTTCTCTTTTTCAGCCTTCGGTCGCCCGTCAATAACTGACGAGCAAGAGGATTTCATCCGTCGGGTTCTGGGGATACGAATAGAGGAGCGGTCGTGCCGGGACTTGATTACCCTAGACACTCTCTACACATACTGTGGGGGTCCCGAACCAACACCCGAGGCTCGCAGGTTGGAAGAGCTTGCTCGTCATCATAAGTCCTTTTCCAACCGTCAGTTTCTATACTTCTGGTCGTCAACTTCCCTTATGCTTTTTCTCTTTTGGTGCAGAAATGGATGCTGCTAAGGAGCGAATCAAGGCCGCCGCTGCCCGTCAGCGGGAGGAGAAGAGGGCTAAGGGAGAGACGACGTCTACTCCTAACCTCAGGCCCGTCACCAAGGGCTCCCAAAAGAGGAAGTCTGACGGGGTGGTCATCCGTCCGTCGAAGAGGCCAACCGTCACTCCAGCGAAGTCGCCCCCTACATCGGGTCATGGAGCTGGAAAAGGCGTCATGACTTCTTCTAGTCCCGTCTTGCAGGGACCCCAGACCTTGCTGACGCACAAGGAGTTTGCCGTCGAGGCTGTCGGGGCACTCATAAGGCCGACGGACATAGATCCTTGTGCTCAGTTAGGGACGGACGAGCTGGGGTCGTCGGCCTTGTTCGACCTTTCTCGGGTAAGCCGTCAGTTTTACTTTGTCTGATGTACACAAACCCCTTCTTTTCTGAAGCTGACGGTTGTATTTTTGGTTCAGGCCTTGGTCCGTGTAAAGGCGTTAACGGAGCGATGTGTGGCCAAGGAGGGCGTCGCTTCTCGCCTCAGCAAGCATAATGCCACTCTGCGAAACGAGCAAGGCCAGTACAAGGACGGGGTACGGACACTTAACCGGGAGCTGAAAGAGGTGAGGGACGAGCTGGAAGAGGTGAAACGTCAGCGGGTTGAGACGGAAGAAAAGCTGACGGCTCTTTATGGGCAGTTAGAGACAGTTGGGGCTGATGCCGTTGAGAAGTTCAAGGCGTCAGATGCCTTCATCGAATCCTGTGGCAGCTATTATGGCACTGGGTTCGATGACTGTCTTAGACAAGTGGCGTCAGCCTTTCCTGAGCTGGACCTGTCTTGCATTAACATAGATGACGCTCAGCCCATGACGCCTGCCACTGGTGCCGTCACTCCTCCTGCTGATGACTTGGTTAATTCCCCCCTTCCTGGAGAGAGTGGGGTTGTCTTGGCCCAGCCTGCTGCGAATCTCTCCTCGACTGCTGTCACCCCTCCTACTGTGCTGCTTGATGACGAGGAGCCTACTGCTGAATAGATTTTTTCTTTTTTGCTTATCACCATTTTGTATTTCTTTTATCTATGTAGAAGACAATTTTATTAAATGCCCCTTTGGGCACCGTTGTATAATATTTTGACAGCTTTTAAATGCTTTCTTTTAGGCTTTTATTTGTTACAATGTCGTCAGCTTTTCATTACCTGTTTGTAGCTTATCTTGCTTGGTTTTCTTGCATGTTTTGAAACAAAGATTGCAGGCCTTGTTACTTTTTGTGCCGTCAGTTTTACTAAACCGTCGGTTAGTTTTAACGAGCCCGTCAGCTTTTTTGCCTTAAATGATTGTAGAAAGTTTCAGTAAAATCCCGTCGTCTTGTGACGAGGTTATCTGCCTTATGGCCGTCAGCCTTTCGCCTGTTTTTTAGACTTGGCCAATTATAAATTGTCAGCTTCTTGTATAATTTTGGACTTGGGTTATTTTTAGTTTGTAGATCAGACCGTCAGCCTTTCGTCCATCCTTGGACTTGGCTGTTTTTAGTCCGTCGCTTTTTTAGTCAACCATTTTGTGGACTTGGTCTTTTAAACCATCAACCTGTCGTCCCTTGGCCTTTTCAGACCGTCGGCTGTTTTTGGTTCGTCCATTTTTGGACCGTCAGTTTCATGGCAATCCAACTTGTGGATTTGATCATTTAGACCGTCAGCCTATCGTCCTTTGGACTTGGCCTCTTTTAAACCGTCGGCTGTTTTTTTTTTTTTTTGTTCGTCCATTTTTGGACCGTCAGTTTCATGGCAATCCAACTTGTGGATTTGATCATTTAGACCGTCAGCCTATCGTCCTTTGGACTTGGCCTCTTTTAGACCGTCGGCTGTTTTTTTGTTCGTCCATTTTTGGACCGTCAGTTTCATGGCAATCCAGCTTGTGGATTTGATCATTTAGACCGTCAGCCTATCGTCCTTTGGACTTGGCCTCTTTTAGACCGTCGGCTGTTTTTTTGTTCGTCCATTTTTGGACCGTCAGTTTCATGGCAATCCAGCTTGTGGATTTGATCATTTAGACCGTCAGCCTATCGTCCTTTGGACTTGGCCTCTTTTAGACCGTCGGCTGTTTTTTGTTTGTCCATTTTTGGACCGTCAGCCTTTCAGCTTGTGGATTTGGTCATTAAGACCGTCAGCCTATCGTCCTTTGGACTTGTCCTCTTTTAGACCGTCGGCTGTTTTTTGTTTGTCCATTTTTGGACCGTCAGCCTTTCAGCTTGTGGATTTGGTCATTAAGACCGTCAGCCTATCGTCCTTTGGACTTGTCCTCTTTTAGACCGTCGGCTGTTTTTTGTTTGTCCATTTTTGGACCGTCAGCCTTTCAGCTTGTGGATTTGGTCATTAAGACCCTATCGTCCTTTGGACTTGTCCTCTTTTAGACCGTCGGCTTTTTTTTTGTTGCTTTTAACTTCATGTTTGTAAGTAAAAATTTGTCTTTGAGTAAACTCATTGTTATGCATAAATATAAAAGGTAGTCTAGGAACAAAATCTGCCCATATTGGGCTTATTGTAGCAAAAACATAAGTAGAAAAGAACTGCCCGTTGGGCTTATTGTAGCAAACGCTTAAAAAGGTAATTGAAAAAGTCTTGAAAAGAAAGATGCTGCTGCTCCTACTGGTAGTACTTTCGTAGGTGTTCCGCGTTCCATGGATGCGGGAGCTTTCGTCCGTCCAGAGTCTCTAGATGGTAGGTGCCCTTCCTTTGCCATGCCGTAACTCGGTAGGGTCCTTCCCAATTCGGGCCGAGCTTTCCTTGAGTGGGGTCTCTTGCTGCTCCCATTACCTTTCTTAAAACAAGGTCTCCTTCCTGGAAGTTTCTGTGTCTGACCCTGGAGTTGTAATTCTTGGCCATGCGATCCTAGTATCGTGCGAGCCTTTGTTCTGCTGCCATCCTGACTTCGTCCACCAGGTCGAGCTGCAAACGTATGGCTTCGTCGTTCCTTTCTTCGTCGTGGTTGTGCACCCTGTAGCTTGTGAGACCGACTTCGGCTGGGATGACCGCTTCGTTTCCGTACGTCAATCGGAACGGCGTTTCTCCTGTTGGTGTCCTTACTGTCGTCCTGTACGCCCATAGTATGCTTGGCAACTCTTCTGCCCATATGCCCTTTGCCCCCTCAAGCCGGGTCTTGATGATTTTCAACAAGGACCGGTTTGTAACTTCGACCTGCCCGTTGGCTTGGGGGTGAGCGGGGGAGGAGTAGTGGTTCCGTATCCCTAACTGTGAGCAGAAGTCCCTGAAGGAGTCGTTGTCGAACTGTTTCCCGTTGTCAGAGACTAAGACTCTTGGAATCCCAAACCTGCATATGATGCACCGCCAAACAAAGCTCCTTATGTTTTTCTCTGTGATGGTGGCCAGTGCTTCCGCTTCTACCCACTTGGTGAAGTAGTCGATACCGACAACTAAAAACTTCAGTTGTCGTATTGCAGTGGGAAATGGTCCCATAATGTCCAATCCCCACTGAGCGAACGGCCATGGTGCCGTGATGGGGGTTAATTCTTCGGGTGGTTGCCTGATGATGTTGCTAAACCTTTGGCACTTGTCGCAAGTCTTTACATAAGCCTCGGCATCCTTCTGCATTGTTGGCCAAAAGTACCCGGTTCGTACTAGCTTGTGCACCAGCGACCTTGATCCGGAGTGGTTTCCACAAATTCCTTCGTGTACTTCCTTCATGACGTAATCCGCTTCGTCGGGACCCAAGCATCGTAGGTAGGGGCGAGAAAAACCTCTTTTGTATAAAACATCCCTGATTAGAATGAATCTTGCTGCTTGAACCTTCAGTTTCCTCGCTGCCTCCTTATCATTTGGTAATACACCATTTTTCAAAAAGGAGATTAATGGTGTAGTCCAGTCATTCTGGGGGTCGAGCTCCTGTATGTCGGCCGCACTGATGAGTGGAGAGAGCTGCGTGAAGGAGAGTGCACTTCCAGTGGCGATCATGTGCTCGGCAGAGGCGACTTTGGCTAAGCGGTCGGCTTGCTCGTTTTCCCCCCGGGGGATTTGCATAATTTTGACCTCCAGCTCGCTTATTCTCCTCTTCGCTTGCTCCAGATACTTCTTCATTCTTTCGCCTTTGCATTCGTACTCCCCGCTTATCTGGTTAACTATGACTTGGGAGTCGCAGTAAACAATTGCTTTCTCGGCTCCTGCTGCCCTAACGAGGTCGAGCCCTGCTATCAAAGCTTCGTATTCTGCCTCGTTGTTGGTGGTGGGGAAGGCGAGACGGACCATACATTCTACCATGTCTCCTTCTGGTGACTGTAGCACGATGCCGGCCCCGCCGGCTTGTCTGTTGGAAGATCCATCCACGTGTATACTCCACTCTGGGGATTCCTCTGCCCCCTCGTCCTCGCCATTCGTGAATTCAGCTATGAAGTCTGCCACGATCTGCCCCTTGATAGCGGTGCGCGGGCGATATTGGATGTCATATTCGCTTAGCTCTATGGCCCAAAGTGTCAAGCGCCCGGCCGCCTCAGGGTTGCTCATGGCCCGTCGCAAAGGCTTGTCGGTTAAGACCGATATTGTGTGAGCTTGAAAATATGGCTTCAGCTTGCGTGCCGCCGTAACTAGTGCGAAGGCAAGTTTCTCTAGAGGTGGATATCTTTCTTCAGCTCCGTGCAGCGCCCGACTGATGTAATACACGGGTTTCTGTATCTTCTCTTCTTCTCTGATCAAGGTGGCGCTGACGGCGGCCGGGGAGACGGCGAGATAAAGAAAGAGTTCTTCTCCTGGCTGTGAGGGACTCAGCAGTGGTGGGGAAGAGAGGTAAGCTTTTAATTCTTCGAACGCTCGCTGGCATTCATTGGTCCATTCGAAAGACCTTTTTAATATGCGGAAGAAGGGCAGGCACTTGTCTGTCGCTCTGGAGACGAACCTGTTTAGTGCTGCTATCTTGCCGTTGAGGCTTTGTACTTCTTTCACATTTCTTGGTGGTGCTGCTAGAGTTGGGCGTCAGCCGGCTGAACCATATCCTCGCGGGGCCTTTAAGTGTTGTGGGGAAGGCCCTGCACATGATCTCATCTGCTACTCCCTGAAGATGCATCAGGGTCTTGAAAGTCTCCAGATGGTCGAGAGGATCCTTCACTCCGTCATAGCTATCTATATTCGGCATGCGAAACTTGTGGGGTAAGGGGAAGGAGTTTACGGCGATAGTGAAGGGTGAGTCGGTACGGTTCACGAGGTCGTCAAGATTACTAGAAACTCTCCCTTTGAGGGCGTTCATCATAACCTCCATCTGCTCCTTCATTGCCTGCATCTCGGCGGCGATTTGTGGTGGGGCCGCATCCATGAGGGATGGCATGCTTGCGGGCGGCCTTTCTGGTCTGCTCGGGGCGTGGCTGCCTTCAGGTCTTTCCTGGTTCCTTCTTGGAGCGCTATTCTCTTCCTGGTCTTCGGGTTGGCCGTTTTGCGCTGCATCCTTCTGGCGAAGCTGTTCTTCCAAGTCGAGGTTCCGTTTGGTCAGACGCTCTACGGCGGCGCCAAGAGTCCGAACTTGCCTCTCGAGGGCAGTTGTGGGTGGTTCCTCTCCTTGTACGTCATTGGTAGTTGCCATTGAACGAGTGAGTACCATGCAACCTTTTAGTCCGGGAAACGATAGTGTGGCTTAATCGCTTCGACAGCGTGTTTCCCACAGACGGCGCCAACTGATGATGCCGAAAATCTCACCAGTGAGCCACACGGTCCTCACACGCTCGGAACAGCACCTGCAAGACAAAAAGGAGATGACCTAACAGAGAGCACCGGTGTGGTGTCGGCCAAATACCCTCCGAAGGTCAAGTTAGAACCTTTTTTTTTAAACTCTAGAGTGCTAGAGAGGGTGTTATTATGCATACCTTGATTTGTGAGGGCATTGGAGTTTTTATAGTAGTTGAGGGTTGACCCTTTCCTTGAAGCAGAAGTCTTTTCCTTATAGGAACCCTTATGAGCGTAAATTACGGGATCCTTTCCTTATAGGATCCGGATACTAGTCGTGGAGTACAAGCAATCTCCCTATACGTGGTGGGCAAGTTTCTCATTTTCATGGAGCCGTCAGCCTTACAACCGTCAGCCTTCTTTCTTTCCAGCAGACGAGTAGTCGTCAGCTCCTTTGTTGTTTATGTAACCGTCAGCTTCATGCTCGCAGTCCGTTTACCTTGTACCCGTCAGCTTTACTCTACCTGTTACCCGCTATTGGACCGTCGACTTGAACCTGTGCTGACGTTCTCGCCCATGACGGATGCCATGATTATTCTTCCATATCATTATATATATCCCAACTCGAAAACCAAAAAATCACGCACATTTTTTCTTCTCATTGTTTGGCTCGGTTTTTTTTTTTTTTTTTTTTTTGGAAGAGAAAATTGGTATTTTATTCAAAGAAAAGGAGTACAACAGTAGGTACATGGACAACAAATAACAAGACAAGTCTAACATTTCGCTCTGTCAGCTAAAAGGATATGTTGTAGCATCGTTGGCTCTGCCCCTTCCCATGTTTGAGATTCTGCAGAAACCTTAGCTAACTGTGCCAGTTCATGCGCCACAATGTTGTAGTCCCTTTTCAGATGCTGTACTTTCCAGCTACCAAAAGATTCCAGCAAACCAAGAAAACCTTGAATAACTGTTCCTACTTCTCCATGGCTTGGCCTTAAGCTGATTGCTTGAACCACAATTAAGGAGTCTGTCTCTAATATGATCTGGTGTAGTCCTCTTCCACGGGCTAGTAGGACACCCTCTTCAACTGCCAAAGCTTCAGTGATCTCTGCTTCATATGATTCAGCCAAGACCTTGCTTTTTGCCACAACGACTGAGCCCCTGCAGTCACGTATTACCACTCCCACACTAGATAAGCCTCCCACACTTGTTGCACCATCCACATTTATTTTGTAGACATCAGGGGGAGTGCTGCCCATCCAACTTCAGGGGGCTGTTTCCCAAGCTGACATACTGCCAAAGCTCCTTTGTAGTCACCTTGGATTCGCCGGGCATACCCCCAAACTTGGGCTGGCGTTTCACATTGGTATTAATGGACCACCCGATTACGATTATACCAAATAGACCATGCCGTGGCAAAAAGAATTTCGAGATCCTGGGGGGTACCTGCATACATAACCAGCAAAGCAACATCCACAAAGTCTTTGTTCTCTGCCAGTAAGTTTATCGGGCAAGTATTCCAGCTCCACCATACATCCCATAGCTTAATGCAGTATAAAAGAGCATGACCAGTACTCTCAAGCTCCCTCTCACAAAGAGGGCACTTTGGTTCAATGTTCATCCCTCTCCTTCCAAGGTTTAGTCTAGTTGGCAGTCCCTCTATACAAGCTCTCCATGCAAATATTCGAATCTTGGCTGGAAGTTTTAGCTGCCATATTTTCTTCCACAGAGGGGTTCTATAGTCTCCAGATGAGCTTTCCCCAACCTCCACATTATCCACCACTATCAATGCGACATAGTAGGCACTTTTGACAGAAAAAATGCCTCTTTTGTTACCTACCCAGATTATCCTGTCCTCTGGCAGAGCAAAGCTAAGCGGAATGTTGAGAATGACATCCACCTCAAAGGGTCAAAAATACCTTCTGATTTTATCCACCTTCCAACGCCTTGTGTCCTCATCAATCAGGGATGAGACCATAGGAAAATCCTCAATATCTACTTGAGGAGAGCAGATTTGATACGTGGTTGGAGTGGGCAGCCATTTGTCCTCCCATATATGTACCCTCTTTCCATTCCCTTTCCTCCATCTTGTCCCCTTTCTAATGACTTCCAAACTCTTATAAATACTTCGCCAGACGTATGAAGGGTTGTGCCCAAGCTTTGCCTCCATAATGTCATTGAAGGGGAAATATCTAGCTTTGTACATACCCGCCACAAGGCTGTTTGGATTATTCAGAATACGCCATGCCTGTTTTGACAACAATGCTAGATTGAAAGCATGAAGATTGCGGAATCCCATGCCTCCTTGTGTCTTAGACTTGCACATTTCCCTCCAGCCAACCCAAGCCATCTTTGTCTCCTGATCTTTCTGTCCCCACCAAAAGTTTCGCTCCATTCTTTCCAAATCTTCACATAGACCCTTCGGAAGAAAAAAGCAGCTCATAGTATATGTGGGAATTGCCTGTGTGACTGCCTTTATTAGAATTTCCTTTCCCCCCATCGACAACATTTTTTCCTTCCACCCGGAAAGTTTTCTTCCGACTCTTTCCTTTATTTCTGCATAGACTTGGTTTTTTGATTTGCCTATTACTGCTGGGAGACCAAGATATTTACCTTGTCTTGAGTCGTGCATGGGTCCAAGGATGCCAAAAACTTCCTGCCTAACCTCAGGAGCTGTATTATGGCTGAAGGTTACAGAGGAATTATCCGTATTAATTTTTTGTCCCGACGCTAGCTCATAAAGCTTGAGGATTTCCACCAACTTAGAACATTCCTGCCCCTCTGCCTTGCAAAACATAAGGCTATCATCCGCAAAGAGCAAATGGGTAACCTTTGGGCAGCCCCTACAAACAGAAATCCCAGTGAGGCTTTGTTTGTTGTTTGCATCAGAAATGAGGGTAGAAAAAGCTTCCGTACACAATAGAAAGAGGTAGGAAGACAGTGGGTCTCCCTGCCGAAGTCCCCTGGTTGGAGTAATATTTCTGTGAGCCTCCCCATTAATTAGAATTGAGTATGTGACAGTTGAGATACATTTCAGAATCCAACCAACCCACTTGTCATGAAACCCAAGTCTCCTCATCACCTTCTCAATAAACTCTCACTCAACTCGGTCATAAGCTTTGCTCATGTCGAGTTTGACCGCCATGAAACCATCCACCCCACTCTTTTTGTGGTCCAAGTAGTGCATTAATTCAAAAGCTACAAGCACATTATCGGTTATTAGCCTCTCAAGTAAGAAGGCGCTTTGATTTTTCGAGATTATCTACGGAAGAATTACCTTAAGACGATTTGCAAGGACTTTAGAGACTAGCTTGTAGCACATTGCTTAGATTGATGGGACGAAAGTCCTTCATTCTGTTAGGATTTTTCACTTTCGGTACCAAAACAATGTTAGTATTATTAATATCAGCTAAGGAAGCATCAGAATTTAGCACATTAAGCACCATATTAGTAAAACTAGTTCCAACTATTTCCTAGTATTTTTGATAAAATAATTGCAGACATACCGTCTGGGCCTAGCGCCTTTGTTGGGTGCATTTGGTAGAGGGCTATTCGGACTTCTTCACTAGTAAAGACTCTGGTGAGCTCCAAATTCATGTCCCCTGTTACTTTGACAGGAATCATGTTCGTTACTTCATCAATTCTGGAAGGGTGAGAACTTGTGTATATGTCTTTAAAATACGCCATTGCTGTATTGGCAATGCTTTCTTTACTCTCACACCATGCCCCATCATCGTTCCATAAACCAGAGATTGTGTTCTTTTTCCTACGCTCCGATGGTGAAAATACTTGGTGTTGCGGTCTCCTTCACCTAACCATTGCACCCTTGACCTTTGTTGCAACCATATTTCTTTCTCATCCAACAGGTTATTTACTTCTCTCTTTAGCCTATTTATCTTAGGTCCGTTCTGCCCTTCACTATCACCTTTGATCAGCTCACTGATTGTCCTTTTTTTCTCCTGAATCTTCCTAGGAATCTGCCCAAATGCCAATTCACTCCATTTCACAAGGGCTTCTGCACATTGTTTGAGTCCTGTTCCAAGCCCATTCGGACTACTCAGGTTTATTCCTCCATCCCAAAATCCCTTGATTAGCTCCTTGCAATCTGCTCGTCTTGTCCATATGGCTTCAAAGTGGAATTTGCGCTTTCTTCGTTCCTTTAACACTTTCGCATGAGCTAATAAGATGGGGAAATGATCAGATGTCGTGTCCACCAGGTGTTGTACCTTGATGTTCTGAAAGTGATCCAACCATTCCATTGTTGCAAAGGCTCTATCTAGCCTTATGTACACCCTATCTTCCCCTTCCTGTTGATTGCACCATGTATAATCAGGCCCACTGTATCCCATATCCTTGAAGCCACATTTGCCAACAATATTTTGAAACGCTTCTATCTGCTGATGGGGTCTTGAGGAGCCCCCTACTTTTTCATCCCTTTTAAGAATCTCATTAAAATCACCGAAACATAGCCACAGTAGTTGATACTGTTGCCTGAGAGTGTTAAGAAAGCTCCAGGATTCCTTCCTACAATGGGTTTTTGGATGCCCATAGAAGCCAGTTATCTTCCATTTAAAACTAGTTTCTTCCTCAACAATCACGGCATCAATGTGGTGTCTAGAATAGCTTTTTATTTCCAAATTAACTTCCTTTTTCTAAAACATTGCTAAACCCCCTCCCTTCCCTTTTTGTTGGACATAAAAACCATTTACATAACCTATCTTACTTTTCACTTCCTTTATACCTGCAATCTTTCTCTTCGTCTCCGACAGGAAGACCACCATGGGATCCCAACGTCGCACGTAATCCCGCAACGCTCTGATTGACCGGAGGTTCCCAAGCCTCCGGCAGTTCCAACTCCGGGCAATCATGGCTCTCGGCGATACTGCTCAGCAGCCACCGCCGTTTCACAAATTGCTGGCGCGTCGTTGGTAAGTTCCTCTCACATATCTTTTTAGTTTTCCTTTCTCCGTCTACTTCTTTTTTTTCTGCTCTTCTTCCACGCTTGCCTCCAACCGCAATCTCTTGGTCCTTAATAACTGCATCCTCTGTTGGGCCTTGTTCTCTAGCTAGTTTCTTCCATTTCCTTACGTCTGTAGGCTTCTTTTCTTTGTTTTGCCTCATATCCAGATAGCCCAATTCTTCATTTGCACTTACACTCGCCTTGGGCTTTATTGGGCTCCTAACTTCGGGCTCCTCAATCATTTTTCCTTTTTGTAAGCCCACCATCGAGTTTTCATCGTCACACATTTTATCGTTGCTCCTTTTTGAGACCAGGTGTATAAATTTTTGACTCTCACGTGTGGGCTCTATTTTCCTTATGGTTGGTAGCCTTTCCTCAGAGCTATCCCATCTCATTGGGGTACTAGCTCTCTGACCTTCAGACCCATCAGCATCATCTTGAGCTCCCCAACTGTCAGACCGTCCCCTTCTGTCCATATCAAATCTTTGGCCCTCTGTATCGCTGTCAGCCCCAAGATTCACCATTGCCGGCCTTGGTGGTGGTGATTTGACTCCATTACCATCGTCATTGGACAGGTTGCTCACCCCTTTTCTGGCTTTCATCTTCTCTGATAATCCTTTGTAACTTCCATTTGCTCTAATCCAGTCACCATACTGATGCTCCTTTGGTTGGCTGTCAATGGCCACTTCACAGTGTCTTACATCATGGCCTATTTTGCCACAAGCAAAACATATAGTTGGAAGCCTTTCAAACTTAAAGGTGACCCATGTCTTCTCTCCTTCCATATTCCTTAAGTAGCCTCCCCTTCGTAGTGGTCTGTCAAGTGGTAACTCAATCCTAATCCTCATGAACTTGGCTTGTTCCATTTGCCAGGATCGTTTATCCATTTCAACAAAATTGCCCATTGTGTTTCCTATATCCCTCCCAGTATCTTCTATCATCAATTCAAAAGGTACTCCCCAAACCTGTACCCAAAAGGGTGTATGTGAGAATATGATGTTTGCAGCTGTTAACCCTCTTCGCCATCTACACAGCAAGAGTAGATTATTATCAAAATTCCACGGCCCATTTTTCTCCACCCACTCCATCTGGTGCCTTGAGCTAAATTTGAACTGTAGAATATCATTCCCAACCTCCACTATTCTCAAATCTGGCCCCATCTTCCATACTGATCTTAGCGTGCTTTTTAGGGCTCGTAGATTTTGCTTTCTGTCAGACAAGAGTTTTCCAAAGAGACTTAAATGGCATTCTTCCAGGAGATCATTGTTGCTGTGGTTTGAAACTTGGATGATATCTTCCTCCTCCTTGGTGAGTTGCAAATTCTGCAATCCATCAAGCATAGCTTGTTCCATACTTCAGACTATAGATGACCATATCCCAGTCCTAAAGGAAACTAAGATAGCCAAAGAAAAGATCCCACCTTGGGTGTAGACTATGGGAGGAAAGACTCTTACCAGAGAGAGCGAAAACTCCTACGAGGGAGAGAAAAAAGCGAAAAAAATGATTTGTTTGGCTCGGTTTTTAAAGTTATGGTGAACATATAAGCTTATATGCAAGGTTGTTAACCTAACTTTCTAAAAAAGTCCTTCAAAATAAATCATAAATATGAAATTTGAAATATGCCCCTTTATTTTTATGAAACCCAATCATTTATTCTTGTTTTGCGCGCAAAGGGAGGGATAAATCATAAATATGCCCGTTTCATCTAATTGTGAAATGTGAATTGCCTAATCATGAGAAACAAATTCGTATTTTCTTAAAACCACCTTCTTTTTTGTAGTTTTGGTGTGCAAGACATAACATTGAGTCATTTTTCGATTTAGTTAAATTGAAAGTATTAATTTCTTGTCAAATTGTTTAATTTTTCATTTCATCAAAGTTATATTTTTCTCTCATCATTATATCCATTAATTCTTTTTTTTTTTCAAAAAATCTTTTTTTTTTTTGAATTAGATTAGCAAATAAGATATAAAATCAATTTTGATTGTAAAAGATAATTTAGGATAGCCTCTAGCTTTAGAGTCAAGAAAATTAATGCAAAATTTAATATATAATCAATTATATATTAAATTGATTACATATCTGATGATGTTGCTCTCATTGTAATACGTGACAGAAATATCTGTTGATTCAATCAAATTCTTGAATTTATTTTTAAAAAAAAGAACTATTTTTTTCTTTTATTATAATTTTTTAACACATAAATAGATGCCAGTTTTATTTTCACATATTAATTTAGTGTTGAATGTTTGTATAATTATTTTTCCTATATGGTGAAAAATTGTTTCATGCGTTGGTCCTCTAAGGGGAAAAAAAAATCCTAGCATCATCCAAGAGGGACTAAATAATCTTAGAGCAGTGGAAGGAATTCAAGTTCCTTTCCCTTCTTTTCCAAATTCTGAAATTTGAGCTATGGTTTTTGTTAAAAACTTAAAGTTGTATGAACTACGTCCCTATTAGGACGTAAAATTGTAAAATGAGACTTAGCTATAGGTTGAAGGGAGAATATAGGCAAGCATGATTTCAATCCTAAAAGTTTGTACATTACTTTTTATCTTATTTCTCGAGTTAATAGTGGAAAATACCCATTTTCATGCACCAAAATGTTGCCTATAGATTAACGTAGGCTTTACTCCGTTGCAGAGACGCAAGAGAAGTGAAACTTGTACTGCATTATTCTAATGCCCTTGAAAGTTAAACTAAGCTACTCTACAGTATTTTGGATTATTATTGAATAGCATGCATGCATGAAACTTGTATTAACTCATTAAGGTTTCTTAATGGGAGATGAATAATGTTATTGGATTATTGCAGAAACCTGCAACAACAACAAGCTTTTCTCCATCTTATGTAACACCATCTATACCTCAAGTCATCCCTCCACTCCCTATACCTGCAGTTCATCACTCATCTTCATGCCCCTATTCCTCATACCCTAATAGTTCAGCTTGCTTTCCACCATCCCCATTCTCAGCTCCACCACCAACTTCCTATCCTCCCCCACCATACCCACCAACTTCAAATTATCCTCCACAAGCCTCACACTGTTATCATCCCCAACCAAATCGTCCACCACCTCCACAAGCCTCACCCTCTTATCCTCCCCCACCATACCCTCCAACATATGCTAACCCTCAACCACCACCACAAGACTCAACCTATTATCCTCCAGGTAAATTTGTGTTTAGGTGAATGATTCCCACTGCTAATATATACTTAGTTATTCGCTTTTGCTAAATAACTATGTTTTCCATCAGGTCCTTATAGTGAGTATCGTTGACCACTATTGTGAAAATCAATTCACGCAAGATTTAAGAAGATAGAAAAGAGATATCAACATGGATACTATGAGCTGACTCCAACCACCACCAAACTATGAGTGAACTCAAATGTGTTTACATACAAAAGAATAATGAAAGCGTATTATTGTTGAAGCAAAAAATGAAACACTTATTATGGGATAGAGAATTTGCTCATGCTCAAGAATGCAATCAAAAAGCATTCTATGTACATATCTTTATGGCTCTTTGATGCAAACACAAATATTCCTTGTTTAAACTTCTAATATTTGAGTTATACATTGATTGGAGGTTTTATAAAATAAGCGTTCACTGCTATTTGAATTAGAATCCAATTTAATTAGTAGTGTCTTTATTTATCACTTGTAATGTATTAAATAAATATAAATTAATAATTAGGATAAACCATATGTGCATCACATTAATTAAGTTTCTAAATAAAGATATATATCTCATTCTTCCAATTGGCCCACATTACATTTAAATAACTTGAAGAGTGATACTTATTGTAATATAGCCATCATACTACCCATGTCATCTAATTATAAAATTCTTCCACTCAAATAAAAGTTGCAATATATGAATGATGGCAAGAATACCCAGCCAAAAGTACTTCCTTCCATATACTACAATGGGATAAAGATGGATATGCAATAACTATATGATCAAACAGAATGGTGTTTTCACCAAGTGGTGCTGAAGGTTGTTTGGTTTTGGAGATAAATTCTCTTGTTTTTTATGTATTTTTGGGCATTATTATATTATGGGTAGAATGTACTTAAGCCTATTAATTAAAACTTGGTCAAAGCTGCATTTATGATCTGCACAAGCCTCAATGCGACCTTTGTTAAAAACAAGTATGTGCACAGCAGAAAATTAACGGATCTACTTCAATCGCAATCTATAACATGCACTATGTAAATTTCAGAATTCAAGTACAAGAGAGCGTACCTTGGTGCGATAAAATTCAAAACCGAAGATCAGAAGTTCTTGGGAAATTTTTAATCTTCACTCCAATTCCACTTGATGCCCAAGATGTGTGGACTCTCAATCGGTAACAAAGGGATGATTAGAGAGTGACAAAAACTCACATACATACTATTTCACAATGATGTTACTATCTCTCAATATTCTGTACGTTTTTCCCCTCGTATTTAACCAATTATCTAATTGGGCTGGCCTTTTAGGCCTTTCCAACTGGGCTTAAGTGTGTGGCTTGGAGTGGGACCAAAATGGATCAATAAGACACTAGCTCCAATAGGTCTTGGGCTTTTCTATCAACTCTTGACAAATCCAAAGTTACCATTAACTATATTTAATACCACTATATAAATATAGTTGCACTCTAGGCCTTATCTATAAATAATATCCCAAGACTTTATTATATATGCAACCCCTTCATAAAATATTCGTAGTAATATAAAGTCATTAATGTTGACTGCCACTTTGTAAATTACTACATCTTAATCCTTGAGTACCCGATTTAATCCTTTATGTTATTCAATATATATTTATAAAATCCAATTCCATAAATATATACTTTAGTAATTCCTTACTAAAGTGGTTGGGCCCAACACTCTGAATAACCAAACCCATTAAACTTATCTCAAGGGAATATTTTATATCTCCGTTAAGAGATTATAAATTCTATCTTGAGAATATATATTCCATCAACATTAAATGCGGTTGCCCAACATATTGAGGTTTTGACCGTTACTTATAAATCTCACTCCTGATAGATCAAAGCAACCTACATCTTATGATCAGGTCCATTATTCTCTTAGGATTTAGAGTTGATGTAAACAGAAGTCGTGGATTTATTATTCATTTGACAGTCACTAGGAGAACAATAAATCTCACAGCGGTCCAGTTCAGTATGTCTTAACTCTTAAAATATATCAACATATCAACTAGAAGTCTCCACTTCCATGATCAAGACAAATCATCTTAGTTGATATGTTATAGTCTTTACAGATAAAATGCCCAATTTAATCACCGACTACGAACTAAAATTCTGAATTTACAAAGAACTTGTAATTTACAGCTTCTGTGACTTTTCACATAAATCACATACTATGCATCTCATGGACTAAGATAATGTCTCATTAGTTCATAAATAGATAGTCTCATATAATTAAACAACTTAATTATTCATGACATGCAAACCAATTGGATTTTAGGGCATAAACCCCAACAATCTCCCACTTGCCCTCAAAGACAATTTACCACGTATCCGACACTTATCTCCCTTTATAGTAACTCATAGTCACTCTAAGGCAAGGCTTGGAAACAAGTTTCAGTCAGATTTATTACATAAATTATCTTTTTCCTCTACTACTACTTCTCACGTACTCATATCTCTCTAATGAGATGATACGTACGCTTAATATGTATCTTCACCACCTAGGATGAACACGTATCTTGAAGTCCAACTTCATGAATTTCAATCAAACTATAAGTCAGTATTTGTACATCCAATAAACATCAAAACTTCACTTTTGTGGACAAGCATATAATCCCTCATTCTCCTAAGATAGTTGAGTATATGCTTTACTCCCACTAAATTAAGTGATCTTTGATTCAATTGATATTTGCTTACCATGCTCACTGCAAAATAGATATTTAGCTTAGTATATAACATAGCATAAAGACTTCCTTTTAATATGAAATAAGGAACCATCTTAATATGCTCTTCTTTTTATATGTCTAAGGAGTATAGTCCTATATAAAGGAACTTCAAACTTAAAAGGAAAGAATCTTTTCTTAAAGTATTTCATGCTATACTTGGCTAGAATCTAATCTATTTAAGCAGTTTGAGATAGGCCCAACATCCTAATTTCTAAATTTTAATGAAGTTATAATTCTTAGGATGTAGTTAATCTTTCTCAAGTACTTTATATCAAACTGGACTAGACAACCAAAAATTCTATTGATGACAACAATTCTACATCATTCTAAATGATTAGAAAGTCATCAACATACATTAAGAGATTTATTATTCTATATAGCTTTACACACTTAAGGCTTTTAAATACTTGATTAAAATCAAATAATTTGATTGCTTGATCAAAGATGATATTTATGACCTAGATGCTTGCATTAGTCCATAAATGGACTTTAAGCAACTTGCATGTTAATCACCATTGGTTCTTTGCTATGAACAAGTTTAGGTACATCATATAGATGTCTTCCTCAAGATTGCTACTAAAAGAAGCTTTCTTGATATCCATTACCATATTTCATCTAAATGAAATAAAATGGATAAGAGAATCTAGATAGAGTCAAACTTGACTATTAGTGGAAAAAGAAAAAAAAGAAAAAAAATCTTTTCATAACTAGTCTTGACTTTGAAGGTTTGCACCTTCAAATCTATCAATTTCATTTCCTTATAGACCTATTTGAGAACAATAGGCTCAATTCCAATAGGCGCCTCTACAAGTTCTAGACTTTAAATAGAATATAATTCTATTCACATAACCTTGATCCAATATTTCATATTCATATCATCTATGGCCTCTACGTAGGACCAAGGATCAGATTCATATCCTTGAGGAATGACTTCAAAAATTTATCCCAAAAGTATGAATTTACAATCTTCCCTCTACAATATTATAATGGTGTACTAGCTATATATATATATATATATATATAGAATAATACCTTATGGTGTATCTAATACAACCATTTCATTTCTAAATGTACTTTATAGTTGTCTTACAAAAATTCTGACATTTTCTTCTAGAACAATTCTTTTAAGATTATTCACATAGTCATAATCAAGAACTTTGTATTTGTACTTTACAAACATCTTGCCTTCTTTATGACTACCAAAATAATCTTATGCAATTTCATTTGGATACCCATCATAAACACACAGTTTTCTACCTTTTGATTTCAAATTGTCAGACTTCCATTCTAGGACAAGTGCTGGACATCTCTAAAAGTGGAAGCATCATATACTAGGTTTTCACCCAATCCACAATTTGATAAATGTCACAGGAACAAAATTTTTGAAATCAATTTTAGAAAATGTATAATAATTATTAGAGTATGTCTCCAAAAGAAATAACCAAATGGAAATTCTTATCATGTACTTTACTATTTCTAAAAGAGTCTTATTCCTCCTTCATGTATGCACTGACTTAAAGAAGTCATTAATACTATATTCCTTTACCATAAAGGAGTCCTAGATCATATTATCCTCTAAATAGAATTCATAGATTGGGAATTTAACAAAATAATGGTTCTAAAATCCCATCTTTCACCAATATTGAATACCATTTAGATCAATAAGATCTAGACATAAGTGCCAAAACATACAATACCAAAGGATGAAAACTTTCTCTTTAAAAGGTAAAACATGTAAATTTCCATCTAGAAAACAATCATGGACAAAGCTTAGTTTAACCAAACCAGAAACACTTTCCTTTGGTCATACTTTTGAGTCTAATTTCCTTTTGGCAATTACTAGGACAACTTGCTTGCCCAACTGTTTGGTATTATAATTCTTCTTCTTATAACCCTTACCTTTCAGTTTAGGCTAAGAATTTGAATTAAATCATATTGATCCTAGCCTTAGCTTTTAGGATGTCTTCCGTTACGTAGAACTCATTCATCAATTCAGATAATATAAATAGAATTTATTTTCAAAACAATCTGAATTGATCAAATGATTCTAACAAGAACTTGTGGATCATATCCATATGAAATTAACATTTAACCTCTACATCCAAGAATTCCAATTCATTTTAAAAAAATTAAATATTTTCATAAATGACATAGAATTGGAACTTCTTAAGCTTTTCTTAGCACTCAATATGATTCATACCAACTATCTCATTTAGACTTAATACAAAGTCTAAGTCTAGCACTAACTCTTGCATCTCATGTTGTAGCACAATTGAGATAGAAGCCAATAAAACATTCTAACATTTCAATGGAGACTATGATCATATCATAAACTATCTTCCATCAATGTATCATGTAGAGGAAGTTATGACAATGCTGAATCAAAACATAAATATGTACTTCAGCTTCTTTAAGCACCATGTCCAAAATTATTTATTAGTTAATGTGATTCAACTAAAATAGTAGCTAGAGGACAAAATTTATGACAAGTTTATATTGAGACCATGAACTTAAATACCAGGACATTATCATTTTGCATCCATAACCATATAATATGGAACCCGAAAACCATACTATACTAGGTGCGACGGTAACCTAATCCCGTAATTAATATTCCTCGAAAGCGAGGTCATACCAATCACTATGATCAGACAAGAATTATTCTCATTATTAATGCTGTCATGGTAGCTCTTACCAAACAAAAATAATTTTCTGCTTTTCCTTTAGCCTCTAAGTAATAATGACATAGCTTCGAAGGAAGGTTAACATTACACTTAATCTAGTGTACACCATTGCCTAGAATCAATGTGAGTCACCAAGTAACTCCACGAAAGCATGATCGTTCTCAATGTAAAAACACACTTCGTCTATCATTAAGAAGTTTAATTTGTACTACCATGAATTAAACACCCTTCGAAGGGAGCAAGGCATATACGCCAAGACGAGGTGCCTAATCACACTACTATAAACTGGCAATGAAGGCCGTGAGATCCAAACCTTGTATCTCTCTCCCACTAGAAATTTTAAAACAAGTGGATTGACATGAAATCATTGTGATCTAATCACAATTTTAACCCTACACATTAAATGTGTTTAATTGTTTAAATTCAATGTGATGTTACTAAGTCACGTCACAATAGAGTAAAGAACATTCGCACAATCACAAAAAAGTTTAACCTTGTAATCCGTGAAGCAAATACCCTCCGCATGGAATGCAAGACTCGAAGTCAAGACAAAGTACCTACTCACATTACAATAAACTTAACAAAAGGGTGATTCAGCACTTCCACTCATTATTTGGGTTTTTCTTAAATAATTGTGATCCCATCACAATTAACAGCCTTGCACTTTTTAAAGACTCTAATCTTATTAGAATCACTAACTAAAATGGAAGTCCTAAAATATTTAGGATTCCTTAAACACTAATGGATCAAAAATCAATTTTATATAACTCTATCCTTAACTTATTAGAATAAGAATTCTAATCTCATTAGAAACTATATACCTTTTAATTAAGCTTTAATCTCATCAAAACTTCTAATTAAAATAAATTAAGTAAAGGACTTTTAATCTCAACAAATCTAATCTCATTAGAATGTTTCTTAAAGGACAAGTCCCAAACTATTTAGGACTAAGAGTTCTATTTAACTAATGTCTTTGATCTCATTAGGTCTTTTAGTTAGAACCATGTGTAATCTAATCACACATCGCATTACTCTTTCTTTATTGTGAAAACACTTAGAAAAAAAAAAATCTGATTTTCCTTCTTTCGATCAATCGAAAGTGTCCCTCGATTGATCAAAAAATTAAAAAATTTGAATTTGACCTCCTGACTTGTTCGATTAATACTCGATCGCCTCTTGATCGATCGAAAAACAAATTCGATCGATCGACTAGCAATCGAAAATCAATTTATTTAAAAGGCCTGATCACTGTTTCACTCGATCGATTGAAAGTAATTTTCGATCAATCGAAAATCGCGAAACTCGAATTTTCATAAATTTGCTAAGGCAGTTTTCTTCATTTTTCATGAACAAATATTCAACATATGAACATTACAGACAGAGATTGATGTCAAAACTGAATTCTATTGATGCTATAGCCTTAAAACTCAATTTAACATACTTAAATTTAAATTTAAACAATATCATAACATCACTTTCAGTTTTCATCAAATCATAGTTTCAACAACATGCAGAAAATTAAAACATAATCTTCTAACAATATGAAACTATCATGTCCAATTCTAAAACTCACAAAACATGTTAAACAGATTGGAAATTGAAGACCGCTCTGATACCAATTGTTAGAATTAAGTATGTGCACAGCAGAAAATTAACGGATCTACTTCAATCGCAATCTATAACATGCACCATGCAAATTTCAGAATTCAAGTACAAGAGAGCGTACTTTGGTGCGGTGAAATTCAAAACCGAAGATCAGAAGTTCTTGGAAGACTTTTAATCTTCACTTCAATTCCACTTGATGCCCAAGATGTGTGGACTCTCAATCGGTAACAAAAGGATGATTAGAGAGTGACAAAAACTCACATACACACCATTTCACAATGATGTTACTATCTCTCAATATTCTGTACGTTTTTCCCTTTGTATCTAACCAATTATCTAATTGGGCTGGCCTTTTAGGCCTTTCCAATTAGGCTTAAGTGTGTGGCTGGGAGTGGGACCAAAAGGAACCAATAAGACACTAGCTCCAATGGGCCCAGGGCTGTTCTATCAACTCTTGACAAGTCCAAAGTTACCATTAACTATATTTAATACCACTATATAAATATAATTGCACTCTAGGCCTAATCTATAAATTATATCCCAAGACTTTATTATATATGCAACCCCTTCATAAAATATTCGTAATAATACAAAGTCATTAATGTTGACTGCCACTTTGTAGATTACTACATCTTAATCCTTGAGTACCCAGTTTAATCCTTTATGTTATTCAATATATATTTATGAAATCCAATTCCATAAATATATATATTTTAGTAATTCCTTACTAAAGTGGTTGGGCCCAACACTCTGAATAACCAAACCCATTAAACTTATCTCAAGAGAATATTTTATATCTCCGTTAAGAGATTATGAATTCCATCTTGAGAATATATGTTCCATCAACATTAAATGCGGTTGCCCAACATACTGAGGTTTTGACCGTTGCTTATAGATCTCACTCCTAATATATCAAAGCAACCTACATCTCATGATCAGGTCCATTATTCTCTCAGGATTTAGAGTTGATGTAAATAGAAGTCATAAGATTTATTATTCATTTGACAGTTACTAGGAGAACAATAAATCTCACAGCGGTCCAGTTCAATATGTCTTAACTCTTAAAACATATCAACATATCAACTAGAAGTCTCCACTTCCATGATCAAGACAAATCATCTTAGTTGGTATATTATAGTCTTTGCAGATGAAATACCCAATTTCATTATCGACTACGAACTAAAATTCTGAGTTTACAAAGAGTTTGTGATTTACATCTTTTGTGACTTTTCACATAAATCACATACTATGCATCTCATGAACTAAGATAATGTCCCATTAGTTCATAAATAGATAATCTCATATAATTAAACAACTTAATTATTCATGACATGCAAACCAATTGGATTTTAGGGCATAAACCCCAACAACCTTTTAGCACGCAAGTGACACGTGGCAAATAGATTGAGTGAGCTGTTGAGAAGACTGGTCACGAGTCACGACCTGCCAAGTCTAAACAAGCATGCAAACAAAACAGTTTGTTTTTTCCCAATCTACTTTTCCAGCTTTGTTACATATTCCAAACCTCACAACTTCTGCATGTTTGACGGGGCTAGAGAGTGTGATATGAGTTAGACATGGCAAAACGGGCGGGTCGGGTCGGATCAGTCAGGTTGCAGGTCAAACGGGTCACTAATCTAAACGGGTCATTTTAAGCGAGTTAAAAACGGGTTCGGGTCAACCGAGTTGCGGGTCGTGTCGGGTTGACTCGTATTTTTCACATGATTTTTTTTTTTAATAAAGAAAACTACATGTATTTGCCATTTGGAAAGTTATGCAACAAATTACTTGATGTAAAATGCATTATTTTGAATTCACCACTTATATTAAGAATGAACTCAATTAAACTGATTAATACTTATTCAATAATTTTAAAATTATACAAATCCTAACATTGCTATCTAAAACAAAATAATACAAAGATAAGTAAAACAAATACACAAATTTTATTTCTACACAATATCAACATTCCAAAATATAAAACAAAATTACAAATGACTTATTGGATAACTCATTTGATAAAGAATAAAAACATATAAGAAATTTACAATCTTGAAAATTAATTTTATAATCTATTATTAATTGTGGTTGGCACTCTATTTCAATTGAGATATATATTAAAATTTGATTGCTTACTTATTTATACATAATCTCTTTTATGAATATCATATCATTGTTAAGCAACATACACTCTAGGAAATATCATAATTTATTTTGAAAAGCGGTTTATTTTGGACATAAATTGTTAAAAAAAAAAAAAATAGGTCTAAGCATTCATAATTTATGTTAATTTCATACTTTGCTTCACTATTCTCACACTTGTGAATGTTTCTCACACATGTCTACAATTTTAAATCTATGTTTTTAACTCTACTGTAACCAGATTATTTTGGCATGTACTTTACTATTTGATATCTAAAAATTTTTACTCATTACAGAATGCTCAACCATTTATCTTTCAATTAATTTGAATGCAATTAAATAAATGTATCAATTGTGTGCTTAAAACTCATAATAAACAATTAAACCAATATTGTCTTAATTTCACTATTTTTTTACTATTAAAAAAAAGTTTTAAAAAAATGGTTCGGGTTCGGGTCAGGTCGGGTTGACCCGCAAAAACACGAATCGGGTCACAGGTTAACCCGTTTTTTCTTCGGGTCAAAAAAATCTGGTTCGGATCAAGTATTTTTCGGGTTGGTTAGGTCGGGTCAGAAAATTCTGACCCGTTTTGCCATGTCTAATATGAGTATATACATTGAGAAAGAGTTCATTTAATCCCATCCATCTTTGTAGAGAAATAGAGAACCTTTGTCTAGAGAAAAATCTTCTACCAACCTCTCTTCTCAATTTCTCTCACCATTGCTAAAGCATTTAGAGAAATTTTTACACCTTCACCTCCATCACCATATACTGAGTGTTGTGAGTTTTGTTGAAGGCTTGGAAACCACTAGAGACATTTCAAATCGAAATCAATTTAGTGGCTTTCTGATGGTGGTTCAACGGTAGTGTTTCCGGTCAACTAAATAAAGAAAATGTTTGGTAAAGCCAATTCTTAGCTAGAGCTTCGAGAGCTCAAGTACATAGGTTGATATGAACTTGGAGGGTTCACAGTCTTTTATGTATCACATTTCGCAAGTATTCATGCTAATAAGAATTTTCCAACGAAATGAGTAGGGGAGAGGTTTTTTCACCCGGTATTCGGGTTTTCCTCTTCCTAAACACTTCTTAGTGTCTAGCTTGGTTTGGTTTATTTTTTTGCATTGTCATATTGCTCTTTATATGTTTTAGTTTTATATATATATATATATATATGTGTGTGTGTGTGTGTGTGTGTGTGTGTGTGTGTGTTAATGCTAGCAATATGAAATTTGGCTAATCACTCACATTAGACTAATTGGTAGTATAGGAACGGAAAATTAAAATGAAAAGTCATTCAATAACATATCATGAAAGAGGTTATGATACCACAATGGAATATGAGTATGAAAATGCAACTAGAATACATATAGCACAAACTTTTGTTAAGTTTTTTTTTTTTTTTTTTTTTTTTTGGTATACTATTTTATGATCATGTTTTTCATTTTGGGTTACAAAAGGCGGAGAAAATTGGCCTTTACCCCTTTCGCGCAAAAAATCCAGCATTTTTCCCCTTTTTCCAAACTAATTAAAGAAATGCCTCTCTTTTGAAACTTGATTTTCTCAGAATCAAATTAAGCCCTATAGTAGTGTTTTAAGGAGCCTATAGTGACGTTTTAAGGAGTATATAGTGGCGTTTTGGAACTCGAGTTCCATGAACTCAAGTTATAGGTAAAAATAAATAAATAACTTGCATGGAACTTGAGTTCCGAAACGCCACTATAGATCCTTAAAATGTCACTATAGACTCCTTAAAATGCTACTATAGGACTCAAGAATTTTTTTTTTTTTTTTTTAACTCAATTTTGAGAAAATCGAGTTTCAAAATAGGGGCATTTTCCTAATTAATTTGAAAAATGGGGCAAAATGCTAAATTTTTTGCACAAAAGGGGCAAAGGCCAATTTTCTCCTACAAAAGGCTGAAGACTTACAGAGTTAGCGGTTCTAATTATTGAAACAATAATTCCAAATTCATACAGTAAACTAATGAGAAATATTACGTCCACAATATTTTCACAACAAATCTTCAGTGGTAAATTATTATAAGTGTGAAAAAAAAAAGTAATTTAAATTGTGGATTCAAATAAGAGCCAATAATAACTTACCATATATGATTTATTGTGGACGTAAAACTTCTCAAAACTAATAAATGTATATGATTTTTATTTTAATTATTCTATATATCACACAGGCTACCTAGTAGTATTTTATTTTAGATTTGGTTCCAACAAGTAGGAATTTTATTTTGAGTAATGCTAGGTATGGTTTTGAAATTTAGACCGTTCAAAGAACCGTACAAGAAAGCGGTTCAGGATTTTTAAGGTCAAGTCGATGTTAAACCGAGGTTATACTGTAATGATGTCATAATTTATTTAATAATTATTTAAATTATAAATAAATATATTAAATTAGTAAAAATTGAAAATTTAACTAAAATATAAAAATTTATTTTGCAAAGAAAACACATTTTTCAACATAAATGTGGATTTATGTATACGTTAATTTCTAAGTCAATACAAATTTAAAACTTTTTTCTCTTTATTCCCTCCATTCACTTGTCAACATCATGTTTGGTCTCATCAAGACATCACCTTTACCAAAAAGATTTTTTTTTCCCACGACTTTTCATTTTACATAGTTTAATCTGCACCACACCTTTTAAAACAATCTCTACAACAGGTCAGTCATTTACTCTTTTATTTTAGAATTATGCTAGAGATGTAACTTTTGTTACAATTTTATGCCACAATTAGCTATATAGCAAGTTATGATTAGTAAAAGTATATCTCCACATAACTCACTGACATATCCTTACTAATCACAACTCACCATGCGGCGATTTATGACACAAAATTGTGCCAAAAATTGTATTCCTAGCATAATTCTTTATTTTATTTAAGTAGCTGAAGCCGTCTTTAGGACCAACATTATTTTATTTATAGATACCAAAGTAGGTAAAAAAAAAAGGGGTTTCCAACAATGACTTCTTCAACCATTTGCTATTTGCTTTTTCCGTTGTTGTTGAAGATGCACGTACCAGACAGAATTAGGGAAAAGGGGCTGCGTTTTGGTATTGATCGGAGAAAGGATATATAAGAAGGCTCCAGTGTATTTACCGATCCAAACAGCCATTTTTATCGTTACTATTATAGTAAGAATATATGGCGAGTTGTGATTGGTAAAAGTATGTCTTCACATAACCCATTGACATATTCTTACTAATCACAACTCACCATGTGGCGAGTTGTGACACAAAATTATACTAAAAATGGTATTCCTAGCATAATTCTTTATTTTATTTAAGTAGCTGCAGCCGTCTTTAGGACCAACATTATTTTATTTATAGTTACCAAAGTAGGAAAAAAAAAAGGGGTTGCCAACGATGACTTCTTCCACCATTTGCTATTTGCTTTTTCCGTTGTTGTTGAAGATGCACGTACCAGACAGAAGTAGGTAAAAGGGGTTGCGTTTTGGTTTTGATCGGAGAAAGGATATATAAGAAGGCTCCAGTGTATTTACCGATCCAAACAGCCATTTTTATCGTTACCATATATATATTCTCTCGTACACGTTCGCCCACTCCATTGGTAAGGATTTATCAGTTATATATGCATCTTGTTTAGTTTTTGGCGTTCCAAGGTAATAACTAACAATTCTGTGAATTTGATCTCTAGCAAAGAAGATTATATGAATTTGATCTCTATATTGACCAACTTCACTATGTGAACATGTAGTTTTCATTCTTTTTGGCTTTGAAAACTCTTCACTGCTCCACTTTATTATGTACTTTTGATGATAGGCTTAACTTGATGGATTTAGTTTTTTTTTTTTTTTTTTTTTTTTTTGAGAAAAAAAAAAAGGGAAACTCACGTGTACAGTCATTATCCGACGCATGCAGTTGGGTAAGCTCAAGGGTACCACCAGCCTGATAATGGATTTGGTTTTTAACTCAAAAGAACACACTATGGTTCGAATATTGGTTGCATAATTCCTTTGACTTATGGTTCGAATCTTAGTATCGGTGAACTTAGTTTTCTCAGCGAAAAAAAAATAGTTTTTTTTTTTTTCTTGATTTTCTTTGCGAATTTATATTTCCAGTCATAATTACATTAAAATAATAGTAAATTTTTCTTCCCATAATTTCCCGTTTTGGCTGCATCCATTGATTAACAAAAGCGCACATGACGAGCCTCAACTATATACTTACTTTCCACATGAGGTTACAATTTTTTTAACTTGTAGTTGCAGGGCAGATTCGAAATAGAGAAGGTCTTATATTGACATTACTGCCTGACTGTTTCCTTAATTACATCTAGGTACGGCCCTAGCTAATACATCTTTGCATCATGGCTCCACCGGCACCCTCAGTGCAAGAAGCTACTATCCACAGGTAATCGGAATGATTCATGAATGCCTTCGTTAAGAAAGTTGGGAATACTATTCATTTGAAAGTTTTCTTTGCCTGGAATTGCTTTCAAAATAATAATAGTTACTTCCATGTATGGCACAAACCTATTAGCAACTTATTTTTCCATAGTCTTTATTTCACATATTGTTTTTGTAATTAAATGCAGTAATTATGGTGAAAAGTACGCTGATGTCAACTGGGATGAACTTGGATTTAGCTTAACTCCAACGGATTACATGTTTGAGATGAAATGCTTTCAAGGAGAAGACTTTTCACAAGGAAATCTCATTCCTTATGGGAAAATTGAGCTTAACCCAGCTGCCGCAATCTTAAATTATGGACAGGTCAGTAGCAAATGCAACTTTTACATGAGAGAATTGAAGCATAATAAACATGAACTACAACTCTTTTTGTTTATTAATCAGACGTGAACAACTTTATCCAACTGACAAATGCATGCATGGTTGTGTTTAGGGATTGTTTGAAGGCCTTAAGGCATACAGGAGAGAAGATGGTCATATCGTGCTCTTCAGGCCAGAGCAGAATGCTATGCGCATGAAGATGGGTGCAGAAAGAATGTGCATGCCATCACCTTCTGTCGAGCAATTTATTGATGCTGTAAAGCAAACAGTCCTTGCCAACAAGCGTTGGGTATTAATTCATCCCCACTACCTTCAATATCCCCTTGAGTTCCATTTAGTACTGTCTTTTTGAATGAACCAATGTTCTTGTTTTGAATTCAAACATATATAGGTGCCACCTCCAGGAAAAGGGTCACAATATATTAGGCCTTTGCTAATGGGAAGTGGATCGATTCTGGGAGTGGCGCCGGCACCAGAATATACATTCCTAGTGTACACTTCTCCGGTTGGCAATTATTATAAGGTGGGTTGTGCTATCTGAGAAAAACTTTGATCCTAGAAATAGTGACTGCAGGAAATTGTTGTAGGGATGGCTCTAGCAGTTACAATGGAGAATAAAGTAGTCATGGGAAGAAATGAGTTATACAAATGGAACTTGGAAGGTCCTTTATTTGTGCACTCTAGATTCTCAAAGCAGTATTATTGAGTAACTCATGTTACGCCATACTGATATGCCTAGCAAAATAGCTAGTCCTTTTACCCACACATAAATTTAGAGAGTTTAAAATTGTCATGAATAATGTACACATTTCAATGAGATTCACTTAATTGAATTTTTTTCTGCTACACATAGATCCATAATAGTTGAGATTTTCTTCACATGTACTTCGTCTGTATATATATAATAGGGCACTGGCACGCCTGTAAACTTGATTGTTGAGGATAAGCTTCATCGAGCTACCCCTGGTGGAGCTGGAGGTGTCAAGACGATCGCCAACTATTCACCGGTGAGCTACTCATTTTGTTCTATCTTGAGGTACCCATAGGCATCCACTAGATTTCTTTGTGTTAGAATTGTTATTTATATTGCCAAAAAAATGGTGTGTATTCAAGTTATACTTTGTATAATTTTAAATAATATTATATTATTTAATTTTTTTTTTTTATTGAATGTGAATTTTGTCAAATCTACCATTAAATTTCATTAGTTTAATTTTATTTTTTATACTTGAAAATCAAAACGATCGAAGATAAATAACTATGTCATCAACTAAATATTAAAAATTCAAGTTTTTGTAATTTAAAACTATACATCAAAGATGAGCTTATGGATCAAATTCTAAATAAAGTTTAATCAGTGTGAAATTTGACATACATATTAAAATTATAGAGATTATATAATCTAATGGTGAGATTTTTTAATTATTTATACAATAAAATGTTATTAGTTGATGTAATATTTTTCAAAGTACAATAAAAAGTTTTCTTTTGGTACTTACTGTCTAAGCATTGGAAACAACCTTAAAAGATCATAAAGAGTTTGATATAGAATTTATTATTTGTCTGATGTGATATTAAAAAATAGTAAACTTAATCATTTAATTAATATTTTGGTCTTTCAAAAGTTCTATTTAAAGAGGAAGTTTGCAATCTAGCGGTCATATGCCAAATCAGCAATCAAACGATGAAGTTTTAACTAAAGACTGAAGAAGGAATAAACAGCGTCGGTTGATTGACTTAAGATGTGTCACTAGACGACATCGTTTAACACTCACTCCTTTTAATATTCAAAGCTACACGATGTCGTTTGTTGCAGATATTTTATGACCAGCTTGGGAATCCAAAGCTAAAAGATTAATTTTATAAAGCTCTATAAATAGAGCACTCCTAGATTGTAATTCATGAGTGCTTTCCAATATAATTTCTCACATATATTTTCATTTCTTTCAAGCTAGAGTTCTCGCACTTTTGCTCAAGTTCACCTAAAAGCTTATCATCTTTTGTGTATGATGAAACAATTGCAATAATTTATTTGTTGTGTTCTTAAAGTTCTTTCTTCTTCACATGAGCTTATAATACAGAGGAACCAGTTTTTCGTTTCTTTCATATATATATATATATATATATATGTATAGGTTCTCCAAGCACTCACTCAAGCAAAGAGCAAAGGATTCTCCGATGTCTTATTCCTGGATGCAAAGACTGGACAAAATATTGAGGAGGTTTCAGTTTGTAACATTTTCATTGTGAAGGTACTAACAATGGTTGTTGTCACGGGCAATACTAATTATTTAAATCAATTTTACTTCCGTAAACATCAATTAAAGCTTTCTTTAGTATGTGCATTCCATCAACAAAGTAAAATGCCATATTATAAGGACAAAGTTTGCCAAACCTTGTCCATATTAATTATAATGTGGTCTATATAGTTGTCAATAATTCTAGAGTAAAATAAATTTTCATGAAATTTTCACAAGTAAAATGTTGTTAATAGTAGATAATAAGACAATATTAAAAGCGAGCTTAGTATTTATTTACTCAAAGACTAGTCTTATCAACATTCTTATCATCCTATTTCTGTAGGCATCATTTCTATTTACATTGCCCATATGTTGTAGGATAAAATTATTTCAACTCCAGCTACACTTGGAACTATTTTGCCCGGAGTTACGAGAAAAAGTATCATTGACATTGCCCTTGATTTTGGCTTCCAGGTGATAACTCTTCTTCTATAATATGATTCGAATTTGAACTATTCATGGTTTATCAGTTCTAGCCAATATTTGGGTGTTTTGGTTTGACTAATCCTTATTTTGTTCACTAATCAACAATAATAGAGGAATCATTGGCACGGAGTCAAAAGTGGATTATGATCCAAAACCATTGATAAAACAATCCACTAAACTCACAATTCTAAAGTGTTATATTATATTATATGATATGATATTCCAATTGGGGAGAACATGCCTGATGCCATTCCGCGGGGAAAAATTATGCTGGGATTAATTAGCTACTATTAGTGCCCTCCCCCCTCCCCAAAATTTTAAAAATTTCTTCAATTATATGTATAATTATTCAAAACTTTACAGATATAGCTAAAAAAAGGAGTCCCACCCCCCCCCCCCCCCCCCCCCTCAAAAAAAAAAAAATGAGCTAGTGAATGATGCTCTTTAAAAAAATAGAATTTGTCAATTGGTCTAATAGTTGTAATGAAAATTTAGTTTTTCTTTACTCAATTTCTTTTCTTGTACATGTCTTATATCAAACTAAACACATTTTATATACTCATTGGAGTTTCAAAGATGATAAATTTTCCTAAAAATTATCTCTTGAATAAACATATGTCAAAGTTATATTTAATTTTGTATACAATATATATTTATAAATTATGTCTTGCTCTATTATTATTAATATCTTAAGGTTATATATGTGTGTTTACATGTGTGTGATGGTTTGTCTTAATTCTTATTTGATATATTTGTACCACAATTTGGCCCCCCCAAACAAAAAACCCTAACTCCACCCTTGGCTACAATGTTCTCAAAAGCAACATATGCTGTATGAACCATGTTAAAAACTAACATAGATGCTCATGTTATAACTAAGAGTCAAGGCCCTGTTACTTTCCTTTGTTGTAATTTTTATTCCGTTGAATTAGCAATAATTAAACTCTCATCCAAATGCAAAGAACTCAAAACAAAACCTCCAAAACGGAAAAGGAAAAAATGAAGCATAATGTATAAACAGTTAAGACAAAAGACAAGTAGTTGCTCAAAATTTAATTTCCCATGCAAAATGTACCATAGGAGCAAATATTAATTTGGATAAATTTCACTAAACTACTCTAAGGTTTGGGCTAATACTAACTAGATCCAAGACTTTTAAAAAACAACTAATTTGGTCCTTAATAGACAATTTTATCCTTGAGTCCATTTAGCACAGTTACTTTATTCTCGCATTCTATTCACTCTTCTCTTTCTTATCTCAGACCCCTCCCCTCTCTTCACTCTCTTCTCTCATATTTTCTCTTCTATAGTAAATGTTTATTACATGCTAAGATCTTTGATTTCAATTCACTGTGATCACACTAACATGAGCATGGATATGAGCCAAAATCGTACTACACAACTGCACCATGTCATAGACCACAAACATACACTGATACACATATAGCCATATAAATTCTAAAACTTGAAACCCCCAAAAATCATCCCAAATTACTAATCAGACATAGATTCATATGCATACATTAACAAAATCACCATATTAGAGTCATTTTGAGACAAACCCTAAATCAAAAAATACCCACAAATTTGCAAATGACCATACACAAACTCCCTTTCAAACCCAAATAAAAAAAAATCACCAAATCCTTATATCACATAAGAAAACCCAATCCCTAAATTGACCAAGACCCAAACCAACAAAGAACCAAACCAAAAGAGAAATAAATTAATTAATTAATTTAAAAAAAAAAACAAAAAAACAAAAAATAGAACGAAGAAAGAGGATAGAGATCGGCGGCCACCAGTGGTGGTGTCAGAGCTCGTGGGTCTTTGCTAAATGTTCCCTTGATGTTTGGCACACAAACTCAAACACAAACAAAGACCCAAACCTGGAAATAGAGACCCAAACCCAAAAATGAAGACACAAACATGTTTGGCATCAAATTAGAGCTATTGGCAAGGAACAATAGTAGCAGTGGTGATGCGAAGCTCAAAAATCCCTAGCCAAATGTCTCCATGGCACTGATTTGAAGAGAGAGTTGAAGATGGTAGTGGAAAATCATGGGTTTTGGCCATGAAAGAGAGTCTTCAGCTGCCTATGGGTGTGGGTGTGGGTGAGAGAGAGGGAGTCACTGTGGCTGAGAGAGAGAGAGGACAAGAAGAAGAAGAAGAAGAAGAAGAAGAAGAAGAGCCGGAGGTCTAAGAGAGAGGGAAAATAAGGGTTTGGGTCTAGGATGAAGAGAAGAGAAGGGTTTGGGCTAAAATAAATGTGCTAATGGAGTCAGTGACAAATTTGTCTTTTAAGCATCAAATTGGTCATTTTAGAAAAGTTTTAGACCTAAGTGGTATTAGCCCAAATTACCTCAGGATAGTTTAGTGGAATTTACCCTTTTAATTTCTTAGGACTAATATGATAAAAAAATAAATAATAAAAATAAAAATTTGATATATCTGATTGTGCCCATACTTCAATTACCAAGCATATCCTTCTCCCAAAAAAAAAAAAAAAAAAAAAAAATCCAAGCATATGAATGTCAATATGAAGCACAAAAATTACAAAAATGGAGGCTAATTACCATGCATATGAATGTCAATATTATACTACATTGACACTATCAATGGTCCATTGTATCAGGTGGAGGAACGTGTTATTCCAGTAGAGAAGTTGATGGATGCCGATGAAGTTTTCTGCACAGGAACTGCAGTGGTTGTTAACCCTGTTGGTAGTGTAACTTACCAGGGTATAAGGTAGACATGAATGGCTACGTATTTGTTTTTCCAGTGAAATCTTAGATTTGGATGGTGATTTTATTTACAACATTTTAGTTCATGGCACTGTTAACATTGCTACTTGATTATCGAAATCCAGGGTTGAATATAAAACAGGAGTGGAAGCAGTGTCCCAGAAATTGTGTGCAATGCTAACAGGAATTCAAACTGGTCGTATTGAGGATAAGATGGGATGGACGGTCGAGATCGATTGAGCATCTAATCCTTATATGAAATTTAATAATGATGGTGGAGACTTAGCTCTTTATAATATTGAATTTTTCGATTCAAAAAAATATATTATTGAATTTTAGGAGGTTATGTTTTCCTGTTGCTTCGGCATTTTTTTCCTTTTTTTTTTTTTTTTTTTTTTGCAATATTTATATTAACACATACATTACCCCATTTTTCTCGTTACAAAACAAGAAATTATTAGGTCCATTAAGAAAACTATTGACGTAGTCCTCCCTGACCTTCCAACCAACAAAATATTGTTATTTATGCAAATGTGACATCACCTGGTAATTTTTATTTTTTATTCACTGTACTAATTAGGATGCTTATTCACACATTTGCATAAATGATATTATCTCATTAGTTAAGAGGATCATGTCAGCAATCATCCTAATGAACCTAATAATTTCTCCTATAAAACAGCAATTTTATCAAGAATATTCCTTTCCTCCAATTCTTTGGGGGAAGATACAAGGATTTTGTTGGTGCATTAATTCTAGTAACAAAAATATCTATTTGATAATAATTTGAATGAGAAAATGTGGGCGTTTTCAGACTCTGATAATTCTCAGATGTGGAACCAAATAATCTAATGTTTATGTTATTAAAAAGTTAGATAAGTCTCAAGCATTCTTTTCCTATTTTTGTATGGATGGAGTCAATTCCTTCATGACTACTATGTCTTAAATCTTCTTTCTATGAATTAGTAAACTGATACGTTTTTCTTCTCAAAAAAAAAAAAATCAAAATTTTTAATGAATTAAAATTGAATTATCTAATATGGGTTGGGTTCAAGTGACACATGGTATAACTCTAAACGATATTATATTACCCAATAACTTGTTATTGAAATTATATTTTAAAAATCTTACCGTTGGATTAGATGTCCCATATATTCTTAACAAGCATGTCAATTTTCACATCAATCAAATAGTATTTACCTTTTAATCCATAAACTCATATTTTATATATTATTTTAAACTATAAAAGCTTCATTTTAAACAATTTATTAATGATATGATTATTGATCTTTAATCACTTAAAATTTTGCAATTCTAGAAATTATACAAAGAAAATATAATTTAATGGTAGATTTGTTCAAATTTGCATCTAAATAAAAAATATTAGATGGTATAACACAGTTTAAAGTTACGACTTGAACTCAACACATCCAATTTATCATATACTAAAATATAAAAGTCGGGCTTAAAAGTTATAGTTTTGCCAAGTAACTTCGCTAAATTGCAGCAATTTTTTCTAAACTATGGTTACACTAAGTTTGTTAAAAACCCATGAGTAAAACTAACTCTTGAAAACTGACTTGCAAGGAGAGGGTGCTCAAGAGCTTTTAAACACAGTTAAGCTTACACTTAATCCATGTGGAACATCAAGATCATAACATACCACTACTCTCCGCAACTGATGTCCACAACTCACTCTAGCGACACTAACCCGATGTTAGCCGATTCTCTTTTTGATAGCTCCTTTCACCTATCAGTTATTTTAATATTAGATCATCCCCCCCCCCCCCCCAATTGAGATCTGACCACAAAACCGCAACTCATTTGATCTCATATTCAATGAGCTATGTCTAATTACTTGACATGGTGGTTGGCTTTAATACCAAAAGTTAGAAACCCATGAGTAGAACTCATCCTTAAAAACCGGCTTACAAGGGAAAAGGTGTCTAAGAACTTTTAAACACATGGTTAAACTTACATTTAATCCATATGGAACCTTAGAATCATAACATACTATTAGGATTAATGCCCTTAAATCC
Organism: Quercus variabilis; assembly: GCA_030445155.1. Classification (NCBI taxonomy): domain Eukaryota; kingdom Viridiplantae; phylum Streptophyta; class Magnoliopsida; order Fagales; family Fagaceae; genus Quercus; species Quercus variabilis. The sequence continues at coordinate 30,455,145 of CP129455.1, read as the reverse complement.
TATTGTACGATGTAATATACGTTATTATGTATGACATTATGTATGACTTCATGTTGTGATTAATAAAGTTGTTTTATTATTATCTAAAATAATGGTAACAAGAATATTTGGACATTATCATATACTCCATGAGATGCATAGAATATGATTTATGTGAAAAGTCACAAAAGATATAAACCACAAGTTCTTTGTAAACTCAGAATTTTAGTTCGTAGTTAGTGATAAAATTGGGTGTTTCATCTACAAAGACTATATCATATCAACTAAGATGATTTGTCTTGATCATGAAAGTAGAGACTTCTAGTTAATGTGTTGTTATGTTTTAAGAGTTAAGACATATTGAACTGGACCGCTGTGAAATTTATTATTCTCTTAACGACTGTCAAATGAATAATAAATCTTACAACTTCTATTTACATGAACTCTTAATCCTAAGAGAATAATGGACCTGATTATGAAATGTAGGTTGTTTTGATATATTAGGAGTGAAATCTAAAGTAACGGTCAAAACCTTAGTATGTTGGGCTACCACATTTAGTGTTGATAGAACATATATTCTCAAGATGGAATTCATAGTCTCTTAACAGAGATATAAAATATTCCCTTAAGATAAGTTTAATGAGTTTATTATTCAGAATATTAGGCCTAACTACTTTAGTAAATAATTACTAAAGTATATATTTATAAAATTAGATTTCATAAATATATGATGAATAACTTAAAGAATTAAACCGGGTACTCAAAGATTAAGATGTAGTAATTTACAAAGTGGCAGTCTACATTCATGATTTTGTATTACTACAAATATTTTATGTAGTGGTTGCATGTACAATAAAGTCTTAGGATATAATTTATTAATAAGGCTTAGAGTGCAATTATATTTATATAGTGGTATTAAATATAATTAATAAGAACTTTGAACTTGTCAAGAGTTGACAAAAAAACCCAAGGCTCATTGGAGCTAGTGTCTTATTTGTTCCCTTTTAGTCCCACTCCAAGCCACATACTAAAGCCCAATTGAAAATGCCCAAAATGCTAGCTCAATTAGGTAATTAGTTATTAGGAGAGAAACATACAAAATTTTGTAAGAACAACAAGATACAAAAACTGATATGCATGTGAGTGTTGGACACTCTTTCATTCTCTTTAGAACATACACATATAACTAATTGTGAGACCACACTTCTTCGGCATCAAGTGGAATTGGAGTGAAGATTAAAAGTATTCCAAAGTGCTTCTAATCTTTGGTTTTGAATTTCACCGCTTCAAGGTATACTCTCTTGTTCTTATATTCTGAAACTTACTTAGCGCATGTTATCAATTGCGAATAAAGTAGATCCGTTAATTTTCCGCTACGTACATGCATGTTTCCATCAAATGGTATCAAAGCGGTCTTCTGTTTCCAATCTGTATAACATGTTTTGTGAGTTTTGAAATTAGAGATAATAGTTTCATAATGTTAGAAGATTATATACGTATTTAATTTTCTGCATGGTTGTTGAAACTATGGTTTGATGAAAATTGATATTGATGTTATCATGTTGTTTAAATTTGAATTTAAGTATGTCAAATTGAACTTTAAGACTATAGCATCAATGGAATTCAGCTTTGATATTAAATTCTATTTATCATGTTCATATGGTGATTGTTTATTCATGAAAACCGTTGAAAACTGTTCAGATTTTCCTTTCAAAAATTGAAAACACGGGTTTTTTTGCGGGTAACTTTCTCACGAAATTACTCGCGAAAAATACTTTTGAAGCACAAAACTTTTTATGAGTAAGCTTTACTCGCGAAATAGTCATGGCATAGTCACGAAAGTTTCTGTCTGAATTTTTTGTTTTCACTATTTTGCCTTAACTCATTTTCGCGGGAAGAGCTTAGTCGTGAGATACTCACGAAAATGCATCTAAAGGGAATTTTGATTTTTTTTCTAAGTGTTTTCAGTTGTATAAAATGTAAGGCTATGTGTGATTAGTTTACACATGTTTACAAAATAAAAACCTTTAATTTGAAACATCTAGTGGGAGAGGGATACAAGGGTTGGATCTCATGGCCTCCATTGCCGGTTCATTGTAGCATGAAATATGTACTTTTTCTTTGCTTCGAGCTTAGAATTCCATGCAGAGAGTATTTATTTTATAGTACTACAAGATTGAATTTCTTGGTTTATAGTGATTTGATCAAACACCTTGTCTTAGCCTCAAGCTTTGCATTCCATGCAGAGGGTGTTTTGTATCATAGTACTACAAAATAAGCCTGTTAAGCATGGAATTGAAACCCGGACCGGACCGTACGGTCCGACCGGAAAAACCGCGAACCTTTTACTTTTGCGGTTTTTTTAGCTTCTAGAACCGTTTAATGTGAAAAAAGCAGGAACCCGTGTGAACCGTGGTCGGACCGTACGGTTCTGAGAACCGTGGCCGGTTTTTAAGGTTCGGACGGTTTCCTTTTTTTCAGCTTTTCCGGTGAATTTTGGTCGATACATCGGTATGAAGTTATGATCAGATCTAGAATAAATGGAAGAACACGAAGAAGAACAAAAATCGGAAGGAGATCAGATAATTTTAGATCTTGAACAAAGGGATTTTTATGAAAAAAAAAAAAAAAAGAACCAGAGAAGAAGAAGAAGAAGAAGACAAGTTCCTCAAAAAAAAAAAAAAAAAACAAACTCCACACTTGCTCAGCAAATAAACAGTAAACAAAAACTACATCAGATCAAAAAAACAAAAACACAAATTACAGTAACAAGTATCTTCGCCTTCTGCTGCTGCTTGTTCTTCTTCTTTCTTCTTTTTTTTTCTTCTTTCTCTTTCTTTTTTCCGTTGATGGAGCTCTGTGGTATGTGTTTCTCTTTCTTTCTTTCTTTCTTTAGACTTTTGTTACTCCTTTTGAATTCTTAAGTCTCTGTCCCTCACGTGTGGCTAACTTGGAAATGATGAAAGCTTTTAATTTTTTAATAAAAGCAAACAATTTTCAGCCATTAGATTTAGATATTTTGTTCAGCTACCCAACGTGATGTAACTTGCAATGATAGCCCACCGGTGCATTAAATATTTTAAGCATTTTTGAGAGTAAGAAAGTTGCTAGCTTCACAATAATTTTACAACAAATTATAAATGGTTAATTGTTATTAATTTAAATTTAAACCTAATACTAAGATTATTTTTTTGCCCAAATAATAACATTAGTAACAACCTGCCACTTAAGATTTATTGTAAAAATATTGTAGACATATTATTTCTCTAAGAGTAATATAGTATCACAATATTTTACAAAAAAAATTTATATAATTTGACACATGACAAAGTGTGAGTAATTAAAAAAAAAATTATGGATTTACATCTCTACCACTTACGTCTAATTGCGGGACAAATTGTGACAAAATTTGTATAAAATATTATGGTACTATTGTTACTCTAATTTTAATTAATATTTACAGTTAAGTATATAATACTTATTAAACAATTAATTTCAATTTAAAATTATTAAATAATTTATTTTATTTTATTTGAGTGTCTTTTTAATTCTTATATAATTCTAATAATAATAATAATAATTATAATAATAATAATAATTATTATTATTACAAGTTTAACTAATCAATATATAAATAAATAAATAGATATTATATTTAAACTTGCTTAGGATTTGATATTTTTTATTTGTCTTGTAAAAGTTATGATATGAAAATATATATTTGAAATATAGATATTTATATTTAATTGAATTATTTTAGTTAATTTAATTTTTTTATTAATTTAATATTTTTATATATAAAAAATAATTATTAAATTAATTATGACGTCATCACGGTTCGACCCCGGTTCGACCTCGGTTCGACCTTAAAAACCTTGAACCTCTCCTTTTTACGGTTCAATGAACGGTCCGGGTTTCAAAACCTTGCTGTTAAGGGGTTGAAATGTGACTACACATGATTCTAGACAATGGTATACACTAGACTAAATATTATAGTATCCTCTATGCTGAGTTCTTACTATTATTATTTAGAGGCCAAATGTATAACGGCATATTATTAGTGTTTGATAAGAGTTATCATGATAGCAAGGCGGCTTGTGTTGGTGTAAATACAAGAAGAGAAGAAGTCTGTGGATTCGGAACTTGCATGTCGTCGCGTCAATAAGTTACTACATGAGTGAGCAATAGATTTAGGGTTAAATCTGATTGTAAAAACTTCAATTCTCTTATAGCGGATTTGTTTACCTTAAGGATAGCTATGTTAAATTCTCTCCAGCTTTTTATCCTAAAACAGTTCGTTTCACCGATTTTCTTGGGTCATCATATCGTGTGTTATTTACTTTTCCGCATCTTTGCATGATATGATTTATTGTTGTTTAACCTAGATTTGAATAATTAATCCAAGTAATCTCTTGGTTTATATATTAGGTTAAACAATCTGGTTTTAGGGGTCTTAATGAACAAACAACAACAATACAATTTACCTATAAATTAACTACCTAAATAATTAATTAAGGACATAGAAAAAGCACCTCAATTTTACAGTAAAACATATGTGCAAGCATTGTACGTGGCATGTAACTTTTGTCAAATAAAAACATAAAAAATTATGATTAAGGATAAAAATATACTTTGAAACTTTCAGTAATAAAATTTTAGTTGGAGTACATTTTAAATGTCTTATAGAACCTTCTAATATAAATGCTATATCCCTTTTGCTCCTTGCTTCAAGAATAATTACAATAACCTCTAGATAACAACAACAAAATAAAGCACAAATCTAGTATAAAGAAACCTAATTGCCCCAAGAATAACATGAATTATTTGTAGAAAAATTATTATTGACAAAAAATAAATAAATAAAGCACAAATACAGGCTAAACACACCCAATTGCCCCAAGGAAAACTAGAATAACCTTCAAAGAAACCCAAATTCCATAAAACAAAAAGAAATATACACAAAAAAAAAAAAAAAAAAAATATCTTAAATCTAATATCACAAGACCCAAATCGTAAATCCCCAATTTTTACCCATTTAGCTCGGTCTCGCTCTCTTAACTCTTATTCTTTCTCAACTCAATCTATCATGGGAGTTGACCACTCCAACCTCCAAGCTTGACACCTCAACACACTAATCACAGCCATTAAAGGCTTAGGGTGGGAATGTTTTGTTGATGTCTCCACACTCTCCACTCCTCTGGTTTGATCCATTGAGTTGAATCAGCTGAGATATGGTCATGAATCTCTAATATCTCTCCTCTCCTTTGTCTCTGCAATGTGTTTGGTGAAAAATTGAAAATTGGCTTTTTATTATTTGGTTTAATATCAATATTGTTGCCTGCACTCTGCTCTCTTTTCTATTTTTGCTTAATGTCGTATGTCTGAATGCAATAGTTGTTATTTGGTTTTTGGTGTGAAGTAATAAGGGTCATTGATGGCTTAATAAATATTAATAAAATAACGGCATTATAAAATCGAATGATTCTTAATTTCTCAATTTACACGGTAAATTGTGAAGTGTTTAATGTTTTTTTTTTTAAAGATACACTTTTATATATATATATATATATATATATATATATATAATGAGTTTGCTATAATAAATTGTATGGAAATGTTATATTTTTTAGAAATGAGAGAAATTTGTTAATCTTATGTCAAAATATTATTTAAATGGTTAGGTAAATGTATAGGATAAAATCCTTACAACTAATTGTTGTTACCTCTTTGTAAGATCACAGAAAAATAAAGTACAATTTTGATTTTTTTTATTAAGAAAAATTCAAAATAATTTAGAAGCTCATAATGAGAATGCAATTTTTCAACATCTAGTTTTATGTCCCAGTTTCTAAAATCCGTCAAATAATTTTTTGAAAAATCACCATTAATAAAATTGGTAATAGTTCATTAAAGAATAATCTAGATATACATCCACAAATATAATTATGATGTTAATTAATGCAATGAAATTGAACAAGTTTATGTTAAGCTTGGTCTATACAAATTTTTTTTCATTTATACTTTCTCCCCACCACCTCCCCAACCCAACTGCTCCCGTCCTTGAAATTTATCTAAAATTAAATGATTTGTATAAATTTTGAGTTTCCCAGAACTATTTTTATACACTTATTGATATGTATCTTTAACTTATCTAACAAGAAAGCCTTTATTTAAATTATTTAAAGAATAATTATAGTGATTGATATAATTTTAAAAGATAATTATACTGGATTTATTCCACGAAAAAATATTTTTTAAATTAATTATATGAAACTATCTTAATGAAATTTTCTTATACATGTGTGTGTGTTTTATTTTGTAAAGTTAAACATATTCATATATTTAGCTGGACAAAACGTACTATTTTATGTAATTGGCTAATCTTTTGACAAAACGCACTTTACTTGTAATTGGGTAGATCTATTTTATGTTAGGATGTGTTTAATGGTTTAAAAAACCTTGTTTCAAATTCAAGTGTTAAAGCCATGCAAGTCTGTCCAAGAATCAAGGGTGAAAAGTGTTGTTCATTAAAACTCGACAACTAGCATCTATCGAGACTTAGAGCTATCTAAATCCCGTGGCTCAATAATAGCTCAACAGATAGGGTATCTGTCGAGGTTTATGAAACTCAGATTTTCAAGTCAGTTTTTCATCAAATCCGTGATTATATGTTTGGCCTTTCTTTTCTCACAACCCTTGACATATATAAGAATTATTTTAAGAACCGTCAAAGAAAACACAAGTTACACAAGTGTTGAGCAAAGTTTTGTTCAAGCAAATTATGACCAAAGACAAAATTTGCCCTGATTCATCTTTCTTGTGAAGAAGTTGCTGTGTTTATACACCGTAGGGTTTTGTGACCAAGTAACTTCGTGATCTTCATCGTGTGATGAATTGAAAAACTTTGCAGCTAACAACCTTCTCTAGAAGACACGTATTGAGATTTGTGCAATTGGTTAGTCACATACTGGGAGCCGTGCATCAAAAAGAGAGATTGTCACTACAAAACAAGTCCAATTGGGTATTAGGGTAAGGGTTCAATGTAGGTTGGTATAAGATACTGGAATTCTTTTACTTGTAATTGCTTGTTGTGATAATAGTGGATTCTCGGGAGTGGTGACATTAAAATCACCCGGTGGGATTTTTGCTGTGTACTCCATTCGTAAACAAATCGCCATGTGCTACTACGCGTTTTGCATGTTAATTTGATTAATTAATAAACTTGGCTAATTAATCAATTAATTCATCACAAGATGTCAATACGTTTTTGGCCTATCAACCAGAATTTTGCCTATTAACGTACACTTTTCTCCCTTACAGGAAGTCAGGAGAAGTGAAACTTGTATTGCATTATTCTAATGCTCCTGTAAGTGACATTTAGAGCATCCATAGCAGATGTTTCAAAAAAATGCCATTTTAACACACCAAAAGCCTACTTTATTATTTATCAGATGCATGTTCTATCATTCAATTCTATATATTAAAATAATATTTACTACATATTAAAATAATATATTATCTCCTCCCTCTTATCACCATCAACAACATCAACTACAACAACGGCACATCCACCACTGCCGCAACAATACCGACCAGCCACCACCGGCACAAACCCACATCCACCAATGCCACCTTAAAAAAAATAAAATAAAATAAAATAAAATAAAAAAACCACAACCAGAGAGATCGGCATGGAAAATCAAACAAACCCAAAAGCAAAACCCACATCAAACACAACCAGAGAGATCGAACAAAGAGGAGAGAGCGAAAAAAAAATATATAATAAATAAATAAAAATAAAAACGATGAAGGAAACCATCCCAAACCCCATTTGAACCCACCCATCAAAACCCACTCACCTCTGCCGTGAGTCCGTGACCCACCTCGCCACGACCCACCTCGCTGTGACCCACCTCACCGCGACCCACCACGCCGCCATACCCATGACCCACACCGTCACCTAACCCACGCCGAAGCCCACGCCAGAATATACCCACATTGGAACCCATCTTTCATTAGAGAGAGGGCAATTAGACAAAGAGGGAGGAGAGAGAGCAAGATCCGGAGAAGTGGAGATGGAGTGGTTGAGTGGGATGAGAGAGAAAGATGAATAATAAAAAAATAATTAAGTACAAATGCCATTTGAGTCCGTACCGTGGCAAAATGTAACGATAATGTAGCATGTTGCAAAAATTTGGCACATCTGATAAAGCTCCGTTTTTGTACTTGGTGTGCCAAATATGCCAAATATTTGGCGTTTGGCACATTTGGCACATCTGCTGTGAATGCTCTAAGCTACGCTTAAGTACATTGAATTATTATTATTTAATAGCATGAATCTTGTATTAATTCATTGAGGTATTTTTCCTTTTTTAATGGGAGCTGAATAATTTATTGGGTTATTGCAGAAACTTGCAAAAAGAAAAATTCCATCAGCATTGCCATCCGAGACACCGCCTACAACCCGACCCCTTTGTACCCACCAATATCTGAAGTTCATGACCCACCTTCAGCCTACCCAAATTGTTTTCCTTCTCCAACATGGTATCCACCCTCAACTTCAGCTTATCCGCCATCTCCACTAGCCTCACCCCATTTATATCCACCACCATCTCCAACTTATCCTCCACCTCCATATCCACCACCTCAAACTTATCCTCCACCTTCATACTAGAGTGATTTCGGATGTGTCTACAATATTGGGAATGAAAAGGATGTATAAAAATAACACAGCCATCAGAATAATGAAAACATACTTTTTGTTTTCAGGACTTATTTATTTATAGTGATTTGATTTAAGATGTTATAAATTAATTGTTCGATGAATAATGAAAACATAATCTTTACTTTCAGGACTAATTTATTAGTAGTGATTTGATTTGAGATTTTATAAAACAATTGTTCAATATTGTTCACAATAACTGTTTATTGGATTTGTGAATTATAACAAATTTACTGTTAAATTATATTTTCTTCTTATATTTTATATGTTTCAAAATTTTCTAAAAGATAAATTATTGAAGCGTTGTTTAGGACTGTTGATGCCCAAGAAAAGTGACTTTTTGACTCAATGGGAGATGGTCATGTCAATGTTTACCATAAATAGGTAGGATCCAATTATAGTAGTCTGGTTGAAACGGCCATTCAAAATTTGCTGGAACATGTACAGAGTAAAATGAAAAGCTAAGCGGATTTGTATTAAACATCTGATGATCAAAATTTTATATAGCAAAACATTTTGTTTTTATTACGTGATTAATTATTACATAGTAGACTAAACCACATGAAAATTCCCAACAGCATGTACCCAGGGAGCGTGACAGAGAGACAACCAATTTGTCCCAGGAAATAATTCTAAGTAAAACAAACCAAAACAAATGGCAAGAGAGGGACATGACATCTCGCTGTAACTAAAGAAGTACTAACAGATTGCAAAAAGCTTTGCGCACTTCCTACAACCTTTATATATATATATATATATATATATTTCTCTCCAAAGACTAGGCCTGAGGCGCTGGTGGGCTTGGAGAAGGAGCTGTGGATGGAGCGGAGGCTGCTGCATCACAATAGCCACTTAGAATATTGCCTTCCTCAGCTGTGAAACCGAGTGAAGTGAGCATGGCAGGCCAGCAGTTATGTGTTATAATAGTAATGGCACGGCAACAGTCAGGACCAATATCAGCCTGGCCATTGAGGAAGAAAACAACAATCTCATTTGAACATGATTTGAGCTCCAATAGCGCATTCCAGCAAGGGACTAAGCCTTCACTGGTATCAAGCCTTGCTGCGAGCCTGTGTCCGGGCTTAATGTACAAGTCCCTTGTTGCTGTCACATTTGTCACTGCCAAGAGACATGCAAGAAAGAAAAACATAAACACATTTCCGCTAGCCATTGGAAAATGATTTGTGTGTATGTGTGTCTATATGAGAGTGGGAGATTGAGAGATATGAAAAAGTTGAGAAGTGGGAATCTATTTATAGAGCAAGTGATGAGGGAGCGGAAAAGATTTTGTGATGTTTAACCATTAGTGGTAATGGGGTTTAATTGTATTAATCAAAAGGAGATAATAGGAGATATGATGGGTTTCTGTAACTGTCATCTGATCAATCAAGATTTTAGCCTTAGGAAGCCGAAGGTGTACAGATTTATTTCATGGGAACTTATGACAAGCGGTGCCCCGCAGTTGTGAAAAGCCTGGGCAATTTTTTTTTTTTTTTTTTTAATAATCATTCAAGCCTAGGCAATCTCAAATTCAACTTTGTTCTAGGTAACTCTCTTTCAAGTTTTTGTATTTTAAAATGTCTAACTCTAAGTAACATTTGATATAACTCTAAGGTTTTTTTTTTTTTTTTTTTTTTTGCTTCAAGATATAACTCTAAGTTATGTTTTATACAATTTAATATTTTTAATTAAATGCAAATTTTAACAAATCTATCATCACTTTGTGTTAGAACCTCTTTTTCTTTTTCTCGTGTGTGTGTTTGTTTGTTTAAAAAAAAACTATTGAATTAGATTATCTTCTTATATTTTACATGCTTACAAAATTTGAAAATAATCTGAAACTAATAATTATGTCATTAATCAAAAGTTTATATTTAAAACTTTTACATTTAAAAAAGTGCATACAATATTTGTTTTTCAACCTAATAGTAAATAACATCTAATTGAAACAAAATTTGATATTAATGTTAAGAATATAAAGAACATATAATTCAAATAGGTTTGGTGGCTTATGCTATTTTAGTGGAAGAAATTATGTGAATGCTCTAAAGCCTAAACCAAATTGAGTTTGGCCTCAAAAAGTGATGGGAATTTAATTAATAACTATATGATATCCTATCACTTAAGTTGTCATATCAATTTATGGATTTTTTTTATTATAGAAATCAAAGTTATGATTTCCATTTCGTTCTGGCAGAAAATTTTCATTCCAGCCGCTTAACCATGATGGATCACGCCCTTCATTTCTTTTTTTTCTTTTTCTTTTTTTTCCTGATTTTCATCTCCAATTGTTTGGCTTGTTTCTTTTTTCTTTTCTTTTCCCTTTTGTTTTTTTCGGAGAAACAAAGCTTGTTTCATTTATTTGCTTTGTTTGTTTTTTTCAGTTTTGTGAACCTGCGCGACTAAGTCTATCATTGAAAAGGATAAAGGAGGGAAAGTGTAGGCTTTTTGTTTTGACTTTTAATTAAGACCCTCCATAGTCCCCAGTCCACACACTACTAAAAATATGTGAATGAAATTTACTTATCATTATTAATATTATTATTATTATTATTATTAAAAAATAAATATTGGGTTTGAGATTGATATATTAATTGAAATATGGACTAATAATTGTAAAATTCTTAGTGAATTATATGGGTTTTGACCAAAAATATGTTAAAAAAAAAAAAAACATATGTATATAACTAAAAAAATAAAATAGACATTACCCCGAAATAATAAGTGGAAACAATACGTAGTATTAACTTATGATGTTCACTCCATAATGATTGTTATTTATAATCAAACCAAGATATTAATTGATTTTTATCAAGGTTGTCAAAATCGAGATCTTATATTGGATCGTGGGAAATTGGTGAGATTGTAAATCGTAAGATCGAATATTATTTGAAAAAAAAAACAAAAAATACACATTAATATGTTAAATAATTATATAAATTATATATTTATTGATATAATTATCATACATCACTACTTTTATTTGTAAGCATTATTTAAAGAAGCCAAAAACCTCAAAATGTAACACTTTATTGGGATATTTTTATTTGAGTCCAACTGACACTCTCTCTATATTAGAGTGGAAAAACTTAGTCTATTGGGATTTTATTTTTCATTTAGGTCCAACTAAACATTTTATCAAGTTAAAGAAGATTACAAGAAACTAAGGTCATTTGGGATTGTCAGAATTGTACGATCCTACCAATCCTAAACGATCGCAAAAATCCTTGAAAGATCCAGATCATTTTGGACAGGTGATATTGTAAAATCGTAGGATCATAAGATCCAGATCGGAATTTTGACAATTAAAATTTTTATTGTAAACAAAATTTGAATTTCAGATCTCTTATTCAAAGAAAAATGTTCAATGAAGTTAATTAGTACCCACCTAATTTATAAAATTTTGGTTGTATATAGCATTTACCTCTAGCAATATTTCTTAAAAAATGTCAAAAAAATATTTTAAAAATATATTATTAATAATAAATTAATCAATTATCATTATCCACGTCATATTGTGCGTGTTAATTTCTTTTTTATTCTTTTTTGGTGAAATATAGTGTTAATTTCTTACTCCTTACCTTTCATGTCCCTTGCTGGCTTAAATACCGCGTATACTACTATTCCAAGTCGATTGGTTAGAACTTGGAAGTGGACCAGGGGTCATCAAACTCGTAATTGTTCGCTAAACTGGTAGACTCTTTCCAAACTTTTTTTTTTTTTTTTTTGGAGAAAGACTCTTTCCAAACTTGGTTGGAAGAGATACCTACAACATTGTTTGACTCTAGCTAAAAGTCTTGCACAAGACTTCGAGGAACATGTATCCCACGCGTAATATATTAATGAAAATTCCTACTAAATCGTTGCAGTAATACTATACGAGAGTTCATCACAATCCAACTAAATGGCTGCTGAAATCAAATCCATCATGTCGATTATTGGCATTCAAGGCCAAATTCTTGAGGTCACTGGTAATTGTTTCTATGGCCCTTCAATTTCTTTCTTTTTATAGCTTTAAACTAATGAAGATTACAGAAAAAACGACAACAAAAATTAATACCCCAATCACATCTATCCCCATGTATATATGTCACTCTTGTTCAATTTCGTTTTTGGTTTGGTGCAGTTGTTGGGTGCAACAAGCTCAAAGACACCGAATGGATTTCAAAGCAGGACCCGTATGTGTGCCTCGAATATTCTAGTGCCAAGTATCGCACTAAAACTTGTACTGGTTTGTACCAAATTCACTGTCGGATCTGAATTCAAACTCAAAGTTTTTTTCTTTTTTTTCTTTTTTTTTCTTTTTTTTGACATTTTTTTGGTTTTATTTGTATATAGATGGTGGTAAGAATCCGACATTCAACCACAAATTTAAGTTGGAGTTAATTGAAGGTTATGTAGAAATAAAAATCATGGTTTGGAACGAGAATAAATTAACTTCCGACAAATTCATCGGCAGTGGAAGGTAATTTGTTTTTGTAGTTTTTATGAAATAAAAATGCATTCTTTTGAGACCCCTTTGGCTTAATTTTAATTGGGTGGTTTTGGTTATTGTTAGAGTTCTATTGCAAAAGGTTCTTTCTCAGGGATTCGACGACGACACCTGGCCTCTGCAGACTACTTCTGGGAGGTAAAAACTGTCCCTTTTAAGTTCTTAATCTGTTTTTAAAATGGAAAAAAGGTATTAAAAAAAAATTATAATTTTTACTGCATAAAGTTACAGGTTGACATGATAATTAATGTAATTGTTACATTTTAATAAAATAATAAATAAATTTTTAAATTTTTTATTATTAGTGATGCATAAGTTTATGAAAATTATGCGATAAAATTTATAATATTCCTTATCACTGAGTAAAATCTATAATATCTCTCGGAACTTGTCAAGCATGGAAGAGTTATGATTTGGTTTAATTTGCAGGTAGCCTTGACATATTCCATTTTCCAAATTATCTAAATGAGGTTTAATTTTATTTGGTACTATAGTAGTTAATCTGTACAGGTTTTGAGAATATTTATTGTAAAAGATGTATTTAAATATTTATCTATAAGTAAAAAATTCAAATACACAAAAAAAAAAAAAAAAAAAAGGAGTCAAATAAGAGATTTTGTAGAAAACATTCAATGCAATTAAAATAGGATTTATTCAAAAAATATCAAGTGTAATTTAATCAAAATTTGGTTACTTTATTCTAATAAAACGGTGAGTACTAATGTAGGTAACATGTAACAAATTGACCAAATTCAATTAGTAATATGCCTGTGTGGTATTAGAATTAATTAAAAATTAAATGCAAATTAAAGAGAAAATTTAACGAACATAATCAAAAGTTTTATATATATATATATATATATATAAGATAGAAATTTCATCTAATCTAATCTAAGTATATATATGTGTGAAATTTTTTTCTGGATACCTAAACCCCCGCCCTTGCCGCCCACACCCCACAAGTATTTATACTAATAGAATGACTATCACACCAAAAGTATGCAATTGTCTAACATAATCAAAAGTTAATAATTAGTGGAACCATTTAAAACTTTAATTGAATTCACATTGAATAAATTAAGTCTATACTAATTTAAAGTAATACAAGAGAAGATTCTTTTAGGAAAAAAAAAAAGAGTAATATATGAGAAAAACTGAATTCCACTGCTCATATTCGATGCACGAATTAATTGAAAAATATGTATAAATTAAAGAAAACATTATAGATAAATAATCAAATCTATTTTTACTGGGCTTATTCCCAAACAAAGAAAAGTAAGCATACATGCATTATTTCTTGGCGTACGAATGGAGTAAATGGGCCTTTAGCAAGCCCAAAAAAAAAGTAAATGGCCAAGTACTAAACCCAATATCACATTTATGAATGATTGGCGCACACAATACCAAATACGTTCAATTTTTGAAATTCTTGATGGAACATGGTGTTGATATATAGAGGGAAAGGTATAACATCCTATTTTATTTTTCTAAAGTAGGACTTTCACTAAATCTTTCTCACAAACAATAAGTCCCTCATTAAAAAAGATAATAATATTACCAATTTTTTACTTATAATTGATTCATTCAGTACTCATTCTCCCAATTTATCTTTCACTTTGGAGTTGCAAAAGTCCTACATTATGAATTTATATTATACTTTCTTTTTTTTTCTTTTTTCTTTTTTGAGAAGGGAATTTATATGATACTTGACATTCAATAAGTGTTTATACGTCTCTCATAAAGAAATATCTCTGAAAATACGTGGACTCACAAGATATTAAGTCGAATAGCATTTTTTTTATTATACTTTTTATTTTATATATATATATCCCAACTCAAAAACCAAAAAATCAAACACATTTTTCCTTCTCATTGTTTGGCTCGGTTTTTAAAGTTATGGTGAACATATATAAGCTTATATGCAAGGTTGTTAACCTATTTTTCTAAAAACGTCCTCCAAAATAAATCATAAATATGAAATTTGAAATATGAAATATGCCCCTTTATTTTTATGAAACCTAATCATTTATTCTTGTTTTGCGCACAGAGGGATGGATAAATCATAAATATGCCCGTTTCATCTAATTGTGAAATGTGAATTCCCTAATCTTGAGAAACAAATTAGTATTTTCTTAAAACCACCTTCTTTTTTGTAGTTTTGGTGTGCAAGACATAACATTGAATCGTTTTTCGATTTAGTTAAATTGAAAGTTTTATTTCATGTCAAATTGTTTAATTTTTCATTTCATCAAAGTTATATTTTTCTCTCATCATTATATCCATTAATTCTTTTTTTTTTTAAAAATCTTTTTTTGTGTTTTGAATTACATTAGAAAATAAGATATATAATCAATTTTGATTGTAAAAGATAATTTAAGATAGCCTCTAACTTTAGAGTCAAGAAAAATTAATGCAAAATTTAATGTATAATCAATTATAATTCATGATGAGTATATATTAAATGTAAGACAAATTTAGAGTTGCGGAATAAAATACACATAAACATACCTTCAGCCATAGTTGTTTAAGTGTTGGAGAAAAGAAGACTCACTATATGATGATAGTGTATATAAAAGGGTCTTCTAGTCTATGGCCTTCACCTTACATATATCCTTTTGATAGAGACAGGCTATATATATAGGCTAGACTAGGGATCCTTTTAAATGAAGATTTCCATAACTCTCCTTCCATCAAGGAGCTTAAAAGTTTTAACTTCATGTGTTTATTAACCAAATGGGTTACACCATTTGAGAGTTACTAAATGATGTTACATCTAACATGTAACTTTCACAAATAGGAAACTTAAGACATGAGTTTCATCTTCACTCAAATGTGGGCCACATAAAATTCTCTTTAAGGAGATATAATCCTACATTCTCCCACTTGGCCCACATGAAATTTAAATAACTCAATAAGTGATTATCACTATGCTATAGCCATGATATTATCCATGTCACTAATTGTGAAATGCTCCCACTCAAATAAAGAATCCAATACATGAATCATGGTGGTAATACCCTTAATAATAATGAGTACTTCCTTCCATGTATTATAATGTATGGTAATCCTTATGAGTACTTTATGGGCCATTAATTCTCTATGAATGAACTACCTATTAGCCATTCGGGTCCTCCTCTAAACATCCCAACGGATATATTGTTCTTTATTTATCCCTATGGATTAAATAAACTTTATATATATATATATATATATATATATATACTTTATGTGCACAAAATAAAAATCATATATTTTATTCTCCAAAAATAACCAAATATGTGTCCAAAACATAAAATAATTAGAGAGAAATTAAACACCAAATGAGCTAATAGGTTCCATATGTCCAAAAGACTTTTATACTGCTTTGCTGACAAACCTTTAGTTATGAAATTAACAAATATTAGCTCAATAATTTTAACACAACAAACACTTTCAATCTCTTAAAACTCTCTCTTAGACTAAGTTACTTTATGTCGATATGTTTATTTCGGCTTTCACATTCATTGTCCTTAGAGAAGAAAATTATAGCCGAGTTATCTTTGAAAAAATCTTTAAAGGTCTCATTATAAAATTGACAACCTTAAGACCTATCCATAATGCCTGTCTTATAGCTTCATAGCATGTAGGATATCTTACATGACAAAATAAAATCACTACTTCCAAGTAGTATGTCGCATATTTAGGTGTAAAAACAATGCATTTACTCCCACTGATCTTAAGGTATATACACTGATTAACAATGTGCCCAGTAAAACCAAATGGCACAACAAAGTTGTTGTACCTTTATATACCATTAGTAGGATGCCTATATGCCTAAATTTTGCAATATAAAACTTTTACTGGGAGTCAAACCTTAATGGATCTTGTAAGCTAATATAAATAGCTTTCACAAAACCTTTACCTTAAAGGAATAAATTCCCAAGGTTTTACTCTTGAGCAATTAGATCACTCTCACGCTTGTACTTAATTTCTTATTTTAAAATATTTTATTCAATGAGATGGGTGATTCATCCACATGAGTACCAAAACATAGATCCACAAACCCAAAGAATATAAACTTTAATGCTATGAAACTTAAACTATAATTCTAAATTAACCAATGTCAATTTAGTAGTAAATTCAACCTTCCTATGGGCAGAGGTGCATCATGCATGAATTTAATATAAAAATTTATTCATAAAACTAATAAATATAAACACTAAGAATCAAATTTTCCATACCTATGGGCCTAGGAAAAATCTCATCTTAATGCTACATTCACCACTTTATTCCAATTAAATCATAAAAATAATAACCTCCCTATGGGGCCAAGTCATTATCTTCATGAATTAATTGCCACTTAGATGCCTTTGTACCTAATGAAGTCTTGTACAAATTTCTTGATGTGATTATCATCATGGCTTAGGATGCTATGGCCACTCCCATGTCATTTTGATATTCACCACTTCAAATAGCATCATAAAGATCAACCAATCCTAATATTGATCATGACAGTATGCACTCCAAAATGACATGAAATAATATTTAAATACATGATAAGTGCAAAGAAACCTAAAATGCACTTAAATAAATTACTCACTTGAATGATCCAAATCTCATATGTAAGTGTAACAATAAACTTTATGAAATAATTTCAAACTTACATGCAACACATTTATCCCCATAATTTATTGTAAAAAGTTATGGTTTCCAAAATATAAGGATCATTTGTGTTATCATGCCAAATATATTGATCCACAAAAAATAGTCTCTAAAGCAATTTACAATTGAAAATTGTACAAATTATTGAGGCATGTTGGTCATATGAGCCACCATACTATTACAAATTATTTTCCAAATAATTAAGATTTTATATCCAAGAAACAAACTTAAATACTTGAATGAGCACTTGATGAATATCAAAATCAAAATCAAATTTATGAAAACTTTAAGTGTCTTGGCATGTATTTTAGTTGAATTACCCATTTGTGCACATTAGCATTTTGTAATATACAATACGTGGACAATTTACGATTAGAGAAAACAATGTCCTTGAGTCACAAATGTAATGAAAAAACAAATTGATACAACATATCTACCTTTGAACCTATGTAGTTCTATATAGATAATAATCTTGTGGATTTCAAATTGATTCTTCCAATCTCAAAACTCAATGGTAATTCGTTATACAAATACCAATAAAGATGCAAAACAAAACTTGTTCTCTAGGATTTAGAGTACACATGCTCTATATTTGCATTCAAGACAACTTAAATTTCATCCCAAAATTAAATTAGTGCATACAAACTTTTACCGTAGATGGTACAAAAATAACATGATTGGAAATAATAGAAATTTCTCAACCTAAAATCACTAAGCAACATAGCATGAAGGATGGCTCTGATACCAAATGTAAGATAAATTTAGAGTTGCGGAATAAAATACACATAAACATACCTTCAGCCATAGTTGTTTAAGTGTTTAGAGAAAAGAAGACTCACTATATGATGATAGTGTATATAAAAGGGTCTTCTAGTCTATGGCTTTCACCTTACATATATCCTTTTGATGGAGACAGGCTATATATATAGGCTAGAGTAGGGACCCTTTTAAATGAAGATTTCATAACTCTCCTTCCATCAAGGAGCTTAAAAGTTGTAACTTCATGGTGTTTATTAACCAAATGGGTTACACCATCTAAGAGTTACTAAAGGATGTTACATCTAACATATAACTTTCACAAATAGGAAACTTAAGACATGAAATAAGAAACTTAAGACTTGAGTTTCATCTTCACTCAAATGTGGGCCACATAAAATTCTCTTTAAGGAGATATAATCCTACATTAAATTGATTACATATCTGATGATGTTGCTTCCATTGTAATTCGTGACAAAAATATTTGTTGATTCAATCAAATTCTTGAATTTATTTTCAAAACAAGAACTATTTTTTTCTTTTATTATAATTTTTTAACAAATAAACAAATGCCAGTTTTATTTTCACATATTAATTTAGTGTTGAATGTTTGTATAATTATTTTTCCTATATGGTGAAAAATTGTTTCATGCTTTGGCCCTCTAAGGGGAAAAAAATCCTAGCATTGTCCAGGAGGGACTAAATAATCTTAGAGCAATGGAAGGAAATTTGGTTCCTTTCCCTTCTTTTCCAAATTCTGAAATTTGAGCTATGGTTTGTGTTAAAAACTTAAAGTTGTATGAACTGTGTCCCTATTAGGACGTAAAATTATAAAATGAGATTTAGCTATAAGTTGAAGGGAGAATACAGGCAGGCATGATTTCAATCCTAAAAGTTTGTACATTACTTTTTATCTTATTTCCCGAGTTAATAGTGGAAAATACCCATTTTCATGCACCAAAATGTTGCCTATAGATTAACGTAGGCTTTACTTCGTTGCAGAGACGCAGGAGAAGTGAAACTTGTACTGCATTATTCTAATGTCCTTGTAAGTTAAACTAAGCTACTCTACAGTATTTTGGATTATTATTGAATAGCATGCATGCATGAAACTTGTATTAATTCATTAAGGTTTTTTAATGGGAGCTTAATAATGTTATTGGATTATTGCAGAAACCTGCAACAACAACAAGCTTTTCTCCATCATATGTAACACCATCTATACCTCAAGTCATCCCTCCGTTCCCTATATCTGCAGTTCATTACTCATCTTCATGCCCCTATTCTTCATACACTAATAGTTCAGCTTGCTTTCCACCATCCCCATTCTCAGCTCCACCACCAACTTCCTATCCTCCACCACCTTACCCACCAACTTCAAATTATCCTCCACAAGCCTCACCCTCTTATCCTCCCCTACCATACCCTCCAACGTATGCTAACCCTCAACCACCTCCACAAGACTCAACCTGTTATCCTCCAGGTAAATTTGTGTTTAGGTGAATGATTCCCACTGTGAATATATACTTAGTTATTCGCTTTTGCTAAATAAGTATGTTTTCCATCAGGTCCTTATAGTGAGTATCATTGACCACTATTGTGAAAATCAATTCACGCAAGATTTAAGAAGAGAGAAAAGAGATATCAACATGGATACTATGAGCCGACTCCAACCACCACCAAACTATGAGTGAACTCAGAGGTGTTTACATACAATAGAATAATGAAAGCATATTATTATTGAAGCAAAAAATGAAACACTTAGTATGGGATAAAGAATTTACTCATGCTCAAGAATGCAATCAAAAAGCATTCTATGTACATATCTTTATGGCTCTTTGATGCAAACACAAATATTCCTTGTTTAAACTTCTAATATTTAAGTTATTCATTGATTGGAGGTTTTATAAAATAATTGTTCACTGCTATTTGAATTAGAGTCCAATTTAATTAGTAGTGTCTTTATTTACCACTTGTAATGTATTAAATAAATATAAATTAATAAATAGGATAAACCATATGTGCATCACATTAATTAAGTTTCTAAATGAAGATATATATCTCATTCTTCCAATTGACCCACATTACATTTAAATAACTTGAAGAGTGATACTTATTGTAATATAGTCATCATACTACCCATGTCATCTAATTATAAAATTCTTCCACTCAAATAAAAGTTGCAATATATGAATGATGGCAAGAATACCCAGCCAAAAGTACTTCCTTCCATGTACTACAATGGGATAAAGCTGGATATGCAATAACTAAATGATCAAACAAAATGGTGTTTTCACCAAATGGTGCTGAAGGTGTTTGGTTTTGGAGATAAATTCATTTGGTGCTGATTGGTATTTGGTTTTTGTTAAATCACTATTTTTATTGGCTGAATTCCTTTATGTATTTTATTCTCTTATTTTTTTATGTATTTTTGGGCCTCAATTATTATATTATGGGTAGAATGTACTTGAGCCTAGTAATTAAAAATTGGTCAAAGCTGCATTTTGTGATCTGCACAAGCCTAAATGCGACCTTTTAGCCCGTAAGTGACACGTGACAAATAGATTGAGTGAGCTGTTGAGAAGGTCTCAACAAGCATGCAGACAAAACAGTTTGTTTTTTCCCAATTTACTTTTCCAGCTTTATTACATATGCCAAACCTCACATCTTCTGCATGTTTGACGGGGCTAGAAAGTGTGATATGAGTATATATACTGAGAAAGAGTTCATTTAATCCCATCCATCATTGTAGAGAAATAGAGAACCTTTGTCTTGAGAAAAATCTTCTACCAACCTCTCTTCTCAATTTCTCTCACCATTGCTAAATCATTTAGAGAAATTTTTACACCTTCACCTCCATCACCATATACTGAGTGTTGTGAGTTTTATTGAAGGCTTGGAAACCACTAGAGACATTTCTAATCCAAATCAATTTAGTGGCTTTCCGATGGTGGTTCAACGGTAGTGTTTCCAGTCAACTAAATAAAGAAAATGTTTGGTAAAGCCAGTTATGTTAGCTAGAGCTTCGAGAGCTCAAGTACATAGGTTGATATGAACTTGGAGAGTTCACAATCTTTTATGTATAGGAATTCGCAAGTATTCATGCTAGTAGAAATTTTCCAATGAAATGAGTAGAGGAGAGGTTTTTCCACCCAATATTCGGGTTTTCCTCTTCCTAAACACTTCTTTGTGTCTAGCTTGGTTTTGTTTATTTTTTTGCATTTTCATATTGCTCCTTATATGTTTTAGCTTAATATATATATATGTGTGTGTGTGTGTGTGTTTGTTAATGCTAGCATTATGAAATTTGGCTAATCATTCACATTAGACTAATTGGTAGTTTAGGAACGGAAAATTAAATTGAAAAATCATTCAATAACATATCATGAAAGAGGTCCGATACCACAATGGAATATGAGTATGAAAATGCAACTAGAATACATATAGCAAAAACTTATGTGTTTTTTTTTTTTTTTGGTATATTATTTTATGATCATGTTTTTCCTTTTGGGTTACAAAAGGCTGAAGACTGAGTTAGCGGTTCTAATTATTGAAACGATAATTCCAAACTCATACAGTAAACTATGAGAAATATTATATCTACAATATTTTCACAATACTTTCACAACAAATTTTCAGTGATAAATTGTTAAAGGTGTAAAAAAAAGTAATTTAAATTGTGGATTCAAATAAGAGCCAATAATAACTTGTCACATATGATTTATTGTGGATGTAAAACTTCTCAAAACTAATAAATGTATGTAATTTTTATTTTAATTATTCTATATATCACACAAGCTACCTAGTAGTATTTTATTTTAGATTTGGTTCCTACAAGTAGGAATTTCATTTTGAGTAATGCTAGGTATGGTTTTGAAATTTAGATTGTTCAAAGAACTGTATAAGGGAGAGATTCAAAAATTTTAAAGTCAGACTAAAATCAAACAGAGGTCAAACCGTAATAATGTCATAATTTATTTAATAATTATTTAAATTATAAATAAATATATTAAATTAGTAAAAATTGAAAATTTAACTAAAATATAAAAAATTTATTTTGCAAAAAAAAAAAAGGCATTTTTCAACCTAAGATTTATGGTGGATTTATATATGCATTAATTGCTAAGTCAATACAAATTTAAAACTTTTTTTTTTTATTTCCTCCATTGACCTGTCAACATCACGTCTGGTCTCATCAAGATGTCAACTTCACCCATTTATATTTTTATTTTTATTTTCCCAAGACTTTTCATTTCCCAAAATTTAACCTGCACCACACCTTTTGAAACAATCACCACCACAAGTCAGCCATTTACTCTTTTATTTTATTTAAGTAGTTGCAGCAGGACCAACATTATTTTATGGGAAATGTTAACAAGTATCTTTAGGACACTAATTAATAATTAATTTTAAAAAAAATTATGAGAAATGAAAAAAAATAATAATTAATATTTTGACAGTTTTTTTTATTTTTCATAAAAGTGATATCAAACTTTCCTAAAATGAATTATTAACCAATACCTAAGTAGGGGTGGCTTGATATATTTAGGGGCCTAAGGCGAAAATTGATTATTTTATTTTAGATGCAAAATTATTACTAATTAACATAAACTATGTAGAATTTTTTCTTTTTTTAGAAATTTTATAAACAGAAAAAATTTAACAAAATTTTTCATACTTGTTGACATGGTAGATTGATAATAGTAAGTAAAAGAGTGATGTTAGTGGTGGACTTATGGTGGGAACTAGTAAAAATTTGCTAACTAAGCTCTTATTATTATTCTTTTTTTTTTTTAGAAGTACAACATTCACAATATTTTTTTACAACAAATCCTAAGTTTTAAGTTGCCGTTTTTTTTCTTTGAAAATATAACTATAATTATTTTTTTGCCATCAATAACAGGTTGTAACAACCTGCTACTAACCATAATTGTAAAAGTGTTGTAAAAAATATTATAAATGTTGCATTTTTCTCTATTTTTTATTTGTTTTTCATCTGATAAAGAAATATTATTTTATTTATTGATTATAAATAACCCTATTAGTTAAAATTTGGGGGCCTTTTTTTTACTTGGGGCCTTAGGCGACCGCATTTTTTGCTCCACTATTCAGCCGGCACTGTACCTAAGAGCACTAGTTAGCATTGCTCTTTATTTATTTATAAATACCCAAGTCGGTAAAAAAAAAGAAAAAAAGAAGGGGTTGCCAATAATGACTTCTTCAACCATTTGCTATTTGTTTTTTCCGTTGTTGTTGAAGATGCACGTACCAGACAGAAGTAGGTAAAAGGGGTTGCGTTTTGGTTTTGATCGGAGAAAGGATATATAAGAAGGCTCCAGTTCATTGATCGATCCAAACAGCCATTTTTATGGTTACCATATATATAAATTCTCTCGTACACGTTCGCTCACTCCATTGGTAAGGATTTATCAGTTATATATGCATCTTGTTTAGTTTTTCACTATGTGAACATGTAGTTTTTATTCTTTTTGGCTTTGAAAACTCTTCACTGCTCCACTTTATTATGTACTTGTGATGATAGGCTTAACTTGATGGATTTGGTTTTTAACTCAAAAGAACACACTATGGTTCGAATCTAGGTTGCATAATTCCTTTGACTTATGGTTCGAATCTTAGTATAGGTGAACTTGGTTTTCTCAGTGAAAAAAAATGGTTTCTTTTTCTTGATTTTCTTTGCGAATTTATATTTCCAGTCATAATTACATTAAAATAATAGTAAATTTTGCTTCCCATAATTTATTTATTGAGTTAATCATTAATTTTTATATTAATTGAGTTAATTTATACATAAATAAAAGAAATATATTTCTTCCCACCATTTGAATTAGATATTTGCCTGTAGATTTACTAGAGAAAAATATATGTTATGTAACTAGAATATAATAAATAAATCTATACCATTTGAATTCCTTTTAGCTTCCTTTCTCTCTTGCACATCGTAAGATTCAATACATGAAAGATGAAACATATATTTGTGGCAAATACTAGTTATATTTTCATTTTCAATATTTCAGAATAATGTGAAATTTGGCTATATAAATTCAAATACTATATATTTGACTCAAATATTATTATACTACTTAATTGCATATTATATGCTAATATAGTTGGTTATGTACATACATACATATATATTTACATATGAAAAATTAAGAAGTAAAACAATTTTGAAATATATTGGCCAAAATATCGATAGATTTTTGGATTTGAATTTAGCTATCCGAAAACTGCAATCAAACCATCCTTTAACTCAATTTTCCATCTCAGCCTAGTTAACATTTTGAAATGTATTGAAAAATGCAAAATAAATACATGAATTATCAAGTCATGGTTAAGACTGAAATCCTATCCTTAGCCTTAGAAAATCTTCTGAAATAGCCAAAGTAATCACCATTAAGTTCATGTTTAGATTATTGATGAATATAAAGCTAGACAAGAAAAAGCTTCGCGCTTGATATGATTAGAAAGCCGAGCCGGGGCTTCAGCTACTTTCATTTTTTAGTCTCATGCGAAATTTCATGACATGAGTGACTGTTTTCTTGGTTGCAGCAGAAGCCAAGTTTGTGTCTATGGCTTCACCCACTCAAACCAAGAGTGACAGGTAATACAAATAGCTTTCAGTTAAAAATTACATTGAGCAGTTTGACAAAATTTGATTAGCATTTTTTAATGCTGGAAGTTGCATAAATATGCTTCTTGCATCAAACTTAGTATATAGTATAAACATATATACCTTGGTGTTCTCTTTACTTACATTTCTTCATGTGATTCGTGATCCATTAAATATATTTGTGTATGCTTGAATAATAATTATCATATGTATCATATATAAGATACGAGGATCAAAGTGAATATATTTGTAACATTATTCCCTTTCTTTTGTTTGAAAAAATATATATAAAACACTAGTGGAGCTGAAAAATATGCCGATATCAACTGGGATGAACTTGGATTTGATCTAGTCCCAGCAGATTACATGTATGTCACGAAATGCGATAAAGAGGAGAATTTTACCACCGAAGTCGGAAACATTGTTCCCTATGCAAACATTGCAATAAGCCCATTTGCCGGAATCTTAAACTACGGACAGGTGAGATCATCTTTGATTATGCATACCCAGTTGTACCATCTGGCCTGTAAAAAAATGTAATTTTGATCACATAAAAATAAACCTCATTTAAATATACTTACTTATTTATACAAAACAAGATTCTCTTTATTTTATTTGAAATAGAGAAAATTCATTTCATGATTAAAATTTTATTTTCTATATAAATCTGACACTGAAATATGTGTTATGTTATTTAAAATACTAAATACACCTTTAAATTTGTAATATTTAATCTCTGAATCATCCACTATCATTTCTTTAGGGATTGCTGGAAGGTCTAAAGGCATACAGGAGAGATGATGGCCGTGTACTGCTCTTTCGACCGGAACAAAATGCTCAACGCATACAGATTGGTGCAGAGAGACTGTGCATGCCATCGCCATCTATTGAGCACTTTGTTGAGGCTGTAAAGCAAACAGTCCTGGCCAACAAGCATTGGGTATTAATTCCCTTCTTGTCTTTTATTCCTCTTAATGTCTCAACCACAATTTTTGAATCTTTAGAAGTTAGTATTTGATGAAATAGGTACCTCCCCCAGGGAAAGGTTCGCTCTATGTTAGGCCATTGCTCATTGGAAGTGGACCTGTACTGAGTTTGGTAACAGCACCGGAAATCTCATTTCTCATATATGCTTGCCCTGTTGGAAATTATCACAAGGTTGGTTATTGGTTATGCCTATTTTGCCTTAGTTAATAGAGGAAAACTATACTGTACCAATATATACCCAAAACCTCTCTAAGAACATTTTGTTGCAAGAAGACAAGGTCAAAGAAAAAAATTATTTTTGTAACGGGTAGAGGTGTAATGTCTCTTACAAGAAAATGAGACCGTATGAGATTCACCTCAATATGAAAGGCATTACTCATATTCCCATTACACCTAGGTCCGTTAGGCTATAGTTAAAAACTGAAAACTGAAAAACGTTGTATAAAAGGCATTACCCATATTCCCATTACATATAGGTCCGTTAGGATATAGTTGAAAACTTAAAACTAAAAAAGGCATTACCCATATTCCCATTACACCTAGATCCGTTAGGATATAGTTGAAAACTTAAAACTGAAAAACACTGTAACAAAATAATTTTTAAATGTTTAAATAGTACTATAGAACCCATTTTTAATGAAAAAGTTGCTAAAAAAGTAAAATTTGTAGGTCCATAAACAGTAAAATTTGCTGAAAAGTCAAATTTTGCGGCTACTATACATAAACAATAACTGCTATAATGCTGCTACAGTAAAATTTGTCTCTAAAAAGCTGGAGACACATGAAAAAAAAAAAAAAAAAAACGCCAGGCGCAATGCGCAAACCAAACATACACCTAATATCGTCAACAAGACAATAAAGTTATTGTATTGAAGAAAAAAAAAAAGTCTTTTTTTGAATTTTATATTAGATTGCTATATTAATTAATAAGTAATATGAAAATCATAACATTTAATTTTCTCAATTTCATTCATAACCGATGACATGGCTTGATGCAATTGGAGCATTTACTTGGATCTACTACCGACACCATTTTTAGTGTACTTTAATCACAATAATAGGCCAAGCCATTTCGATAGAAACTGTGAAAAATGTTATCTCTAAGACTTCTTGTAATTAAAACTTACTTTAACAAAAAGAAATATGCTTATTTACGTACAAGATAGCATCATATATATCTAACATAAAGAGAAGGTAACTATCAAGGATTGAAGAATTTTCAAGAGCTAAATATAACGTTAATCAACTATACTAGTTTAACGTATCAACATGTCTTTTATAATACCTATTTTGAAAGGTGTTGCCTTCACATACTGTAATGATGGGTTTTTTTTTTCTTTTCCTCCCTATATAATATAATAGGGTCCCTTAAACTTGCTTGTGGAAGATAAGACCCATCGTGCTACTCCTGGTGGAACTGGGGACATCAAGACCATCACCAACTACTCACCGGTAATCATAATTTCTCTTTCAGGTTTTTGCTTTAATAATTCTACCATTCTAGAGCTTCTTGTGCGATTAATGCCTCCGAGTAAGGTTTTTAGTATTTTTTTCTATATAGAAAATTTAATATAATTATAATTATACAAATATACATTAAGAATGAGTTAATAAAAAATTTTACTTCAAAAAACTTAAACCTTTTCTTTCTGCATGGGTTCAAGACAGGAGGATCCAGTGCCAACTCTAGGCCTAGGCTTAAGACCCCACAATTTTTTATTTTTTTAAAGTCATAAAATTTCAAAATGATATATAATTTTTAATATATATATATATATATATAAATGGGTTTTACATTTATTTCTCCCTTTCAAGAAAGCCCCAAAATATTGAGACAATAGAAATTCAACACAATTAAAACCCTAAACTCTTCATAAAAATTAAAATTAAAAAAAAAATAAAAAGAAGAGTAACGAGTATGCTGAATAGTATTTAATTGATATTTAAAATATTAAATAAATTAAATTAAATAAAACAACTAAAATTTATCATCTTAGAAATCAAAATGGTTTATCTACTTGCCACGTTATCAAGAAAAGGGCTTCTTTATGATTTCTTGACTATACTGATGATCAGAAGTGTTCTCTTCCATTATGTAGGTATACAAAGCAATAGCTCAAGCAAAGGCCAGAGGATTCTCTGATGTCCTATTCCTAGACGCGGTGACTAAAAAATATATTGAGGAGGTTTCATCTTGTAATATTTTCATTGTCAAGGTATGACTAATTTTCGTTGTGATATTTTATCGGAAGCAATATTAAAAATACTACAAATTTTATATCTTATAAATTTATGAGTCAATTTTTATAAACATAATAAAAAAATATTTAAAATATTTATTTATTGTATTGTTGATGAGACACCAACAATTTAGAAGTATAGTTTATTTATGTAACTCAAGACAGATGGAGAATGCAATAAAACTGAATTTGCTAAATCATGTCAAGCTAATCACATATTTTAATCACACATTATTTCTCAGAAATTATTGTATTTACATAAATTATGTTGTAGGGCAATGTTATTTCAACCCCAGCAATTTGTGGAACAATTCTGCCTGGCATCACTCGCAAAAGCATCATTGAGATTGCACTTGGCTTTGGTTATCAGGTGATTATTCTTCTCCTATGATTGATGTACCAAGTGACTACACATGTTTGTAATGAAAACATTCATTGCATTCAAAAACTATTTTATTATAAGGTATTCACCAAAGTATTAAATTTACATATTTCAAAAATGATTACCATGAACTGATTAAAAATGTGTCAATTTTGTTCAGGTCGAGGAGCGTGTCATTCCATTAGTGGATTTGTTCGATGTTGATGAAGTTTTCTGTACTGGAACTGCTGTGGTTGTAAGTCCAGTTGCTAGTATAACCTATGGGGATAAAAGGTAACTATCAATTCAGTTCTTTTTCATAAATATTTATAGCAGTATATATGTCTTTGTGTGTATATATGAGGACTAGGTCTTATTGGTTTTGGTTACATGGCCATGCATGCAGGGTTGAATACAAGACTGGAGCTGAAACAGTGTCTAAGAAACTTTATGATATGTTAACTGGGATTCAAACAGGCCGTATTGAGGACAAGATGGGATGGACTGTCGAAATCGATTGAGCCTTCCCTCTCATTTGTGGCAAAATTTTGTTTCTATTTTTCTTTTAATTTGGACTAGAATGCTGCTTTTCTAGAGTTTATCAAATTTTATGACTTCAAAGGGATAGTTTTATTTCTTCCATTTTTTTCCCCTTCTCGTATCATGTAGTGTTGAATTATTGTAGCCTTTTGGTCCTGATAAAAATATAGGCCACCCCTTTCGTATGATCCATTAGAAATAAACGAATTCTTATGAATTACCACTTTTAAAAGCAGAAAAAAGCATTATTTCTCTTGACACCCTCTCCATTTGTTATGCCAATAGAATTCTTATTAGCCTTTTTACAAGACAAACCCAAATTTTCCATCACAGTGGATAAAAATATGAGTCTAGAATAATCATGTTAATTAATTCTCAGTTGAAAAAAATGATTAATTGAATAACATGTCATGAAAGAGGTTATGTTACCACAATGTGAGAAAGTTTATACAAAATGTATGCAACTTACGGAAAAGCAAAACATACCTCCAATCGTTGTTCAATCATCTTGAAGAGGAAACCCTTGCGGTTGGCATTTTAGGGAGATAATTCTTCTAACATATAGCTTACCTTCATGAAATTCTTTTTTCTCTTTCTTTTTTTTTCTTTTTGAGATAACCTTCAGGAAACTCACTGATAAAAACATAAACTTGTTTTAAATGATAGATTAATGACTCTCGTTATTTTAACTATTATCGTTAAGCATTACCAACATGATAATAGACTTTTCTTTTTTTTATCAGTACATGATAATTGACTTTTCTTTTCTTTTATCAGTACATGATAATAGACATTGTTGGTAAGATTAATTTTAACGGTAACACATGCTAATATCCATTACTTACGCATAGGTAGTAACCAACTAATGTTACTTTTTTTTTTTTTTAAGTAACAACCAATGTTCAAAATTGTTAAGTTCTAAGATTTTAGGAACTAAATGTATTAGAATTTCAATGTGTAATGTGTTGGCAAACCATGATCAAAATTTAGAGTCTAGATTAAGGCTGCTCAAAGCATGTTTATGTGTAAAATTGGAATTGAGTGAATTGCAAGATTTATTGGCTAAATCTGCAAGGCTCGATCAATCAAACCAAGTATAGATTATTTTTTCTGCAGAATTTCCAACTCAGCCTAAGCCCAGTTTGACGTGTAGGATTTTATATTTTACTCCAAGTATAAAAGAAAAAACCCTAAATATGTTTTAGAAGTGGTTGATGTGCTGTGTGTTGAATCTCTTGTGAGATCTAGAGGTATTTACCTTCATACGCACTTAGGGTTATCAAGATTCATGTCAAGAACTTGATAATTGCTTCAGTTGCTGCATACAGAATTTAAAGAAGATCTAAAACCGTTGAGTGGAATTTCAAAGTCACAAGTAGGAGAACTTGTGGTTGCAATAGATCAAGGAAAGAAATAGTCCGTGGATTCGGAGATGTCACGTGGTCGTGGTAGCAAGTTTTCTATTCAAGATAGTAATAGAATGTTAGTGGTCTAAGTCTTATTATAAAAACTTCAATTCTTTCATAATGAATCAGTTTTACCTTGAGGATACTAGGGTTAAATCCTCCCTAAGTTTTTTACTCGTTTGGTTTTCCTGCGTTATCATATCTTGTGTTCTTTATATTTCTGCATTACTTATATGATATGATCTGAATGTGTTAACTTAGATCTAAATAATTTATCTAAGTAATCACTTAGCTCAATAACTAGGTTAAACAACTTATATTTTAAGGGGTCTAAAATCGTATAAGTGGTATCAAAGCAAGTTAGCTCTTGTATTTAGATATGTTGATCTAAGAGTTGATCATTGACCCCTGTTATCATGGAACACGGACACTCTCTTGTTATCCCACCTCACTTTGATGGGAACAACTATGACTATTAGAAAGTAAGGATGAAACCATTCCTGAAATCTATTGATGAGAGAGTCTGAAATTCCGTTGAATACGAATGGGAGAAACCTACTACTCTTATAAGCAAGTGATCAACTTCTCAGAAAGAAGCAACCGCTTTTAATAGCAAAGCCATGAATGCTATTTTTATGGAGGAATTCAAGAAGATATCAAATGTTGAGGTTGCTCATACTGCATCGAATATTCTCCAAACTGTGCATGAAGGAATGAAGGTAGTTAAGATTAACAAACTGTAGCAGTTAACTACCAGATTTGAAAGTATTAGAATGTCTGATGATGAATGTTTTGATGAATTCTATGCTAAACTGAATGATATTGTTAACTCTGCTTATAATTTGGGTGAAATTTATAATCAACCTAAGATTGTTAGGAAGATTCTTAGATCCTTGACTAAGGACTTTGACCCAAAGTGACTGCCATTACTGAAAGTAAGGATATGGACTCCATCCCTATTGATGAACTTGTAGAATCTCTCCAGTCCTATGAGCTAGACCTACCTAAGACAAACAAATCCAAATTAATGGCTCTTAAATCAATTGATGATGTTGATGGTAATGGATTTGTTGATAAACTCTCTTCTACAGAGATTGCATATCTTGCCAAGAACTTTAGAAAATTTCTTACGAACAACAACAGAAGGGCAAGAAGTAAAAACAATGCTGAACCTAGAAACTTTAAAAGGAACTAACCAAGTAAAGCTAATAATTCTAAGAAATCAAAAGAAAAGGTTGGTCAAACCCCTAGTAACTTTCTAGGTCAACAATATTTTGGTTGTCAAGGGTACAGTCATGTGAAATCAGAATGCCCTATATTCTTGAGATCAAAGGGTAAAACTATGGTTGTAACCCTTAATGATAATGAAGTTTCTGATCATAAGTTTGGTAGTGATGAGGATAGAAACTTCATTACTTTCACACCTACTGATATAGTTGATGTAAGTGTTGTGGTTGATGAAAACTCTTCTAATGGGGAACTCTCAGAGAATGCAGATTTGCAAGAAGCGTATAATAAGCTTTGCAAGGTTGCTGCAAAGGATGTTATGAATGTTGACTTAGGCTTGAAGAAAATTGCTTCGCTTGAACTTGATAAGAAAAATTTGCTGTTGAAATTATTTGATGCTAATGAATTGATTAATAAGATGAAGACTGAAAACATGTTGTTACTTGATAAAGTTAAGAATTTAGAACTAGAATTATCTGTTGCTAGAGAACAAATAAATAGGTCTGCTAATTCTAAACTTGATCACATGTTGAGTATTCAGAAGTCTCCTTAGAAAAAACTGGTCTAGGTTTTAAAGATAGCATCTCTATGTCTGAAACTCATTCCACAAATTTTCTTTCTTCTTCTGAGCCCCCCAAGAGTGAGATTGTCAAACCAGTAGAAGTTACGCCACCTCCTAGGAAGATTAGGGTTGATCTTAAAAAGTCTAAGCCTAAGAATCCTTCTCTCCCTAAGGATAAGTTGCATGATAGACATTTATGGGTTTGTCATTTTTGTGGAAAGACTAGACATAGCCATCCAAACTGTTTCAAGTTGTAAGCTGCAAAGCAAGCAAATAAACCAAAAGTACATGTGCCTCAAGTACAAGATCCCATGGTATTTATTGGTGAGTTGGTAAAGGCGTTAAACCTTTATACCAAACCTGGAGTTGCTCATCATTCTAAAATGAATAATAACTCCAATGCCAGAGTTGCATCTAGAAGGTTTTAGATGCAAAAGGCTCAATCTAATTAAGTCTTTCTAAAATGGTTCTTGTGCTTCATCTCAATATTCTTTGTGACCATTCTCCTTTTGCTGTTTTTTTTTTTTTTTTTTTTAAGGATTTGCATTGCATAACATTCATGCATTTCATGATAGGTTGTTTTTGTTATTCCTTTTATAAATAAATAAATAAAGGAAATGAAGGAAAAATGTGTTTTGCATTATTTCTCTTGGACTTGTAATCAAGACTGACCATATTATCTTTACATAACATGCTTGTGCACCTTGTCTAGCTTAGATAAGCTTACTTTACTGCAATTTGCTAGTTTTAGCTATGTAGTGCATGTTGTGTGAGAATTGTTTATAGTTTTTGATCACAAGTCACATACTCTTGATTGTTTGGACTTTAACTTAATGAGAAAGGCATAAATAACCATCTCACTACTATTTATTAGCTAATCATGAACACCTTAGTACATATTATAAGATTTGTGCCTGAAAAAGTGTAACACATGCACAAAAAGAACATAAAGTGTAGTCTCGGATTAATGCTAAAATTGGTGTGTACATTATTGGGCTATAATAAATTCACAATGAAATAAAATTGGCGTATACACTATGAGGCAAAAACAAGAAACTTCCATGATTGCAAGCTTGTTTTCTAAGAGATGTGAGAGTTACATGATGTAACTCTTCATGTGATAGTCTCTTTCAAACTTAAGTGATAAATTTTGTAGAAATTGTGATTGATCACTATCTACTTATCACCTCACATGTATCTCAAGCTATTGCTAGTTGCACACACTACACAAGTTATTCTTTACTAAACTTGGTACATGAAATTGTGTATGAATTTGTTTTAGCCATCCAAGATTATATATCTCTTGATTTTAATGCAAAATGTATTCTAAGGTTGAGTTTTAGGACAAATTGATTGAAAAACTTGTTTTTGGAAGATCTAGGTTGAATCCAAGTGTTTTTGGAAAACTCTTAATCTCATATTCATGCACTTCATTCATAAAACACTGTGCTTTAACGAGATTCTGCATTAAATTGCTCAATTTTTCAAAATTTTGAGTTTTTTAGATTTTTGACCGATCAAAGCTGTTGCTTGACTAATCGAAAATGTTATAAAAGTTTAGGTTTGAATCTGCTTGGCTCGATCGACGCTCGATTGATGCTGGATCAATTGAAACTGCTTTTCGATCGATCGAATCTAATTTTCGACCAATCGAAATTCGAACTGTGAGTTTTTTATAAAAAAAAAAAAGTTTTTCTCTCACGTGTTCTTCACACTTTTCAAACTTTTTCAAAAGCTTTTTCACTGTTCTACGCTAACCAATCCAATCTGAGCCTATTTTTTCATTTTCTTCCTATAATTTCTCAAGTGTTTTTGTCTTCAAGTGCAGGTAAGGCCTAAATACCCTTCCTTTTTCATTAAAATCACATTTTTCATGCATTTTCCTTAGAATTTTCCGACTAATGATTTTTGTGGTTTTTTGAATTTTGGGTTGTTTTTATTCACATTTGATCATTGGGTTTTTGTCTTTAGATGGTTTAAACATGATCCTCATGTATTAATTTGATCAATTTTGTGAATTTGAAAATTTTGAAATTCTAGGGCTTGAAACTTTGTGAAATTGGGGATTTTGTTCAATTGGGCTTAAATTGGTAAAATTGACTTGTGTAATTGATTGATTACTTCATTATATGATGTTTCTCAACTAGTATGATGATTAATTGCTCAATTTGGTTTATTTTTTGAAATTGAGTTTTTCAAAAATTGGTGTTTTTGCTCTAAAACTCTATGTTTAAGTCAATTGATGGTTTATGAAGTAAATTTGAACAAATTTCAATGCATTACAGCATGCATTATATGTGCATTCATTACATGCATCATGTAGATTATTATTTTTTGAGTTTTTTGTGCTCTAACACTCACTAATGCAGTCTGCCCTTGTGTTTCTTTCTTTGTTTCTGTTTTCCTTTCATTCCAATCTCTTAGCATCATGGTTAGGAAAACTAGAGCAAATAAGAAAACCTCCTTTTCCTCTAACCCTATTTTTCAAAGTGATAGGTTTCGGCTTGAGAAAAACCGAGAGAACTATGAGAAACTCTATATCTGTAGATCTATGTGGGCTGAGAGAAAAGTTATCCTAGATGAGTTAGACCCTGAGATACGTAAGAATTTTGAGAGTCGGGGTTGGTTACCTCTTATGGACATTGAGCACCCTCCTCCTCCTGCCTTGATTAGAGAATTCTATTCAAACCTCTCTGTCCACTTCGATGATTCCAACACTCAAATATATGATAAGTTGGATAAGGAGTGAAGAGTATGTCATTACACCTCAAGTAGTGGCCTCTGCTCTTGGTGTACCTTTGGTACGGCAGCCCGTCTATCTACACTTCAAGGTCCCTCCCTTTGATGAGATCTTGTCTCACATTACCAATACTACCATTAGATGGGGTTTTGATCCTCGTATCACTACTCATGAGCTTATTGAGCTCAATTATCTATTTTTCTGGATTGCTTGTCATTCTATTTGGCCTATCTCTCACCTAAACACCATTCCTATTGAGAGAGGTGCATTTTTATATGCCCTTGTGACTGATGCTCCTATGATTTTTCCTACTCTTTTCATTTAATCTCTAGTTGAGATTCATAGGCGTAGTTCTAAATCCGATGGTCTTTTCTTTCCGGTCGTTATTCATAGGGTTTTGTTACATTTAGGATTAAAGGATTTTCCTGCTTTCAAGCCTGTCCATATCATTGCTCCCATAGGTGCCACCTTTCTTAAGCAAAGAGCAACTCAGATGAAAGCTAGCTCTAAACGCCCCAGAGTTGAGTCTTCCATAGGTAATGCATCTCAGCCTCCTCCATCTGGTAATCCGTCTGCTAAGGAGTTTGTCAATCCCACCGCCGCTGTTAATCCTCCACCGTCTTCTTCGAGCAATGCTTCTCTTTGGAGTATGCTGGATATTGTCATGACCATTCACCAGCGCATGGACAGATTTTGGTGGATGTGCTTACGAAGCTTCAGGCTCTACATGCTATTTTGGTGAGTATTTGAGGGTCTCCTCCACCACCTCCTTTTGATGATGAGCATTGATTGTCCTTTGGCAATTTGTCACAAAAAGGGGAAGTACATATTGTTCATGGAGATATGGGGAGTGAGTTTTTGTTTTGGTGTACATAGATTGTATCTAGGAGATTCTTGATGTATTTCTTTTATTTTGGCTCATGATGTATTTATTTTTTATGGGTTGTATATGTTAGGGGGAGACACTATGTTTTCAGTTTCTTTTCTTGTTTCTTGTTTCACATGTGATATATTGGTTATTAATTTATATTATGAGGTTATTCATGGTATATGTCTTTTATTTTCTATTTTGTGAAATCAAGAATTTACTTTTGTTTTTACTTGTATTTTCCACACATGCATTTATATGTTTGTTGAGTGTTTTAGGAATATACAGGTTTATTCAGTCATGCTACTGTCTACACTAGCAACTGGTAGACAGTAGTTAGGTTGAATTGTTTTTGGGCATGTTAATTTTTAAAAGGCTGTTTGTAACTTTGAGCATTTGAGTTTTGTGATGTGTTTTGTCACGGATTGCCAAAGGAGGAGTTTGTTAGGTTTTAAGACTTTAGGAACTAAATGTATTAGAACTTCAATGTGTAATGTGTTGGCAAACCATGATCAAACTTAGAGTCTAGATTTAGGCTGCTCAAAGTGTGTTTATGTGTAAAGTTGGAATCGAGTGAATTGCAAGATTTATTGGCTAAATCTACAAGGCTCGAT
This sequence comes from Quercus variabilis, assembly GCA_030445155.1. Lineage (NCBI taxonomy): Eukaryota > Viridiplantae > Streptophyta > Magnoliopsida > Fagales > Fagaceae > Quercus > Quercus variabilis. The sequence goes on along the minus strand of CP129455.1, from coordinate 30,418,379 downwards.
CGATCAAAAATTAGGCTCAATTGATCGAACCTCATGCAGATTATTTGCAGAATTTCCAACTTAGCCCAAGCCCGGTTTAACATCTAGGTTTTTATATTTTTCTCCAAGTATAAAAGAAAAAACCCTAGCTACGTTTTAGAAGTGGTTGATGTGCTATGTGTTGAATCTCTTGTAAGATCTAGAGGTGTTTACCTCCATAGACACTCAGGGTTACCAAGATTCATGTCAAGAACTTGATGATCACTTCAGTTGCCACATAAAAAACTTAAAGAAGATCTGAAACCTTTGAGTGGATTCTCAAAGTTACAAGTAAGATAACTTGTGGTTGCAGAAGATCAAAGAAAGAAGTAGTCTGTAGACTCGGAGCTATCACTTGGTCATGGTAGTAAGTTTTCTACTTGAGGTAGTAATAGAATGTTAGTGGTCTAAGTCTTATTGTAAAAATTTCAATTCTTTCATAGCGGATCTATTTTACCTTGAGAATAACTAGGCTAAATCCTCCCCAAATTTTTTACCGATTTGGTTTTCCTGGATTATCACATCGTTTGTTCTATATATTTCTGCATTACTTACATGATATGGTTTGAATGTGTTAACCTAGATCTAAATAATTTATCTAAATAATCAATTGGCTAAATAACTAGGTTAAACAACTTGTGTTTAAGGGGTCTAAAAACGTACAAAAATTAAAGCATGATGCACGTTATTGCTTATTTTATATTAGTGCAACTTTTTTTTTTTTTTTTTGCTTATTACTTAAACATGCAAATTGTGGGTCTGCTTTATATAAACTAAGCACTAATCTTTCAATTGAAAAACATAAACAAAAACTTAAATTAATGCATTTTGATTAATATAAACGTGCATGCTAGTATAATAATGACATTATGGTTTCATAAAGCGAAGTATCATTTGTTTGTTTATTCATTTCCAAAATCAGGTTTCATTTCATTTTCAATTCATATAAACAAACCAATAATGGTAGGTCCAGATTCATGGAGATGTGGGAAAAGTAATAAAATTGCTAATATAAACGATTACTAGATTTTAATTAATAATTCAATTAAGGTTTTCATAAAGATGAAGAAAACCAGCCACGAGTAATTAGCTGACATGCATGAGCACACATGATATCCGCATTCAAAGGAATAAATTATAAGGTTTTTTTTTTTTTTTTTTTTTGGGTAGATACAATAGAAAATTTCAACTTAGAATATCTATTTCTTGATAATTTTTTTATCATCACACCAAAATATCAGTTTATTTTTCGTATAGATAGAGTTCAAATCCAAATAAAAGATTTTAATAGATTTTTTTTTAATAAAAAACTTTATTAGTTAAGCTAATTACTGAAAACAAAAAATAAAAAATTTTAGAGATAAAAAATTTTACAACATAATAGAGCATTCACAACTGGGCTACCAAATGTCAAATGTAAGCATATTTTACCATTAAAGCCCAATTTGTCTCAACAACCGGAAGTGGAAACTTGGAAAATTGTAAAAAAATTTGGCATAGTGTTACAGTACCATTGTAAATGTATGATGGTACTGTAGCACTATGCCAAAAGTAATATTAATATTTTATTCCTGCTTTTCTCTCTCATCTCTTATATCTCTGACTCACTTGTCTCCCTCTCTCTTTACTCATCCTCTCTCTTCTCTATTAGTCTCCGTCTCCCTCTTCTCTATTTGCACTCTCACTCTCACTCTCTCATTCTCATTCTCTCCCATCTCACTTTCTTAGATTCTCCCTCTTGTGGGTCTAATGGGTCTCAATAACTACAAGTGGGTCATGGGTTCAGCGGTGGTTAGGGTTGGTTAAGACCGTGGGTTGAGGTTGTTTAAGGCCGTGGGTTTGTGCCATGGGTTGAAGTTGGTTAAAGCCATGGGTTTGTGCTGTGGGTTGAGGTTGGTTGTGCCGGTGGGTTGAGGTCGTTGGTTGTGGGTTTGTGGTGGTTGGGTTGCTAGGGTGGTGGTCATCGGAGAGGTTGGGGTGGGTTTTGGCTAGGGTTTTTTGGTGGGTTCAGATCAGGGTTTTGGTTTAGATTGGGGTTGCTAGGGTGGAGGGTTTTGGCTACGATTTTGTGTTGGGTTTTGGCTGTGTTTGTGGGGGTAAAGATTGTGGTAGGTGGTGGTGGTTGTGGCTGTGGCTATGGTTAGAGGTGATGAGCTTGAAAAGCTCAGGCCTGGAGGTTTTGAGAGCAAAATATCAAAGACAGGGAGAAGCTTCTAAACCAAGTTGAGAAAGATGGAGAGACAGTGGGAGAGAGAGACAGAGGGAGAGTGAGAAATAATAATAAAAAATGAATAAAAAATAATAAAGAAATAATATTTAAATGAAGTGTTAAAAAAAATAGAAGTTTTGATGTAAGGGATATTGTAAATTGATGTGTTATATGTTATAAAGTTGGTTTTTGAGATGGTAAATGCTAAATTTTTTAGAAGTTTTGATGGGAATGCTCTTACCCACTCATTTTTTCTGTATGGGTTCAACAAGAGGATCCAATGCCAACTCTAAGCCTAGGTTTAAAGCCCCCACTTGTCCCATAAATTTATAAAGATCCCAAAGCCCCCAATTATAAAAACAAAAGGCTTCCAAAATTGTAATAAAATAAAAATAAATAAAAAACTAGTTTTAAAATTTCAAAATAATAATATTAAGCCAATAAAAATCCAACCCAATTAAAACCCTAAACTCTTTTACCCAAAAAAAAAAAAAAGGTTACAAGTTTGTAGAATATTATTTAATTGATATTTAACATGTTTATTAAAAAAAAAACAATTAAAAGTTATTGCTGAGACCTCACCGGGTGTTTTTTTTTCCCCCCTTTAATTCGCTCTCTCCTCTCTATTCTATCTCATACGCCGAATCAGTTTAGTTCATCTCAGAGCAAAACATTACTGTTTTTTCTATCATCTCAGCTTATTGGGTTTGTATTTCGAAGTCATTGATTTGCTATTCAATCTCGGTATCGCCGATTCAATCTCAATTTCACCGATTCTCTGAAGGTTTCATTGATTCACCAATTCTCTGAAGGTTTCATCAATTCGTTCAACGTCTACTGCATACAGGTAAGTTCTCCGTCTTCTCTGTGATTCTCTCAGTATTTCGGTGTCTACTTCTATTCTCTCTATCTTCTTAGTTCATATGTGTTGTGTGCTGTGTTATATATATATATATATATATATATATATATATATATATATATATATATTTTTTCAATTCTTTTGCATTACCGAATGATTACTTGGATGCAAACTATGAGACACTACGTATTCTAAATTCTAATTCTAGCATTTAGGGTATGAGACACTACGAATAATCTATGAGACACTATGAAATTCTAATAGTCCATGCTCTAAATTATAATTCCAGCATTTGGGCTAAATTCTAAATTCTAAACTATGAGACACTACGAATAATCTATTTGTTTCATTAATTCCTGCATTTAGGATAAAACCATATGTACCAAAGATCAAATTCCAGCATTTAGAATTTATAATGATAAATAGTGAGACGTGGATTCACAAGTGTGTGTGTGTGTGTGTGTGTTAAAGGTGAACCTATCTGTCACAATTTCACAAAGCCATATATATATTAATAAATCTTTTGCAATAATTCCTGTTTTTGTGCATTCAGATATGCATTGGATTTTTTATTTTTTGGGGGGCTCTCTTTGGACTACCTAAATTATTTTTATCTACATATCTATTTAGAGCATGGACTCAAGACATTATTCAATGTACACTGATGTCTTACAGGGGAATATTAATCTTGAAAAGCAACTTTTCGATATATCTGAAAATAGTCCCATGTTAGTCCAAGATTCTCCACTGAATGATGAAGTTGCCACTTCTAAGAAAAAAACAACACGTCGTATCAACTTCAATCCTAAGGAAGACAAGCTACTTATAGCAGTATGGCTCAATACCAGTGTCGTTCCTATGTATAGTAATGAGCAACATAGAACAACATTTTATGGCAAAGTTGCAAAATATTTCAAGAACCACAAGACTGATTCTACACATAGTCAAACATCCCTAACAAGCCGATGGGGAATGATTAATAGGGAAACAGTTAAATTTTATGGGTCCTTAGCTAAAATTGAAGCAAAGAATGCAAGTGGAACCATTGTTGAAATGAAGGTATAAATTTTGCAATAGTCTCTAATTTTTTTAGATTTACAACACAAATGAAAGAAACTAATTATTTATATTTATTTAATTTTTTTTAGATTGAGAAAGCAAGGGAATTGTTTAAAGAAATTTACGGTTATTTTTTTTTTTTTTTTTTTGGATACATAATTTTTTCAATATGAACATTGTTGACTATTGTTAAAGGATTTTCCCAAGTGGGCATGTACTATGCCTAGGGAAGATTCAAGAAAAGAAACGCCTCAAACTCCAAATTCAATAGATCAAAGAGGGGGGTTGATGACACTATGGATTTCGAGAGGCCAATAGATAGAAAAGCTGAAAAAGCTAATCGAAAGAGAAAAGATGATGGGAAAGATGTTGCAACGAAATATTTGAAAAAGAAAAAGAAAATTCTTGAAGAATCTTGTGCACAAGAAAAAGAGAAAGTACATATCAAAGCGAAAAAGGTTCGCTTGCAAGAGTTGAAAGAGAATGAAAGAATTATGATGCTAGACACAAGTGGCATGAACGAAGACCAAAGAACTCTTTATGATGGACTCCAAAAGGAAATCCTTGCAAAACAAAGATCAAATCGTTCGTTGGGTTGAGATGATGTTGGTGATGTCTTATTTCAACCTTATTTTGGTAGTAGCTTATTTTAGGCCTTAATATGTATTTTGTGGCATTTTTTGGGTGTAGCTGATTTTAGACCTTCATATGTATTTTGTGATTTTAGTAAAAGGTCTTGACTCTTTTATTATGTGATTTTGTTGTAGATTCTATTAGGCCACTACGATCTAAGTAATCCTAACATTTTAGCTTATATAAAATGTCATGTATTTTCTATGTTTGATTTATATTACTATAGAATTTGTGTTGCCTATAATTGTGTATTTTCTAGTTATAAATCATAAATTATCATTAATAACTATTCTGGGTACTTGTAAAATGAGGAAATTTTGGCCTTATTTGGTTTAATAATAATGAACCATTATTATTGGTGTGTGGTTTAATAATAATGAATCATTATTAGTGGTGTGTGTATTGAAAAATGGAAATGCTAGTTTGAGCAAGTTTGAGGGTTCCAATCCTAAAGCATATGCATGAGATTGTGATTGTGCAAAGAATGGATGCACTATATCATGATTATGGTATGTAATAACATAAAACTTAATGGATGCACTATAAGTAGAATTCATTTCGACATTGTTTGTTTGTTTGTTTATTCTCTTCAAAGCTATCATTGGCAGGCCTTATCCATATTATTATTGGCAACTGCAATGATGTTAGGAACCTAATGCGCTGTTGTGCTAAGGTTGTTTCTATTATGAGACATTAGCTTAGCTTACTATCATTCTTAATGCTGATGTTGTGCTATTGATGCTGTTGATTGGGCTAAGAGGCCAGTGTGTAAGTGCCCTGATTTGGCTTTGTTGTTGTATGCTGTGTTAGTGACTACTGCAGTGTAGTAGTATTAGTAGAGCATTGCAACAGTGTGCAGTTTGGCATTGATTAAGGTTGTGTAATAGGTATTAGATATATGTGTGTGTTCTAGATGTTAGCAAATGGGGGATATTGCCATGTATATACCTATAACTAATTTGCTGATAGCACATATAATAATTCATATGAGCCTGTGACTAACAATTGAGTTGCTAGTGAGCAATCAATAAGCTAGGAGCCAGCACATATAATACTATATAGATTTTTTTAGGTTATATTTTCTTATAGTTTCTATGCTTGTCTTGACTCTTGGGCTCTTCTAATTGTTTCTGAAATGTATCCATTAGTTTACAATTCTTAAGTGCTAGAAGAAGATAAGAAAGGATCTCATCTTAAGCCACGTTTTTGTTTAAAGAAAATGTTATATTCTTTACATAATAATTAAACCTTCTTTTAAAGTTATCGATTTCATTTCATATTATGTTTCTTGCATCTATTTTGATAATTGCTTTCCAATGTTTTCTTCTAGTTTATCTCCATAGGTCGTTCTTTTTTTCATGAATTGCTTGATGATGACTCAGATGAAGATGAGATAATTATAAAACTTCTAACGGGTTCAACATCACAACGTAAGCATCACCAGTATATCGACCGTAATCATTTGGCAAGCCATAAAAGGCTTTGGCAAAGAACCTATATATCCTCCCAAAGTATTTCGAAGGAGATTTTGAATAAGACGTTCTCTTTTTCTCTGAATCCTATCTAAGGTAATAGCTCATGAATCTTACTCTATCCAAAAAAGAAATAATGCCAAAAAGCTTGGTCTATCTCCCCTTCAAAAGATGACCGTTGCACTTAGGATGCTTGCTTATGGAGTAACAGCTGATTTTATAAATGAATATGTGAGAATAGCATAAAGCACTGCAATGATGAGTCTGAAAAAATTCGTTGCATTAGTGGTTGCTATTTTCTCAGGTGAATACTTGAGGTCACCAAACAATGAAAACATCGTTAGATTGTTAGCCCATGGCTAAAACCATGGATTTTCAGGCATGTTAGGAAGTATTGATTGTATACATTAGAAATGAAAAAATTGTCTAGCTGCATAGAAAGGGATGTATTGTGGTCATATTCGTGAGCCAACTATTATTTTGGAAACAGTGGCTTCATATGATCTTTGAATATGGCACTCATTTCTTGGATTACTCGAGTCAAATAATGATATTAACATGTTGGAGCGATCTCATGTATTTTTTGAGCTTGCACAAGGACGTACTTGTGCAATTAATTACTCAATCAATAGTCATGATTACACAATGGAATACTATCTTGCCGATGACATATATATATCCAAAATTGTCAACATTTGTAAAGACAATTCCTTCTCCACTAGAAGATAAAAGAAAATAATTTGCAAAAGCTCAAGAGGCATATAGGAAGGATGTAGAGCATGCATTTGGAATGGTTCAAGCATGATTTGTAATTGTACGTGGACCTACACAGTTTTTCTATCATGAAACACTACAAGACATTATGAAAGCATGCATAATTCTTCATAATATGATTATTGAAGATGAGCAAGATGAAGTTGAAGCAGTGGACTTAGATTATGAACAAATTGATGAGATTTCATGTACACCAATGTCACGTGAGCCGACAAATGAATTTATGGAGTTCATTCAAGTTCATCAATGCATTAGGGATCAAGAAGCTCATTCTCAATTCCAAATGAATCTCATTGAATATTTATGGCAATTACAAGGAGAATTGTGAAAACTTTTGGTTTTATTTATTTGTCTCCTCTTCTTTATGGAGTTGCCATTAAAACTTTTGATTGGTTTATTTGTTTCATTTTGTTTATGAAACTGCCATTAAAACTCATTGGCTATGTTGTTTTGTTGTGTTAAGTACTAGCCAATTGTTTTGTTGTGTTAAGTTTAAGTACCATTTGTCATCAAGGAAGTGGCAAGCTCAACTCTGTTTAATTCAATGGGTTTTTTGTGTGAGTTAATGTTGTTGGATATGAGTTATGCGTGTAAGTTTCTATGGACGTTGGTAGTTTAGTTCAATTGCAACAACTTCAACTTGACAAGTTGGCTTTTAGATGCATTTATAAATATGTTTTTGGCTTTTGATATGAGTTTTGACGGGTTCAATGTTTTTTTTTTTTTAAATGCTTGTTAAGAAAATATGGATTTTTAAAAATATGACAAAATAAGAGGATTATTTGAAAATGTTACCATTTGGATAAGAATATTTGAAAATATAACTGTTAGGAACAAATAATAAAGAAAGAATAAAATAAGAATTAAGAAATAATATTTAAATGAAGTGGTAAAAAAATAGAACATCTGATAAATGGTGTATTGTAAAGTGATGTGTTAAAATAGAAAAAGTAACTTTTTGATATGTCAAATTAGCATTATTTTACAACGTCTAATGGGAATGCTCTTAGGGGGGAAAATTCTACCTCGTGCACATTCGTAGAAGGAGAAAGCCATAAGGAATATGCATATACTAAGGAGGAGAAGACATCTTTTTTGAGAAAACCTTATTTTGTTTTGTTTTACTTTATGCATGTTTTCTCGTTGTTTTACGGTGCTTTGAGTTATGTTTGATATCTATGCTTTGTTGCTCTCATCGCATCATACTTATGTGTTGGACATGCATACATCCTTATGTTATTGTGTTTTATTAGTTGCATGTTCGGATGATTATCTGCTTTGCTATATGATCATTGTAGTCATATCCATATGACTATTGTATGTTTGATCAAGTTGCTCATATGTTTCACATCATATTTACTTAATCGAACTTTTACTTATAACATTATACTTGTCATTTTATCACTTGATTTACCTTGAGGGTCTAATGTGTTTTGTGCAAATGTTTCAGGTTACAGGTATTTTGTTCCAAGTTCATCACAAGTTTTAGATTTAGGTGTGAGTGAGTTTTGCCATTATTCCCAAACTCACGTTTAAGTTTAGAGTCTGTTATAAGATGTTTTGTCACAGAATAGCCAAAGAGGGAGATTGTAAAGTTGTGATTTATAACTATGTTTTATGTTAGCTTTATTACATGATAGAAAGTGTTTTAATTACTTTAATTTTATTCCTTGTACTTTGTGGGATTTTATTGTATTGGGTTTAGTCTGAAGTTGGTGAAAAATCGAGCATGAATTGAAGAACAAGCGGATTTTGCAAGAAGCTCGCAAAAAGATAACCCACAAAAAAGCCACGTGAGAAGCACATGTTAGAAGCTGTAGAGTCATGCCAACCTGGAGGATTTTGCAAGTGTCTCGTGGGTTAGGCCTTCTCTCGAGATACCCGCAAAACGTTCTGCTTGGAGGATTTTTAAGTGTGACTTTCTTACCCTTCACCCATACTATATATACCCTCATTACCCACAAAAATTGCAAGGAGGCTATTTAGAGAGAAAAACCATAGAGAAAGAGCTACTCATCCTTAACCTTCGTGAGAAATCATTTTAGCCTCTTTTCCTTCCCTCTCCCGTTACATAACTCACACCTTTTCAGAGTGTAGATAGTGTTTTGGAGTTTGGGAAGTTTTGAAGATTTGCCAAAAGAAGCCCGTGGGGCTTGGCGGATGCAATCGGGTGTATTGCAAAATCCGAAGAGTTAGAAAAGATAAGGCTTCATTAAGTCAGTTAGTAGCAAGAGCTTGGAAGACTCAAGTACACGGGGTAGACTAGGCTTGAAAGATCTTTTATTATTCGTGTACTCCAATTTTATTCTCTAGTGGATCAATTTACCACCTAGAGGGCGGCAGAGAAGTTTTTCGCCAAGTTCTTTGATTTCCTCTTCGATAGCACATCTTGGTGTTATATTGTGGTTACATCTCTCTTCCCTTACTCTCATATTTTACTTTTATTGTTTATTGTTCATATGTATGCACTAGAGTAGTTATTGGTTCATTGCGCACATTTACTCTTATTTCCGCACTTTGATTAAGTAAAAGTAAAATCAATCTAGCCGTAATTTTAATTGGGGGTCTAAACAAGCTCTTGTGTTTTTGCCCAAATCCAAGCTTTCATCGTGTCAACGGCTTCATTATGATATCTTGACTATATTGATCAGTGATTTTTTTTTTTTTTTTTTTTGGTTACTAGTTGTAAAAAATAAGTAAACCAGTAATTACTGGTTGTATAACTATATTCATCAGTGATCACTTATGCAGAAGTGTTCCCTTCCATTATGTAGATTTACAAAGCAATAACTCAAGCAAAGGTTAGAGGATTCCCTGATGTCCTATTCCTCGACGCGGTTACTAAAAAAAATATCGAGGAGGTTTCATCTTGTAATATTTTCATTGTCAAGGTATGATTAATTCTTGTGATGTTTTATAATAATAATAAAAAATGAGGTTAGAAATGTTACAAATTTTACTATATATATCTTATAATCTAATGGGTCATTTTTTAATCACATAACCTAAAAAATATGTAAACTATTTATTTATTAGGCTTCACTTTTCATAATTTCATAGTTACAACGGAGATATAGAGAGTTTTGGACCCTGAATATCTTCATTAGAAGACTAGGAACGGCAATTGAACTATAGGGCTCTAAACTTATTTATTATGTTGTTGATGTGATACAAATTATATTTATTGTCATTTCTAATTTGTAAATTCTTAAAAATAAGTATGATCCAGTTAATTTAACTCTTAAAGTCTCTTATCTCTCAAATAAAAGATCTAAAGTTCAATCCTCACATACACCCAAAAAAAAAAAAATCTTAATTTGATAATGAAGAACAATCATTATAGAGCGAACATCATAAATTTGAAATATTATCCAATTTTTATTTATTAAAAAAAATCTTTAAAGTAAAATTTTAGTAGCTTTGGTATTTTACTTTTATCATTTAATCTCCTCCATTTTTCATGAGCTCTTATACTGATAACAAAAAAAATTTCAGAAACTATGGGTCCATTTGGATTGAACTTATTGTAGCTGAAACTAAAAACTGAAAACACTGTAGCAAAATAATTTTTAAATGTGTGAATAGTACCGTGAGACCCATTTTTAATATTTTTTATTAAATGAACAGTGCATAAACAGTACGTAAACAGTACACGCACTGTTCATGCACAGATTTTTTGTCTTCCAAAGTCAAACAATGCGGCAAAAAAAAAAAAAAAAAAAAAAACTAAGGAGGAAAACGCAGACTCTAGACGCATACGTTGAGGCCAAACCCTACCTATATGTACGGACAATTTAGAAGTTTAGTTTATTTATGTAACTCAAAACAGATGGAGAATCAAATATTTTAATCATACATTATTTCTCAAAAATTATTGTATTTACATAAATATGTTGTAGGGTAAAGTTATTTCAACCCTAACAACGTGTGGAACTATTCTGCCTGGCATCACTCAAAAAAGCGTCATTGAGATTGCACTTAGTTTTGGATATTAGGTGATAAAGTACTAATAGTAACTAATCACCTGATAGCGTGACTTAATGGTAGGAAATCCTAATGACCCATCACATTTGAGAGTTTGAGAGTTGTGAATTCGAGTAGTGGCAATCCCTATCATTGTTCAGGCCGTCCCAACACCATACAAGAGTATGTAGGATTTAAGTAAATGGTGGACAATGACCACACGCATAAACCCCTTCTTACAACCAAAAAGAAAAAGGGTTACTACATAGATACATGTTTGTAATGAAAATACAAAATTGCCTTCAGAAGTTTTTTTTTATTCTAAGGTATTAAATTTACATAATTAAAAAATGATAACGTGATCAACAATGTGAAAATTTTGATCAGGTCGAGGAACGTGTCATCCCGTGGAGGATTTGTTTGATGTTGATGAAGTTTTCTGTACAGGGACCGCTGTGGTTGTAAGTCCCGCTGTTATTATAACCTACAAGGATAAAAGGTAGTAGTAACTATCAATTCAGTTCATTTTCATATATATTTAAAGGGCAGAGGTAAACCTATAGCAATATGCACTGTTTGGTCTTATTGGTCATGCCTATATATGCAGGATTGAATACAAAACTGGAGCTGAAACAGTGTCTAAGAAACTCTATAATATGTAAACTGGAATTCAAACAGGTCGTATTGAGGACAAGATGGATGGACGGTCGAGGTTGATTGAGCCTCTCTTCACTCTCATTTACAACACAACTTTGTTTCTTTTTCTTTCTTTTTTCTTCTTTTTTTTTTCTTTTTTTCCCTTCAATTTGGACTAGAATGTTCCCTTTCTAGAATCCATCCCAGACTTTGAGATAATTTTCTTCTCTATGTACATTTTTTTTATTTCCCTCTCGTATCACATGGTGTTAAATTATTGTACCCTTTTGAATAAAGTACGCAAAACTAAAACCGCAAGATTTACAACTTAACTCTCCTTTTAAGGAACCTGATATTTCCAGTTAATATGGATATCAATAAAATGGGCAATAGAGGATTTTATAATATTTAACTTTGGTGGTTAATTACCTTCTCATGGGATAAAGGGAATAATACTCAGCCTGGGAAAAATTACAACCACCTTGCTGAAGAGACAAGATTGAGATAAAATATATATATATATATATATACACACCAACCTGGAGAATTTTCTCAACAAAATAAAACCGCGACCAATTAGAAAGTCACAAATTCATTAGAAAATCACAACTGCAAAGTAGAACTGATCTGAGGATCTAAACTCTCTCTCTCTCTCTCTCTCTCTCTCTGTGACATTTAACATGCATGTTCGCACTTGGCACAAAGAGAGAGAGAGAGAGAGAGAGAAAAACAGTTTGATCATCCTAAGAGTAAATTAGCAGATCTTGCTGGAATTAGTGATTCGAGTAAAAGTTCCTTTCTCTCATGCTACAATTCAAATGCACCAAATAAACATAACACCACCAATACACACAACCAAAGCCTGAGAGAAGCGGCGTGTCCATAAAACATATTAAACTCTGAACCTCCCCAACCTTCGACCAAAAAATAAAAAATAAAAAAAGCCTTGCCCCACCCCACCTTTCCTAAAGAAAGGAGGGAGATATTTCTTTTACTAAGAATATCATAATCCACTTCTTGGGAATTCTATAATTTAATTATTTGTACAAAAATGGTGCATATCTATGTAACAATTAACCTCGGGATATCAAAGCTAATAACAAATTTCAAGTATCAATCTCTAAACTTAATATTGTTTAGATGCTCTATGAGCAAATCATTCCAAGTATCAGTAATTCCTGGTAAGCACCAGTGCATGCAATCATCATGTTTCTTTCCGCCAGATGTGGATGGATGGGCATCTGCTCTAAACTCACTCATGCGAGTTATGTCCAAAATATGGAAACCAGACCCTTTGAGGGCTTTGTATAGGTGCTCATTCACCAGGCGTGCCTCGACATTTGTTCCATTATTCTTCAATGAGAAAATTTCTTCAACCTGAAAGGTAAACCAAGACTTTCAAACCTTTGTTGTCGTCTTGCAGAACAGAAGCATAACAACAATAGAAGTATGTAGATAGACTTAACACCATGCTCCAATATTTACACGTATTAGAAATGGAAGTTCCAGGTGAATCACCTGCTCTGGCAACAAAGGCTGTAGCCGTTGACAAGAACCACCATGGTCCCAGTCACCTCCCTCAAAATGTCTAGGTGATTGCGTACGAAAGAATTTGATCGCACCTGGTTGCAACCTTTTCTCTACAAACAGTACCTATCATGAATAAACATATACTATATAAGCAAACAACTACACAAAAACTTAACATATGCAGTTATATGTAACATCTGATCATGTTGAACTCACAACCACACAAAAAAAAAAAAAAAGCATCTGATCCTGTCAAAATCAGTTCCCATTTTGCTTTTTCTACTTTAATTATGGCATTCTCAGATCAGGTAATCATGTAAAACTATATGACAATGAACTCATGACTGCATTGATAGTTTGCATTATAAACTTTGAATCAGAGAACTCAGACACCCATAGGCATGCAGAGCATGGCCTATCCCCATCTTGCCTACAGAGACAAAATTTTAGGACCAAAAATTGCAGCCATAAAATTTAGTAACGAGCAGGACTTTAACATCACTATTAGCTACAAAAACTAGGAATAGTAAGCCTGCGCTTAATTACAGCACTAGTTTCATATGTGCTAGCCTGCGGAAATAAAGTTGGAAGTACTGTTGGACTACTTGTCAAGTGGAAGCATAGATGTTCACAATTACAGAAAGTCAAATAAAGAGAAAATTTCAATCCCATACCATGTGTTTTAAAACCATGTCCAGGCCAACATGAGGGGGAATTGGAGGTATGATAGGCTCACCCTGCTCAAAGAAAAGCATGGGTGACTTCACAGGGTCAAATTTTGAAGGAGCCCACCACCTATTAACAAGAACCAGAAGGCCAAATCATGATCACAGCAATCTCATACCATGACCTTGTCAAATGCAATTTAACATAATGGATTTTTTTTTTTTTTACTTATCAAAAAAAAAAAATGTAATTTAACATAAATATGGGGTGCTAGCATGCTACACGTAACTTTTTATTAAATTAATATTTTGAAAATCCTTCCATTTAATTACACATTCTTTCTGTTTTTAGCATACACACCAAATTTCATATTCATAAGATGTTATTTACTACTTGATCTAAATCTTAGGTTTGCTTATAATTTTAAAGCACAAAGAACTTGAAATTTAATATTTTCATACATAAGATAGTTTGTCATTGATCTCTGATCATTTTGATTTCTAAAAATATTGAAGGTATAAGAAGACAATGTAATTATGTAATCCAATGATGGATTTATCTAAAAACGCATCCAATGAAAAGAGTTGTAACATTAGCAAAAGTTACACCAAATGTAACATAAACCTAAATGATGCAGAGAAGAATCAATTCAAGGAAAAACAAGATTAAATACCTAAAGAATCAAGATTTGTGGTCTAGTATTCATTATTCAGCAGCTTATTTTAAGCTTCAAGGGTATGATTGCCTTCTCCTACCTAAGTGTGATTGCTTAGGAAGGCCCAGGTGTGATAGCCTAGTGTTCTTTTTTTCTTTTTTTCTTTTTTTCTATTTTATCCCCTGTTTCTACCCCAAACAGCCATCAAGATTCATTCTTTTCTAACCTAAAACCCTTAAACATCAATCTTTATTAAAAAACCCTTCAAGAACTCATCAAGAAATCTAGAATAGTGCTGAATTCTTAAAGATCCTGCATCACTAAACCTATATATCTTTAAGAATTGGTTCGACAAAAGTTTGAAGTAAGCCATGAGAAGTAGTTAACTGAAGATTTCACATATGGGAAAGGACGAACGTTGCCAGCTAAATCTTACCCAGAGGGCAGCTATAATTATTGTATTCAAATAATAAGGAAGTCAATTCATCTATTCTCGCCAAATATAAGCAACAAAACTTCCCAAGAAACACATTAAAATCTCAAAAAATCATGCAAATTTAAATCAGAGGTAGTTTCTATATTTTTGTCACAACTAAAATAAAGTTAAAAGTTAAAATGATCGGAATCAACAAGGGGAAAAAATCCAAAAATAAAGTCAATTCATTCAGCAAGAAACATGCATTTACACATCATATAAGTCATCAATACTCTACGAGATATTATGGAAAAGAAAATAAATTCACCAGTGTCCTGTATTAAATATTAGAATATCATGGAAGGCTGGAGCTTCTGCCCATGTGCCTTCTGGTACGTCAATGTCAACTCTAAAACCCTCTCTATAGCCAAGAGACTCCAACGCACCACCATTAGCATTAGCTGACCACCTGCATGGAACAGGGGCACAGCAAGCCTGAGCTTTATAATTCAAACTGTGGATTGTATTGTACACACAATCAACTAAACAACTAAGAAAAACAACAATTATATTCAATGCATGATCTTTATCAGTCATCTACAGTGACTGCATGATCTGTAATTTCAATTTTATACTGAGCAAAAATAATTTCACAGAACTTCAAATTGAAGCCATGCACCACATCCATTACAATTCTTAACCACCAAATGATAAAGTCGCTAAGCTGCATGACTCATTGTTGCCAAACACATTCCTGTAATACTCTTCAAAATAATTACCGAGTTAAAACACAATGCCTTTTTTTTTTTTAATTACTTTTTACTGGCAACCAAATCTTATTAATACATAACTGGATGGTAAAATTCCCTTTAAACTAAACCCAGTAAAAAAATCAAAAAGGTACATTCTATGTAACATTGTGCTCTGAATCAAATTCATGATAAAAAGACAATTCAGGATGCCACAATCCACATAAAATAGTGCTCAGTCTT
This sequence comes from Quercus variabilis, assembly GCA_030445155.1. Taxonomy (NCBI): domain Eukaryota; kingdom Viridiplantae; phylum Streptophyta; class Magnoliopsida; order Fagales; family Fagaceae; genus Quercus; species Quercus variabilis. The sequence goes on along the minus strand of CP129455.1, from coordinate 30,402,495 downwards.
GAACACATGATGAACAATTTGGGAAGAACTACTGAAAATTCTTAGTGTCCACTTGCCACAAGCTTTTTTTGTTTAGATTTTAGCTTATTTTGTTTGTGTACAAGGAAAAGACAAATCAGCTAAACAAACACTTAGCATTCCCAATAATCTCACATTTCAAATATCTATCAATAAGTCTAGGGTCACAACAAATTTCACAACTATAGATGTGGCGACTTGCTAATGGCGGATGATAAAAGAGGTGTCAGTACTGGGCCCATGTGAGAATCAATAATAATCTGCCAACTTAGCAATTTTGAAAAATGCTGTGTATTATTCTATATAAGTATATATATATATATATACATAAACACCTCACATTCTGGATTCTCTGGAAAAGCCCTCCATTTCTAGAAAAGGTATACAATGTTTCCGATACATGTATTCTCCATTTCACAATGTGTGGGACCCACGCATTGTGAGTGAAAGAATGCATGTATTGGACACACCGTATATGGATATACCTCCTCCCATTTCTAAATGGGTGATTAGGGATCTGAACTAAAAACAGAAGCATTTGTTCCCAAACAAATGAGCTATTATTCATCTTATTCTTTAGTAACTCATCAAAGAAACTTTAAAAATGGTGAAAATTGCAGCTTAACATACATTAAGGAAAGAAAAAAAAGGAGGGAAGGGGAGAAAAGGTTCTTTGTCCAGCAAAATCAAGTAATGAACAAAACAACCATGTTTCAAAAAAGAAATGTGAAGAAAGAAAACAAGAGGAAACAATTATAAGTGATGGTGGCATAAGATATAATATGTCATGCACTTAGATACAGCAAAATCATGATCAGATAATGCCTTACCTACCATAACGGGCCAAAAGATTTGTTCGATGATATGCAATGGTAAGATTATAACGAAGAAACGTAAATCCACGATCAGCACCAGCTGGCCGCCACTTCTTCACTTCACTCGACGCTTGCTTCAGGGTGCAGAACAGAGAAACAAACATATTTCTATTCAAGGAATCCCCAACAAACCCTGCACTGTTGAACATTCATAAGGTCTACAAAAAATAGCACCATAATTGATAATTCCATACATAGAATCCATTGCTAAAGCACACCATGCGTGCCTGTATAAATACACAATCAGTATGCAAAAACATTAATATAAATAATGTATAGCTGCATACCAATGATAATCAGAACAAAAGATGGTTAAGCAAATTACATGAATGGAATTTAAGTTGCAGAAACTGTTCAGCAAAATAACAATGTAGCTAAAATCTGCAAATTCTACCATTGCTGTGAAAAAGTGCATTGCAAAAACACAATTTTCTGGTGAAATTAGAAATGCTGAAAATTCACTTTTTAATGTAATTTTCTTAGAATTGCTCTTTTTTTCCACAAAATCACAATGCCAAATCAGACTCATATGAATTTCATAATTTTGTTTGCCAATTGCACTGATTAACTTTACTAAAGCAATCACATAAATTCACTATCTCGGCAACCAAACAGAAACTAACTGATTCGTTTGAGAGAGAGAGAGAGAGAGAGAGTACCGATGTTAGTGTCTCTGAACTTGTGAAGAAACGCAAGGGGATCGAACGGCGGGAGATCACAGGTGTGGGGTTTCCATCGCCACGCGGTGAGATCGAAACCGTTGGATTTGTTGTTGGAGATGCAATTCCAGCCCTTGAATATCTCCTTGCAAGTAGCATCGTACCTCGCGGGTTTCGGGTCGGGTTGATGGATCCAGGACCCATCGGAGTAGTCGCAGGGAGTGGAGTCGGGGGTCCGGGTTTGGAAGGTGCGGTAGTGGGAGTGGGAAGGAGAGGGAAAGGAGGTTTTTCTGGAGAGAGAGAGGAGGAAGAAGATGGAAGCGAAGCAGAGGAGAGAGAGAAATGGGAAGAGAGGGACTTTCTTTGTGTGCTGCTGCTCTCTGCTGGCCATTGCCTAACGGCGGTGGTTCAGGTTCACATCACTCGGATCCAACTCCAAATAGGTGGGTTTTCTTTTTCTTTTTTTTTAACTACAAACTTGCTGATTGAAATTTCATGCAAGTTTAATTTTAAAATTTGGTAAGTCCTTTTATTTCTTAATATATTTCAAATGAGCAATTTTTATTGTTTAAATTTTGAAAAATAGGTTTTATTAGTCCCTCCATGTAGTTTCTTTTTAGGTAAATGCACTTTTAGTCTCTACATTTTAGGTCATTTCTTGATTTGGTCCCTAAACTGATTTTGCTCCTTAGTCAGTCCCTGATTTTTTTAAATGGTCCCTACCGTCAATCCAGTTACGGAAAGAGCTGAGGTGGCAAACGGAAGTGCCAAGTGTCAAAGCCAACTAATAAAATATTACAGAAAATGCCAACTATCCCACTAAAACCCACGAGACCCTCACGTGACTGAGCCATGTCACGTTCCCACCTCTTTTCACCCACGTGACGTTTCACGTGACCGAGCTTATCAACTTCCTTCAACCACCCCAAAAAGAGACATAGTTGAGGAGCCCTAAGTCACTCACAGCCACCAAAACTTTGCTGCAACTACTGAAGAATGGAAGCAAACTCATCATCGTCAGCAAGCTCATCTTTGTCAGCAAACCTGAGGAGGAGAGCACCACACGCATGTGCTATTGTCCTAGCCCTGCTAAACCGATTCTAGTGGTGTCTTGGACGGAGAACAATCTAGGTAGAAGGTTCTATAGGTGTCCCAATTACCAGTTAAGGTGTTAGTGGTTTAAAATTTTTCTTCATTAGTTCATTTTAATATGAGCTAGGTTGATTTGGTTTGAAATTTGGGTTTGATTTTCAGGTTGGCCGGAAATGCAAGTTTTTTCAATGGGTTGATGAAGAGATTTATGCGCGTGGGAAGGTGCTTCTCCCAAAACAGAGGCAAACCATTCTTAGACTTAAGGCTGAGGTTTCAACTTGTAAAAAGAGGGAGAAGTGTTTGACAGTGTCTCTGATTTTGGCATTGGTGATGTGTGGGATATGCCTTTGTGTGATTTTAGCTTTAGTGGATTAGCTAGGTGGGTTATAGTGTATTGCTGGGTGGATTAGCTAGTGTAGAGAAATTAAGTGCCTTGTATGAAGGTTTGGCATGCTTTTGTATGAAGGGTTGGCATGCCTCTTTGTCAGTGTTTAAACATATGCATTGTGCAATATTTTGTGGAGAAGTGTATCCCAATGACCTTGTAATTTCAGCTGGAATGAAAATGAAATGAAGTTCTCATGGGTTGAACTTAAACTGTACATGTTGTTTTACCTAAATTGCTCATTGTTTACTGGTTTGTAATGAATGACTGAACTTATTTTGGTAATTGTGTGCAATGTTTTGATTGTTCTACAGTTACCAAATCTCTCATGTACATAGTGACTGCAGTTACCAATTCTACCATGTACATGAATCTGTTGGACACACATATCATAGCTAAAAGTATACAAACCATAAACTGAAAATAATAGAACTCATTCCATGCCACAATACTCATAATTGTAGCACAATACAGAAACCACAACATTACTGCCAAATACATAAAGCACATAAGTCATTCCCTGCCATAATACAGAAGTACAAATCATACCATTGCCTACCAACAATCATAATCCAATATAGATATCAAGCATGAAATCCAAGTTAGTTAAGAGCATTTGCAGCAGTGGAGCTAAATAGCTATATAGCTATTTTAGATGTGCCAAAACACAAAAAAAAAACTCTCATGCAGCAATGGAGCTATAGCTAAATTTTTTAGCTTAATTGCTACAGTGCACATCTATAAATAGATGTGCACCGTAGGTTAAAGCTAAAAAAAAAAAGTAGTTTTTTATTCCAGCTGGGTACAAATTGCTTCTTCTTTTTTTCATTCTTTTATTTCACACCAGTCTCATTCACTCTCTCTAATTCACTCTGTCTCATTCACTCTGAAGGTCAAGTCTCTCAAGCTCACTCTCTTAACTCCGATCACTCTGTTACCGTCGCCAACCCAACCATCGTCAACATCGCCGCCACCGAAACTCGACGTCACCGAACCATCAGCTGTCCCAAGCCACCAATCAGCCTCAGACCCACACCGCCGATCCACCTCAGACCCACTTCTCTTCTGCCGATCCACTTCAGGTCAGTTGTCTCTGTCTTCTTCATGTGGATGCTTTGGGTTTTTGATTTGGGTATAACATCAAAGAATGTGGGATTTTTTATATATGATATTTTATTGTTGTTCTGGATTATTGGCTTGGTGATTTTATGTTATGAGATTTCATTTTGCTTTGTATTAGTTGTTTTAAGTTGCTAGAAATGGATGAATATGGTAGTTTTTTTAGGATTCTTAATGTTCCATATCTGATTTTGGTAGATTGATGACGATTATGGTTGGTAAGTGTGAGTGTGAGTACTGAGTAGAGATATTAAGATGGTTTGTGATATTGTACTGGTGGATTTTGTTGGGCTCTTAATGTTTCACATCTGATTTGGGTGGATTTTGTTGGATATGTTCTGTTGCACAAAACCAGAAATAGAGCACGCATTTCTTGTGGTCATTTTAATGAGAAATTGTTAGTTTGGTTTTGAGATGCTCAAAATGAATTTGCTGTTTTCTTTGTTAGTGGGATAAGCTACAAGTCAAATTAAGTATTTATGCATAATCATGTTCTATTGTTATAATTCTAAGTATTTTAAATTTTGATATAAATGTTAGTTTGGGAATTTTTTATGTGCAGGGAAGTTTACATTTTTTTTTTCTAATTTTATGGAGTCACATAGAGACAAGGAGTTACGTAGAGACCTACCATATTTCACGGGTATCATGAATGGGGATATAGAAATTGACTCACTATTTTTGGGAACGTCTCAAAATACTCCTATGTCAATTTCTGATTCTCCACCTCCACCTCCACCTCAACCTCAACCTCAAGTTGAAAATGCCTCTTCTACAAAAGGAAAACAGGGCTCTAACTTTAGTGTAGAGGAAGATAAACACCTAGTGGCAGCATGGCTCAATACTAGTGTAGAAAAAGATAAACATAGCACACATTTCTTGTGGTCATTTTAATGAGAAATTGTTAGTTTGGTTTTGAGATGCTCAAAAATGAATTTGTTGTTTTCTTTATCAGTGGGATTAAGCTACATGTCAAATTAAGTATTTATGCATAATCATATTCTATTGTTATAATTCTAAGTATTTTAAGTTTTGATATAAATGTTAGTTTGGGAATTTTCTGTGTACAGGGAAGTTTACATTTTTTTTTTCTAATTTTATGGAGTTACATAGAGACACGAAGTTACGTAGAGACTTACCATATTTCACGGGTATCAAGAATGGGGATATAGAAATTGACTCACAATTTTTGGGAACGTCTCAAAATACTCTTATGTCAGTTTCTGATTCTCCACCTCCACCTCCACCTTAACCTCAAGTTGAAAATGCCTTTTCTACAAAAGGAAAACAGGGCTATAACTTTAGTGCAGAGGAAGATAAACTCCTAGTGGCAGCATGGCTTAATGCTAATGTTGATGCCATAAACAGTAATGAACAAGCACAAAATACATTTCATAAAAAAGTTTGGGAATACTTCGTGCAGTACAATACATCCGGTACCACATATACTGTTATCTCCTTGCTAAGTCGTTGGGGAATGATTAGTGAAAAGATAAATAAGTTTGCCGGGTGTATGGCTCAAGTTAACACACATTATCAAAGTGGTATAATCGAAGAAGATAAAGTATAAATTATATTGCAATAGTGTTAACATGTCCATTCACCAATAGTTTGAAAATATTAATCATGTTATATTTCTTTAAATTTTTTAGATTACCAAATCGAAGGATTTGTATTTAGAGAAGCACAAGAAACCCTTTCTTCCTAACCATTGTTGGTTCATGTTAAAGGACCAACCAAAGTTTGCCGATCCTAAAAATGCTAAATCGAGATCATCCGTGCCTCCAACTCCGGAGTCAATATCTATTGGCGAAGGGGATTGTGGGTCCGGACTTGGTGACACTTCTAATTTTGAGAAACCTTTTGGAAAGAAGGCCAAAAAGGCCATCCGAAAGAACAAAGCCATCGGAAAAGATGTGGGGGAATATTTGCCCAAGAAATTGAAATCGATTGAGGATGTAACTCGATTGGAAGAGGAAAAAATGTTTAGTGAGAGGGAAAAACTTGTGATTGAGAAGGAAAAAAAAAATCTTAAGATTGAGAAGGAAAGAGTCTTGATTGAGAAGAAAAAATTTAAGATGACAGAGAGGTTAGAGGATGAGAGAATCATGATGAAAGATACAAGTGGCTTGACCGGAGCACAAAAAACTTTTTATGAACAACTCCAAGAGAAAATCATGGCAAGACGAAGTTCACATAATTAATGAGTTTGATTGCATTTTGGATGTAGTTTAGGCTTTTATGTATTTTGTAGTGGCTTATGTCACTTGACTTTAATCTTAAACTAGATGTATGTATTTGTGTTGTGACTTGAAGTACAATCTAACAAAGACTTTGAAGTGCAATCTCTTTTATCTTTTGTTAAGTTCCATTCGGTCTTATGATAGGCATTGATATAATTCTTTGCAGACTGAAAAATGAAACTATTATATATCTTGCTGTTATAGCCACTATGAGTGTCTTTAATCCAATTATTTCTATTCATTGAACATTCCTAGTATCATATGCTTGGTTTTGAGATGATAGGTCTTAGAATAAATCTATAAACAATGAGCATTTATAGTATTTCTTATTTTACTTATCTTTTTAAAGAAAATCTATTTGTTTACCATTTATTAGTTTCTTGGTCCTACTGAGAGGAATTTTTATTTTTTGGTTATATACTTATATTTGATAAATACTTAAGGGTAAGCACAAAATTTGTTTATGTTGTGACTTGCGCATGAATTGGTTATATTTATTTTGTTGTAGCTTATGTCACTTGACTTTAATCTTGCATCTATAGTAATAATTGTTTTCCAATTGTCTTGAAGGTTGCATCCATGAATCACTATTTGTTTCGCAAGTTCATTCTTGATGACTCAGATGAAGATGAGATAATTGAAGAACTTGTTATGGAAAACATCACAACCTAAACGTCGTTGTTCTATCTGATGTAATCATTTGGTAGGCCATGAGAGGCTTTTTCTTGATTATTTTGCTCTCACACCAATATATCCACCTACTTTATTTCGTAGGAGATTTCAGATGAAGCATTCCCTTTTTCTCTATATTCAATCTAAGGTAGAAACTCATGACTCTTACTTTGTCCAAAAAAGAAATAGTGCCAACAAATTTGGTTTATTTTCATTACAAAAGATAATTGCTGCACTTAGAATGCTTGCGTATGGAGTATCGGGTGATTTGATAGATGAATATGTGCGGATTGAAGAAACTACTGCATTAGAAAGTTTGAAAATTTTTGTTATTGCGATAATTGATGTTTTCTCTGAGGAATACTTGAGAAAGCCAAACAATAAAGACATTGCTAGACTGTTAGATCATGGTGAACGCCAAGGTTTTTCAGGTATGTTAGGTTCAATTGATTGCATGCATTGGAAGTGAAAAAATTGTCCATCTGCATGGAAATGTCAATATTGTGGTCATATTTGTGAGCCTACTATTACTTTGGAGGTAGTAGCATCATATGATCTTTGGATATATCATGCATTTTTTTGGGTTACTTGGGTCAAATAATGACATTAATGTGTTAGAGCGGTCTCATGTATTTAATGAACTTGGTGAAGAACGTGCTCCTACAGTACATTACTTAATCAATGGTCATGACTACACCATAGGATATTACCTTGCTGATAGCATATATCCAAAGTGAGCAACATTTGTGAAAACAATTCTAGCTTCACAAGGACAAAAGTATAAATTATTTGCAGCAGCCCAAAAGGCGTGTAGGAAGGATGTTGAGCGTGCATTTGGAGTGCTTCAAGCACATTTCGCAATTGTCTATGGACCTACACAATTTTTTCCATCTTGAAACACTCCAAAAAATCATGAAAGTGTGTATAATTTTCCATAACATAATTGTTGAAGATGAGCGGGATGATAATGAAGTGGTAGACTTGGATTATGAACAAATTGATGGAGTGGATAATCCTCCTCTGCAAGTGTTACATGAACAAAGTGATGGATTTATGTCATATATTAAGAGGCATGGACGCATTAGAGATCGAGAAATTCATTTTCAACTCCAGTCGAACCTCATTGAACGTTTATGGCAATTGCAAGGCGAGTCGTAAGAACTTTCTTTTTTGTATGTTGAGAAGCATGAGTCATAGGAACTTGTGCGAGTGTGTGAGTTTTATTGTAATTTAGTTTGAGTTATGTATGTGAGTAATGTATGGACTACATTGTTCATGTTATAATATATGTTCTATTTTATATTTTTTTCATATAAAGTTCCTCCATTTCATAGTTCTCATTGTTCCAAGATTGCTTCCGGACAATTAAGACGATAATACGCTATCATGATGATTGAGGAATTGTTTTAGGAAAAAAAAAAGTATAAGTATAATTTGGGGTTAAAAAAATCACTTGTTAATACTATATGATTATTTGCTATCATGTGGTGGCGGCGGCGGTGGAAGAGTCAATGGCAACGGCAGCGACAGCGACAGCGACAGCGACAGCGACAGCGACAGCGACAGCGATGATGGCAGTAAAAGAGTGGGCGGTGGCGGCAGTGGCAGTGGCAGTGGCCGCAGCAACGGTTACAGGTGGCTGTGGATGCTCTAATTAAGCCATTGTTCAGACAACAAAAATAAAAGGTGATTGCACCACATATCACCCTACTTAGTTGCCACTATTCAACTATACAAAAATGGACATAAGTTAACCATAGTTCAACCATCATTACAACCAACAAAAAGGGCCAATGCACATAACTGACAAATGTTCAAACTGACTACAAAAAGACAGAAGTTCAAAAAAAATCCAAATAGTGAAAAGATCAGATTCCACTGGCTGATTCCCTTAGCCTATGCATAGATGCTTGGCTCTCATTAGCCCTCAATACTTCTTTGTACCTAGATGCATTTCTTGATGCATTCAAAGTGTCACTTGTGATACTCCCCTTCCTCCTCTTGGATGTTGAAGGGTTGGGGGGTGCACTGCTCCTAAGTGGATAGGTGATTGTTGCACTGCTGTTGGCTGGATTATTGGAGGGTACACTACTTCTAGTTAGACAGGTGGTTATTGCATTGTTGTTGGTTGGCATGTTGGAGAGGGTACTGTTTCTAGTTGGATTGGTGGTTGCTACACTGCTTCTATGTGGATGAGTGCTTGCTGGCGCAGCTGGTAGGGTTCTCTGTTGGTAGATGGTACCCATGGTTGATTTGGCTCATTGATGGCCACTACACTTACTTTACCACCATGACCACTGTTACTTGTCCACACATACATATACACTCAAGTTAACTTCAAAAGGTAGAGAACAAGTACAAACAATTGTGATTCATGAATAAACTGGTATTATATATCTTTTGGCCTAAAACTCCTTCTGTTTGGACCACTAGCAACAAAAAGCAGGCGGCATTTTCTTTATTGGAGGCTACATATTTTGATCATTGATTGGATCAATCACTAGCTCATAGCATGCCTTGTATGTGCTAACTGTATAGCAATCATCAATGTACTTCTTAGCTGCCTCTCTGTTGAAGAAAATGCATGAAATTGCATGGCAACATGGAATGCCAGAGATGTCCCATTTTCTACAACTATAGGTCCTCTTTGATATGTCCATAATAAAGCTAACTAGCCCATTTTTAACCTCAAACCTTGTGTCAGAAGCCCAACAAGCCAACCATCTATTGCAACCCATCTTTTCTCTATGCAATTTTTTACATGCTTTAGGACACAACTCAGACTCCACCTTTAAAATACTTAGTCTATTTTGTTGAAACCTGTTCATTAAATACAGTCTGATGTCCTCAAGCTACACACAACTCAAACTCCACTGTTATTAGTCCATGGTATACAATATATAACTCAAACATGCATATATGAACTACATAAAGTACATGACATTTTCATACCATACTAATAATGGGCTTCCCTCTGAATTTTATTATCCTGCTGTTGAAACTTTAACACATATTGTTCAGGATAGTATCAATAAACCATTAGTCCTGAACATGTGTTTAGCCCATATTGTCGTGGTATGTCCTTTCAACCAAAAATATGCACCCTCATCAACATCCTTCATCTCATTCATTAACCTCTCAAACTCCTGTGCATAATTAGCTTTTGCTGCTATCCAGAACAAATCCCTGATTAAGAGACTAGGATGTTACTTCCTCAAGTTGTTGTATAAATCTCTACAACAGATTCTATGTTTATAATAAGGCCAGTTATCTCCAAATGCCTGCACTAACCCCTGCCAAGGTAAACAAAAAGCAGTTAGCAATATAAACATAAAATATTTGTCATATAATTAAATGACATTTGTTATTTTATTTGGGAATAGACAATATAAACATAAAATATTATAATACCTTTTATTGGTCTGTTATGAAAGCCCACCTCTTGCTATCACCAATGTCAGCTAGCAGCAAGTTGATAAACCAAGTCTATGAGTCTTTGGTTTCAACTTTCACCACTACAACAGCCAGAGAAAAGTACTCTTCATTAGGATCCCTAGCTACTGCAACCATGAACTGCCCCCCCCCCCCCATCTTGTGTTTAAGATGGCAAGCATCCAATCCAATTAATGGCCTGCAGCCTGCCAAGAATCCATTCTTACACCCGGCCTAGCATATATACAACCACTCAAAGTAGGGCACTCCAGTATGTAAATCCATCTCAGTTGTCAAGTCTCCCTCATTAAAAGTGTGAGTTTTCATCAGAACTGTACTATCAAGACTGGATCCCTTCAGTTCTGTACAATAATCCCAAAGTTGATTGTATTGCTTTGTGAAAGCCCCGTCTACAAACCTTAAGCCCTTTCTTTAGCCCTGCTAGCCTTCCCAGCACTGATATTCACTACATACTTCTCATGAACAGCATCTTGAATATCCTTCAATCTTATGTCAGGTTGTCTCCTCACCTTTTTCATCAACTTTTTTGCAAGGAACTTGGCAGTACATCTTGGATTTTTGTAGCTCCTTGTACATGTGTGCTCCAAGTTCAAGGTCTTAAGTTGATAAGTCATCTCCCTAGACATCTTTGCTAGGTAAGCTGTAAACTTACATGGAGGTTGACACTTGGCTCTAACTTTTACCTTATCATTCTTCACAAACCCCACCCCCCATCCACCATACATTGCATACTTAATGATAGCATCCTTGAACCGTTTAGGAGAAATAAACAACATATCCTTCTCAAACCTAAGGTGTTCAGGATTAGAGACTGGCTTAAACACTAGAAACTTGTTCCTCCTAGTGACATTGTCCACCTGTCCATGATCACCATAACCCTCACTACCATTATCATCAACACCCTCATCATCTGATAACCCAATGAGACTTAACAGCTCCTCACTGGTGTAATATGAGTTCCTTACACTAGCCCCCATATGATCTGGCACTGGTGCCTCAACTTCATTTCCCAGCTATCATCACTATCTACTCCAACTAACCTCTCGTTGGGGTTCATTTCTCTGGTCCCTTCCATATCACTATCATCATTACTATCATAGGTGATAGCCCCATCCTCTTCTGGTTCATCAACAACTGATTCCTTACCAGGTCTCCTGCAACCTATTATTTCAACATCAAAATCAGTTTGGACACCATCTCCATTGGTGGGAGCAGGATTTTCAGCACCATCATAACCATCCTCAGACCCAACAGCACCACCATCCCTATCACCCTTATCATCCCTACCAAAATCATCATCCATGTCACCTTCATAAAAATACTGATGACCATCAAAATCATCAAAATTATCATCACCACCAAAGGACCCATCCACATCATTAGAACCACTACTATAAAAGTAGCCCTTATCATTGTAATAAGCATCATAAGCAGTTTCCCCCTCAGAATCACTAACATCCATAAAGTCATCATGCTCATTTCCTACAACAACTTCCATTGTTACTCCATTACCCCCATTAATGAGGATAGGATCATATATTGGATGCTCTACATATACATGAATCTACCCATGACCCCTCACCAATTCAGTCATGAACATTGCATCTTTATCATCCTTGATCAAGTGGAACACCCTATTCTCCTGTTTATCTCCAGGCTCTATGTACCATAGCCTGCTCACAGCAGTGTACCCAAAATCCCTACAAATGGCCTCAATCTCTACCTTAGACCACTCATCAAGATCACAATTCCCTACTACCCCCACTTCACCCCCCACATACTCCTCAAGATTTTCAATGAAATGCCTCCCATGATGCACATGCATAGTAAATAAATCATCCATTCTGCATGCATGGAAAAAAAGTACTAATTATTTTATTACAATAAAGACAAAACTAAATCAAACAGTCAAACATGCACTGACTCTATACATTCTAAACAATAAGCTCCAACATGGAACACAAAATAATGCCAAAAATATATATAGTTTACTGATAACAGGGAACACATGTGGACCACATTGATCCCTAAAGGCCAAACAATGACAAACACCAACCAAACAGACAAATTAAAGCATAATGAATCACCAAAAATGTGCTCCCTAATTGATGAGAGAGACAAAATTGCATACATAGGCAGAATGCGTTAAAAGTAGGAGACAGAGACAGATTTACATACATAGATAGAACGTGCTAATAGTAAGAGAGAGAGACATATAAAGAGAGATGGAGAGACAGATATACACATAGAGAAATAGATATACACACATAGAGAGACAGATATACACATGAGAATCTCAGATGTCAAAATCGATGCGGTAAATTGAGCTTCAAATCGCAAGCTCTCCTTCTCCTCTAGATCACATCATCGTTCTAAATCACACTGATTTGTCAGGGAAATCATTTCATAGAAATGGGATTGAGTTTTCTTAATGAACTGGGATTGAGTTTTCTTAAGGAGCACGAGCTAATTTAGGGATTTTAGAGTTTAGGTGAAATTTGGGGATTTAGGACTGAAGTGGCTAAAGGAAGGTAGTTGATGAGCTCGATCATGTGGAACATCACATGGAGGAAAAGAGGCGGGAACATGACGTAGCTTGGTCACGTGAGGGTCTCGTGGGTTTGAGTAGGATAGTTGGCATTTTTTGTAATATTTTATTAGTTGGCTTTGACACCTGGCACTTCCGTTTGCCACCTCAGCTCTTTCCGTAACTGGGTTAACGGTAGGGACAATTTTAAAAATGATTTTAAAAAATCAAGAATTGACCTAGGAGCAAAATTAGTTTAGGAACCAAATCAACAAAATTGCCCAAAATGTAAGGACCAAAAGTGTATTCTTTTTTCTTTTCCATTTTTATAAATGACTAAACAATACAATGAGATAACAAGCCCATTTAGATAGGCTTGTTCACAAAGCCTTAACCGCGTTTTAGTCAAACATGATTTTGTAAATTGTTTGGCTCCATAAAATCAGCACGTTGGCATTTTTTTTTAACCTAGATTTTTCATGTTTTAGAAAACACTACTTCTTTCTACCCTTTGAGAAATGCATTTTAAGTTACCACTAATTTTTTCTTTTGAAAATAAAAATAGCGCCAACGATAATCCTAATTACCAAAATACGAGCTTATCCCTTCCCTATGTATATATCCTCCTCTATTCTCTCTATCATTCTATGCTCCTCCACGGGTTCTCTGTTTTGTGTTCCTATTTCTGCTTTATTTGTTGTCGTCATTCTTGATCTCACTTACCAGGTAACCATTCTTCGTTACCCTTCTGTTGAATTTATATTATAGATTTGAGCTTTTTGTATGGTAAGTTACACGATTGTTTGAAATCAAAATTTTAAAACTTATTTTGACTAAGAGATTTGTCGTTGTTGCTATTTTTGTTTCTTCATGGGTTGTGGATTTATTTGGGTTTTTGGCTGCTTTTGAGACATGCCCATTTTGGGTTTTGGTTAGAAATATTGCTTTATATTTGTAGACACATACATATCGCTAGAACTAGAACTCTGTTTTTTTTTTTTTTTGGTGGGGTGGGGAATAAATGGATAAAGGAGTTTTCTTTATTTAGTTTCTCATTCAAGAATCAAAATTGTGTTTTATGTGCTTTTGATAAGAATTCAATTTTTAACATTTATTAGTGATAAAAAGTTTAATGGGTATTCCTTGCGATGTGTCTTGTTGGATGGCCATATAGTAATAAGAAAAATGGGAAATAAGAGGATATTCACCGTTGGCCATATGTGAAACTTCCCAATAAAGCATAGCTTAGGTTGATTCAAGGAGATGTAAAAACCTATGTGGAGGTAAGTATGATACCAAATCCATATCCTAGTTGGTGGTTGAGGGCTCGAGGCAATTATTGATGGTATTAGGAACACGGCGACCAAGTGCAAAGCATACTCCTTCAATTGAGTTCCTAGAGAGGCGAATAGAGCTATGCATGAACTAACTAAGTGGGCATCATGCTCAAAAGTCAAAACTTGAAACATCTATAATACTAAAATTATATTACCACTCACTTATGCATGATACATGGTAAAAACTAAAATTTACCCAATGGATTTACCCAATTCATGGTACACAACTCAAATCCATATGTGTGCGGTGTGCCCATTTATGACATTGTCCAATTAATTTATTCGGTTTTAAATATATAGATTTGGTTTTGTTCTTGCTTCTTAGCTTCCAAGCTCTTGAACTTGAAGGCAATTCACCAGTTATGTCAAACTTAAGGATGCCAAATAATTATAGAGGAAAGAGTTTTATACACTAGGCCCACATATCAATCTCAAAATGGTCTTATACGTCCAGCTCATACAAGAATTTCCCTTATCGTAAACATCACTTAAAGGTTGCCAATTAGTCACCTTAAGTACCAAATAGCCGTGGGCTCCATTTAGCTAAAAACAATCATCTCCAAAAATGATTATATCTATCAGTAATAATAAATTATTTGAATCTAAGATCCAACTACCAAAAAATAAATAAATAAAACTAAGAGAATCAATAGTTATAACATTCTTCCTTTTTTAAAGATAATAACAAACTAAAATACATTAATTGGTACAAAACCCACCTTGGTATGAGTCCATTGCCAATTCGATCTTCATTTCTCTCAATAGCTATTCTTGGATGATACATTCTTGAGTGGGAGGATAGAAAATGTAATTTTTTTGGTTTAAGTAGAAAAGTAAAATGGTAGAAAATGTAATTTGTATACATTTACTCTCATGCCCCTCGTACATAAAAAAATTTTTAATTACAACAAACTAATACAACTAATAAAACATCTAGAAAAGGAAAAATGAATAATAATAATTTAAAATTTTACCGCTTGATATGGAAAAAAATAAAAAAAAAAAAAAAAAAAAAAAAAAAAGAAGAAGAAGAAGAAGAAGAGAAGAAGAAGAAGCAAAATAACGTGTTCATTGTAGAATAGTAGGATGCATGTATTGTAAGCATCAAAGTCTTAAAATAATAAATAAAAGTCAACCAAGTTAAACTAACATGTGCACAGTAAGAGTAGATGAGTCATTTTCCATTTAGCCCCTTGCCACCCCCAATTAGTGGGGACTAATTTTTGGTGGACCCAAAGAGAAAGCACCATAGGTCCCACCATTTTTTTCTCCTTTCATCCCTCCAACCAAACACCCACAAAAATCATTTTCTCCCATTTTTTCTCCTATCTTTTCCATCCTCCCTAAAATCTCTCCATCTAAACAGGCCCTAAATTAGGTGGATCAATTTTTGGTGGGCCCAAGGAGAAAACACCTTGAGCCTTCCA
This sequence comes from Quercus variabilis, assembly GCA_030445155.1. Lineage (NCBI taxonomy): Eukaryota > Viridiplantae > Streptophyta > Magnoliopsida > Fagales > Fagaceae > Quercus > Quercus variabilis. The sequence continues at coordinate 30,386,688 of CP129455.1, read as the reverse complement.
ATTTTTCCTCTTATCATCTCTCCAACCAAACACCTACAAAATCCATTTTCTCTCCCCATTTTTCTCCTCTATTTTCTATCATCCCTAATAATAATTTAAAATTTTGCCGCTTGATATGGAAAAAAAAAATGAGAGAGAGAGAGAGAGAGAAGAAGAAGAAGCAAAATAACGTTTTCATTATAGAATAGTAGGATGCATGTATTGTAAGCATCAAAGTCTAAAAATAATAAATAAATAAAATAAAAGTCAACCAAGTTAAATTAACATGTGCATAGTAGGAGTAGATGAGTCATTTTCTATTTAGCCCATTGCCAACCACAATTGGGGGGATTAATTTTTGGTGGGCCCAAAGAGAAAGCATCGTAGGTCCCACTAGTTTTTTTCTCATTTCATCTCTCTAACTAAACACCCACAAAAATCATTTTCTCTCCCACTTTTTCTCCTATCTTTTCCATGCTCCCTAAAATCTCTCCATCCAAATAGGCCCTAAATTAGGTGAATCAATTTTTGGTGGGCCCAAAGAGAAAACACCTTGGCCCTCCAATTTTCCCTCTTATCATATCTCCAACCAAACACCTACAAAATCCATTTTCTCTCCCTGTTTTTCTCCTCTATTTTCCATCATCCCTAATAATAATTTAAAAATTTGCCGCTTGATATGAAGGGGAGAGAGAGAGAGAGAGAGAGAGAGAGAGAGAGAGAGAGAGAGAGAGAGAGAGAGAGAGAGAGGAATAAGAAGCAAAATAACATGTTCATTGTAGAATTGTAGGATGCATGTATTGTAAGTATCAAAGTCTTAAAATAATAAATAAAAGCCAACCAAGTTAAACTAACATGTGCACAGTAGGAGTAGATGAGTCATTTTCCATTTAGCCCCTTGCCACCCCTAATTAGGGGGATTAATTTTTGGTGGGCCTAGAGAGAAAGCACCATAGGTCCCACTAGTTTTTTCTCCTTTCATCTCTCTAACCAAACGCCCACAAAAATAATTTTCTCTCCCATTTTTTTCCCTATCTTTTCCATCCTCCCTAAAATCTCTCCATCCAAACAAACCCTAAATTAGGTAGATCAATTTTTGGTGGACCCAGGAAGAAAACACATTGGCCCTCCAATTTTCCCTCCTATCATAACTCCAACCAAACCTACAAAATCCATTTTCTCTCCCCGTTTTTCTCCTCTATTTTCCATTGTCCCTAATAATAATTTAAAATTTTGCCACTTGATATGAAAAAAAAAAAAAAAAAAAACAGAGAGAGAGAGAAGAAGAAGAAGAAGCAAAATAACATGTTCATTCTAGAATAGTAGGATGCATGTATTGTAAGTATCAAAGTCTTAAAATAATAAATAGCCAACCAAGTTAAGCTAACATGTGCACAGTAAGAGTAGATGATTCATTTTCCATTTAGCCCCTTGCCACCCCCAATTAAGGGGATTAATTTTTGGTGGGCCCAGAGAGAAAGCACCATAGGTCCCACCAGTTTTTTCTCCTTTCATCTCTCCAACCAAACACCCACAAAAATCATTTTCTCTCCCATTTTTTCTCCTATCTTTTCCATCCTCCCTAAAATCTCTCCATCCAAATAGGCCCTAAATTAGGTGAATCGATTTTTGGTGGGCCCGGGGAGAAAATACCTTGGGCCCTCCAATTTTCTCTCCTATCATCTCTCCAACTAAACACCTACAAAATCCATTTTCTCTCTCTGTTTTTCTCCTCTATTTTCCATCGTCCCTAAAATCCACCCTATCAAACAAACCCTTAGCAAGCAAATTAGTCTATACAACTAACCAACTAACGTTTACATCTTTGGATTAACTCATATTAAGCTACATGGTTATGATCCGCTTATGAAATAGTGGTTTCTAACACCCAAAAGTAGTTTTTGATCCACTCATCGCATGTATGAAGAACGCCAATGATTCTGCAATATGAACTTGAGATATTTAGGGTTCAATCCCTACTTGATTGAGAGGGAAGATTTGAGATATTAATTTATAAATGAAGAGAGATTTCGAACCATAGTTGCTTACGGCTCAAATTCGAAGGGGAATGTTAAACTGGGAAACACATAAGTCAGGGTTGGGTAGAATAGATGTCATGTTATTAAAAATAGGCCACCGCATAATGGAACAAGAGAGAAAGACCAACGGACTATGTTGACTCATTTTTAACCGTTATAGGATAGGACCCTTTAATTTCGGGCTCACAAGCTACAACAACCCATTAAACTAGTTGATCGCACAGAGCTGATTTCACTAAATTTGTTTTGCCTTCGAGTCTTCGACTCTTATCCTATGCAAATCCCTTGTTAAGTAGATCATGAAATCCAAGTAAATCTCATGTCCCTAAGAAACGTAGTGACCAATGACCAAAGAAAGAGTCGACCTCAATGTCCTTAATAAGTTTCAAATATTCTTTGAATGGATTTATTGATCGGGTTTTTTAATTTTTTTTTCTTGTTCGTTTTTCAATGCTTTGCAATCCACCAAATGATTATGTTAACTAATATTTGTCCTTCCTGTTGGTTCTCGAGAAGGTAAAACAATTCCCATCTACTTTTTTTGATGTTGAAAAAGAACCCCCAAGAAAAAGTTCTAAGATTTGACACAAAGTCGATGGAAGCTGACTCTTTAAGACACAACGATAGTAATAACTAATAGATAATAGTAGGCCAATCTACGAAAATAAAAATAGATCACTTAACTGTGAAGCATCTAAAAGCAATCCAATCATGAAATTATTCAGAAAGTTATATCAATGGCAAAAGCCATCATCAAAGAATCATGATAACTGATGCATTATATCAATCTTGTGATTACAAATACAAAAGGGAGTTTGGACGTGCTAGTTAATGCATTTATCATTATAAATACAAGTGGGAGTTTGGACATGCTAGTTTATGCATTTATCATTACAAATACAACAAGCACCTGGGAGCTAAAACCTTAAGTCAATACAAAAATGGTTATAAGTCATAGCATGCAATCCATCTTCCTCAATAAATACACTGACAAGAATATCTAGCTCTTAAACGGAAGACAAATGTAGGCTCTGTAATTTCCACATAATATAAACTTACCCATCAGGCTCTTAAGATGCTTGCAGGAATAGTATCTTCTGCCAGCTACAAAGTAAGGATATGATACCTAGGTTTGGTTTTCAATTGTGTGATTTGAGGTGGAAAACTTGGCAAGCCGGCTTATACAACCTTTTGGTTGAAGCCTGTTCAAACTTCTTGGAGGCAGCTTCATTCTCTTCTAACCTATTCTGAACAAAATATCTTATCCACCAAGATGAGCTTCGCAATTTGGCCTTCACAAAATGAACATTCTCATGTCATGTTCAACAAGTCAATGCAGTAAGTAAATTTTCTTTAACAGGAACCACAACATAACAACAGTTGCACAACAAAGGCACAAAAAGCAAAGACATCTTCAAAAAGCACTATTCAAGTAATCAATTCTCAACCATCACTTTCCTGGATATCCTATTCTTAATTCAAAATATATAATTACTTAGTTTTCTGCTGTATATATCTGAGAAAAGCATCTAACTCTTTTGTTTAATAAAATTTAAAAATATTCATCCTTTTACTTATATCAATTTAACAAACAAATAAATAATTAATAATTTTGTCCAAACCATTGAAATTTATTGATAATTTTCATAACCTTGACCTCAATTTTGTTCAATTTAACTTCCAAGAAAACTCTGAGAAAGGAAGGAAACAAGATTCTTCAAACACATGCTGAAACCAATTATTGCAAGAATTCATGGTTCAGTTTATTTACCTTAATTTGTATGCAATCAACCAAAGAGTTTAGAATTTCACAATTATTTATAAAGTCTTTTCATGACAATTTATAAATTTACTTCTCTCAAGTTTTCCATTAAATACAAAATCAGACAATATGGCCTCAATGTCTTAGAAAAAAATTGGTTTGCTCAATCATAACCAGTTTGTTTATGTTAGAGCAGCATATAGTGCACTGACTTGTAGATAAAGAAATGGCATCAGAACATCTCTATAGCTTTTCACAACATTGCTGATAGTTTACTTCACAGGTCTGAAATGCAGGGGTGAGGGGGGGATGTTGTTGGCTAGGATACTGCAGCTTTATGCCAACCTTAAGTGCATTAATTCACCAATTAATGATTCAGCAAAAAAAAAACACATAACAATTATACAGTTTTTCCTTCTTTTAGTAGTAGAGATCAGGCCTTGGTTTGAAGGCAAGTGCCTTCCACCAAAAGCAAAAGGTCACGGGTTTGAGTCTGAGAATCAGCCTCTCCTAGCTTTGTGCACTTAGTACAAACTTTTGTTCTTCCTTTACTAGTAAGAGTTGCACACACCCAATGTGCTGTGAACCCACAACCTCACCCTCCATCCATTCTTGTGGAAGGGAGAAGTGTCATTTGAGCCATAGCTCTTAGGAAATGAACAGTTTTTCAATTACGTCATCTTTTTCGAATCCAGGCCACATGTTGCCAAATTAAATTGCACAACAATGGCAATAAAGAAGCCAAGAGCTTTGTAGCTCAATTAGAACCTCCTAGTGTCTCCAATGGAGTCATCCAAGATTCAAACCCCCCACCCCAACTATTGATGTATCCATACACAAAAAAACAAAAACTAAACAAAACAAAACCAATGACTAAAGAACATTTAGAAAAACATAATCACTTACTGGACGGCCAAATTTGGACAACTCCACACCTTTCACTCTACGCTGACCTGGATAACCTACACGTGGAAGAAATCACCAAAATTTTAGAAATTTTAATTTTTTTTGTGGCAAATAAAATTTAAAATAAATGGGGGGAAATTGACTAAGTAAAGATAAATTTTGCACGTCTGTGTCTATTACACTATGTCAAGTCCCTTTGCCATTCAAAAGATAATACTGCCTAGGTCACTGATTATGATGACAGATATCAAGGGGCATATCTCTAGATAGCAGTTATGAACACTAAAAGAGAATCTCCAGAAGGGTACAATGCTTATTTAATTTGTCCCTAGCAATTAGAATCATTAAGCTAAATGTGAACAGTACTAGGGTAGCTCCAAGAAGGGTAAAATACAATTAAACCAGATCCTGAAAGTTGAAATTAAAGTCAAACTATCACAAAAGTGAGAATTGACAATTACAGTATTTACATAAGGGAGAGGGGATGGTGGTAAAAGCTTGTCCGAGAGAAATTCAAATATAATCAATACAAAAGCTTGAGCCATCCAAATGGTAATGTCATCCAAGAAAAGAACTGACATTGTTCAGGATGCATAGAACAACCCCCCAAGTCCCCAATTTTTTTGAAAGAAGAGAGGTGGGGGGTGGGGGGGGATAAAGATCATTGTTGTTGCTGCACAGGAATTGCATTCTGGGAAGGGAACGTGGCAAAAGAGAAAGAACAAGGGGATATCACATTGTCATTGTTTTATACAGTATACTTCAGAATAGCCATACTTACAAGTGAGTATAGCACCAAAGTTATTGGCCAATTTTAACAGTAAAGATAGCAAAAGAGAGAACACTTGGGAATATGACATAATTCCTTGTTCAGACAGTTCACTGAGAGTAAGAATCTGATGACAAGCAAACATTGCAGCAAAGTTTTTCAGTAATTTTTCTCTCCTATTGTTCCCAAAGAAACAAGCTAAGTTAGAATATCAGCCATCAATTTGGCAAACCTGGTCATATTGATCAAATGAAATCAGCTGAATCAAGCCCTATTAGTGTCATCAACTTCTTGTTCATTTTAAGTTTTCAACTAATGAGCACAAAATGTTTCACAACCTGAAAGTGCATAAGCCTTATAAGGAATTACCAGAAAATATAACCACACCATCTGCAGATACCCTCATCAACTCTGGAAGGGTTTTGTTGAGATACTTTGGGGACAGGTATTCCAATGCATCTGACACTATAACAACAGAAAATGATTTTGGCCTGTAGGGCAAAGAAAACTTGATATCAGCCACCCGTACAATGCCTTTATGCACAAGACTCCTGCAGCTGGCATCAGTATCATCTAATTCATATGGTTCCACACCCCACGCTTCAGTATCCTCTTCTTTCAACAATTTAGATACCACCAGACAGGTATCTGGGCCCACATGCAACACTTTATGCATGCTGTCACCATAAGCTTTCTTTAGAATAGGTAATGCTCTCTGAACTTCTAATGTACATGAAACACCACCTGCATATTTGTACTCGCAATTTGTTAAGTTAAAAAATAAAAAATCATCTCCCAAAATTTGCATTACTAAAAGTACTAAACAGTCAGACAAATACCGCAGAGATTAGTGATGCTTACAACCAGAGGACAGTGCATGCAAACTACATAAATATAGTAAACAGATAGTTCAATAATCACCTTTTGCTTACTTCTATCCCAATTCGATAAAATTCAGATTTCACTACATATTCATTAGATTGAATACCCCAAATCAGGGTAAGATGGATGTCAATCAGGATATTAAGAATGATTGGAAAAACCAAGTAAGACCTCAAAGAATTTTGAATATAGATTGGGAGGAAGTAAAGGGCATGAGGCTCCCGAAAATAAGGAAACTCATCCTCCCTCTCAAAAAGATTCCAATTTTATGGCCCATCACTATTTCACTCCATTCATCCTCCTATTATTATAAACCTTAAGCCTCTAACAAGTCAACCTTTAAAATCATTAGCAATCAAGCAAGAGAAAGGAAGAGAGAGATCCAACATCTATAGGCATGTGCAGTACTCCTGTATAATACACACTTCAGAATGAAGGCAACACTGCCCACAAAACATATCGTGATACTAGGATCCATAAAGACAGGTGTACAAACATCATTTCCCATTCATCGTAGAATTGAAAACTATGTTATCATCCATATGCCTAAGGAAAATCAAACCACCACAAATTTCAGATGGTTTCTAATACTGATCCCATGGATAAACATGTGTGCTTATATTTTAATGAAGGGAGGGAAAACAACTAAGAAATTCAATGGATCCAGTGTACATGAATCAATAAACAATAACCTTCACATACTGCAAAACACTCAACAGTTGCATTCAATATGCAAAATCTTTGAAGAATTGAAAACCTATAATAACAAGAGTACAAGACAATGTCAATAATATTTACCTTCAACTTTACTTACAACTTCTATATCACCGCTTGGTTCACCTGTCATGCAAAATCCATTGAACAAAAGACATGTCATAAAAAGTAAGACTGACCTTGGAAACAAAAAGCAAATGAGATTATCAAACTTAGATCATGAACCTTCCTTTATTTTTTTTTAGTTTTCTTTTTTCTTTTTTCTTTTTTTCTTTAGCTGACCCACAGCCTGCAGTCAGACGTCCAACTTACTTAAGCATTCATTGGTTTGATAAGAGTAGAGACAAGGAGAGGTTCATGAAACTTTTTTGTTCCAAGTATTCAAGTGCACAGACTACATACAAACCTGAACCACTATAGAAATAACCAATAACAAGGATTGCGCCCTGAAATTTTCAAATAACAATTCTATCAATATTTTTCATATAGAAAAGCAGCCAATTTAGGCAACTATATTAAACACAAGCATGTTGGCAATAGACAGTCATTGCAGAGAGGCATAGATAAGAGGGACTTAAGTCAGCTATATTTTCTCACTAACAAACAGATAGAATTTGTATTTTGTACATTAATTATTGCTGGAGAATAATTATTTGAAGGTGAAAAATAATAAAGAGGCCATAATGAGAACAAAAGGTACCACAATGACTAGTCCGATAGATAGTAGAGGTGATGAGCGTGATTTGGACTGCACCGCACCCACAAATGGGATGTTTACACCATCCCCAATGCGTCGAGCAGGATTTACTGGCCTCCTTGACATAACTTTATAATGGTACTGAGCCTACAAAACCTAGCATAAGTTGGAAAGAATTTTAAATAACGGTGTTTCCTTTGAAAAAACTTCTTCAATTTTATAATTTTTATTTACTCAATAATATAGAGAAATTCCTATAATCTGATCTCAACAATGTTAACCTTCATAACAAATATATCCTTTATACAGGCAAAAACATGGCCTCATGGCACCTGTTATTGAGAAAAATAAATTTCTAGCCATATTTCAAATGCTAGAAGGATACACACTTTTCAAGCATAAGCATATATTATCAGCTAATGGAATTGCTTGGCACAAGTATCAGTCAGGTAACTGATGTTATCATCGACCTTTTCAGAAAAATCAAAACACAGCGACATTAGTATAGCTGCTTCATCAAAACCATAAATTGGCAACAGATTATGCATGTTGTGTGTCTGTGCTTGCCATATACATAATGCCAAGCGCATCCCAAATGGTAAGCATTTTTCTTTTATGATTAGTATGTTTTTTCCTCTCCTTTTTTTTTTTCTTATAAATTTGCACATCTAATAGATCAAGTCATACACATTTTCCAACTCTTTGAACAATACTACACTACTATTTCTTTGTATAATCTATAAAGCTACTTCCAAGTTGCTTGTTGCATATAATTGTTCTTCTTGCAGTATCTAATCTTTTCGTCCAAACACACCAGAATTATAGCTATCTAAGACTAAGACTACCATTGATGCCTTGAACCATGATGTCACTCATGCCCACTATCTCAAAACCAAATAAAAACATGCCTAACAAACAAATTAACTCATAATGAAGTAATCATCAAAAAAAATGTTGCCATTGACAAAAAAAGCATCCAAAACAACCTTCACATTCACACAAATCCAAATCAAATCTCACTATGCAAAAGCCAACAAATTGCCTATAACAAAGCTACTTAGCACACCCACTTCACTTTTCTCTCCCAAACTTCACTTTTTCACCACACCCATTTCTCTCATTATAACTCTCGTCCAAAAAAAATCCAAAATTTCAATACACATTTAGCAAAAAATGACTACAACAACATAAATGTTGCAGAAATATATGTATATCACAGTGCCAAAGAAACACATCAAAAGCAAGGTATATATTACAAAGTGTGCTAAGCAAGATAAATAATAACAAAGAAAGAAGTTTGAAGAAGAGGGTAACCTGGATTAAGAAGAATACAAAGCTGGGTCTGAGAGATCTCTCAGAGCTCGATCCAGATCTGTGCTTGCTCTTACTGTGTCAGCTTGACAAAAAGAGAGGGAGCTCTGTGAAAATTTTAGTTACGTTTATTTCTTTTTAATTATTGGATAAAAAAAGTGTCAGATTTTTTTTTCTTTTTCTTTTTCTTTTTTTTCTTTTTTTAATTCTTGGCTAATTTATGAAAGTCACTTTTATTTCCTTGGAAAATAATGAGCGGCTATAGGGTTGATAGATACTCGATATTAATTTGAATCTTTTTTTTGCTCTAAAAAAAATACATTTTTCTTTATCTAAAAAATATTAATTTGATTTTTTTTTCTTTAGAAGGATTAATATGGTAATTTTAAACAATATTTTTTAGAAATATAATATTTTTTAAAAGGTTATATATTCGCATAACAATTTCAATACAATTACATTTTTCATTTTATTTTACAAATTTGGGGAGTTCAAGTACCCTATTTTAGTGTTTCAAATTTTCAAATTTGAAAAGTATAGCAATTTAATTTTACCATTATATTAGTTAAAAGCCCGTGCGTTGCACGGTTTTATGTTAAACTTTATAGAATATATATAATTATTATACCAAATAAGTTATTATTAAACAAAGGGAATAAATTGCATTAGTACATCAAATATAAAATGATATCACCTCAAAACAAAATTATCCCTACTTTTATATTAGATAATTTTAAACTGTGAAGAAGTTGATAACTTGATAATTGATATAAACAAAAAGAAAATGGAGTTTACCCAATCAAGAAGTTTAGGTTTAATTACATATTAGTTTTTTTTTTTTAAATAATTTATCCCAAAAAAATAGTTAACGTTATTAGCTAGATTGTTATTAGATATATATATATATGTGTGTATATGTATTTTACTTTAAAGTTAACGTGAAGAAATTTTTTTTTTCCAATATTTTTTTTATTATAGATATACACTTACTTTAGATATGAAGTACTTTTTTCTTTTTCTTTTTTTGAGATAAACTACTTAATGATAAGAATGAATTAGAGTCATGATAGTATACCCTTATTTTTATATTAGGTAATTTTAAGTTGTGAAAAAGTTGATAATTTGATATGAACAAAAAGAAAAAGGAGCTTACCTAATTAAAAAGTTTAGGTATATTTTATACCAAAAAAATAGTTAAGGTTATTACCTAGATTGTTATTAGATTTTTTTTTTTTTTTTTTTTGTTTACGTTTAAGTTAATACAAAAAAAGAAGTAGTAGTTTTTTTTTCTCCCTTAGATAAACTACTTAATGATAGTTACGTGAAGCAAGAGATAGTTTTTTTTTTTTTTTTTTTGAGATAAACGACTTAATGAAGTATACTATTCCTTTTTAATTCTTTAAAACTCTAAAAATTTGATAAAATTTCTGCAATTTAGTGAAGTCATGTGGCGCAACCACGACGTCTAAGCCCAACTTTTATTATATATAATATAATATAATATAATAGGATATGATATATATATATATATATATATATATGATGTGTAGTTGCAAACTGAAGAAATTTTTTATTAATTTAATTAAAATTAAATAATAAAAATAAAGTAATCTTCTACTTTGGGTTATATAATGAATGCATTTTGTGTCTGACTAAGGATTTTATATAATAATAATAATAATAAATCAAATATAAGTCTATTAATGGAAGATGATAAATAACCATATAACTCTTTTTCTTTTCTTTTCTTAATGAATGCATATTGTGTAAGACTAATATTTTTATATAATAAAAAAAAAAATCAAATATAAGTCTAGTAATGGAAGATGATAGATAACTACATAACTCTTTTTCTTTTCTTTTCTTTTTTCTGAGGAAAAAAAAAAGTATTCAGGGAGTTTGCATTATATATATTAAGCTTTAAAGCTTAAGTACTCACCATTGCATATATAAATGGAAAAACCTTGAATTCAATAATTATAATCAATCCAAAAATAATAATTGAAAGCATATTTAGGTGGTAACCATAATTCAATAGTCAAGAACAATCCAAATTACAAAACTTTAAAAAAAATGAAAGTGGAGAAATCACATGATAATTTAATTTTTGTCTTTGAAAGATGGGGATGAGACACCAAAACTTGGGTGAGTTTCACCCTACAAAAGAAAAAAGAGGGTTTATATATACACACAAACTTCAATATTTTTTTTAATAAAAAAACTAATAGTTAAAACGTTGGTAGTAAGTTTGCATTGATAATTGAAAATAACTTTTAAGATATGATGAGAATTGGGAAGTAAAACATGTTATAATAATTTTAAAAAAAAAAAAAAAACTATTCAATTTGATTATAATAAAAAAAAAAATCATAGTATACAAATACATACCTTTGTAGGTGCTGTAGATAGAAGAATGGAAGACTAAACCAAAAAACCATACATTAGATTGGAGAATAAAAAAAAAACACCTAATAACCGTGAATATATATACACTCCACCTAAAAGGAAACCAAGTAAAAATCAAACACCCTGAACTTCTTGGAGTCTACATTAATATAGAGTTTTTAAGAAACCAAAATTGCAAAAAAATTTGGATAACAACAAAAATAAATATTACACTCAATATATATCACCATATGCTACATACCATTATGTGTGCTATTCAAACTCCTAAATTCACGTGGTTTCAAAAAAAAAAAAAAAAAAAAAAAAAAAACTCATTAATTTATGTGGGACTCTAATTCTATCCTTTAAACTTTTTTTTTTTTTTAATGGGACGTTTAAAATTTTTATAAGAAAAAAAAAAAAACCTAATTTTACCAAATTGTTTTTTTCCCTTAAGAGAAGTCTATATTTATCCAAAGAAGAGATTGATGTATATTATTAAATTATTAAGTTTTTGTGTTCATCAAAATCTTTCCTTATTTTTAGCACTATGTGTCCAATATTGTTAGGTTTACTCGAGTGTCCAATATCCACTTAGAAATTATAGGAGAAGAAAAATTATATATATTTTTTCTTAAAATTTAAAAATCTAAGAAAATTTCTGCAATTCGGTGAAGCCACTTGGCACAACCATGGCGTCTAAGTCCAACTTTTATTATATATAATATAATATGATGATATGATATGATTTCATTATAATTTTTTTTACATAACTAATAGTAGTTAGCTTATGTGGATGTTCAAAATTTATATAGAAAGTTGATGACGTCACGTGACTACATTGTTAATTTTTTTTTTTTTAATTTGAGGGATTAAAATAAAGCACTTTAAAATTGAATGATCAAAATCATGTGTGCCCCCAATTTGAAAAGACAAAAATACAATTTACCCATATATGTACAACTATTTTGGTGAGTGTTGTCAAAATTCATAAATAATCCTTATGCTTATCCTCATTTTGTCTAGTACCTAATCCATCCATATCAATTTCTAAAAGTCTAGTACCTAATCCATCCATATCAATTTCTGTTTTAGGTCTATATTTGTTTTATTTTGTTTTGTTTTGTTAAGAGGCCTTTGGCCCATCTTTTTTTTTTTTTTTTTGGAGAAACCTTTCCATCAAGAGAAGGGGATTACGTGTCATTGATAATTTCAGCAGAGTATTTTGCAAAAGAACATATAGGAACTTCCTCTATCCATGTATAAAAAGAAGAAGAAAAATTACAAGCTGGCCGAGCAAGCCTATGACCTACTTTGTTTCCCAGTCTTTGAGTATGGCTGAAAACCACGGATCGAAAATGAGAGGAAAAGGACTTTACATTAGAAATTATATGCCCAAAGGATGCAACTGCGTAGTCATTAGAGTTCATAGCCCGAATAGCAATTTCAGAGTCGCCTTCAAGAATGACCTGATCAAATCCGAGTTCAAAGGCAAAGAAAAGAGCCCTTCTCGTTGCCAACACTTCCACTATCTCTACAGAGGTGGGTAGGGGAATAACCTGTGTTAGCACAGCCATAACTAGACCATAGTCGTTGCAAATGATGGCACCAAGACCCGCTACTTCATGATCCTAGAAAATAGCCCCAAAAATGATTTTAACCCAATCCAAAGGGGTAGGTAACCATCTGACATTGTTAAGAGTAGGGAGAGACTTAAGCGAAGCTATGTTGGCTTAATGAAATTCTAGAAAAGCATCCCTCGCCATAAAGTTAATCAACTTCAGATCAGCCACATCTTCGCCTAATCTTAGTTTATTTCGTCTGAACCAGATTTGATAAACAATCATTGCAAATAATTCACAAGGGTGAGACCTTTCCAAGCACAATCTAAACACATCCCGAAAAGAAGAAACATCCCTGGCTTCTCTACCGAGCAAACTGAAGTGGACAGACCAAACCTCCAGCAGCTTTGGACATGACCAGAGGGCGTGCAAAGTAGATTCCTGAGCGACACCGCAAGCCTGGCAAGAGGGGTCAGTGAGGACTTTTCTTTTAACCAAATTAGCCCGGGTTGGAAGGGCATTCGAAATGGCTCACCTCATCAAAGTTTTTTTTCTGTTAAGAACTTTCAAATTCCAACGCCCCCCCCCCCCCCCCCCCCCCAAACAAGCACTTAGGCATGAACCCAGGAGAAACACCAACATTTGTGGTAAGCTCTTTACTAATCAAGAGCTTATACCCAACTTTCACCGAATACAACCCATCCAAATTGCCACACCAGCAAAGCCTATCATCAACTTCAGTGATGCTCAAGGGAATAGCTTTTATTAACTTGGCTTCATGCTCCGAGAAGTTGTTATCAATTGCTTCCTCAATCTAGCAGCTTCTATCCTTATCTATCAAAATTGAAACTTTAGCATCAAAGCCGAAGAAAGAAGGAGGAGATTGAATTTTTTGGTATTGCGGATCAGGAAGCCACTTGTCATTGTAGATTAGGATATTTTCGCCATTTCCCACACGCCATTGGGATCCTTTTTTTATCATCTCTCTGCTTTTAAGGATGCTCTTCCAAGCAAAGGAGCCCTTATCCTCCTTTGCATCAAAGATAGTACCATTTGGGAAAAACTTCATTTTGAAGAATCTATGGAAGAGAGAGGACTTGTTCTCTAGTAGCCACCACACTTGTTTTGCTAACCAAGAATTGTTAAATTTATGGAGATCCTTAAAACTCATGCCGCCTATGTCCTTTGGAAGACAAAGAGTGCTCCATTTTGACTAATGAATCTTTCTTTGGTTTCCACGATGTCCCCACCAGAATTTACGAACTAACTGTTCAATGTCATTGCATAGAGTGGTAGGAAGTTTGAAGCAGCTCATGGCAAAGGTTGGTATAGCCTGCACCACCGCTTTTAGCAATACCTCCCGACCCCCTTGGGAGAGGAGCTGCTCTTTCCAACCACAAAGCTTGGCCCAAACCCGCTCCTTGACAAACCAGAGACTTGCCATCTTATTTCTGCCCACTAGGGTAAGGAAACTGAGGTATTTCTCGTATTGCTTGACCTCTTGGACCCCGAGTAACCTTGTGATCTGCTCTATGGATTCAGCTAGTAGATTTGCTAAAAAAGAGAGATGTCTTAGACAAATTTAACTGTTGACCAGAGGCTCTTTCGTAGCTGCCTAAAATGTCTTGAATCTTGAGGCATTCAGAAGTTGAGGATCTACAGAACAGCAGGCTGTAGATCCATCCTTAGTTTGTCTATGGACCTATCCTTGTTTTGTCAAAATAATAATTTAAAACTTTTTGAGTTTACAAAAATGAGACCGACACCATGCAAGAGGTATGTTGATATTTAGCGTGTTTGTGATCTAGATCAATCGTGTAATAAACTAATAATTATGTATCAACAAGAGGGCACGTTGTAAATTGAGTGAGGTTTTTTTTTTTTTTTTTTTTTTTTTTTCCAGTAAATTTACTTGTATGATATTAATACGTTATTAAATCTATGGCCAGGAGTTTGTAGTGTAAAGTATAGATTGAATTTTGTCATATTCGAGCTTGTTTCAGCTAGATTTGAAAAATAATTAGGGTCAGAGTATTTAAATTTTTATTTGAAGGAGTCAAAACAAAAAATATTTAAAAAAAATTATATCTACAGTTTTTTTATTGCCGGTTCACGGTGTTCATTTGAACCCCATAGGCTTCAAGTGGAGCTGCTCCTGGCCACAAGGGATCATTCAAACCAACAGGTTATGCTAAGAGCCCGATACCTTAGTGCTAGCCTATTCTCCTTTATGAGGAGGAATCATAATCAAAAAATTTCTTTTTATTGTTGTAACTTGTAACTATCAAATTATTTAATATAAAAAACATATAATTGCACTAATCTATAATGGTGAGGGCCGACTAATAAAAATTATTAATCTCTTGGCTCAAGATAAGCTGATAAGAATCTTACTATACAGTTTTCATAAGATAAGTAGATAACCATCCAGCTAAAATGCACTTTTGAAACTCAGTTGATAGCTACTAATATTCTAATTCATCAACTATTTTTTTCTGTTGAGGTCAATAAGGTCATAAAAAAAGTTATGATTTTACACGTAAATGAATTGCCTGAATCAGAAAAAAATAAATAAATAAATAAAAATAGATACGATAGATTTTGGACCTATTGAAAATCCTAGATCTGGTATGGTCATATTTGATGAAACGATACTTTAACAATTAAATGAGTTTCTATAATCTTTTTATAAAAGCATGCTTGTATAATAGAAAAAGGACCACAATTTAGCTAACTAAACTCAAAATTCATCTACATCAAGTCATGCAAAATTGTGTAAATACATACTTGTTACAGCAAACATTTAAATTTATACTGACACAATTTATTTTGCATATATTTATTTATGTGTCCTAAGAATGAAGAAAGAAAGTAAATAGTAATTATTGTGTGTGAAGAAAAATAAACAATTAAAAAAATTAATATTTTAATAAAATATAGTATAAATAAATAATTTAATGTAGAGTATTTTGAAAAATGAGTATGTAAAATAGAAAAGTAGATTTTTATGCTAAAATAAATAAATAATTTTTATACAAGTGGATGTGAATGCTCTGATACTAAAAATACAGGAGCAGAATTCTTATTAGTTGCTTGCTACCAACTGAATTTGTCTTGCCTAATTGTTGGGATTGATTATTGGTTGTATAATCCTTACTCTATACTCTCGTTCTGTAACAGTGCCGACCCTTATCTACTTGGGAGATATTGACATACAAAGAGATTTTGATGACAGAACATATAAACCAAGAAACAAATTTGCCAAAGTCAATAATAGTAACAATTTTGCTAGTTCCTTTATTTTCAAACACCCCCCCTACCCCTTATCTCTAATGTCGGGAAGGGGATATTCGAACTTAATTATAAGGATCATTTTAAGGATTAGGAGCCACCAGGCTATGTCAATACTCAAAACATCAATTGAACTTGTCACAAATATCTTGTCTATAAAATTATTAACATTAGTTGGCTTAAAATGATTCTTTCTTTTTATGATAAAATTTAATTAGAAACTAAACTCTTTTACTTAACAATTTTATTTTCTTTTTCGCCGGGGAGGTTAAATAGATTGAAATCTTTAACTCATTTGACCTTCATTCCATTTGAATAGGAGAAATGTTGTTATCAAAAACAAAATAGGAGAAATGTTTTGGTTATTACACACAATATTTTATCATATAAGAGTTACAAACTAATCCATTTCTATACCCAAAAAAAACAAAAAACAAAACAAAACAAATTGATCTATCCTTTAAATTTGAAGCACAAAAATGTACAATATACAACTATCATATGTTACATTTGACAATTGACATCATTAAAATGATTATTAGGTTTTTCTGAGAAGGAAATGATTATTAGGTTGTAACTTATGCTTATGCATGAAAATATTTAACAACAATGATGACAAGGTAATTTTACCTAGTTAAGTGAGATTATCATCTCAACCTTTGTGCCAAGTATTATGAATGGGTGACTTCGCACCAAAATTAAGAAAATTAAAATTGACAAGTAATGCAAAATTTGACTACAATTAAAAATAATTTGGATTAGATTTAAATTATATAATTGTATTCCAATTTTAATATAGTATATATGATATATTGATATATGATATGAAATGACATATGTTATGATATGATGTGAAGCTAAATAATACTTTTTTTAAGAAGTTTTAACAATTCTTCTTAAACTCATTCGCTATAAGAAAAACTGGACAAGTAATGACTAGATTATTTTTGAGAATGGAGGGATTATTAATCCCAAGAAAGCCATAGGCTGGGTTTCGACTACACTGAAAAGGAAAGCAGACGTGTGTCTGTGTTTTTTGTGTGGGTCCCGTGCACTGTTCACGGGACTCGCAGGTATGGATTTCAACACATTTTTCTTTAAAACTAGGTCTCACAGTAGTATTCATACATTTAAAATTTATTTTTCTACAGTGTTTTTAGTTTTTAGTTTTCAATAATAAACGGTATCCAAACAGACCCTTAATATCTTGATTTTGAGATGAAAGTGTTGCGAAATCAAATAAGTCTAGAACCCATGATTTTTTTCTCTTTTATTTATTTTAATTCAATAGTTGGGGGGAGAATTCTAACTCTAAATGTCATTTTTGGAAACATTATAATGAGGGAAGAGTTAGAACTTGAAAGCTCATGACAACTTCATGATTCTCTTAAGCAAATGACAAAGCATATGATATGATATAAACAAGTTTTTTTTTTTTTTTTTTTTGTGAGCCAAATATAAACAAGTATATTACTATATTATATCACAAAGTCATTTGAGAATCAGATACGTGTTTTGAGAATCAGATACGTGTTTATCTTAATACTAGTAAGGGTTGCACGTGCAAGGCACGTGTTGCCCCTTGAGTAAGAAAATTTAAGATAAATTATTTTTTGAAGTAGTATCTATTGAGATACAAATTTTCGGGCCCTAATTTCATTAGCCCGCTCACAAAATATATACCCACACAAGCCCATAAGCTATTTTGAGCCCACATAAATATTTCCCACATTATTGCCCAACTTGGGCTCCCACAAATATTTCCTGTATGAGCCCCATAAATTACCTTGGGCTCTCTCACAAATGTTACCCATTATATCCTACATATTATCCAACTTGGATTTTTCGCAAAAAACACTTTTCACATTACTACCAAAATTGGGCCACAAAATTACACTATCTCCACAAAAAAAAAAAAAAAAAAAAAAAAAAAAAAAAAAACCCAAAATCATTTAACTTGTGGGCAAAGCCCAACAAAACTCTCTTATAAAGCCCGTTGCTACATAGCACCTTTACAAAGCCCGTTGCTACATGACACCTCTAAAACCCGTTGCTACATGGCACTCTTACAAAGTCCGTTGCTACACGATACCCTTTACAAAGCCCGTTGTTACAAGCCACTATTTTTTACAAAATCTCAAATTATTTTACAAAGCTCAAATACTAATTTGGCACCTATTTTATAAAGCCCAAATAATAGTTTGACACTATTTTTACAAAGCCCAAATACTTATTTTGGCACTATTTTACAAAGTCCAAATACTAATTTGAAACCTATTTTAATAAAGCTCAAATGATAATTTGACACTATTTTCATAAAGCCCAAATAATAATTTGGCACTATTTTCATAAAGCTCAAATGCTAATTTGACACCTATTTTATAAAACTCAAATACTAATTTGACACTATTTTTACAAAACCCAAAAACTAATTTGGCACCTATTTTCATAAAGCCCAAATGATAATTTGGCACTATTTTCATAAAGCCCAAATGATAATTTGGTACTATTTTTACAAAGCCTAAATACTTATTTTGGCACAATTTTATAAAGCCCAAATAATAATTTAGCACTATTTGCATAAGGTCCAAATCTATTCTGGCAATTATTTCTAAAAGCTCAATATTATTTTAGCACCTATTTTACATATGCTAAAGTCCCTCACTCATCTCTCAAAAAAATTTCTTTTACAAATTTCATGGGAACTATGCTTATTTTCCCATAATCAACTAATTACAAAAGTCCATGTATATTACCTATGGCAAAACCATTCACTTTTGTAGGGATGACCAATCTCGAAGAAGCTTAACTACAAAACCCAACTAAGCCAACCCAACTCATATACAAATCCCAGCAACTGAAGCTTACGTGAACTGTCCAGTCAAATTTCAGTACAACCTAACATCTGAAGCCCATCATCATCAGCTCCAGCTTGCCCAATCAAATCAGAAGAGGGACATGTGTCCAACAAGGGTTAAACCCTTCCTTGCCAAGTTCATTTTCATCATTTCTCATGTGACATAAAGCTAAGGTGACATGGCAAAAAGATGGGAAGCTTCAGCCAGCTATATTTTCTTTCTTCTTAAACCCATTCAGTCAAAGACTAAGGGCAGCCATAACCAAACCATGGAAGTTCTTGGAAAAACTGGAAATCAATTCATTTTCATGCCAAAAATGTGTTCTCTCTGGTTCATGGACAAAGCACATGAACCCCAAATGGGAAAATTTAGGGAAATGAATTTTGGAGGGCACCAAAGGGATCCCAGCAGAGTTCCTAGCATAGGGCTCCAAGATTGACACCTAACTTGAGGTGATACAATCTGTCCTAGGGAACTCTGATTCTAGCAACAGGAAAACCAAGATCATTAGCCTAATACATGCTTTAATCCCATCAGTTAAGGCCAAATCAGCATTTAATGCTAGGCCAAAATCCCAACTATTATTACCCAAAACAGCAAGAACATCCTAAAGGTGAGCTTACTACTCTTGGCCAAAATCTTAGGAACAATTTTCTAAGAATTTTTTGAAGATTGAGGAAGATTTAGCAGAGATTATTTGCTAATTATCCCCTCAAACTCAACAATAAATGGAACTCTCCACTAATCCTTCAAGGGGGACCCATATACACTAAGGGACACACTGATAGAAAGGTTTCTTCCTTAACTTCTCTGTCTAAACCTTCTCTAAGCTTTAGAAAAATATTAAGTTCTTAGTTTCAAGCTTAGAAACTAAGTTCTCTAACTCTTAGCTCACAAACACTCCTCATACCCCTACTCATAAACACTTATCTGTCTCTAGCAAAAAGCTCCAACAGTTGTACTATATACACACTCCCTCACTACTCATATTACCTTAAATGTTCCTCATTACTCACTACTTATACTATATTCATGAGCATGTCTTGGCACTATAATGATCTTGCTGCACTAGCTGGAATCTCTCTCTCTCCCTTCATCTCACACCAAGTTTTTCTCATTATTTGTTATAATAGAGCCCATAATATTCATTTACTCATTTACTATTAAATGTTATGATGTAACTGTCACTATAGAATTTTTTCCTTATATTGTTGTATTAGAAGACTCTTCTCAAGAGTCAATGGATGATAAGTTTGAAAATGTGAATATTTCCTTAATCTGTGAAATAACTAACAACTGGAAGTTTATTCTGTTCTGTCTTACTTTACCGCTAGGACATTTTACCGCTGGGCTATTTCTTACAGTATGCTTTTTAATCATGCTAACGTGTTTGTTGTAAGAATTATTTATGAGCTGTTCTTGTCAGTCTCAACCTAAGCCCAAGGCATAAAATAAAGTGAGTTCTTCGGATCTTCACTGATAGCCTTTGGACTGTGTCTCGAGCCCATCGTTGAGTTTCAGTTTAGGCCCCCAACCCAACACAAATCTTATTTGTCGAAAGGAAAAACTTTTTCGCCCTCGACAGTATCAAACCATGTATTTAAATTTAGAATAATTATTTAACATATGGCTATTTATTTAGTATGATAATTTCTTAGGAGAAGGTATTTGGTATAAAATAATACAATGTCAATCGTATCAAAATCCAATAAGTGCAAAACATGTTAGCAAAAAATAACTAATCCACTAATAATTGAAAAACATGTGTTAGTAGGTAGTTATTTTTGCACACGTCTCTTGTTTATTGAATTTGATACGGATGACGTGGTTTCATTTGATACAAAATACTTTTTCATTTCTTAGAACCTATTTACTAAAGATAGTGTCTACTCACAAAAAAAAATTATACAAAGAATGATAACAAATGTCATCATCTTCCAACAATAAACAACTAAATTTTCATAAAACATTATCACAATAATTAAATTTTTGTAATTGATGACATATGTTACAATTGAAACTCTTCATCAAATTAAATACTTACAATCATTTGCAATGAATATTTTGTTATTCGTACTTCATTCTTTATCATTTTATTTTATTAGCATAACTACAATGCTTAACTTATTTAATTTTTAATGAACACATTTTTAAGAAAGAAAGCAAATAAAAAAAGAGCAAAATAACAAAAGACATATGTCATTGAAGTTTCTATTAGATAAACTTATAAATTTAGAAGATTTAAACCACAAATAGATTAGTGTTCTCTAAGTAACAAATAGAATGCCATACATCACCATTTTTACTTTCTAAGTATGACTAACACATAAAACTCAAAATACACAAAGAAAATTTTTGGAACATTAAAATTTAGTGAGGCATTTTAAATATTGCACAATGAAATTTTCTAGGAACCTTAGGATTTTGTTAGGGTTTAACTAAGAGAGTAATAATAAGGACTATATACTTGTCTACAAAATATAAATGTGGAAATTATTCAACTTTAAAGTTGGGGGGATGAAACTACCCCAAACATAAAGGGGCAAAATACTTTTTTCCATAATTCTTTTTTGTTGGTAAAACTATGTGTTTTTTTTTACTTTAAATAGTGTGTTAAAAAAAAAGTCAACCCAAGAAAACTTTCCGTAAAATTATGAATTTTGGCTCAACAAATTGGCTAAAAAAAAGAAGTTAGGAACATAATAAATGTCATGATATTTTCTCAATAATTTTAGCTTGTATGATATTTTATAATTTTATTTTAGAGTAATGCTATATCCACAACATTTTCATAACAAATCCTTAGTGGTAAATTGTTATTGGGTTTTAATTGGGACAACCACTTTAAACTATGCATTAAAAAAAAAAAAAAAAAAAAAACAACAACAACAACAACAACAAAAAACAAAAAACCAACCGAAGAAAACTATACGTGAAACAGTGAATTTTTGCTCACCAAATTTGACTAAACCAAAAAAGAAGTCTAGGAACACACCAAAATATCACAATATTTTCACAATACCTTTATTTTTAGGCATGGTAAGTTTTGGTCTAATATATTATTATTTATTTATAGAAATGCTATTTCCATAATACTTTTATAATAAATTATAGATGACAAGTTGTTACTAATTTTAAAATGGACTCATGACTAATATCGTTTTGTTATCCATTAATAGTAGCTTACCTATAATTTGTTGTGAAATTAGTGTGAAAATATTGTGGACTTAGTTTTTTTTTTTTATAACAAATTGAGATCTCAACAATTGTGAAAATATTGTAATAACAACAAGTGTAACAACATTTTCACAAAACAATTATTTTCAATTATGGTTGGTCACAATCTCATATTTTATTATTTTATTTCAACCTATAAGAAATTGACACCTCAATAATTGTGAAAATATTATGAAATTTATTGTGTCAGTATAACAATATATATGACAACTCATATGAATAGTAATAATAAAAAGAGCACAAACAGATGACTGGAAAAAAAGAAAAAGAAAAAAGTGATGAACAATACATATTGAACAAACCAAAAATCAATGTAGCTTTTACACACTTACACAACAAGTGTTACAATATTTTCACAAAATAATTATTTTCAGTTGTAGTTGGTCACAGTTTCATATTTTATTATTTTATTTCAACTTATAAAAAATTGATACCTCAATAATTGTGAAAATAGTGTGACATTTATTATGTCAGTGTAACAATATATATGCTAGCTTACATAAATACTTAAAATGGGGGAAAAAAAAGGCACTGTAGCTACAATGCCAATTGAATAAAACAAAAGCACTGTAGCTACTGTTCATTAGTGCATTCGTATTTTTTTTATATATTAGTTGGGCAACACGTGCAAGTCACGTACTTACTGTGGAAAAAAAGTAGTGATTAAAGTCAATTCTAGATTTTATTTGTATCACAAAACAAAGATATAAATTATTTTATTTTTAAAATACATAGAAATTTACATTAATCAAAAGAAACATTAATTATAAGAATTTTGATAATTATGTCATAAAAAGTTAATCTCATTCGTATAAGAATTTTAACCAACCACAAAGTTAGGGTAGCTATTTAACATATAAATATCTATTTTACTATAATAGTTTTTTAGTTCCTATTTGCTAAAGGTAATATATCCACTCACTAAAAATTTCTAAGAATGATAATAAATATAATCATATTCTAATGATAAACAACTGAGTTTTGCTAAGAAAAAAAAAAGGATAAAAAATGGCATGTGTCATAAAATTTGTCATTAGATAAATTATAAGTTTAAAAAATTTAAACCTCGAAAATCAATGTTCTTTAGATAATAACAAAACACCTTATATCATCATTTCAACTTTCCAAGAATCACTATTGTCTAAAACTGAAAATACGTGAAGAAAATTTTTGCAATGTTAAAATTTAGTAGAAGTATTTTAGACATTACGCAATAAAATATTTTAAGAATCATAAGTTTTCATTATGATTTAACTGAAAGAACAACAATATGACATATTTGCTCTATTCTAAAATATGAAGGGAAAGATTGTTTGATTTTAAAGTTTAAGGAGGAATTGTAAACTACCATAAACATAAATGATGAAAAGTGTTTTTATCCAAAGTTTTTGTGTATAAAACTATGTGTTTTTACTTAAAATGATGCACAAAGAAAAAAAAAATACAAAAAGTCAACCTAAGAAAATTGTATGTGAAATAGTGAATTTTGGCTCAACAAAACTAACTAAACCAACAAAAAATTTCTAAAAACACAACAAAATGACACAACATTTTCATAATACCTTTATAATTTTATTATATTTTATTTTGACTTGTAAAGAATTGATAGCTAAGCAGTTTTGAAAATATTGTGACGACAGTATAATGTCAACATTTTCATAAAAAAAGTGATGTCCACGACATTTTTACAACAAATCATAAATAGTAGGTTGTTAAAGGTTGTTATTGGTGGGTAAAAAAGTAGTTTCATTGGTAAGTCTAAATTAGAACTAATAACAATTTACAGCTTATGATTTGTTATGAAAGTGTTGTGAAAAATATTGTGAATGTAGAACTTCTTTTTTCACAACACCTTTATTTTTAATTTTTTAGTTGTGGTTGATTCCAATATGATATATATATATATATATATATATATATATATTAATTTAACCTATAAGGAATTAACAATTCAACAATTGTGAAAATATTATGCCAATTTGTTGTGTTAATATTTTATTACAATGTGAAACAGTATGAATTAGACAAACCAAATATAATGTAGTAAATCTACTGCAACCTTACACATTCACAAAAAAGAAAAAGAATAAGAAAAAGAAAAAAAGAAGCTGCCAGCAAAATAGTGAAAATTAAATAAATCAAAACTACTATAGCGAAACTACTATAGTTTTTCCCATTCATGCTTTTTATAATAGATTTACTTTTTTTTTTTTTTTGTAAATATCCACAATATTTGTTACTTTTTTATGTCTATAATATAAGTTTACAAAGTAAACGTATAAAGATTAAAAAAAAAAAAACACACACACACACACACAAAAGCAAAAACGAAGTTCAAAAAACTGGCGTACTTAAAGGAAAAAAAAAAAAAAAAAAGCCTCAACGATTGAATAAACCAAAGACACTATTCATGAGCTATTACCTCCTATATAGATTAACGAACCTCGAATCCTATAATCAGGCAGATTTGTACAGAGCATTGTTATAAAAAGTGTTTTGGGTCCCCACTCCCCATTGGACAATGGGTCCAGTGTTTTGACAATTCCACTAACTAATTTAACTTGGGTCAATTATTCGTGCCCAAATTATTGACAATTGATTTTGTTTGACATTTACGATTTTACATAAATAATTTAGTTTGTTTCGACATCAGTCTTCATTTTTTGAATTTAGAATGCAGAATACTACAGTAAAAATCAGTTTCATTCTACAAAAATTGACCCCCCCCAAAAAAAAAAAAAAAACCTAGTCATTATTATCCACGGCTTGATTTTATAGTTTTCGAATATTCTCTAAAGAGCATTCACATTGATGTTAACCCAAAATACTAAAAAGACATGCGATTACTATATTGGTGGTGGTGTATCTATAAAACTTTACAAACGGTGAACAGTAAACTGATATCTTTGCAAGTCTACTGTAGCAAAGATATACAAAAAATTATTATTTATTTTGGTGGTAGTGACTCTTTTTCATTAAAAAACATCCTCTTTTTTTTTTTTTTTTCTCTCTCTCTTTTAAAATGAAATGGTAAAAATATATATATATATATATATATATAATTTTTGATATTAAATATACTATAAAATGAGATATTAAAATAAATAAAATAATTTTTGAGATACTAAAAGTTAAATACCATTAAAATGAATACTACTAGAGAATCACTTTTTAGTATTAAGTTCTAATTTTTTTTTTTTTTGGAACAGTTGCTAAGTGTGAGTGAGAGTGACCTTACTTGGGGCCACCGATTCTAGAAGTGATTTCATATTAATGCTGTGAAATGAGGTTTGGGTAGCCCGGTGCGAGGATGAAGGGTCTACATAACATAAGGGTGTATATTGGTCAAGTTAGGTTGGATTTGAAGTTTTTCATTATTATTATTTTTTTAAAAGGGGTCTTAATACCAATTTTATGGAAATATAAAAAGTCATTAAAAAAATCAATTATTTTATCTTTTTTAATAAAAAAAACTTTCAAAAATAATTCTCAAACTAATACTGTAGGGTTAGGATTTGTGGCCCAACTCCAAAACAATGAATTTGTAGAGAATGGGTGAAAGAGTTAGATTGACTATGGAATTGACAACAGTTAATCACAACCTACAAGTATAAACCAGCATGAATTTACACATAAAAAATGAAATGAATTGGTGTCCGAAGAGGCATATCATTGATTATGTAGTGGTTACAGTTCTTAGAACTACAGTAAAATTTTCTTTTCTTTCCTATTGCCTTTTTTCTTCCTCCCCTTTTTCAAGATCTTCTTTCCTTTATATATCCTCCTTTCCCATCATCTCCATCGTCCACTTGTACTTCATTTGTGAACCTACTTGAGTATATGTCACGTCGAGCATCTCCTTTGGCTCTGTGTGAGTGGTGGTAGGTGAGGTTACACTGTTCAGTGGTCTTCTCCACATAAATGCGGCCAGAAAAGTTGCTGCAGTGCCTTAAATACGGTAGTAGCAGCTTTTCCTTCAGATATTTCTTCATTCTTATCGTCTCCAAGTATACTCAGAACTTATCTTGATCAGGAGGAGTACTCGGAAGATCATTTTGACCTTTTATACGTTCAATTGATCCGTACTATTCGCGTTAAAGGAATAAAATTTCTTCGGACAGACGACGATCTACTCAGATTGTAATCATTTTTCTTTTTGGGAATCCCTCTTCCAGATGGGCCTTGCCCTTACCTCTCATTCTCTTTGAATGCACAGTAATCTTCACATTAGGCTCTAGACCCACTACGTTAGACTGTGTCTTCCCCCTCCCCCTCCTCCTCCCCCTCCCCCAATTCCAACAAATACCTTACTCATTAACTTTTTATTATAAGTAATTTCTAAACAGACGCAATGTTTTTGAAGTGGAATAAGTTAGAAAGTGTATTGTGTTGCACTTGTTTTTCACGATTGTGACACGTACGTGTTCTATATAAGCTTAATGTCAATGGGAGCGAATGCATGGTAAACCATCTCTCTTCACAATAATATAAAAACGCCGACAGTCCATCTTGCACTTTCTTTCAGGTGGACCCTACAATCCCATAAAACCCAAATCAGCCCTATGCTATATATCATTATATCGATCCCGGCTTTTTCATCAATGGCACTATAATTATTAATTACTCCAAGAGAACAAAGTTAAGATTCTTAAAACGGTCAGTACTCGTTTATCTCGATCAACCTCGTACCTCTGCGTCGCTGGCATTTGTTTGCTTCCAAAACACAGCTTAATCATATCCAAGCCTCGAACACAGTTTCGTGACGCTATTATTATAGTAGTAAAAATGAAAGCTTTACCTCCTTAAAAATTAGCTGTATATTGATACTTTTTACTCCTTCCGTCTCAATTTTTTTGTACTGTTTGAAAAGTCAAACTTTTTAAGAGAATATCATTTATTATTTTGTCTACCTTTTAAAAATGTATAAGTTTCCAAAACTACTTTTAAAAAAATTTATTAAAAAATTGAATTAGTAAATTAATAGGGGTATAATAGAAACATTAGTAAATTAATGACTTTTATTTTTAGAAACAGGACAATATTTTGAGACATCTCAAAAATAGAATAGAGGACAAAAAAAATGAGACGGAGGGAGTATATCTTATTGACACGGTTCAAAAATAATAAGTAAATTTCTCACCAATAGAGAGTATGGGGTCTTATTCAGATGCTAGTAAGATGTTATTATAATCACACTTAGATAGAGAATTCACACTAATCATCTCTTACATATTAAAAAAAAAAGTTGAAAAATACTTAGTATGCACTGTAGCAAAATAATTTTTAAATATATAAATAATAAACCTATTTTTAATAAAAAAAAATTACTGAAAAGTAAAATTTAAAAACCCTGTATATAATGCACAAAACTCACTAATACGTGCTGATAAAAAAAAAAAAAAAAAAAAAGAAAGGGTCAAGAAACCACGGTTTAAAAAAAAAAAAATGCTAAAGTGCCAGACGCGTGAGTTTTCAGCCGGGCCCATACGCTACTTTAATAATGGGGCCCAGGATATCAGGATGGGAAATGCCACTGCCACACGGTCTGAGTGTGAGCAGAGAAACGATAACTACAAGTCTACAAGCCAACGCCAAAGAGATTTTACGACCGCATATTCGGATTTGAGACCTCTCCTTTTCATTACTATATTCTGGTTATTAAGACCACTTCTTTGTCTTTTTCTTTTTCTTATTGTAGTGAGATTATTATATTAATTATTATTACACAGCCACAAAAACCCAACCGACGATAATTCATAACCCACATCACATGTCACCTACTGACGATAAAGCCGTTAAAGTTAAGAACTTATATGGTGATATTCGGTTTCACCGTTATATTTACGTAACTATGTACACACATGAACGTTGATGACAACCCACTCATATAGTGTGGTTTATATGCGTAACGGTTTACATACCACAAAAATTGTGAAACTTACCACCTGCTCGTGCCTTTTAAGGGTCCCTACAAAAGAAAGGTATTCAAATGTGTGGAACAATAAGTAATTTAAAATATATATACATATATATATATATATATATATGAGATAGGTTCAAATTACACTTATTGTAACTCTAAGTAATGTTACACCATTCAATATTTTTTAATTGCATGCGAATTTTGTCAAATTCATCATTAGATTACATTATCTTCGTATATTCTTTATGCTTGCAAAATTTTAAGATGATCAAAGTTTAATAATCATATTATCAATCAATTTTTTTAATTCAAGTTTTTGTAATTTAAAATAATACATAAAAGATGAGTTTATAGATCGAATGGTAAATAACATCTAATTGACATGAAAATTGGCGTGACTATTAAGAACATATAGAACATGTAAATCAACGGTGAGATTTTCAAAATTAAATTCTATAACAAGTTATATTGGATGGTGTAACATTGCTTAGAGTTATACCAGGTGTAACTTGAACTCAATCCTATATATATATATATATATAATATGATTTGTACAAAATTTTTCCACTTTAAAAGGATTGAGTGATGCTAGAGATATCATAAATTTTACAAATTGATGAATTACCAATCACAAGAAATTATTCAAAGAACAAAGTTTGGCTGCAACTTACACTAGAAAAATTAACATCATTAAATATTTTGAAAATCTAACTGTAAGATTTCACATTTTTCATGTTCTTAACATGCATGACAAATTTCGTGTTAATAGAATGTTATTTACTATTTGATTTTTAAACTTTTTTTTTTTAATGTAAAATTGTAGACAACGAAAATTTTAGATTTAAACATTTGATTGGTCACATAGCCATTAATCATTTATTTTTTTCGTAAATTTTGCAAATACTGAGGATACAAGAAGAAAATATAAAATAATGATGGATTTTTCAAAATTCACATTCAATAAAAATATATTGAGTAGAGTTATAATCATTGATTACAACTATGTTTGTGGTCAAACTTTGTCCTTATTTAAATACTCATTGAGCAATGCTACATACACAAAAATTTTCGCATTAATTGAATTAACAAGTTTTTACTAATTTTTATATGGATTTACTACTTACATAACTTTTTTACCTACCACTAACAATCTATCATATCAACAAAATTTTGTATTTATAAACTTTCTTATGCTCATTTATTATTTTGTTGAAATGTCACTAATTACAATTATTGTCACACTAGTTTTTAAGTTTTTTAGAGTAAAATTTATAACAACTTTATTTTTTTAAAAGAAAAGGAATTAATTGAAACCCAACCAAATCCTCTTTTAGTCGTATTAAAAAATAAAAAGCATGAAATATAATAATAATAATAATAATTGTAGGGATGCAAGGCCCAGGAATGCATTTTGGGCTGTGGACTTTGTCTAAGGACATTAGCAGTCCAAGAACAGTTAGATATTAGCGAAGACGTACAAATTAGTAGGTTATGGAGGGATTCTGATCGTTAAAGTTTGGGAAGGTAGTCCGAGGAGAAATGCCTCCTCGGTTAAACAGAGTAGAGGTCAAAAGGTTTGACCTGCCATCAAGAGTAACACTCCAGACAATTCTATTGGTAAGGATAAACATCAAGAGGAAACAGGACAAAGAGAAACTGAGAAATATCTAAGAGAAAGTTGCTACCACCGCATTAAATACTCTGCAACTAACTCTCTAGCTGCATTAATGTAGAGATGATATCTGAATAGTAATATTCAGCCTTATAGCTACCCCAAAAACTTCAAGAAAGTGCTGATGGGACAAAGATTAAAGCCAGTAACTTGATTTATACGTGGAGGGCTAAGATGAAGGAAAACAGGGTAATATAAAGAAGAAAGACCCCATTACCGAGGAGGGGGGGGAATCTGGGGAAAGAAAAACCACTGTAGTAATCAGAACTGTAATCAAGTTCAAGAGAATTATATATAAGAACTACTCTCCTCGAACTCTGCCGAGGAAGATTTTCCTTGCACGAAATTTGTTTATCTTTGTTTTCTTATCATCTTTAACCTAATATGATTGTTATTCAACCCATTGAAATCTAGTTTCCAGCCCACTCTCTACAAATTCATTGCGTTGAGCTCTTTGGGCCTTAGTCTTTTTACTTTTTGAGCCTAGGAACCAAAACGTGCCCCTACAATAATAATAATAATAATAATATTATTGTTGTTGTTGTTGTTGTTGTTGTTGTTAAAGAACATTAACCTTAGAGCATTCATATCAATATATCTTTGTAAAATTGAAAAAGCCCACATTTTGCCCAACTAATTTTCAAAACACCCCATATTAATCTATGTATAATTATATAAAATTCATCCACAGCTATAGTATCCATATAAATTTACACTAGCACTATTCATCTTACATTTAATTTTTTTTATTATATCTTTACATATCTCGAGAGCGTTGGTTATTGTGTGTGAAAAAAAAGAAACAATTAAAAAAAATCAAGAAAATTTAATATTTTAATGAATAGAGTTTAGAATAGATAATTTGATTATTTTTTAAAAGTGATAATATAAAATTAACAAAAAAATGATTCTTATACTAAAATAAACAGGAATCTTTGCACGATCTCAATCCGTATTAGGTTCATTTAGCTGACTCTCGTACTAATTTGAGAATGTTGTGAAATTATTGTAGCTGTATCGTGTATATACTCCATGTCAATATCATTACTCTAATTAATCGTGAAATTCACCTCTCTTGCCCTTATCATTTCATCTAAACACCGTATACGTGCGCAAAAGCAAAATACATTCACAGTAAAGATTTGCCAACACTACACACTTTAATTTTTTTACAGCCCAGTCTATTTCTTTCTATAAATTGCTCTCTCTTTCCGTATCTCTCTTTCTATTTTCTCTGTAGAATCCAGGTGGTTCGAGAAGCTATATGGCTTTGGAAATGGAAGAAACCAGTTGATCTCTAACAACACTGTCGTCCTTAGTCGGTGTTGCTAGAAGAATCTATCTCTGAACTGAAGAGAGAGAGAGAGAGAGAGAAAATGGCGGTGGAGTACAGTTGTTGCGGATCGGAATTCTTCATACACATACTGATAATCGTGCTGTTGGTGATGTTCGCCGGAATGATGTCAGGTTTGACCTTGGGGCTCATGTCCATGAGCCTCGTCGATCTCGAGGTTCTCGCCAAGTCTGGTACACCTAAAGATCGCAAACACGCTGGTACTGATTCCTAATCTTGTTCTTTTTTTCTTTTTTCTTTTTTCTTTTTTTGCTTCAATTCAATGCTTTCAGTTTTTGATTGTGTTTGTTTGGGACCACTCTAAGAATATGATCATTTATATGCTATGCTAATTTCCTTTTTTAGCTTTGACCGAAAGTGAGGCTTTATCTAGTTCAATTTCGTTTTTAGATAACTTTGACATTGAATTTAATTAATTGCGTTTTTATTTATTATAATAGTTACTCAGTTGGTACTTAACTGGGGATGTAATCATTGTAAACTATTCTGGCTCAAAAATAGTAAAGTTTGGCAGCCTGAGATAAGCTATTAGTTTAATTTTGATTTTGTTATTGGGGTTTCATATTATTCTGAGAATCTGAACTCCTTGTTGATGGTTTGTTTTTTTTTTTTTTTTTTTCACTTCGTTTGAGCAGTAATTGGCGATTACAATAGCTGGTAATCGAATTTTATAAAGATAGGAGGGGGATTCTATTCATGAGTTTGCAAATTGTGTAGGTTTAGAATGTCATATGAGCTTGATGTCACCGAAATGAACATCGGCTTTTGAACATCGGGTAGTTGGTTGCATTGAGGAAGCTAGATTAAAGAAAACCCAATTTGGACAGATTTGTGGATCCTTATTTGAATAGAAGTTATAAATGAGGACAACGCTAGCGCAAAATGAAAATGCTGAGTGCTAATAATTGGTCTTCTTTTGCTGTTTGACTTTATAAAATCCATCTACGTTTTTGAGAACCGATTGATCTATATGTATAGGACATAAAAATGTTGCATATTCCTGTCCAATAAATTTTCTGATTTAATTATCTTCTAGAAAAAAATATATTGTTACACATTCCTGATTGTGAATTTTTACGAATCATCTCTATGCGAACATGGGCCAGTTCAAGGGAAAGAGCAAAGATAAATGGGCATTTAATGTATTGTATGTCCTGTGTTAGATGGACCTTACAAACTCATAGAAATACATATAATTACCATAATTCTATAGAAAATGTTGAGGGATTTTTGCTTATAAAGGTGATGGTGAACGGTGGGTTGTGAACGTGGTTTATAGTTACAGTATTCTGCGGTGCTTTTAAATGAGTCAATGCAAAATGCATCTAAATGATATTGTTTCAAGTGGAAGTTTATTGGTGATCGAACTACTTATACTAACTTCTTGTACTTATTAATTACAGCGAAGATATTGCCAGTGGTAAAAAATCAGCATTTATTGCTTTGCACCTTACTAATTTGCAATGCTGCTGCAATGGAGGTATACTATTGGGATTTATTGAGCAAGGTATTTAGTTATGTACATAACATATTACAAAAGATTAGGTAATATTGGATATCATTTTTCCTTTTTTCAGACACTTCCCATTTTTCTTGATCATCTGGTTACAGCTTGGGGTGCTATTTTGATTTCAGTGACATTGATTCTTCTGTTCGGTGAGGTGAGGTATTTATCTGACATTATTTCTGTATTTTTAAGAAAGCTAATTCAGGACAGATGGCCTATGTTGGTCTGTCTGATATGGTACGTATTGCTTGCATATATGGATAATTGTTTTCTGAGATGACCTTTTTAGGCCTGGCCAATTAAGAAAAGTGGCCATTTCATTGGGAGGGTTCTATTGAATGGTTGATCCCAGCCCCACTTACCGCATATGCAGGATAGCTGAAAATTTTCATCCATATGATTTTCCTTTAAAAGAACTACTTAAAAGACATGAATTTATGTTTTGGCTGGTTCTTTTAATTTACCCCATTCACATGTATGTTTCATGCTGGTAGTGAAGTGTGTCTGAGTTCAGTATTTTCTTTTTATTTGTGGAAGCAGATAATACCGCAATCTGTTTGTTCTCGATATGGTTTGGCAATCGGGGCAGCAGTTGCTCCAGTTGTCCGTGTTCTCGTCTTTATCTGCTTTCCTGTTGCATATCCAATCAGCAAGGTAAGATATGCTGAGCACATTACTCATTTATGTCAGTTATATGTTGCAAACTATTGTTAAAGTTTTATTGTTTATTTATGTTTTTTGTGCATTTCCAGCTATTAGACTATCTGCTGGGACATGGGCATGTAGCTCTTTTTCGCAGAGCTGAGTTGAAAACACTCGTAAATATGCATGGAAATGAGGTGTGTATGGCAGCTCCAATATTCAAACTAAAAGCAAACAAACCCCCCCCACCCCCCCCCCCTTCAACCTTTTCTCCCCCTCTTTTTTCTTTCATCATTGCGCTTTTTTCTTTCACCACTGAGCCCATATTTTCTTTTCTCCAAGTAATGCACTCCACTTTTTTCATGTGCTGATTTTACTTGTCATGCAATCACTATGCTGCACTTGTTAGTTTTCTCCTCTATTAAAGTGCCCTTCAGACTCATCTGATACAATTCTTGCCATGCATATTAACTTATTTTCCCCAATTCTTCCTGCTCCATTCCACTTATACTGTCTGCTTAACAATCATGTTTGGATGGTATAGGCTGGAAAAGGTGGAGAACTGACGCATGATGAGACTACAATTATTGCTGGAGCACTTGAGCTTACTGAAAAAACAGCTAGTGATGCCATGACTCCCATATGTGATACTTTTGCAATTGATATCAACGCAAAGCTTGACAGGTGATTTTTTGGACGTATAATACTGAAAATCATCTTGCATCAATTATGTTACATTTGAAGAAATTAGCTATCTCAAAATACTTGCAATCATGCAGGGAATTGATGAGTCTAATATTGGAAAAAGGGCATAGCAGAGTACCTGTTTATTACGAGCAACCTACAAACATAATTGGACTTATCCTGGTATACTTTTGATCAATTATCTTATGCATTTATTATTTACCAGAAAAAAAAAATTTAAGCATTTTACAAAATATTTTAGAGTTTATGGAATGCTTTTATAAACAAATATTGGTCAAGAAGAGTATGTTAGTTTTTGTCAGTTTTTTTTTTTTTTGACTTTTTTCCCCCCTTCTTCTCAGAGGGATCAATGTTGATGACACTAAATACCACATGTGATATGCATATAGAAGACTTACCCCAAAAAAAGGATAATAATTTCTCTTTTACCTCAAATCCACCCAACTCACCCCCCCCCCCCCCCCCGGCCACCCGTGCCCGCCTTTTTCCCCCTTTCCTCATATTCAGATGACTAGTAAGTTGATAGGATGTTGAGTGAATGATAGTGAAGGAGTGGGATCAGATGATTGGGACTTAGGGGGTTCAATTGTTACCAATAATTAACGGGGTTATTAGATGAATGGTCTTGATTAAGTGGAATTGTATTATAATCAAGACTGGTTGTCTGTTCTTTCCCTTTCATCAAAAGGCTGTACACATTTAGATTCCATTTGAAATTTTAGTATGGAAAAATCAGAATGTTTTATGTATCTTGTTTAGCACTTTTATCCGTTCATCTATCAATTTTTTACACTTTTCATCCATTTTGATACATGACAAGTAATTATTTCACTGCTGCCTTCCATCCATGCTTCTATTAACATTTTGTGTTGTACTATTTTAGGTCAAGAATTTGTTAACGATTCACCCAGAAGAGGAAGTGCCAGTGAAGAGTGTCACCATACGTAGGATTCCAAGGTATTTATGTTGGTTGAAAGGAAGCAGGACATCTGATGTAGTTAAAATGAAAGAGATATTTAAAGTTTTCTAGAAGCATTGGATGTACACTGTTACTCATGAACTGATGTTTGGCATTTACTGTGGTATAGGGTGCCAGAAACTATGCCCTTATATGACATATTAAATGAGTTTCAGAAAGGTCACAGCCACATGGCTGTTGTTGTGAGACGATACAAGACAGCAGTGGAGCAGACCCCTAGCAGCCCTCTTGAAAGTAGGCACCAATTTCATATCTAACCTGCCTTTGGAAGATTTCCTAGGCCTAAACCTGTCTGAAAAAGCACCTAAGACGGAAATCCTTGCTTATTAATTTCATATTATTTGAACTATAACTGCTCTCTCTCTCTCTCATGAAATAGATCAAGTGAAAGATATGAAAATACACATTGATGGTGACATGTCTTCCAAAGAGAGGATTTTAAAGAGCAAGAGATCACTCCAGAAGTGGAAGAGCTTTTCCAACAGTATGAATAATTCATATAAGAGTGGTTCTAGGAGCAAGAAGTGGTCAAAGGACATTTACTCTGACATTCTGCAAATTGATGGCAGTCCACTTCCAAAGCAACCAGAAGAAGAAGAAGCTGTTGGCATAATTACGATGGAAGATCTTATTGAAGAGCTTTTACAGGTGCAAGAGACCATTTTCCACTTAATTTCTCATATATTTAATTTCTTTCAACAATATCTCATTGGTGGCATCTGACATCAATTTGGGATTGTGTAGGAGGAGATCTTTGATGAGACGGATCATCATGAGGAGGACTTATGACACCAGTCTTTCTATGCAGACGGATTATCATGAAAACGTTGTTTTTGTTTTTGTTTTGGTAGTAGGCCTATATGAATGTTGTTAAAAAGTTGAAACCACCATAGGGATAATAGGGAGACCGTGCTGTATTAAAAGCCTTTGATCGTTAATGAAGCGAGAAAGAAAAGTATAGTTCCTTCTTTAATATTACATTAGCTTTATGAGTAGAAGTGTAGAACTATTGGTAGTGAAAGAAGTCTTTAGGTTGGTCAAAGATGGACGAAACTTTGTACATGTGAATGATATGTGATTTTTATTTAGCTGTCTGCTAAGTATGACTGTCTGCGCTTTCCGGCCATGTTTTAGGACTTGATGCACTCCATGTCTGGCATCCCCAGATGGAAATATAGTAAGCAAAGGTTATAAAGAATTAAAGATATACACAATCACTGATCAGGAAAAGAAAAAGTTACAAAGATATTGTCATGCCCTAACAATTGTATTGAGCACGCAACCTGGAATGTCCAAGGCCTCACTAAAGAAGAAGAAAACAAGTTCAGAAGTTACTTTACAAATGATTCAATACCAACTTCGCAGATTTTGTTCTTAAAGACAATAAAGGAAGAAGAATTTGCTAGAGCAGATTTGGTTCTTAAAAACAACAAAGGAAGAAGAACTTGCTAAAGGCTGAAGAATGGTTAATCTACACGAATCAGCTTATGTTGATAAAACAAATTATTGGGAATAAGCCTAATTAACGTGTCTGATAGAGCAAAATAATTAGAGGATTAAATCCTTATGATAACAAATGGTAAAAGTCTATTTGTTACCCTATTATCAATCTACTACACGCCAATTACAAATGAGTCAAAAAAAAAAAAAAAAAAAACTAAAGATTTGCTTGAAGAAATGGCTACAAGAAAAAATCTTGACATGTCATATGAGTTATCTTTACTGGCAAACGACATTATAGTACCACATCAAATTAATGATAACGAGAGTCTTGTTTCATTGTTATCATAAGATAAAGAAGAATATTTATAACCTTATCAACTAGATTGAGGGATAAAATAAGCATGTGAAAAATATCATGAACCTTTGCAAACAATAAAAAGACAACCATGTATTTATAATTTTATATAACTATTTGCCCATGTCAATTAATGTACAAACTTTTATTTTATTTTGTCATGAAAGCTAGACACATATAGTCTTGATTCTTTCTAAACTTGTAACTATTAGTTTAAGACACCTAATGTACTACATGAGTACTTAGTTTTTGTAGTCTTGCATCTCACTTCTCTATATAAAGAGATGTCTTTCTTTGTAAAGGAGCAACGAATAAAAAATATTACTTTCTTAATTTTTCTATAACTTTTCTTTTAAATTTCTTACTTTTCTAAATAATATAAATCTGTTAAACATCAAGCACCGCCTCTCTCTCTCTCTCTCTCTCTAGAAATCTCTAAACAGCACTTTGCAAAGCCATAATTTGACTATTATTCTAGAAGTTGATTTGGACAAGAAATAAATAAGCTAGAGCCTAGAAGATTGTAGAACTGAAACTACAAAGACAAATGGTGTATTTAGATATCGCTTATTTGCCGTGGGACCCAAAAATGCATTGGTATTCGCATTTTTGTGTTTTTAGCTGGGTTGTGAACAGTGCCGTGGGACCCAACCTAAAACGTAAACACTGGATTGGATGCTAGAAACGTGCAATCCAAATGCACACAAAAAGAAGAATACTCTAGAAGATGTCATGGGTTAGAAATTAAAAAATAGGCAAATGTTAACAAGCACCACATAGGTGCTTGTTAAGGTTTTACTAAAGTGGGTCATATTTAATAAAATAAATAAATAAATGACATAAAACTAGTCCTTTTGGTTATTTTAATATTTTTTTCTCTCTACAAAATTGGCTCCACACTGAAAAAAAAAATGACATAAAACTACAGGAAAAGACACAAAACTATACTAAAAAAAAAGTCAAAAGTTGCTGTTAACAGTCACCTTAACACAACCCTAAAAAATAATAAGTTGTTGCCTAGAAATTACTAGAACTCTATTGAAGCTAGAAGCTTCAATGTTGATTACTTAACCGACCTCCAGGCTGTATAAATAGGAACCTTTGGTTCCCACTTGTGTGAAGTGTGCGAGGTGATGTGAAGCGAGGGTAAAAGTAAGGTGAAGTGTGTGTCATAGGTAGAAAGTGTTTAGACTTTAGAGTGAGTATAGTGAAATAAAGTCAAGAGCGTAGGTGTTTAGAAGTGAGGTCTGTGCAAGTGTATTTGGTGAGTAAGTGCCATGTGTGCAATGCACTAGTGTTTGTGTACGTGACTACGTGAGTCAAGCAGTAGTACTTGTAAAATGTTGTAATTCAGAGAGTCAAGCTTTAAATAAAGGCTCTTTATTCAATGAATTGTTCAACAAAATCTACAACTGTTGAGTGTTTTGTAAATGGGCATGAAGCAACCTCTCTCTCTCTCTCTCTCACTCAGGGAGAGAGAGAGAGAGAGAGAGAGAGAGAGAGAGAGAGAGAGAGAGAGAGAGAGAGAGAGAGAGAGGGGTAAGTTTGTATCACGTGCTTCGCGTATGCGATTAGACTTTTATTTATTTATTTTAAGTGCCATAAATTTTCATTTATTCCAATTTAAGGTTTACATGTTTTCTTAAGCATTTAGAATTTATAAGTGGATAAAGCAATTTGAAAATCAATAGGAGAGTGACTCTATTTTTTAGACAATGTTTTAGTGGGAATTAGAGTTTTATTTTTACCAGATTGTCTTTTAGTTTTGTCTCTACTTAAACATAGGGGTGTAGGGACATTTTTGAATTAAAGAACTTTCATTCTTAGTCATGGGAGATTGTGCATTGTGACCTCCCGCCGGGGGGGGGGGGGGGGGGGGGGGGGGGGATGGTGGTGTTGGTTTGTGTGTGTGCGTGTGTGTGGCATCAAGCAGGCCAAGTCAAATTAAACAATCTTGCATCTATATCCCACATCTAATGTGGCAATTAATGTCATAAAATGACTCGTTATGGACAAACTTTTTTTTTTTTAATGGATAAAATTGTTAAAACTTGGTTATTTTCCACATTGCTCTTTTTTTTTTTTTTTTTTTTTTCCCACATCTCCCTCGCATATATGGTCAGCCATTTGAAAAGGCCGGAAATTAAGGTGTGCGCATTTGGATTTTGGACCCAAAAGGTATGGTTACATGGTTACACAGTTTTGGAGAGCATGCCAAATGGTGCTGCCATAGCAACACTTTACTTCATCAGTTCATCAGTAGTCACTGCCCTACACAATCTAAAGTGGCAATTAATTTTTAATCTCTGGCTCACCCGAAACACACTCATTTTCAGGCAGGAACTGATTCACTGATAATCAAACAAATCCTCACCTTGCCATAGAATAGTTCTTTACTTGAATATCCTAACAATTCACATAGACCCAAAAAGGATATGCAGATTTACAAGATGTAAGATTTGGATTACATATGACTTGAGAAATGTGATTTCAAAATGTCACTTCCGAATTTAACTCAATATTTGTTATTGACATTCTTACTTCTAACCGAACCATCGCTCCTTGGTTGTTCTCTCTTATATGTTGGATTGCATGGCACTGGTGAATAGGTAATGGCAGGTGATACCTCAACATTGTACCATGGAGCAAACCAGTGTGCAGATCTTTTGGCAAATGAAAAAACTAAAGTACAATACCTTAGGTTTCCTACTTAAAATTTTGACATTTGTCCAATTTAATAACCCAAACAAACGGCATTAAAACTATTCCCCCCCCCCCCCCCCCAAACACCTTCTTCCTTCTTTTTCCTGTTCTACAACTGCAAGAGAACCCACTGGTTTAAAATCCCCAGGAAAAGAAGAAAGAATCATAGATCAGAAAAGAAGAAAGGAAACAGATATACATACACACACACCGAGAGAGAGAGAGAGAAAGAATCATAGATCAGAAACAATAAAAGACTCATAGATCAGAAAAGAAGAAGGAAACAGATACACATACATACACACACACTGAGAGAGAGAGAGAGAGAGAGAGAGAGAATCATAGATCAGAAAAGAAGAAAGGAAACAGATACGCACTAAGAGAGAGATATGAGATATTCTTTTCTTTTCTTTTTTTTATTCATCTTCTCTTTTCTTTTTTAACGCCATTTGCTTGAGGTGTTAAATTGGACAGATGTCAAAATTTTAAGTAAGGAAACTAAGATACTGTACCTAAGTTTTGCCCTTTGGCAAAATGAGGAAGTAATAAACAGTATAACAGCTTTATGTATATGACCCCTGCCCACCTTTTCACATTATCTTTTGATGTACTCTTAATGCCACTTGAGCTGTTGTTAACCTTTATTTAATTAAATGAATTCCCTTTTCCTTTTATTAAAAAAAAG
This sequence comes from Quercus variabilis, assembly GCA_030445155.1. Lineage (NCBI taxonomy): Eukaryota > Viridiplantae > Streptophyta > Magnoliopsida > Fagales > Fagaceae > Quercus > Quercus variabilis. Next base: position 30,346,328 of record CP129455.1, on the reverse strand, counting down.
GGTATAACCACAAAATACAAGTTATCTAAATGGGGGGAGAAGAGAGAAGAGTGAAGGTCTCCCTCCATCCCTACATAGGGTATGGGACTTTGAAACATTGCAGCAACCTTCCCCCTCCTCTTCTCACCTCTTGCCCTATCTCCCTCCATCCAAACATTGGGTTAGGAACATAGGGCAGTTGACCATTAGTTCCACAAATGCTTCTTCATGTTTGTTATTTTACATAGAAAGGAGTGAAAGTTATAATTCAGAGATTGCATTGACACAACAGAGCTTGAAGTCCAACTGTGTTCAATCTATTTTTTTTTCCTTAAATTTATATTATTGTAAAAATCTATTGTGAAAAATCAACTTTGTACAAATAGGGATTTCCATTCAAATTGACATACACTAACTTGTGACCTTTATGGGAGAACACAGCACAATATAAAATAGCCTTACTTGTGACGCTTATTTCTTTTCTCCTTCCTCTTCTTTTTCTTATCTTTTGACTTATCTTTGGATCTGTGCTTCTTCGAGTGCTGCCTGTCAGAGCTCCCTGAGTGAACCTTCTTTGCCTTCTTTTGCTTTTGCTCATGAAGCTCCTCTTCAGAAGAATCGTATGACTTTAATGAAGAGGGCTTTTCAGGACCATAGACGACACGGGTTTTCCCTACACCAGGGCTTCTTGAAAGCTCCTCTTCCCTATAGTCTGGATGATGTGGAAGGTAAGGACCTGTTTCATCCATTCTTGGCCCAACACCACCTCTGCCACGTTTTACCCTGCCACTTAAAAAATATTATGTCAAACTAATGAAATTTTTTCCCACATATAAGAATTTGTTCTGATGACGATAATTTAAAACTAGGTGAGTCAAGTGCAAGCATATGCACACGCACACAGACCTTGAGTGTAGAAACTTCTCAAGCTCTTCATCTTCCTTTGAATAGCCATTCTCATACCCTCTTTCATTTGATGATCCTGAAGCACTGGCAGTATTAACACTTTTGGGAGGCCTCTTATTTGTGCTTGTGAAGTTATTATCCCTAAGACTGCTGTCACTGCTGCTCCCATCTCTCAATCTGCCTTTGATCCTTTCATCCAGCTCTATTTCTTTCTGCCGGACTCGCCACATCTCATTCACTTCCACTGCTCGATTTGCTGGATAAAAGAGGAAGGGAAAAAATAAATCTGAAGCTGACCCACACACGCATAAAAGCCACAATGGAAAAACTAAGGCACAAAGCTTCATATGACAGTAATCCTCACCAACTAATTAAGTTTTTCTGATTTAATGGATCCAAATCAAACTAATTGTAAATTGAAATCCTCAGGTTCTGCCAACCACATATGATAACCAACACTAAAGTGATTGAACCATGCCCATCATTGCAATGCTTTCCTCAACTCCTTGCTAACAACATTTCTTAATCCTTTTTTCATATTGGTCATGCTGCCATGCCCATGTTCAATATATAAACTAAATGAAAAACCTATTAGTGAAAGTCAAGAAGGCAAAACTTATAAAGAACCTAGTACTATAATGTGCCTTGACATTTATGAAGGCAGGCAAGGGCTTTCCTATTCATTTCTCCAACACCTTGATCTGACAGCTAGATCACAAAGCAGCAAGCATATCAAATGCTCAGCTTTCTACATGAAATATTCAAACTCATACAAATATATATATTTTTTTTTTACAAAACATTGAAACACCAACTCATTAAAAAAGTAACGTGGCAACTCTAGAACTAACCTTGTTGCACGCCAAGAACAGTAGCAGTTAGAAACCGTGAATTAGGCCGAAACCTTTCTTTACGTTCTCGAAGATAGACGTGCACACCTTCCCTCTCTGCTTGTCGCCGCAATTCTGCTGCTTCTTTCATAAGCATAGCAGCTATTCTGTTTTCCGTCTCAAGATCCATCTTCCCTATTAAGCAAGTTCCATAACACATAGGAGTGAGCAATTTATTGATCCACAGAAACTCCCTCAAATAAACATGAAGCAGTAGCACTAAACTGAAAAGGTTGGGAGAGATCAAGTAAGAAAGAAACTTCTTATCAGTTTTCCAAGAACCTTACCACATACAAATTTCAACAACAACAAATGAATTCACAGAGAGTGCAAGTCACAAGAACAATAGGCAGCGTTGCCATCCCTAGAAGAAGCAAAAGAAATGCAAAAACAAAAACCGATGAAACAAGACAACACTGCAAAGCAAACTATATCCAACCAAGACTCCAAGATATTAGCACCCTTTGGGCTGCAGAGTCTACCATGTGAACTAGCACCATATCTTGAGAAAAGTGTAGAATCTAAAACCCATACATCCTACTCTGTCAACTCCAAAACCAACCAGAGGAAATCACAGAATTCGATGGTAACATATACCTATTAGGCCATTGGTTCATCAAAACTGCTACTATTTAGAACAGGCATTTCCAAACTAATGGGCCCAAATGGGTGGGCAAACGTGCAATGAACAATGATTTAATCAATTTTTCCAAAACCCATTTCAAAAATCATCCACTAGTTCAAGAAAAAAACAAAATATTTTCAGATTCTAAAGGCATCCCAAACTAATGGATCCAATGAGTAGGCAAAAATTGAACAAACAAAAATTAAAGTAATTCTTGTGAAACCCATTTCAAAGATCATCAACTAGTTCAAAAGAAACAATTTTTATTATTATATTCAACTCTCCATCCAAATTTTTGCAGCTACCAAACTGAACAATAGGATCCCCATCCAAAAAAAAAATTCAAAATTATTCACCACAATTTATTTTTGAGGGGAAAAAATGCTTTCCATAATCTTTCAAAAAAAAAAAATAATAATAAAAACCAAAGTTTTTTTTATGTGTCCTAAATTCAACCAAATGAAACATATGCTCTTCTAAAAAAAAAAAAAAAAAGGAACTCACCAAATTGATCAAATGAAACAGAAAAATTTGTGAAAGCAAAGGTAGAGATAAGTGGTGATTTGAGCAAAGACGTCTGAACCCCTCTTTCTTATGCCAATGGATTGGGAAATTGCTACATGGAAAACCCTAACTTTAGTTCACAAAGGATATGGTCCCGTGGATTGGATCGTAAGCCTATCCTTAATAAACTTGTCAACAAAATTTTAAGTCTTTTTTTAATATATATATATATATATATATATATATATATATATAATTTAATAGTTGGGGATGGGGACTTCAGGGCAAGGAATTTGAACTTTAGACGTGTCTGATGGAAAGACGGGAGTGTCAGTTAAGCTACAGAGCTCTTAGCAGTCTAAGCCTATTAGTCATGAATAAATCAAAGAATTGATTTTTGGGCAAAAGTTAAATTTGCAAATTTAGCCTAATAAGTATAATGCATTAGAATTCAAAGGTATGGACATTGAACACAGTAAAGTTCTAATTTTTCTGTATGAAATTTCTAATTATATAATATTTTTATATGAGTCCCAAGTTTTGGATTCCAAAAGAGTTGAACACGATTTCTAATGTTGTAATTTTCAGTTTTTCTACATGAAGCAAAAGAACAATAATAGAAACCAAACATAAAACAACCAGATTGAAAGAACAGTAGTAGTTACTTACCCAAAACAATATTATTGCCTGCGTACGGTACCCAAAGAACAGCAATCGTGTGTTTCGACTTTCGATTGTTGTTGTCGTAGACGACCGACACAGCAAGTCTCTACAATCTTTGATTGGGCTTAGTTAGGGCACCGATCGAATTGGGAACAAAATTGAAATCTCTCTTTTTCTCTTTTCTCTTTTCTTTTTCTTTTTCTTTTCATAGGTTTCAGCTGACTACATAAGCAAGGGCTTAGAGTTGAAGGCCCAATAGCATGAAATAGCCCATTTATGCAGATCCAATAGAGCAGTCTGTTTTTAAAAAAATACAAAAAAATTAAACAAAAAATCATAATACACGCTTCTTTTTCTTTCTTTCTTTACTTTTTGAGAAGCTAAAATGGGAGTATTTATGGTCATATTACACCTCCGGGTAGGGAGCCAGTGGCCTCGATTAGGGAGTCCGTAGTCGGTACCCGTTCTGTACCCTCTGTGTGGGAGTCACCTCACATTTTGTGAGTACACCTCACCACTAAGTTTACCCACAAACGAAAGCCTGTTGGCAGTGGGACTCGAATCTAGGTGTGTTGCACGAAGCGTCCGAGCCTTACCCACTCAGCCAAGCTCTCGTTGGCTTTTAAAATATATTTTAGTATAAATTAAAAAGTATACTCTTGAAGTGTGGAGTTATTTGGATTTTTTACCATAAAGTTTGAGAAGTTAAATTTTACACCTTAAAGTTTGATTTCATTAATTTGTTAGTTTAAACTGTTAAGTAACACATTGGTGTATTGATGTAATTATTTTTTGTCAAACAATCCTAAACCGACGCTATTTCACTTAAAAAAAAAAATAAAAAATTTGGTGCTATTACAACACTATTTCAGCAACTTAACCTAATTCCCAAATCAAAACCCCACGCACCCCATGAACCTGATAGCAGAACAGACCCACGAAGCCAAATTAAAACCCATCTAGTGTTGTCATAAAGCTCAAAGAAATTTGCAAAAGAAGATAGTTAGGTGAAAATTTTCCTCCATTATTTATTTTCCTTTTAACTCGAAGAATGAAAAAAGACCCAAACCAAAAGAAAGAAAAGAGACAAAGAAGAGAATTGAAACAAATTGCAATTGACAAAGCTCTGCCTAACTTAACATAAGCATAAGCATAGCTATGTTGACGTTACCTCCAATTCAACCATTCTTAAAGTAATGTGTTTGGTTGGGTGGGGAGGAAGAAAAATAAATAGTAGGGTTCACTTGTTTTCTTTTTGGGTCCACCAAAAAGTTTTCTCTCCAAAATAGAGAAAAAATTGAAGAGAGAAATTGAGCATCATTTTTGGATGAAAATGCTCATGTGCAACTGCACATGGGCTTCACCCACGTTGCTTTTCTTTACATTTTTTTTTTCTTTTTCTTTTTCTTTTTTTCTCCTGGACATGGGCTGCCTCCTCTTCTTCCCTTTTTTTTTTTTTTTTTTTTTTTCTTTTTCCTCCTAAATATTGCCTACCTCTTCTTCTTCTTCTTCATTATTTATTTATTTATTTATTGTTTAGATGTGATTCTTTTTATGGACATGATTTTTATTTTTTAATAAATTTAGGTGATTGATTTTTTTATTTTTTATTTTTTATGTGTGGTTATTTTTCACTTTTTTTTTTTTTTGGTTTTAATTGTGCATTATTTTTTAACAAGAGTTTATGCATAAATTTATACAAACTCACTTTTTACATTCCTCAATTTTTCCACTCTCAACCATACAAAAATGAGGGATATTAAAATTTTTTTCTATCCTCCCACCTTTCCATCATCTCACAATTTTCTATCCTCTCACTTTTTCACCATTCCAACCAAACGAACCCTAAGTGAAACAGTGTCGTTTTAGGGCTGATTTGGTAAAAAATAAACACACTAGCACACCGACATGTCAATTAACAGTCTAAACTAACAGATGGTAGAGTTTTGCTAACAATACCAAACTTCAGGGTGTAAAATTCAACTTCTCAAACTTCTTAATGTAAAATTCAAGCAACCCCAAACTTCAGGGGTATACTTTGCAATTTACCCTAAATTTTAAGTTGAAGTAACAAGTTTTTATTTTATTTATTTTTATAGAAATGCTACCTTTATTCTTCTTATCAATTTTTTCACTCCATTATTGTTATCAATAATTCTCACTGACTAGAAATCTAACTTCATATAATTTGAAATTCTATATTTAATAAAACTTTTCAAAATTTATATATTCTATATTTCACTTTGTGAGGGTCCTTTCTTGGACAGTGTCCAGGCCCAAGTTGAAGCAAGGACCCTAGGCCTGTTAGTTGTTGTTTAAAAGGACTGGTCTTGGTTCACCTCAGCTAATTGGGCTGTTTACAAATCAAGTGGTACATAGAGCAAGAATCCTACAATACGTATATACTAGCAAGCAAGAATATATATGTATTCAACAGCAAGAAACAATAAAGAAACAATGTAATAAAGAGAGAGACAAAATAATTGTTAAGGATCCTTATAACATTGTGAAACATTTCGTTACTTTTCTTAGTTGTAAATTACAATGTGCTCACTAAGACGCGACACAATGTCCAAATAAGCTCAAAATTATAGACTTAGATGGCTATTTAAGCCTCTAAGACTTGCAAAATTTGAATTCCTTTGAATTTAAGTATGTTCTATAGTGGCTATTTTGGGATACCGGGCGATATTTCTCATTTTGTTACTACTTTCTTTGAGTTTTTTAGAGTTTTCTCAATGATATCGTTGTGATTCACTATTGCTCAATTCCCCTTCAATGTTGGCTGCTTCCCCCTTTAATAGTGTCATTCTAGGGTTCCGGGGTACCACTGATTCCCCTCCTTTACTCCCCTGGGTAGGTAACGAACATCGGCCTTATGTACTGACTTGCTCATATAATAAACTGGCCTTTGTATACTACTATCAACCTATATCAGTACCAAGTTCACCGCATGGGAGGCCACTACAATGTAGTAAACAAAATCTCATCCACCTCGGGTCTGAACATAATCGGTGGTCGAGAAAGGTACACTTTCAACTGCTAGGAAGCCAGGATACACTCCTTGGTCCATTTAAATCCCTTCCACCTGTTCAACAACTGAAATAAGGGCCTACACTTGTCTGCTGTCTGAGAGATGAATCGGTTTAGAGCAGCAGTCATCCCTATTAACTTCTGGACCTCTTTGGGATTCCGAGGTGGTTGTAGATTGTTAATTGCCCTAATCTGATCAAGGTTAACCTCAATTTCGTGGTGTGTGATCATGTACCCCCAAGAACTTCCTTGATCCGACCTCAAAAAAACACTTAGAAGTATTAAGTCGCAGCTTATGCCTCCTTAAGATTTTAAAGATATTCTCGTAGTCGTTAACGTGCTCAGATTCCAACTTACTCTTGACCACCATTTCATCTATATAAATCTCAATGTTTTCCCTAGTTGTTACTCAAACATCCTGGTCATCATCCTTTGATAGGTAGATCCTGCATTCTTCAGACTAAAAGGCATCACCTTGTAGTAGTAATTCCCAGTAGGGATGACAAAAACTGTTTTCTTTTGATTGTCTAAAACCAAAGGTATCTGGTGGTAGCCTTGAAAAGCGTCCAAAAAGCTCATCCGAAGATGACTTACAGTGGCATCCACTAGTTAGTCTATTCGAGGCATAGGAAAATGGTCTTTTTGGGCAAGCCTTGTTCAAATCTGTGAAGTCCACACATACCCGTCACTTTCCATTTTTCTTCTTTACAACCACAGTATTGGCCAACCATTCATGATAGAATACTTCCTTAATAGCCCTAGCCTACTTAAACTTCATCACCTCGTGTTTGACAGCGTTTAAATGATCCTTAGATGAGTGCCGAGGTGGTTACTTCCTAGGGGTAACAAATGGATTGACGTTCAAATGATGGCAGATGAAGCTCAGATCCACTCCCGGAGCTTTGTAAGCATTCCAAGCGAATACATCAACGTTTCTCTTGAGAAACTCTACCAGATCTTCCTTTCCCTAAGGCGGTAGTTGAGTCCTAACTTGAAAAAACCTCTCCGGGACATCACTTACGACAAATTTCTCTAAATCCTTACATTTTGCCTCCTTGGCTGGCCCATTGACAGGTAACGTCGGAGACTTTGACTACTATAAACCTCCCTCAACAGAGGCCGAGGACTCGACGGTAGGCTGATGCATAATTACAGTCACGAGGCACTGCCTAGCCATGGACTGACTCCCTATAAGCTCCTCAATTCGGTCCCCTGATGGATATTTCATTTTCAAATGCAAAGTTGAAGAAACGGTCCCTAAGGTATAAAGCTAAGGTCTGGCCACAATCGCTGTATAGGGAGAGTATGCATCCACCACAATGAAGTCCACTTCGACCAACTCTGAACTTGCCTGCACAGGCAACCTAATCTGACCCTTTAAGATGACAACCTTCCCATCAAAACTCACCAAAGGTGAATCATATGTTGTTAGATCCTTAGGCTTTAAGTTCAACCCTCTATACAAGTCTTTGTACATAATCTTTGCCCCACTACCTCGGTTCACCATCACCCTCTTTATATCATACCCTCATATTCTAAGGGTGACCACCAAAACATCATCGTGTGGTTGGATGGTTCTTATCTTGTTCTCATTCAAAAAACTTAGTGTCGGTCGGATCTCCACTCTAGCCCTCTTCGATTTAGAATTAGAGTCCTCGGCTGGTAGTCGAGCTACAGACATCACCCTAGAGGAATGAGAACCAGTCCTCCCAAGTGCAGAAAAAATGACATTAATTGTGCCTAACGGGGGCTTTGAAGAAGCGTTCCCCTAAGCTCCTGACCTTGATTAGTCTCCTTGTTTGCTGGACCGATACAAAAATTGTTGTAACCTTCCTTCTCTGACCAGTTGCTCCAGATGGTTCCATAGAGTTCTGCAGTCCTCAGTGGTATGCTTCCGCTCCTGATGATATTGGCAATGAAGGCTTTGATTGCGCCTCAAAGGGTCTCCACTCATCTTGTTCGGTCATTTGAAGTATGACACGTTCTTGATCTTCTCTAAAACTTGATGCACTGGTTCTCAGAACACGGTATTAACCACTTGAGGAGTTGTAGACCTAAACTGCCCAGCAAAATCCCTTCGAGGTCTGTTATTATTGTAGCGGTCTGACCTGAAATCCCTCGTCTCCTGAGGGATAACCTTACCATTTCCCTTGCCTTACTATTAGTCCTCCTCAACCCTTTTATACTTATCAATCCGATCTATGAGCTAGCATACACTGGTAATAGGCTTCCCAGTCAAAGGCTTTCTCAAGCCATGCTCAGTAGATAGGCCGACCTTGAAAGTCCTGATGGCTACATCATTAAAGTCACCATCTATCTCATTGAACATCTTCCAATATCTGTCCAAATATATTTTGAGGATCTCTCATTCTCTCATGGATAAGAACAACAAGGAATCTAACGGTCGAGGAACCCTGTTGCATGTAATAAAGTGGGATCCAAACGCCTGAATGAGTTCCTTAAAGGAATTAATGGACCTTACACCTAGACCATCAAACCACCTCATCGCCACAAGTCTTAAGCTAGATGGGAATACCTTGCACATCAAGGCCTCGTTCTTAGAGTGCACAACCATTCTTTGATTGAAGTGGCTAACATGCTCCACAGGGTCTGTTTGACCATTATACATGGTGAACGTGGGCTGAGTGAATCGCAGAGGAAGTCTTCCTCCCTCAATTCTGTGGTTGAAAGGCGATCTAAAAATTTGGTTGAATGCTCTACTTATAGCATCATTCCCCAGGAATCTCAAAGATGAATTCTTGTTTCTGCGCTCATGATGGTAGTCCTCATCATACGAGAAAGACTCACTAGGAGGAGTCCTTGATCTGCACCTATAGCTACCATCCTTTTCACCATCAGAAGAGAAGTCAGAATTAGAAGGAGCCCGCTTTTGCCGCTCATGGCGTAAACTTCTCTTCAAGTGATTAATCTCCAGCTGCATGACTTTGGTATTTTTCTCATGAGAGAGGTGACTACCACCCCAAGAGTGATTCCTAATAGTATGGGTAGTATGCACACTCCCCTCCCGGTCCCTTCTTCGTTTAAGATCACAGAAGTGATCCTGACGCTGAGACTCTATAAATTTTGTCTGGTTTGGACCCGAACCTACCATCGTTGAACGTTAAACTTACTATAACACCAGTAATTTCCACAGATGGTGCCAATTGTAAGGACCTGATTTGAGTCTCTAGTCCAAAAGGTAGATGAACTTAGGCAAAAAAAGTCCAAAACAATGAATTTGCAGATAGTGGGTTGGAAAACTAGGCCTTAATGAATCAAACAACCACTAAAGTGGATTCAGATGATAAGAGAATGAAGATAGATAAGTTTATATTAAAGAAAATCGTCATCGGCACAGTCCAAAGAGATTAGTTTTTATATATTTATCTTAAGTTTGGTTACAAATGTAATTCTTGATTGTTACAATCTTTCTCTCTTATTTTCTTGATCTCATTTTCTCATTGCTTTCTCTCTCTCTTATACTCTCTTCCCCCCTTTCCTCTTTATCCTCCACGTACAGGCCAAATGGTTGGTGTCGATATTTGTCCCATCAGCACCTTCCTAAAGTTTCTATGTAGTAGCTGTAAGGTTGAAAACTACTATTCAGGTATCACCTCCACATTAATGCGGTCAGAGAGTTAGCTGTAGAGTATTTAATGCGGTGGTGGCAGCTTTCTCCTTAGATATTTTAGGACTTCCTCCTGTCATATATCTGTATAATGCTTATCCGTACTAACAGAACTTCTTGGAACGTTCCCTTGGACGTCAAACTACCTATTCGGACCTCGGCTTTGATTAGTTGAAGAGGCATTCATCCTCGGACCACCTTCTTGGGCCATTATGACCAAAACTAACTTCTTCATCTACTAACACGGACTCCCTTGACAAAGTTTACTCATTCTCGGACGACCTTTAGTCCTCGGCTTGGGCCTTAGGCCCAATATACACATAGATAATGAGCTCTTAGGCCCAATGCTCCTACAATTAAAAATTAAGTAAGTTAAACATTGTAGTTAGACTCATAAAATGAAATAATAAAGAAGGAAGTATGAATAACAAAATATTCATTGTAAATGGTTGTAGGTATTTAATTTGATGAAGAGTTTCAATTGTAATATATGTCATCATTTATTGCAAAAATTTAAATATTATGACAATGTTTTATCAAAACTTAATTGTTTATTGTTGGAAGATGATGACATTTGTTATCATTCTTAGTAGATATATATATATATATATTTTTTTTTTGTGAGTAGATATTGTCTTTAGAAAATATGTCTAAAAAATGAAAAAAATATTTTGTATCAAATAATACACGTTATCTGTATGAAAATATAATAAATAAGAAACATGTGTACAAAAATAACTAGTCACTAATACATTTCTTTCAATTGTTAGTGGGTTAGTTATTTTTTACTGACATGTCTCACATTTATTGAATTTTGATATCGCTAACATGGTATCATTTGATATCAATTACCTTCTCCTAAGAAATTATCATACTAAATAGATAGCCATATATTAAATAACTATGTTAAATTTAAATACATGATTTAATATTATTTCAAAAAAAAAATATACTTTAAATTTTCTCACTCAAGAGCAACACGTGCTTCGTGCAGCCCTTACTAGAATAATATACCCTTGTTTTTATTTATTTTTTGCTAATATAGTTTTTGTGCTCATTAATGGTATGTTTAGATACAATTTATTTTGTTGAAATTGAAAACTTATTATTGAAAGTACTATAGATAAAGGTAAAATTTAGCTGAAATAGTATAGTGGGGTTCATACATATTATCAAAAAGTGTAATGAAGTTCATAAATAATAGAAAAAATAAACTGAATAGTAAAATAATTTTTATTTTTTATTGAAATCTAAACGGAGGCTAAATCTATACCAACTAGCTAGAGTAACGAACGTTTTAAGCTAACCAATAGAATAATCAACGTACAAATAAAATTATCAAATGGTTACATCATCTCAGCATTATCATATCATATCATTATTATTATTATTATTATTATTGATGTGACGGCTTGAAATAAAGATAAGTCCAAACACCAAATCCAACCCAAAAAAAAAAAAAAAAAAACCCATTATCACGTTCATCAAACCAAACCATAGTGATTAGTGACTTGGATTCTTACTAGTTGCATATTATTAAAAATGTTTTAGTAGCGTATACCCTTAAAACATATGATAATAAACCATTTTTAGGAAAAACTTTGACCTAAATTCCTTGTCAAAAAAACAGAGCGGTAGGTAGGGCTTCAGCAAAATAGTATTTGATAAACAGCAACATTGTTACCGTAGGGCTTCAGCTGGCGGCGGCTTTAACCTGAGACTTCTCTACTGCTTTACTGCTTTATTAACATTTGTTTGTGATTTCTTCATTTGACTTGTGTTTGTGTTGTACACTGTACTGACTGTGATACACTCTATTCGGACTTTCCTACTGTCCAATTTTGTCTCAAAAAAAAAAAAGAAAAAAGAAAAAGGAAAAAAATTTCTTCATCTCAAAAAAGAAAAACCATAATCCCATATCTCTCTAACCTGAAATTATGTCTGTAATGCAACAACTCTCATCTCCAATCTCTTCATCTTCCTCAGCTTTCCTTTCCCATTCCAGCTTTAATTCGAGGTACCCATTTCTCCGTTCTTCTCCCTCTCTCTCTTTTTTCGCTGTTTGGTTCTCTAGAAAATGAAAGATCTAATCTTTTTATATTTATAATACACTGATTTTTAAATAATGACTATTAGGGTGTAGAAGATTAGATTTTTTTTTTTCTTTTAAATTGAATATTCGTGGGTTTTTGATGCTGTGCAGAAGTAAAAATGTTTCGGTTCCGGCAAAAAGAATCGGTATTTGTAAATGTGTTGCAGTGCCTCAGGAGGCTCAGACTGGTACCATTTTCATTGCCTTCATGTCAAATCTTAATGTTGAATTAGTTTTTGTTGTGTTGTGTTGTGTTGTGTTGTGTTCTTCAAAATGTTAGGCTTTTAAAATGTTAATTTGTTCTGGCACCGATGTTGTTATTGTTGCTGGAATGTGAATGGTGGTGGGTCATGAAACATGGAAAATGCTAAACGGAGTACAAGTTTTACTACTACTACATAATAAATTCCTTGACAAACTGACTTGGCAACTTATAGTTATAGGAATGGTGCCTCTTCAGGAACTTAGTAGTAAATAAATTTCATAATTATTTTGGAAAATATTAAATCTATTTGAAAAAGCCTACGATGATGCGGGAGTAAATGTGATTTGTGCCACCTCAACACATGAGAAATGTCTGTTTAAATTAATTTTTTGTGATTGGTGATACGTCAGTTTGTGAAACTTATGTTGTAAATTTTGTAGTATTCCTAGCATTAATCAGTTATTTTTTGTTTTATTTTGTGTATAAAAGTTGATACATCAGGTTGTAAGCTTGTAGTAAGATTTGGTAGTAGCCCTGGTATCACATGTTTAGTCTGGCAGTGCCTATATGTACATTATGTGCGTAAGGTTTATATTGTTAATAGTTAGTGGTTGGTGCATTACAGAGTATAGGCAGTGGTCTTGTGGTGGTTTTGAGAACAGGCGTTTAATGATTTGTTTTTTCTCCTTCTGGCAAGTTGCCGGGGGGGGGGGGGTGGGGGGAGGGGTATTCGAGCCAAAGTTCTGTACTTGGGAGAGAATCAGGCAATGCCATTGAGCCTCTAGGCTCTTGGCCATGTGTATAATGAAAATTACTCCCTGCAATTTTAAATTAAAAAAAAAAAAAAACTGAATATTTGCATCATTGACATTAATTTGACGGTGTTAAAACTTCATGGTTTGGAAACAAGTTAAACCTTTGCTGTTTTTGTGAAGCTTACACGACAAAGGTCTCTCGCAATGCAAACATGGCCAAACTTCAAGCGGGTTACCTTTTTCCAGAGGTTTGTGATGGCATGTGCTCTTACTTGTTATGTTGTTATGCTATTGTTGTTGATCTGTAAACTTCATTTATTTGACCTGTGATTGATATTATGGTAAATCATTTGTTTCTTAGGACCATAGATTATGATTTCCAGTATCCAAGATTTTTCTCCTCTGTGTTCATTTAGGAGTTTTCAGATTTTTCTAGTTTATGTTGATCTTTTATTTTTGCATGGTTGACACATTTTGAGTATACCTTCTGTGTACCGAGCCTCTTTTTTATTTATTTATTTATTTTTTTCATTTTTTTAGGAAACTTGTTGCTTATTAATAAAAATAATAATAATAATAATAATTGAGGAATAAAGCTTGGATGTCGGAGTATAGTTTCCTCTCTATATATTTATGTCTCTTCCCTGACGTCTTCTATTGTTTACCAAAAATATAAACCAGTCTCAACTCCTGTATCTTCCTCTGTTCAAGATCTCCATCTAATAATGCATTTGTTTAAGTGAAACTTTGAAAAATTCTTTTTCACCATCTCTTTCTGTTAGATATATTTTCATGGAAATTTAATATAATGGTCTGTTGCATCAGAGTTCCTATGAAATTGAAGCAGAATGGTGCTTTGGATGTCTCTATCACCCTGAATTGGAATTTCATTTTACATTTTATTGATATAAAAAATGACCAAGAAAGGCAAGGAAATAGAGAAAATAATATTGCTTAGTTATATTGTTTTGTCAGTTCCTTGTATGTATATACTTGGCCTCCCAACCTTACCCAACCCACAAATCTTTTTCATTATCTTTATTTTAAATAAACTTATAAGTAATCCTATATTGTGCTTATAATTCTTGCAAATAGATTGCTAGGAGGAGGGCTGCACACTTGCTGAAGTACCCAGATGCACAGGTGATAAGCCTTGGAATTGGTGACACTACTGAGCCTATTCCGGAAGTTATTACTTCTGCAATGGCAAAGGTATGTTTGAATTTTTTTTTTTTTTTTTTTTTAATTTTAATTTCTTGATGTTTCTGCAGTTCTTCATTGCTCAGAATATGTACAGAGAAAAATGCTGAAATTTCTGAATTAAAATGTATGGACATTTTGAATAATTTAATTTATATTTGTTCTAGGTTTTGAAAAAAGTGATGCCAATTCCAATTTGGCCATATAGCTTTGTTATGCAAAATCAAAGTGCAGTTTCTGGCTTCTGGGACAAATAAAAATTAGACATGTTTCACTTCCTTTTCCTGCAACCATATGGTTGTTGTTGCATTTGCCATGTCTCACGTTACAAAAAGGAGAGCATCTTACGTTCATTCTGGTGAAAATTTTTATGAACATTGTACTCATATTAAAAAAAAAAAAAAAAAGGAAATTTTTAGGAACATTATTTTTTCAATTTCAAACAGTGCTTTTATTTGTAAAAAGTAGAAGAGTGATTTAAGTGGCCAATTTGAGCACTTTTTATAATTAGGCTGAAGATATATCTGGTGAAAGCCAATGAAGTCTAGCCCAAATGGCACAACCTCTCCTTATAAGCACAAGGTGGAGGGTGGGTTTGTGAATTTAAAACCAGTTGATTGTGTGTGTACTGTGTAACATGCCAATAAAATTATTTTTTTGAAAACTAAATTAATTTTTTTGAAAACTAGATTTGGGTTGTTCACAGTTAATCCCTGTTATCTTAACAAAAGAAATATAAAGCTGTTCACTGGGCATATAATTGTGCACGGTGAATAACAAGAAGATTGCGTGTTTAGGTATGAAGTATCGAAGTCCCTTTATATATATATATATATATATTTATTTATTTATATTTGTGAGCTGCTCTTTTTCTCTTTCATAGGTGTTGAGTATGGATTTCTTTGGGATGCTTTTTGAAAAGTGACCTTGAAAACAAGTGTGGTTTTGTACCATTTATCTGAGCTAGGTTTAAGGCTCTTGTGTAAATGGGGCTACTGCTTATTATGGGGTAAGGCATTGCATTGCCTCTTCAGACATCATGCTCCACCCAGATTGGTTGTCTCTAAGTTGGGATCAATTTGATTATAATCTTTAAAAAGAATAATTTTATTGGGCATCTGACATCTCCAATCCACAACTTAATTACAATCTTCAGTTTGGACTCAATTAGGGCCATTGCTTGTTTTGAGGTTGAAATTGGAGCACTGAAGGTGCCATATCATGGAATGGCTAGAGGCATTTTTTACATCATTGGATGCTGTTGTCTTTGTTTTTTTTTTTTCACGCTTCTGGTTTTACTTTATTTTTTTCTTTTCTTTAAGGAAATCTCTTCATGCAGAGATGCTTGATAGTTTTGTGAAGATGGATCTCTCTTCCTCGTAATTGTTGATTTGGCCTTATATTTTCTATGACTCACAGAATTCTTGCTCAAGCACTAACCCAAACAGCATTTTTAGGATTGCTATTTGATTGACATAATTAAAACTATCATCTGGTTTCTTGTATGTTTTGATGATATTTTAGCACAGTTCGATATCTTATATGGTTTACGATTGAGCAGACCCCTTGTTTGTTTTATCATTGATTCAAATTGTTTTTACTTTGGCAGAGAGCACATGAATTGTCAACACTAGAGGGTTACAGTGGTTATGGGGATGAGCAGGGTGAAAAAGTATGTGGCATCTTGATTCCTAATTGACTGTTTCATGGAGTTGAACTTCACTGTTAATTTTAGATACTTCTATTACAATTGTTGAACAGATTGTCTTGTCTCTAATGTGTCCTGAAGATGTAGAGTTTCCCTTGCATGTTCATATGGCATAAAATGAGCTTGAAACATACATGGACAGTATGCATAATATAAGTGATGGATCTAGAGTTCAGATGTATAATTTTAAATGTAACTTACGTGATCTCTTTGGAAAGTTATTGTGACCAGTCCATTTTCTAATGGCTGGATTTTTTGAGTGCTTCTAATTGTTAGTGTGTTCTCAATAAACCAAATGGCTAAAATGGTTTCATAAACATGCTACACGTACTTTTTTGACCTATCAAAACATCAGGATTGATGCTGATGATCAAGGTTTGGCTGAAATTTAGATTTTGGCTCTTGAACTAACACACCCCTCCTTTATGTTCAAATCTGATTTGATCAAACATAGACTCAAGACAGAACTAAGAACAGATTAGCAAAGCCAAAGAATGGAAGTCTCTTATTTATTTATTATTTTAATATGAGATTTAATTGAGATTTTTTACTTCCTCGTGATGATAAAGTTCATGATATCTGTAGACTAAAATTATTGCTGATTGGTACAGACTCTGAGAGCTGCAATTTGTTCAACATTTTATAATGGTCTTAATGTAACGCAAGATGACATATTTGTCTCAGATGGTGCAAAATCTGATATTTCCCGCCTTCAGGTTTGGTTAATTTTTCACACTTTGGTTTTAAATTCCTTACATTAATCTTTGCCTCTGTTTATATTTGTTTGCATGCGAGAGATGCTTTTATTTACCATTGATGGGTTATACTTGGTTATTGTACTTAGTGATAATTTGTATCATTATCAGTAATCTATTATTCAACACCATCTGAATTTGCTTTCTTTCTACACTTGCAGGTTCTTTTTGGAGCTAATGTTACAATGGCAGTGCAAGACCCATCATACCCGGTAATTCACTATTCTACAAAATAAAAGAAATTTTGTTTAGTCAGTTGCATTTGACTTGTCATTTTCCATTTTCTTCTTAAATTTTCTATTTTCATATGATATATAGGTTTAGGATCAAGTTACACTTGTGTAACTCTTTGCTAATGTTACACTACTCAATAACTTTTTATTGGTCTAAACTTTTTTAGAAAAATTCATTGTTGGGTTCTCAATAAAATCTCTATTACTTATCCAAAAAAAATTGAGGTTGGTAAATGCACCGGATGCTCAATATTTTTTGCCTGTAAAGTGAGCTGCATTTGATATTCACCATGGATTTATTATACAAAAATCAGTTTTATAGTATCATATCTTACACCTAAGCCCACCCCTCCACACTTTTACAAATTCAAGAAAGTAAAAATCCATTGGGAGCACACTCCACATACTGCTCTTCCTCACCAAAGGAGACCTAAGCAAGAATGGGATCATTAGGGAGGGCAACAAGTTCAAGTTCTATTTCACAACATACTTCTCACGAGAGAGAGGCTATTAATTTAGATTAAGTGCATTAGGAAGATGATGAGGAGAGTATTAATTTACATGGAGTAGATGAGGAAGGTGATGAGGGTTACGAATCTCATGATGATAGTGATAATGTTCCAATTCTTAATGCTTAATGAGGATGATGATTATATATTTTTTAGGATTGCATTGAATTGTTTTTGTTAGGCATAGAAATCATTACTTAAAATTCTAGTGCTTTTGGCCTTTTCCTTTTGGGTGTATTGTGATTCAACTATGTTCTTCATGTCTTCATTTTGAGCATGGCTATCAAATATCATATTTTGTGTATATTTTGTAAAGCACAAGAGAATTATATAAAATGTTATATTTCAATTTTATATGATTAGTTGTTCACTTGCATTTCCATAGCTGAATTTAAAGAGTCCCTCAGACTTTGTACATAATTTTTTTATTCATTATAATTCTTTTGGCCTCTTTTTGTCTTGTACATGGAGTAGTCTTTTGCAATAAAAGCATTATAACTTAGAAAAAAAATGATTAGTTGATCACTTGCTTGTTATATTGTCTATTAATAAGTAATTTCCAATTTATTACATTATTTTTGAAAAAATGTGTGCTTCACTTCAACGAAGTGTGCGCTTGAGCTTTGTGCTTAAAAACACCTTATGCTTTTACCAACATTGGGTTGGATTATACATTCTCATCCTTCTTAACACGCCAAAATTTGTGTAAATTGGGTGTTATTTACTAGTTGATTTATACACTCATGTTTTGTGTATAATTTTAATATACCGAAATTTTTTTTTTTTATTTTAATTTTTTATAGATGAGATGGTTATTGATCTTTGATCATCTTTAAATTTATTTCAAGCATGGAGGACATTAGAAGAAAATATAAGCTAATGGTGGATTTGTCAAAATGCAGATCCGATAAAAAATTATCATATTATTGTTAGGTGTAATTTGAACCTAGATATATATAATTAATGAAACGGTTTGAGTCAGTATTGTCAAAATTCAATTGGTCGTGCTTTTTATTTATTATTTTATTTTATTTGTAGGTAACATTCCTTTGGTCGTATTGTTTTATGTTGTCATTCGGTAATTTTTTATGATTATATTGTTTATTCCTGTAGTTTTTTTTTGCATGAAATATCAGTCAAAGGCTCCCATGTTTTATATACTTTCATTTATACTTTCTTTGAACAACCCATGCAATATCTTACACAAAAGTGACATGGTGCATGTGATACATATTAATGTCTTTGATAAATAATATGTGATACATACTAATCATTCGCTATTGAAGTTGTTTTTGTTATTTATTTATTTATTTTTAATGTAGAATTTTGTAGCTGGATAAAACAAGGTTCACTTGGGAAGTTAGTTTTTAGGTAATACGAGGATGAATGACTTTAAGGGGTCAAGTCCTTGTATAGCCTGAGGCTTGAGGCACCAAAGAGGCGCTAACCCAAGTGTAATGAGGTGCCAAATTCTAAATATCAGTATTGTACCTATAATGAGCTCATATCATATGTATCTAATGCTTATTAGGCAGAGTTTGAATTTTTCAAATTGGTAGGAGACTTTTAGGAAATCCAAGATTAGGCTTTAAAACAAGCTTATGTATGAGAGAAAGAGCAACTATCAAAGTTAAAAATTTTATATGATTGAAACTTTAAAGCAAAAACAAAGAGCTCTAGCCTCTAGTTCAATTAGCACCTCCTCCCCTTATAAAGTCTAGGTGGAGGCTGAGGTCGTGGGTTCAAGTCCCATTGGGTGTGTCTGTGTATGTTACCAATAAAAATAAAAATAAAAATCTGTTTCTAAATTGATGAGGGCAGGGAGAGAGGATGGAAAGAGCCATAAACTATAATTAAAATTCATAATTGCAGGACTGCTGTCTCTCTCTGGTTTTTGGCTGAATTTCATTGAGGCTTTTACCTCAAGCACCTTATAGATTGTTTCAGGTGCTCACTAGGCTTTAAAGTTACCTCACTAAAGGTGCCTTTCCTCAGGCCTTCACAGGCATCTTAGTGGCTCCTTGCCTTTGCTTGAGCGCCTGGGCAAGCA
The DNA here is from genome assembly GCA_030445155.1 of Quercus variabilis. Taxonomy (NCBI): domain Eukaryota; kingdom Viridiplantae; phylum Streptophyta; class Magnoliopsida; order Fagales; family Fagaceae; genus Quercus; species Quercus variabilis. The sequence continues at coordinate 30,326,593 of CP129455.1, read as the reverse complement.
CCCAGCTTACCTTTGACTACACTAATAAGGATTATGCCTAGTAATTCACTTACAGTAGAGAAGTATTGTAGATCTGACATCTGGTTTATTTTATTTGGGCTACTTTGAATTTCGACAATTACTTTGGTTGTTGTTTAGGCAGTCCTACCACTTAATTCGTAATTTCTCACCATATTGACAATCCACCCTGCTTTCAGAAAAATAGAAAAACAATGATTTTCTCATTGGGCTGGTCTGTTAGATAAGGTATTCGCTACCTGGGGTGTCTTTCGAGTGATTAAGCTTTTAAAGGTGTGCAGGATCAATTTCTTACTAGAAATGGATGAAACTGCAGGCTTATGTGGACTCAAGTGTTATCATGGGCCAGACTGGAAAGTTTCAGAAGGATGTCCAGAAGTTTCAGAGGATTGAATATATGAAGTGTACTCCAGAGAATGACTTCTTTCCTGATTTATCAAGTGTTCCTCGAACAGATATCATATTTTTCTGTTCACCAAACAATCCTACTGGTGCTGCTGCAACCAGGGAGCAACTGACCCAGCTGGTAAAGTTTGCTAAGCAAAATGGGTCAATCATAGTCTATGATTCTGCCTATGCCATGTATACGTCTGAGGACAACCCCCGCTCCATCTATGAAATTCCTGGAGCCAAAGAGGTAACTTTGGACTTGTTTTTAGATTTTTTCTCAGCAAATCTGCCCTTGGATGCTAATTTTGTTTTTGTTTTGCTAATTTTATCCTTGTTATTGCATTGGTCAACACTGAGAGATGCTGTGTGATTTCAGATGAATGAGATCAATAATATGTCCTAGAAAATATGGCTGGGTGTACTTTCCTCGCACACAATTGACAAATTTAATCTCTATTAAATTGATTTTGTTTCAATTTGTCTACCTATAACCATAAATGCACTTTTGGAAAGCTTCTTAGGTTATGGTTATGTAATTTGGAAAATATTTTCTTTCTGAAGTTCAAAATCCATACTTATAAGAGAATTATTTTTATGTTGAGGGTATGTTTGGACATCTTTGAAATGAACTTTTGAATGATTTTGATGTAGTCTTGGAGGACTAATTTGCTATTACTTTGTAAATTTGCCTATTTGAGAATTGTTTTAAGGGGTCTAATTCCAGTTGAAGTAAAAGGCATGTGGCTTTAAAGGTCTATGCATGAGTCTTTTAGGGTTATTTTTACCTTTTCTCTCTTTTCTTATTCATCTCTTTCTTGTGATACTGTTCACGGATACTGTTCATACAGCCCCTGAACACCATAAAATTCACTCTTTTCCTTCTTCCTTGCAACCCCAATCAAGTCCTTTCTTTTTACGGTTTTACCCATCAAAACCCTAAATTCCCATGTGCTTTCTTTTAATAAATAGCCATCAAATTACTCATCAAACTGCCTTCTAATTTCTAATGCAACATCATAGCCCTTTCTTCAACAACTCTAATTCCAAAATCCACAAATAAACCCACCATAACCACATGTAGACAAATTCCCCAATTTGTCCCAACTCAGATTTTAATATATTTTTCATAGCATTTAAGCTTATTTCTTTTTATTTATTTTTCTTTCCTAGGGAAAGACTCGCACCTGGGGGGTTACTTACTGCTCTATGCTTGTGGGTGGGGGAGGTGCCACTTGCTCCAAAGGCCAATTTAAGCATATTTCTTATTGAGCATGAGGCCATTTTTAAGAAGTGCTAGTAATAAACTTGCTATCTGGCTCATGCTTACCATACTGTTGGAGGAAGTGAACTCTTTTTTTTTTTTTTTTTTTTCCGGTGAAAATAACTCATTACCACTTCCCACATTTCACTTGCTAGGGTCTAGTCTATGCACCATATACCACCTGAATATAGCTGAGAAGATCAATTCTCTCAAAAAGTTTCAAAAATTTCAATTTATCCTGATTTAGATGCCATATTTTAGATTTGATGTCTTGCATTCTGCTACTTTTGCTTTGGTTATAAGTGGTGTTGATTGCTATAACTTTCTCTAAAATGACCTCATGTTAAAAAATGAATGTGTCATATAGGTATAGCACCTCAAAATGTGTCTTTTGCATGAAGGCAGATGATGCACTGTCACCAATTTTCATCTCCTCCTTTCAAGTACATTATGCTAGACAATTCCAAGGGATTTGTGCCTTATGGCACCTCAAAATGTTTCCTTTTCATGGGGTAGCTGATGCATCTCCTTTTTTTTTCCTCTGCTTGCAACAAGTGGGGTGATTTCAACTCATGTTCTCCCTAATGGGAGGATATGGCAATCTCATTGAGTCATAAGACGTTTGGCTTTTATCTCCTCATTTCTAGTACATTATACTAGACAACTCCAAGAAATTAGTCTAGTGGTTCCTAAGCTCCATGTGATACATGAGGTCCTGAGTTTAAGTATTTTACCAACACCTTGGGTTTCGGTTAGTGATTCTCCCTGATTTACCTAGAGTGTGTGAAATGGGGGTACTGCACAAGTGGGGATTACTCGGTGTTGATAGAGCATTGGACACCTATGTGAGAAAAAAAGGTACATTATGCCAGACCTGTATCTGAGAGCTATTCTTTGCAGAAATGTCCTTACTAAAAATTTATTCCAGTCTGTAACCTATTAACTATGTTGCACGGACACTGACACGGACACGGACACGACACGGACACGGATACGGGGATACGGCAATTTTTGAAAAATAAGGACACGACACGGCGGGGACACGGCGGTTAAATAATTAATTAAATTTTATATTTAGGCATATTTTTTAATATTTTTAGACATAAAATACGTTTATGTCTAGAATTTAAATTATGTAAAAATTATAAATAAATAAATTAACACTCAAATTAATACAATAATATACATAAAATGTTTATAATACAAACTAAAAGATTAAATAGGCTACGGTGAAATACTAATAATAATAATAAAAATAATAGTCAAAATAATAATATAAAATTTGAAGTTGAAAGTTTGAAAGTGCCTTTCACGTGGGTTGGCAGTTGACACTCAAAACAAAGAGGTAATATATAAAATAGTACTATAAAAGTTTAAATGAACAGAAGAAGTGAGAAGCCAGCTGGTTCTGCGAAGAAAAAGAAAACGAAGAACCAGCGAAGAAAAAGAAAACGAAAAAGAAGAAGAAGGAGAGAGGAGGAGCTCGCCGATCGGAAGGGACAGGGTACGCCGGCACAGCGTCGACGTCTATGGATTTCTCCGATCGGCCCGATCTAGCTCCGACGAGGGACAGAGGGCAGCGGCAGCGGGCAGAGGTCAGAGAGAGGGCGGAATCTGTGATATATATATATATATATATATATATATTTTTCACTGCTGGCGTGTCGGACGCGAATGATCCGCATCGGCGCCGCGTCGGAGCCGCGTCGGAGCCGTGTCGGAGAAGCGAAAAAAAAAAAAAAAAAAAAAGGGACACCGCCGGACACCGGAATCTGGCGCGTCGTGGCCGTTCCGGTGTCCGATACGTGTCGGACACCGACACGACGCCAAAAATGGCGTGTCCGTGCAACCTAGCCTATTAATGAAGGCGCCAACTTTTCAAACCTTTGTCCCAAGTTCAAGCCACATCAAGCTCATTTCTGCATTTATTTTCCTTTTACAAAAAAGAAAAAGAAAAAGGCCGTTTTAGATCTTCTATATAACCCTAAACCATAAATGCATTCTCTCCTCGTCTGTTCTTCAATTGCCCCTTCCCCCCAACTCATTTCTCATCTTCACTCCACTCTGCCTAAATCCTCATCTCATATGGTGACATGGGCCTCAGTGGCTCCTCCATGCATATCATCCTTGTCATGAATGTGGAGTTCCCATACCTCCCTCTCCACTAATCCATATATGCTGAACAGTTCCTTCTAATCAACCTCCCTTAACGTCAGATGGTTTTTTTCTTCCTCCTCCATGGACAAGGTGGATCCCTTCCTTTTTCCTTTAATTTTATAGGTTCTATTTTGAGCTTTGCCTTTCATTTAATTTGGTTTTGGGTTTTTTTCCCCCCTCTGATCTGTTTATATGTGATGTTTTTGCTTGATTTTTATTTTGTTTGATTGATAAGAACATAGATGTTGAGGGTTTTATTTTTATTTTTATTATTAATTTATTATTAATATATATTTTTTTGTTAAGGGGGGAAAAAACCAATTGCACCGAACCAATTGCATGCTCAGTTGGTATAGTGCAGTTCTGTGGGTGTATCAGCTGGCTTTGGTTGCCAAAAGCAAAACCGAGGCCCTTGGTTCAGGATTAAAGTTCCCCTTCACACTGACCAAAGCAAACTGATATCAACCGTACCTAGCCACAGCTGTCATTTTATATTTTTGCTGGTAACAACGATTTGTGATTTGGGCAAAAGGAGGGTGCTTACGTTATGGTTAGGGATAGGTTGACCTATATTTCCACCGTTCAGTGTTGTGGACAGAAATGTTCATAAATATATAATTTCTATGTTTAAATATTTTGTTGCAGGTTGCAATTGAGACATCATCATTTAGCAAGTATGCTGGTTTCACTGGAGTTCGTCTTGGTTGGACTGTAGTTCCAAAGATACTGCTATTTTCAGATGGATTTCCGGTAGCCAACGACTTCAACCGTATTGTTTGTACTAGCTTCAATGGTGCATCCAACATTGCCCAAGCTGGTGGTCTGGCTTGCCTTTCACCAGAGGGCCTTAAGGTCTGTTTTGTAGTCTCATTTTCACTGATTGGTTACCTCTTTATCTAATGATATAATAGAAAACTGAAAGCATTCAGACCTGTTTTTTGAACTTCCTCCGGTGCTGCTACATTATTTTTTAAAAGTTTTTGACTTTTCCATGTCAACGATATGATTTTCAAAGCTATAAAAAATACTAATTTCTTACATATTAGTTGAAACCAATTAGAATTTGTTGTTTTATTAGAATAAAGCAACCTAACAAGAAACAAATTCTAATTTAATTATGTTTGGTCTTCTCTAAACAAATTGAAATTTAATTATGTATTCTCTTTTCTACAAATTCTCTGATTTGGCTTCTTACTTATTAAAGTATATATTGTATATAAACATTTTTTTTAAAAATAAACCTTCAGGTGTATTGCTGGGGTTACTGAATAGGTTTTTTTTTTAAGGAACCTTTGTCATCATATATCCTGTTCTTTTTTAAAATTATAGGTGATTAAATATTTATAGTTCTTTATTTGTTTAGACTTTATTATTATTATCATCATTTATTTAATGGTAAAAATAGAGCAATTTAATATTGTTTTTAACATTCCTGTTTAACAGCCAAAAGGACAGAAAAACGTTACCTATTCTGGTTATAATAAGATCTATTGATTTATACTTTTGCAGGCAATGCATGATGTGGTCGGTTTCTACAAAGAAAATAGTAATATAATAATGGAGACATTTGATTCACTTGGTTTTAAAGTGTATGGTGGGAAGAATGCGCCATATGTGTGGGTTCACTTCCCTGGCAGAAATTCATGGGATGTATTCAGTGAGATTCTGGAGAAAATTCACGTTGTCACCACTCCAGGCAGTGGTTTTGGACCTGCTGGTGATGGGTTCATCAGGGTAAGCGCCTTTGGTCACAGGAAAAACGTTTTGGAGGCTTGTAAAAGATTCAAGCAGCTTTACAAGTGAACCAGGGATCCAACCTGTTCTGCTGCCTCTTCTTTGGAGCAGAAATGGACACACCTGCCTCCAGTTGCATTGATTTCTGCAATTGTCCGACATTAGTGTATTTCATGCTTTGGATTTGTATTTTTAAATTGCGAAATCATTTTGTCAGTTGTAGAAATAGAGTTTACTTTTCATTTTAAATTGTAAGCAGATCTTGTAATATTTTGTAGTTTTCTACTAATGTCCAAGAACAGTGCAGTTGCAATGTCAGAAATCTGTGTTAGTAAAATATGGGAGATCCAATCAATAGCCAAAAACGCTCCTAGGACAAGAAAAATAATTGAAATAGAAATTATGAAGCTGGAGCCTTGAAGCATTGAGCTATGGTGAAGTCTAGGAAAGGCCATGTATTCCAATTCCTTTGTTTTTGCCATGAATTAAAGTCTGGTGTTTGGTAGTTTAATTTTGGGGGTTTGGCCGAAGTTGGTGGTGGTGGTGGTTTCATTATCAAGGTGTTCAGAGAGGTTCCTTGAATCTGCTGATTCTAGATTTTGGTGAAGATGACCAGCTACTACGAGTCTTTGGTGAAGTCTGCCCGTTTCAAGTTAGTAAAATTCAATCACTGCGTCCCTGAATGGCCCTTCTTCAGTTTCGGTGATGTAATATTGGTAGTGTCTCTGGTGATGAGATTCTATGCCATCATGGTGATGTGCTTCTATGCCATCGTCGACTTTGACCAATGTATTTGACGTCTAAGATCCTCTAGAGTTCAGGATAATCTAATTTGTGGAGTTCTTAAAATCTCATTCATTTGTTACAAAATGAAAGATTGGATTTTGTTACATCATCAAAACTTTAAAATAGATGCTAAAATTGTGTCAGTCCATAGTATTTGTTTAATGATAGTGACATGGTAAGATTAATTCACTAATTTCACATAAATGAATAAGATTTTATGAATTTTACTACTTTAGAGAATCTTAGTGTATAACTTAGTATTGGAAGTCATCTTTCGGTGCTATCTTTCTTGGACACGGTTTAGCTCTAGTGCTTCAGTGCATTGTAGTCGACATGATACAGACATGTATTCGATTTTTGCCAGGTGTCCATATCATGTTGGTTCTAGTGCACTAGAGCTAACCCTTACCCATCTTTCTTTGGTGGAATTGCACTAAATGTTGTTGACTCTAAAATTGCACAGTTTTTATTTTTTGACAAATGAGGATATTTAGTCATTTTCAAATATCTGATTATACCTTTGGGTATATGCAGTTCTCCTGTCTCACATGTCTTCAAAATAATATAAAGAGGAATCCTATAGGGGTGGTTTCAAGATGCTGTCAAGAGGTTTTGAACCCAAGATCTCATGGATATCATGAGGTCTCATGAGGGTGGTCCTAATATGCTGACTGGCTCTAAAATTGCAAGTGGCAAACCGTCGACTATGTTCATCTATTGTAGTAGAAGATGCTACACCAATATTTCGCAAGAGGCATTGTATGTATAAATCTTTGTTGCCATAAAAGAAAAGAGCTCCCATGCAACCACGTTGATTACAGAGATCTTGGAAAGCTTTTGTTTCCTTCCTATAAATGAAGGATGTAGTTCTGGTGCTTCGATTTTTAGTATGACCTGTATCACATATGAGTTTCTCTGGCATAAAATCGTTTTAATATATTAAACTTGTGATTGTTGTTGAACATTTATTTTTTATGTTATTAACATGGTGCTAATTAAATTCATTGTCATGTTTTTTGCTAAGTGCCCATGTCATATTGGCTCCAGTGCACTAGAGCTAACCCTTACCTATCTTCCTTTGGTGGAACTGCACTGAATGTTGTTGACTGTAAAATTGCACTGTTTATTATTTTTTGACAAATGAGAGTATCTAGTCTTCTTCAAATATCTGATTATTCTTTTAGATGTATGCAATTCTCCTGTCTCACATGCATTCAGAATAATAAAAGGAGGAATCTTATAGGGGTGGTCCCAAGATGCTGCCAAGAGGTTTTGAACCCAAAATCTCATGGATATCACAAGGTCTCATGGGGTGGCCCTAAGATGTTGATTGGCTCTAAAATTGCAAGTGACAAACCATGGGCTATATTCATCTATTGTAGTAGAAGATGCTACACCTATATTTCGCAAGAGGCATTGTATGTATAAATTTTTGTTGCCATAAAAAAAAAGAGCTCCCACGGCCCACAAAACCACGTTGATTACGAAGATCTTGGAAAGCCTTTGTTTCCTTGCTATAAATAAAGGATGTAATTCTGGTGCTTCAACTTTTAGCATGGCCTGTATCACATATGAGTTTCTCTGGCATAAAATTGTTTTTAACATATTAAACTTGTGTTTGTTGCTGAACATTTATTTTTTATGTTATTAATATGTTGCTAATTAAATTCATTGTCAAGTTATTTTGTAATAACATTGGCAGTAGCTATACATTTTTCTTCCGATCACCAAAAACATTTGAGGAGAAAGAAAGATTTTGATTTTAAAGGTAAAGCTGCTCCTCCGTCTTCAACTCAATTTCTTTTGTTATCTTGGCAGCTAAAAAGCTCATTAAACTTGTATCATTCATGCGGGCTTTACCTCCACAGGTTTTGTTTCACACATTTCCAATAAAAAGCATAAGTTCATGCTTGCAAACATCCTAGTATTTGAAAGAACAATGTAACTGCTAGGTTTGTTTGAGACAGTGAAAGAAGAGGAGAGGAGAAGACCATTATCTACTGACCTCCATCTACGAGATAGGTTGGCTATACGATTGTGCTTCCTCCTGTAAAAAGGCATGGATTGAAGGTACACGTAAATGGAATTCTAGAATGAAACTGAAATTTTTTGAGCATCTAAATATGACAATGAACTACCTACCTTTCCTCAAAAGTCCTAGCATTTATCATACATTCGGAAATACTACGAGATCTATATTTTACATGACCTGACATATAAGTGTGGCCTACATACAGCAACACTACACTACTCCTCGAGAATACACGGTGATCTACAAAGTACAAAATTAGTCACCTAAAACTGTTCAATACTCTTCATAATCTCTGCTTTGCAAGTTGTCTTATAATGTCCAGTTTGATTACACCGACTGCAATGCACAGTATGTTTCTCGCGATTAAGGTCCTCTACACAGATTCGTTTATTTTCAGGGCGTCCTGGTGGTCGACGAAACTTGGGTGGCCGCACAAGTTGAGGGTCATCATCCATGGAAGCCACATCTCCCCTTCTCCATTCAAGTCTTCCAGGGATAGGGTGTATCTCCTCTGCATATGTCCCGCGGTAACTAGCAACAGTAAAACACTTCTCTGTAAAGGCATATATATCCTTTCTACAGGAGATGAGAGCCGCAACCGCATGTGAGCAAGGTATTCCATGAAGCTGCCAATCACGGCATGAACAATAATGGATCCCAATATTCACAATGTCTGATCGATCTGCAGATATAACCTCAAATTCTACTTCATCTGATCGAAGGACTTGATATGTAGAAGCACGGTCTACAGCTTCTATCATACGCTTCTCAGCAGAGGGGGCAAGTACTGAAAACCAAGAACTGCTCTTTATGCGTCGATCTTCAAACTCAGTCATCAATTTACTTTGAATCTGCTCAATAACCTGGATTATGGGCAACTCTCGAGCTTCAAGAATCCATCTATTAAACTCTTCTAAATTTGAAGAGAGGTGACCATACCGAGTTCCTTCGAAGTATACTAATGCCCAGTGTGAAGGAGGAAACTGTTGCATCCACTTAGCAGCTTCAGGAGAAACCTCCTCGATTTCAGCCATTTTTTGTTTGAAAACAATGCTGGTGGTGGCATATGCAGCTTTCCACAGAAGATGAACAAGCCTTGAGTTCTTAAACTCTCTGCCAACGCTTTCACTCAAGAAGCGCATGCAAAATGCATGACAAGAATTTGGGAATTTCCTTCTTACTGCATCTACAATGCCCTTTTGTCCATTTGATAAAAATGTGAGCTGTAATATATTTTCACTGTTCATCTCCAGTGCTTTATGCAACTCTGACAAAAACCACATCCAACTCTCATCATTTTCTACATCAACAACACCAAATGCAAGTGGAAATAACCCACCATCAGCATCAAATGAAGTTGCGGAAAGCAAGGTGCCCAGGTATTTGCTCTTAAGCTGGATAGTACCAAGCCCCACGATAGGCAAGCACCCATTCAGGAACCCATAGATGGATGCATAAAATGAAACAAAAAGCCGCTGGAACCGGTTATCAGCACCCGCGGTAAACACCTCTGCTATGCTCCCAGGGTTAGTCTTTCTTATTTGCTCACAATATGAAGGAAGTAGGCAATATCCTTCTTCAGAAGAGCCATAAATTGCTGCAAGCCCCCGTTCTTTTGCTCGCCAAGCTTGCTTATATGGTATGGTGATCCCATATTGTTTATGGATGTCGTGCAGTATATCCTTTGGTTTATAATTAATGTTATCTCGCAGTCGTTCCTCTATAAAACTCACAATCCAATCTACAGAAGCCTGATGGTGCCCGTTTTGTGCATTTCTCCCACAGGTATGTATCCCTTCAAGGCTTCTTATCGTGAAAGTAGGGGCATTAGGAAGCTTAACTGCACGGATGCGCCATGGACAACCCTCGGCAGCACATTTTGCAAAGTAACGGATCAGGTCACTTTTTATAATACGTAGCTCAAAGTGTTGTGCAATTGCAGCTTCTTTAATTGCATTCCGGAAAGATTTGACATCAGGAAACTCTTGACCAACAACAAAAGAGTGGTCCTCCATGTGGTAAGAAATACTAACTCAGAAGTCCTATTTTTCAATGTATATGATCAACTCTTCCAACATTTTGCTTCCCAAAAAGGCAAAGAAGTTATGAAAAGAATCATCTTTGCAATATATACATACTTCTGACTTGGAAGCTCAGAAATAGGTTTTCTCATCAGAAAAAAAAGTCTGCAAGAAGCCGAGGGGCTATGTTTACAATCTTAGAAAGGGAAAAATTAATTTCATTCAAGGAAGAAAGCAATATTCTCTAAGTGATTACCATTAATCACAATGAAAACAATGACAATGGCTTCCTAAATAAAATAATACCACAGAAACATATATGTATTGATGCAAACATAGGCATGCTCATACACACATATACTTATTAAGGGTATCTATATATAAGTAATTCTGCCAGTGTAGACTGATGAATATTCCCAATATCATTAGGCATGCTCCGATTTGCACAAGCATACATGTAATTTTCAGTATTTTCAAATTGAATGCCAAGTAGGTTCATTAAAAGGGGGGGAAAAAAAAATCTGAGGAGCTTTAGCTGAATATCATCATGAAATGTTTGAAATGAGGTGACACATCACACTCCTTTGAGAGTCAAAAACTACAGTGATTATTCACATGGAAAATGACATGAAATTCAAATTATTAAAACTGGATTAGGATAGTCTACAGTTCTTAGGGTAACCTCACTATGGAATTCCTAAAATCCTATCCATTTATGTTGAATTGAAAGGATTGGATTTTGTCACATTATCAACATTTAAACAAACATGGAATATTACCATTTTGGTATCTATTTAAATTGTTCGTTACGTGACAAAATTCAATCCACTCATTTAAAATGAATGGATAGGATTTTAGAAACTTTTAGAAACTTTATGCTGGAGTTACCCTGAAAGCTCTAGAGGATAATCAGGTAATATTAAAGTTGTCCAAGTTACAAGAACCATATAATAATTTTTATTTCATTTTCTTTTAAAGCAAATAACCAACTGCTTTGAAATAAAAAAGAAAAAAAGGCATTAGGTCAGTACAAGGGAAGATTCCATAACGGGTAACAAAAATTGGCGACTGCAAGACAATGTGTGTGTTTGCCTATATATATATATATATATATCATCGTTAGATGAGCTCCGTGCAAAAGAAGAGATGCTTAAAAGTTCATTACACTAGTACATATTCAATAGAAATATTAAGGACAGTAAATATAAGAACAAAAGCATAGCATCAAATAGAGGGGTTCATCCTACTGAAAAATCAAATCCAATTGCAAGAGTAATGCCACAATGACAATTACAAGAAAGTTGCATCCATGTTAAATATTTCACCCCTTCTCTAAAGCACAATTTGTTGAAATCAAAAGCATCTTCCTTCCTCAAATTACTGTGATGTTTCACCTACCAGAATATCATTAAGAAAAATGCTATTTACAATATATTAGGAAAAAAAAAAAAAAAAAAGAGAAAAAGATTCTACTAAAGTCACTTTGCTTTACAGGTAAATCAAATGGGATTTCATTTCCTGCCATTGACCCAATTTTTATTATTATTTATTTATTTAAAAAAAAAAAAACCTTATTCTCAACGAAAAATTTGTAACCAAACCCAAAAAACAAATGAAAAGTTTAAAACATAAAAAAAAAAAATAAAAGTAAAGTAAAAAACAGAGCTAAGCTAAAATTGAAATTAAGTTAATGTTGAGAATAACCCAGATATAAAAAGAACAAAAGAAGTGAAAGAGGAAATTTAGTAACAAAGAAGCAGCTTTTCTAAGAGTCCTAAGATCTGAAGCTGGGAAACCTTTTAATATCAAGATAGAGCTCAAGCATGAACAAAATAAAACAAAATTTACATAAATGCATAGAATCAAACATATATAATTCAAAGTACTGACCTTGGAGGATTTTTTGAGACTGAGTATCGAAACACAGAGAGGAGAGAGATGATAGAGGAACATTGTTGGTATTCTGACGAAAGTTTAGGGATTGGGTCACAGACTCACAGTAAAGGGTATTTCTGACATTACCTTTGTCCAATGAGGGTGCTTTGTAAATTTCCAAGACATTGCGATGCCACGTAAGCGCATACTATAAAATGCTAAATACACCCAAAAAAAAAAAAAAAAAAAATCATAACTTTTACTGCAACCCAACAAGTGCGATAAAATGTGAATGGTAGATGTGAGTTTATATTTTTACTGCTCATAGGTGAATTATAATAAAAGTTGTGTTATTTTTTGTGTACCTAAAATTACTAAGTGTGATACCACAGCTATTTCTACAATTTTGCCAAAACTTAGCATATTTCTTTTACTCTTAGAAGTTTTCAAGCCAAGAAGATTTGGTCCAGGGATTGAATTTAATTTCAAGCAATTGCAGGACTTCAGGTTGGATTGTTATTTTTTCTTGTTTCAATGTTCTTTTTCTGATCTTGTGGATGGTCGTAGTCTTTTGCATTAGTCAGGTTTCTCTTTTTGAATCGTAGTGTCAACGTTAAGAAGGTTTGGTTTAGAGATTAATTTTGAAGCAATTGGTTTTCAATGTTTTTCTTTTTCTGATTTTGTGGGAAGTAGTATTTTTCTTTTGTGTTTTCTATTTTCTTTGGTACTTTGGGAATCCCCCAATTTGTGAGCAATAGTCTTGGCAATGATATTCACGTATCAGTAATTTCACACTGATTGTAAAAGAATGAGTGTGGGAGAACAATTTGCCACTGTGAGTAGGCGGGTATTATGCCCATGCTAGTAATTCCGATTTTTCTCCACAATACATGAATAAAATGTTTATACTTTCATTCCCATTGAACATAATGGTCATCTAGTATGTTTATAAAAGGAAACGCCAGTCATCCTTCATCTGGAAAAGTGAAGGAAACTTCTCTCTTCATTCATCAGGAAAAGTGAGGGATTGTTATGATTGAAGTTTTTGGCCTCTCTAAATCTATAGGTTTTGCCTAAAGAAAAAAAAATGATTGACATTCATCTTTGATTTCGTGTACCAAATAAAATTATTAACGACTCCACTATAATACCCATGTTTTCACTTTTCGTGTACCAAAATATAATAAATGGAGTCTAGCTTTCTAATCTAAAGCTTTCTCAAGGAAATTGCTCCCACTCCCACCAGTGGTGATTGAGCATATTGAAAGCGTCTATACCCTTCACGAGTTTGCTCTCCCACCCCTCCCTCTCAAAGCACACAATGGTGAAAAAAAAGTCCCTACACATTGAATGAAGATCACTCATTATATCTTCTCCAGGTGAGTGGGATTCTAAGATTGTTTCTCCCACTGATCCTTCACAATATAAAGACTAAAAAATAGGGTATACAATTCATGAAATCTCATATCACCTAGCAAAGCACATGAGAATGTACTTATAAGGAGTGATCTCCCTTTAATGTGTAAAATCTTTTTTTTTTTTCATTGTTGTGTACTTTGGAGGGAGAACAATGTTTTCAACAGATACATCAAGATATAAATCTCCCCATCCCATCTATCGAGTTATATATATATATCCCTTAAGAATTTACACAAATCCCTTAAGAATTTACGTATATTTTTTTAAAATTTTTATTTTTAAAAGATTTTTTTAAATGCAAAAAATACAAGTCAACCTTAAGGGTCATAGGTTTTGTGACGATGACCTGACCCATTTGTCAAGTCTAATTTTGTATAACTAGAAAATGCCTCTTTATTAGGGTCAATCCAATACTAGCTTGACCCAAAAAAAAGTAAGGGTTAGGGATGTAGAGCATTCATATTAGCTTTTGCAAAAAAATTGGTCTATTTTGGCATAAGAACCTATTTTTTAAATTTTACAAACTCAATTTTTCAAACATCTCACATCAAATTATTTATTTTATACTATATTATATTAAAATATCAAATTTTCTTGATTTTTTAAATAGCTTCTCTTTCTTTCACACACAATAACCATCATTCACTTTCTTTCTTTAGTTTCGAGATACATAAAAAAAAAAAAAAAAAAAAACTATATGTAAAGTGAATAGTGTCAATATAAATTTATACCGTTATCATAGCAATTTTGCAAATTTACATATTTTTAGCTTAACTGATGTAAGTGATTCTGAGAGTTTTTTTTTTTCAAAAAAATTTTATTTAGGAAAAAGACTGAACAATATTATTCTCAATTAATAGGAACATCACAACTAACAAAACTAGAAATATCTTGTGGAAAATTGATACATTTTTTTTTATTTTGTGTTAATTGATGCAAACGGGTCATAGGTTTTCTAACCCTTTTATGACAACCCGTTTCCGATCCGAACCAATCTACCAGACCCGTTACCTGGTCTAAATAAATACTAATATAAAAAAACGCCTCTTTCTGCTGTGTCTCACAAAACCCTAAAACCCCAACTTCTTTGTGTAGCTCGCGTTGCGAGCCAATCAACCATGGCGTGCACGCTCGATTTCCGCGGCCTCGACGAAGGTTTCGGGGGCAAGACCTACAAGCGAAAGCGAGAGGAAGCGGAAGCTCACTACACCTCGGCCTCAGCCTCGATGGAGATCGACGAGGCATCTCAGCCAGTGGCGAAGCGATCGGCGGTGGCGTCGGAGGAGAATCCCGACAAACCTATCATCGGGAAGCCGAGCTACGACGGCGTGATCTCCGGGAGAGTCTCCGGCAGGAAATGGAAGCAGACGAGGAAGCACAGGGCGTCGGCGACACAGGTGAGGAAGGGCTCGAACTTCGAGGAGAGGCAGAAGGAGAAGGAGATAAAGAAGGCGTACAAGGAGAGAATGACGGAGCTAAAGGAGACGATAAGGCAGAACAAGGTGGAGAAGAGGAAGAAGAGAGAGGAGCGCGAGAAGAAGAAGAAGGAGAACATTCTTAGGTCTGGTACCAAGCTTCAGAAGATTACCAATCCCAAGACCTTGAAGAAGATCGCTAAGTCTAAGCATAAGAACCTCCTCAAGGTTGTTCCTGATGATTTGCTCGGCAACAAGAAGAAAAACTAGTCGCTTTTGTTATGTTAAATTCTCAATTTATGTGTTTTCATTTTGATTTTGAGTTCATTTTGTTGGTTCTTTTTGTAATCTCAAATTTTGGATGGGATTTTCCCAGAGTTTAATAGTGATTGGATTAGATAAAAAAAATTGTTTATATATTGGTAAAATTTTATATTTTTAGCTTTGGTTATCTAATTTCTGAATGGTAGAAACTGCTTTTGTAATCTCTAGTTTTGTTATGTTTGAGTTTCATCAACTCTGCAAACCTATTTTGATAATTCGATAGTTGGGGTTGGGGGATTTGAACCATGGACACTCTGCATAGTATTGTTCAAAGTTGTATGGTAGTAGTCTCGCATAAAGTTATGATCTTTATGGACCAAATTTTATTTGTGTTTATAGATAGATGAAATGTACGAAGGGAAATTGTAAACCGTTTTATCATTGTCAAACTCAGAGAGATCTGTTCAATTTCAACAGCTTATGGGAGTATTCTGAAGTTCAATAACATAATGATGATGTAACTATAGGTCATATTAACACAAATGCGCCAATAATCTCTAGGTCAACTCGGTTCAATTCCCCTCATTCCCCACTTGGAATGTACTAAAAAAAAATTAACACCTACCTGTCTAGCTATAGTGATGGAATATGCGTCTGGAGGAGATCTCTTTCAAGGATGTGCAATGCTGGCTGGGAAGTTCAGTGAGGATGAGGTTCTTATTTCTTATCCAACATGTTGATTTAGTTTCTGATATCAACTGTGTTTAAATTTTTTAATTTTACTCTGTCTTGTGTTGCAGGCATGCTACTTCTTCCAGTATCAGGAGTTAGTTACTTCATGCAATGGTATGTAAATTAAGTTTCTAGTTATAATGTAGGTCTTAAATAATAATACTATGTCTAAGATGGATTTCTTTTTCAGCATCTCTTATGAAGCAAGTATGCCATTGTGAGTGTTTAGAGATTAGTGATTTTGGGTACTCCAAGTTACTAATTTTCTTTTCTTTTTGTTGCCTTTATTTGTACTTATCTGGTGTGTTTTTAAGATTTAAAATCTCAGGTCTTTGCATTTTTAAATTTCAGAAGTGCACCATCGGCTGGTGATTTGCATGTTCATGGGTGTTAATAAACATTTCTTGTGATATTTCCTGTTAGTGATTAGTGATTTCATTAAGAATTATATTTGCCACTTCTTTTAGCAAAATATTGTTTTGGTATATAGCAATTGGTTGTTCTTTGAACGTGCTTTCCTTTGTTACCTTCTTTGTGGAAAACTAAATACTCCTAGATTCAAAGTGGAGAGCTCCAATACAATTGGCATGCATATGCACATAGGCACATACATAAAACACATACCTTATCTTACCTTCACTTTGAAAAATTTTTAAAATGTGAGTGGCTATCACCCATTGCATAGCCCAGGCCCAATTGATTGTATGTTGTAGAATTAACAGGGTAAATATTTCAATGTGAAGTTAGCATTGTTTAAACAGTTATAAAAGTTGATGCATAATTTAAAAGTGAAGCCGTAAAAGTGATTTTTCTTCTCATTCACCTTTCATCATTAACGACTCTGGTTATCTCCATTGCCACTAGGATTTTTGACCTTTTCCCCTCTTGCCTTTTCTTCAATTTCCTCCCCTTCTTTCCGCATATTAATTAGTTTATGATAAAACAAAAAGAATCTATTGTTATAGGATCTAGGAAAATTGAGGTTAGCTGTGTCTACCCATGGTGGGGATATTTCTGAATGTACATGTCCATCTCCCTGTGTGTGTGTGGGAAGAGAAAGTGGAGTATTAGGCGCACAACTTGTATTTTACTATATTTTTACAACTGAAGGTTCAACAATTACTTTATTGATTAGTGCTAGCAAAGCTTCTCTTGGACAACTATAAAGTTGCGACTGCATCAATCTTTTTCACACTTTATTAATCTCAGTAATTTTTTCAATAGAATGACTTTCTTTGTGAGGAAAGACATCTGTCTATTTCCATTGGCATTGATGCTAGTAAGAAAGATAAATGGTGCACCCTTGGAATGATAAAGATAAATGTATAAGAAAATTTCTATTATTTATTAACAAAAAATGACAGAAATGGCAGGAGGAAAATCGTATATACACGTGTACCCAAATCAATTTAGCAATCGAGCATATGCTTTTAGGTGTAGGGAATGGAAGCAAAAAGCGACCAATGCTATAGATAGCGACAAAAGAAAAGAAAAGCTAGGCTTAATGGTTGTGGGTTTAGGCCTGCGAGAACAGCCACTAGTGCACTAGCAAAATTACTGCCGAGGCTAAAATAGTTGAAAATTGCTTGCCTTTCTTCCTTCTTTACTTCATTATCAGGTGGAATACAAAACACCCTCTGGAGGGTTGCTGCCAATGTATTCATTGTAATTGCCATTGGCTGAAAACAAAACCAAGTCACATGAAAGTTAGTTGATAATGCCTAAGCAAGTCTTGGATTATAATAGCTTAGTATCTAATCTAGGCTCACAACAAGATGTACTAATCTTTTATTTCATTGTTCTAAAAATGCCTGTTATCTAGACATATAAAGTTTGAAGCTATCATCTTTTTAATGAGAATCCCACATTTTTACTAGCATTTGGATGGTGTATTGAAAATTGAATTTGCAAAATTTATACGTAGAAAATTAAGGAAAGCTGCCAACTTATGCAGGGTGTAAAAGGATTGGAGATATTCGTACAATGCGGATGCATCATTTAGATTATTCAGAGGCCTGAGAAGATCCCAAAGTACAACAACGTCTGATAGAGTCACAGTCATTCCTCCTCCTGTAAGTGGATGCGGTGTGTTCAATGCATCCCCCCGTCAGAATTGCACCCGGAGTAGGATAATTAGGTATGGCTGACATGCTCAAATCTGGCATAGTTCTAACGTTTCCTTCATTGATTGTTGATATGAAGGCATTATACAGCTCAGGTGGACTCTAAATGTACACACATTCCTTCATTAGTGCAAAAGTATGAATGACCAAAGAAAAGATTAGAATAATGGTTTGATGATTAAATTCACCATTTCTTATCATCTTAAATTTTTGGGACAAGTGATAATTTATCATGTTATTAGAGTCATTAGTTTATGTTTCTGAGACGTATGGTAATTTATCAGAAGTGTATTTTAGATAATCCAGTTGATTCTTTGAATGGGGGTGGGACTGGAAAACATAAGGTAAACATGGCAGCAAAACGGAACTGAAACAGTTCTCTTTCATTGTTCTGGGTGTTTGAAGTCTATTATGCATCACTGAATGTACGTATGTATGTATGTATGTATGTATGTATCTATGTTGTTTGTTTGTTTGTTTGTTTTTTTTTTTTTTTGGTGTGGATAATTTGATAGTTGGGGAAGGGGGATTTGAACCCTGAATGTCCTTGTTGGAAACATCAAGAAATGTTAGTTGAGCTATAAGGCCCTTGGCCACTGTATATATGTAAGACACAGCTGTTAAAATAGGCCAAACATAATCAAAGGACTGACATGAGATAATCTTTGAAGATGTGGAATGATTATATAGGGTCAAGTTTGGAGAAATTAAAAACTTAAAGTAGGTAGAGAAGAAATGATAATATCTGCAAGAATATAAGAAATTTCCATTGAATTGTTTGCCAGACTCCAAAGGATTGCCATAGATGATTGTAAAGGATTCATGTCCATCAAATTATAAGTACCTTTGGAGCCACCGCGGTTATCATATAGTGAGACAATTCACCGTTAGAAATGGAAGGTAAATGCTGCCCTGGTACACCAACAAAACATCGAGTCTCTGTGCTGCTGATTGGATAAAACAATATGGGTGAAGGACTTGCTAAAATTATATGTCCATAGTTTGGATATGGAAGCTGACAGTTTTCCATAAGCCATCCAACTGTATGAGCAGTCACACACACCTGACAAGAAGAATAATAATGTCTATCATATTTAAGTCAAATTCCAGACTGTCCACCTGAGCATTCTTCTGAGGCTTCTTCTTTGTCATACAGTAGAAGCCTATTTTTATACATGTGATTGAATTAATCTCTTTCACCTGAGTTAGCACTTAGCACTTATTTTATTATTTGTCGATCAAACCAACCCATATGAACCATTGTGAAAAAACTTACAAAAAATGTTGTGTTGTTTATTGTAATATGTGTTGTGTACATAATGAGACAAATCTCTTCACCTTAGATTTGCAGAGAAACCATCGCAAATTTGAAAAGCAACCATCACATACAATTGTAAGAGAAGCATGTGCTTCGCTTACTTGACCAGTCTTAGTCTTGTACAACACCCCTTTGAAAGTTTCTTTTTCTTGAATCATAGATGTTACCGTTCCTTGTTCAAATCTCACACTGAAAAGGAGTTAATAGCAGACATGAACTGAGTATGGAAGATCATTTCAAACTGACAACCATGGCCTGCTTTATAATTTTAAGCTAAATAGACTCATGGTCTCCACGTATAATGACAGGGTATTGTATTGAGCACCAATTCAATTGCCCAGCAGGCATTGCCTATAATGACAGGGAATTGTATTGAGCACCAATTCAATTGCCCAGCAGGCAATAGGCAATGGCATACATGATTAACAGTGTATTCATATCACAGCCAGAAAATGATCACATATGATTTAAACAGGAAATCTGGACTAAAACTAACATGCAATTCCAAAATTTTGTCAGACAACAATAAGCTGTAAATTTTAGTCAAAGTGCCCCTTCAACACCTTTTAGGCTTTGTTTGGTTGGAGATGAAATAAGGAGATAAAAAATAAAGGAGAGAAAATAGGTGAGAGAGGTGTTTGGTTGGGAGGGAGAGTGAAAGGAAAGTTTGGTAGGGCCAAGGGAGATTTGGTAGGGCCCAGGTGTTTTCTCTCCTGGCCCACCAAGATCCTATCTCTCCAATTTGGAGAAAAAACTTAAAAACTTTATTTTAACTCATTTAATTACATTTTTGCTATTCTTTTTGTAATGTTAAACATGGAAATCTTAGGTGGTTGTTGGCATTAGACTCTGCTTCAACCAACTTAATAATATTTTCTTGTTTTTTGGTTCACGTTAGTTTGGTTCATCACTTTTTTCTTTTTATATTTTTTATTATTATTATTTCTTTTTTCTTGTTCTTGTTTTCGCCCCATCTTTTGTCTTTTTCATCTTTTTATTTTTTTGTTTCTTTTATTCACTGTTCGTTCGTTGTTTAGGATTTCTCTCCCTCTCTCTCTCTCTCTCTTTTGGTGCTCATCTCATTTTTTGTCTTCTTCTATATATATATATATATATATATATTTTTTTTTTTTGTTTTTCATCAATTTCTTCCATATTTACCTTCTTATTCTTTTTTTTCTTTTCTTTTTTTTTTCACCAGTTTTGGATCTGGCTTCTGCCTTTTAAATAATAATTTGAAAAAAAAAGTGAAGTGTCCATATATAATTTTTTAAATAAATAAGTGTATAAAAAATTGTGTTGTCTTTTGTTTTATTTTATAGGAATATAATTGTAATTTTATATCAACTTCATTTTTTATAGTTTTCCATCTATCTACTTTTCCATTCTCTTAACTAAACACATATCAGAGAAAACTAAATTTTTTCTACTCTCTCACTTTTCTATCCCCTTTCCATTTTCTATTCTCCCCACTTTTTCATTCCTCTAACCAAATGGACCTTTTAAGTTCCTTCAAGCTGTAATTGAAATCCTTATATTTTAACTAAAGAAAAGTTCATTCTTTGATAGGAAGGGAAGATACTTAGGAAGAAAGGCAGCTTTCTTTCGCATCCTCTGAATGAAACGCCATGGTGAAAGCTTTTCCCAGCCACATCAGAATGAAAATCTTTTAAGGGATAAGATGCTCTAGTGTGTTTCCCATCCTTGTAAACAACATATCCAAGCACTTGTTGAGCATCTATTTCTGTTACAGAATCTGCAGTCCCGTAACCATGTACATTACATATTGACACATGATATAGTTAGCAAAAAAGACAACATTTCAATAGAAGAGAGCAAGGAATATTTTACAATGGCGTAAATTAAAGTTGTGGGGTTTGCATGCTTACCCTCAAGACCCAACTCAAGTAATTTCAAATAGCCCCCAGGCTGTAGAAGTTCACCAACTATTCTGTTAGGCATTGTAAAGTCTCTTTCGATCACATGAACTTGGTGACCATCCTAAAATGAATGAAACAGGAAATCAAACTTAGAAACAACAATGCTCGTTGACAAAATCCTTTTCAAAAAATTACTCTTCCATCCCATATTACGAAAACAATCATCTTTATTTAAAATTGATCTATTTGATGTTTCAAATTAAATTTTATGAATCTAAAGGTGTACAAACTACTACATCATATAAAATTTTGAAAATCCTATTTCTCAATATTGTTGGTTCTATTTAAAAAAAGACTAAAGTACACTTTTGACTCTTAAAGTTTGTGGCGGTCTTTATACATTTCAAAATTTCCTTCATTTTTAATTCCGTTTTTATAATGGCCTTGCCATCCATTTTCGTTACTTGTACTTCATGTGTTAACTATTTCATGAAATACTTGCTAAAAAATATTGTAGAATGCATGAAATTCATTGTTGTAGGGAAAAAAAATATCCATATATCCCAACTTACCTTCTATAGTTTTTCATGTTTGATTCCCTTTTTTTTTTCAAAGGCATGCTTGAAACTGTTTTCTTATTAGGGTTCTGTTAATAAATTTTTTGCAGTTCTTTGTCTACTTTTTGCAGCTTTTTGTTATTTTTGACAATTTTTTAACAGTTTTTTAATTTTTTTTTTTAAATTTTATATATATCATTTTTGACAACTCTTTTAATAATTTTTGTCATTTTTATTAAGTGGAACCATATAGAGAAATCTTAACAAATAGCTTATTAACATTTCCCTTCTTATTATTGTTCGACTAGCGAGGCGCTGAACCAATACAGGGAAGGAACAAGGCATGCATTAAACTATACTTAGTCAATGAACAACTTCTCAATTGTCCATGGAAACAGGAACAAAGAAAGAAAAAGTGATATGTAGGACAAGGTACATTACACACACCGTACACTCATGCCACTTTTACACGTCGTGACTTGCAGTCACGATTTGCTTGAAAATCAAGTTACCATTTTTGTGCAAAAGTGGCGTGTGCAAGAAACATTTCCCATGTGATAGGCGTATCTATATGGATGTTAAAAAAAGTGATAGTTATATGAATTTTCACCTTGCCAAGACCATAAGCAAGAGCAGAACCTGCAACCCTTGTACTGACAAATCATATCTTTGGTCAATGCAATCGCAAAAATGCAATGTTTATTTCTGTCTCCTCTGCTTCAACTCCAACCATCTGTTTGTTTTTGGCTGGCCTTTGGTTTGCATGTTTGGTATTGTCTTTTAATTATATAATTTATATTGAGAAGGTTGACAGAACAATCTATATATCAGTATATCACATATATTTTATTAAAAATATTAATAATAGAAAATCAAATTAGAAAATTTATTAAAAAAAAGAAACATATTTAATTTTAATTAGAAAAGATCAAACCTAATTACGCGTGTCATGTGCATATTTTTAATAAAATATATTCATTATTTTGTGTTCATTTATTTGGGTTTTATTTTATCACATGAATAATCCACTTTTCAAAATTTTCAAAGTTGAAATTCAAGTTATGAATGGAATCATTTTTAGCAATTAGATAAATATAGAGTAAAATATATGTGAATTTTTGTTATTTTTGGCTAATATAGACTCATTAAATGTTTAATAATTTAAAATAATTATCACCATATATAGTTTAATGTATTATACACAAATTTTAATGAAGGAGAATAAATTAATAAAAAATAGAGATAGATGCTATTATAATTGTTTTATGCTTCTTAACTATGTGTCCATATCAACAAGAAATTCAAAAAAAAAAAAAGGAAAAATAAATTAAAAACAAAAGTGTATTTATTTTATTAGTTAAAGATTTTTTTTGGGGGCGGCCAAGGGGCAATCGCCCTCCTGACTCCGCCTTTGTATATGATAGAATATGTGTCTTTTAATGATCAGTTTAGATTGAAGGAGAATAGAGTAGAGTTGGCCGAAATTGCACAAATTTTTGATAAACTTTACTCTACTCTACTCTACTCAGCCTTCTTCCTCCTCAATCCAAACTAGCTATTAATATGACTTGTCTATCCTTAAATACACGTAATCTCCTTTATATTAGGTTGACGTTATATGTTATATAGTGCCATGAAAAAGCTTGATGTGATGATTTTTTTTTTAATTAACAAAATAGGTTAATTGGAAAAGGGGTTGGTGCGGTTTGAACTCCAGTGCCTAGGCACTGCAAGAGGTACTGGAATCAGTGAAGTATCCCTCAAACCTTGATGTAATGGTCTTTTATAAGAGAGATTACGTTGTATATATAGATATATACAAAATAGTTTATAATTTTTGTAAGTAAGTTTACTTTAAAAGTAAAAAGATGGAGATAATTTTTTAAATAAAAAATATCACTCGAACCTTGATGTAATGGTCATAGAGAGGTTATATGTTAGGTATGTATAAAGTAGTTTGTATTATATGAAAGTAACTTTACTTTAAAAGTAAAAAGACAGAGAAAATTTATAAAATTAAAAATATCCGTCGAACCTTGATCTTGATGTAATGATCTTCTACAAGTGTTATGTTATATATTAGTTACATAGAAAGTAGTTTGTAATATATGTAAGTTTACTTTAAAAAGTAAAAAGACGGATATAATTTTTTTAAATTAAAAATTCTAATTTAGTGGGTCGATATTGATGAAGCATTGATCAGTCAACACAACACTTTTTGAAGTGCCTATTAAAACCCGCACGAACAGACCTTGGGCAGAAAGGCCAATGCAGAGATTAGGTGAAATTTCTTGGCCTCACGAGAAAAATAGAGAGAGACGCATAGGGTTTCTAAGTCCTTTAAGAAAATTTGAAAAAGGAAAGAAAGAAAGAAGAAATAGACATAATTAAAGAAAATGATGGACATGGACGCATGGCACTGGCTCACTGGCCTAGTTAGATTAAAAAAAAAAATGTAATTAAAGCGCTTTAGTTTTGGTTTAAAGTTTAAACAAGTGGTACTAACTCCCAATTAATTAAAGGCTAAGTAAGAAATGAACTTATTTGTCAAGCTTATATCAATTTTATTACCAAGTCAATAAACAAACCTAAACTTGACATGCTTTGTATCTAGACCAATTGTTCAAAAGCCTGTTTATGAAGAGTTTTTTTTTTGTTTGTTTGTTTGTTTGGGTTTGGCTTGTTTATCAAACAAACTTAAAACTAAGACTCAAGTTTGATTTATTCATAAACAAACAAGTATGAATTAGTCTTTTATTGAGTCAAGCAAGCCTAAGTTGTTTATGAAAAACTTGGTTTATTTACTACCCTCGTCTAAAATGTGTGACTAAAAGAAAGAAAGAAATTAGTACATACAAAGATAGTTGTATTAGTTAAAGCACTAGAAGTCAAGCTATGTGCATTTTTCGTGCAAGGGAAAGCAATCACGCAATGCGAAAGGTAAAATAATAGGGTTACTTGTTCAAAGCTGAAACTTGCAGGATTAAGTTTCAGTATTTTTCACACTCTAGTGAAGCACTAGCAGGTAGGGTAGTTAGGATTGGATTGCAAAAGTCCGGAATTAAGCTTGTAATCTAATTGGACAATGAAACTTATTTGCAATGTTGCTTCATTTCAACATAAATTGCCAAGTACAAGTTTGTGGGAAATCTTTTTCCCAAATAAAGCAGATTCTGATTAGTACACACATATTGCACACTTTCATTCTGCTAACTGTTGCCTAGACCTCATTTTATTTCTTACAAAGAGAGGATTGCTGATTTACAAATTAATTTTCCTTACAGGAATGAAGTCCACATGCTATTATTACATTTCCTTATATTTAGAAAACTTTTCTTTTGATCATGCTAATGAATAGGAGGAGCTCTGTGATAGGCCGGAACAGTTACAGGGAAAAACATCTGTCTAACTCCTTCAGCCTTGATTATGGGGAAAATGATACCTGCTGCACCCTGGAAAATGAAAAGAATATGATACAGATTAGAAATTTTAATATGCATCTACTTATCAAAAGTACTAGGAAGAAATCAATATGAACAATATAAGCTGAAAGACATATGGAATGGACTCTGATTGAAAACAAAGTGGTAAATGGAAATACATACATAAATCAATCTAGCTCCAATCCAAATGCGTTTTGGCGAAGGAAATGGAAGTAACAAGCGGCCAACACCAAAGACAGCCACAGCAAAGAAATGGACAACCAAATTCAATGGGCTAGGGTTTAGACCAGAGAGTAGTGACACAGGTCCAGTTGAGCAAACACCTCCAAGACTCAGATAGTCAAAACATGCTTGGCGCATTTCCTTCCTTGCTGGATCAGGTGATGCGCAAAACACTTTGTAGAGGGCACCTGCCAATGTATTTATGGTAGATGCCACTGGCTGCAAAAAGGGGAAAAAAAAAAGTGCAATCTAGTAATTAATTTGATAATTCACCTACAATTTCAAATATTTGTCATGAAGGTGTTCGTGTTTTATATGCGTAAAAATGGTACAAAACCAATAGGCATTTGTACTTCATGTAAACTAAAGAAATCAGATAGCAAACATATAGTGCAGTTTACCTTGCGTAAGGTGTAGAAGGATTCAAGATATTCGCAAAGGATAGATGCATCATACAGATCTTGCAGAGGTCTAAGAAGATCCCTTAGTATAACAATATCGGATAGAGCCACAGTCATTCCTCCTCCGGTTAGAGGGTGCCTCATGTTGAATGCATCCCCCATTAAAAGTGCACCAGGAGTGGGATAGGGAGCGGCAGGCATGCTTCTATTTGGCATTGATTTTATGTTTCCCTTATCAACTGCAGCTATGAAAGCATTGTACAGCTCAGGGGGAACCTGAAAAACAAATTTCATTGATTAGTGAGAAAAATCAGTCAAGTAGGAATCAGATATCACAACAACTATTAAAGATGAAATTTCCAAGTCAGAGTGATTAACCAATAGCTGAACGAAAAAAATAAATTTTTTTCTTTTAAATCATAAGAATTTAAATGCATGAGACCGTATATTTAGTCCATCACTAAAGATCAGCAAAAGTACCCTCGAAAAAGGATTGAGATTTCAAAACCAGATTGATTTAGTCACAATAAGTGCATAGAAAAATGCATATACTTGATCGGAATCATATTAGTAAAAAGCAAGACAAACATAAACGGTTCCCAATTAGCAAAGAAAACTTTTTTCGAGTCTTGTGGTTCCTGGATAAATGTACAGAAATCATGCCAAGAAGATTATGGATACCTGGGGAGCCACCACGGATTTCAAATACTGGGCCATTTCGCCATTAGAAATGGACGGCACTTTTTGGCCAGGAACATCAACCAAACATCGAATCTCAGTGCTACTGATAGGATAGAACAAGATAGGTGAAGGATCTCCGAGAATAACATGTCCATGATTTGCATATGGAAGATCACAGTTTTCGAGGATTAAACCAACAAAACAGGAGGGGTTATCAACCTGCAGAGTTGATAGTGGAGCAATGTTAAGTAAAATTAGAATGTTCTAATACTGAGTTACTAGCAATCTAAACCCCAGGCTTTGGGGACAGATTGAATGTAACTTTATTGTAGATTTAAAAATGCACAAATTCCTATTTTAATCAATAGTGTCTAATTTGAAATCTTGATAGGTTTAAACAAATTCTCTTGTTATTTTTAAGAACAAAAAATTACCTTAGGGTCGCATAGGGAGCGTCGCAAATTTGAAAAGCAACCGTCACATACAATTGTGAGGGGAGCATATGCAGTCAGCTCTTGACTAGTCTTGGTTTTGTAGTGCACCCCTTTGATAGTTCCCTTTTCTTCAACTAAACCTGTTACCGTTCCTTGTTCCAATCTGACACTGCATTAAGTTAAGAAAGAGAGATTGTAACCATTGAAAATAAGAACTATTGAAATAATTATATTGTATCATAATGAGGCAGGGGATTGATCGGTCATACAAACAACATTGCAATCACCTAAAGTTTTCATAGTTACTCTAAAAGTAAAGAATTGACATGTAAGGCAGTGTACTTAAAAGAATTCATGAACCAAAACATGAGTCAGAGGACAATGTTAAGATTCAGACTTTGGTACAAATTTGCAAACAACAATCCTATAGACACAACAAATTTCACCAAAAAAAAAAAAAAAATGTACAGTTTAAGATTGCATATGTATAGAGTCTTTATCGTAATAATCAATATTTAGAAATAGGAAACTAGGTTGACTCCTGCAAAGATGAGTTCAAAGTGAAATGAAGAATACTTTGGCAGAGATGCAGCCTTTTCCCTCAATCTTTGTATGAAACGGCCATTGTGAAAGCTTCTCCCAGCAACATCTGCAGGGAACTTTTCCAATGGATAGGACAGTTTTGCATTTTTCCCATCCTTGTAAAGAGCATATCCAAATACTTTCTGAGCATCGATTTCATTGACACAATCTGCAGCCAAAAACTCCTTACCAATTAGAATGGAAGGCTATTGCAAGACAAGTAAGGAGAGTTCTACTTAATTAATATCAAATAATTTGATACAAACATAAACTTTAGCAAACTTTTGCTATCATACAAATTGCAAGATAGCTTCCTTACCTTCAAGACCCAACTCAATCAGTTTCAAATAGCCGCCTGGTTGTAGCAGCTCACCAACAATTCTGTCAGGTTCACTCAAGTCTCTTTCAATCACATGCACTTGACGTCCTTCCTACAATAAGTAGCAGAATACAAAGTTAGATCAAATCACACTAAGAAAACAAAAGGGCACAGAGGCATATTCTATTTTCATCAAATTAATAAATTTCTCCACAAATTAGAAGCCAGCCTTAGCAAATAATTCGTCTTCTGTTTCACTCTAAATCATCCCAAGTTATTTTGAACATGATTAACAATTACACACATTATAATAGCATGCCTCCAAAGTACAATTTAAAATCTAAGTCCTCTGCTTACAAAATTTTGGACTTGACAAATTGGATTTCGGACTGCACTGAAAGCAGTAATTCATCAGCATCGAGTAATCCTCAATGGGGCCAATTCAGAATAGCATCTTATTATAAAAATTATTTTTAAAAAATGGTATAAAGCATTCAAAAGGCCTATTGGTTTTAGGCTTTTAGCCAAAACTTCAAATTTTATTTCAGCTTTATTAAATGAGAGCCTTTCACTATCCTACCAAATAAAAGATGAAAAGTGATACAAATTTTTGATAGATTTATAAATCAACCAACCTCTCTCATTTTTTTAATAAGTTTCTCAACGTGAAACTTTATAATTGCATATGTGAATTCATTGTAAAACAGAATCAAAACAAAGAAAAAATTCACAAGAAGAAGTCAACAGACTGTTCCGTCATTAAGAAAAAGAAGAGAACTATTAATTATTATTTTTTTTTAATTTTAAATTGACTTTTAAGGTATTGACTACGTATTGTACTATTATGAATTGATTTAAAGCACTGTTTCTACAAAATCAAAGAGGAAAAAAATTCTTTCTAAAAAAAAATAAAGAAATTAAACTGTCACTATATAAAAATAAAAATATCTCTTTTTATATGAGTTTTAGTTACCTCAACTAGTACGTGGCCAAATAAAAAATAACATATCAAGTTCCACTTATGCCAAAAAGAAAGTTATTGATGTAGTATGAATAACAGTAAAAAAGTAAAAAAAAAAAAAGTTAAAAAGTTGAAAAAAAAGTATTGTAAAAGCCTCATAATTCATCTAACACCTTTTACCATCTTCAAGAGAGACGCTCGGATTCATATCTCCGTTCTCTCAACTATAGACTTAGTTAAAAAAAAAGTTGTGACATCCTAGATTCAAGTCATGAACTTTCAAAAGGAGTTGTGGGTTTCTCTTCTTTTGACGGAGAAAAAAAAAAAAGAAAAAAGAAAAAAGAAAAAAGAAAGAAAGAAAAAAGGCTAGTATGTATAGAAAAATAAAGAATCACCTTCCCAAGAGTGTAAGCAAGAGCTGCACCGGCAACTCCAGCACCAACTATGACCACGTCGGTGCTTCTAGTAATCTCAGACTGACAAATTCCGTTACCCAAAATATTTACAAACCCATTTCTTGTTATCTCCATTGAAGCTCTTGTGGTCTTCTTTCCTTTGACACCGTACAACAAAACAAAACCCAACATAGTAGCCAAAACTACTCCACCGACTATATACTCGTAGATCATCTTCAAAGATTGGTGACTGATTGGATGATGAAGAAGATGAATAGGAACAAGAAAAAAAAAAGGTTAGATGACGATGAACTTTCTACAGTCTTGGGGTGCAAGCGCTCTCTTAGCCTCACAGGTTTTGTACTTATAACTTTTTTTTACGTGTGAGTTGTGTTTTGCAAGTGAAATGGAATGCGTTTAAATAGAAGGTTGGTAAGGCAAGGCATTCTACCAAAAAAAAATGGTTAAGTAACGCAAGCTTTGTAAGTCAATAATGACTTTTTTTTTTGTTTGGTTTGATAATTAGTCAATAATGGCTTTTATTGGCCTGTTAGGGCTTCTTTTGATATTTTAGTACCCATTGATTAGTACTGTTATTTTAACTTTTTCTTCAAAAATTTTAGCCAAAAAAAGATAAGAAAAAAAGAAAAAGAAAAAAGAAAGTTAGGTATAATAGCATAAGTGTTTTTGATAGTATGAAAACAGTAATCAGGGATAAAATGAAAACTTCAAAACGTAAAAGGTTAAAATAAAAATATTTTAAAATTTTAAGATATATAATATATGTATATATATATATATATATATTGTTACCCTTTCTAATCGTAGATCTTTACACCTGACAATATCACACCAACAAAAGATGTTGCTCCAGGTATATAGTATTAAAATTTTGGGTAAAATATTATTTTTTGTCTTTAAATTTTATTAAAAATTTTATTTTTTTGTCTCTAAAGTAAAAAAAAAAAAATTCTTTTCTAATCTTTAAATTTTGTATGAATTTTTTTTCAATAGTTTAAAGACAAAAATATGGAGAAAAAAATTAAAAATTTTCAATAATTTAGAGATAAAAAAAAAATTGTTTAAAGTTGATGGACGAAAAGTGAAATTTTTTAAATATTTTAGTGACAAGAGACGAATATTACAACAGTTTAAGGACGAATAGCAAACTTTTTAAAGTTTAGGGATAAAATCAAACTTTTGATAAAGTTAAAGGATAAAAAAATATTTTAGTCTAAATTTTTTTGTCCAATCAATTAGTTACCATGAATATATGATAATGGGCCTATTCTTTTTTTTTTTTTTTGAGAGATAATTGCAACATGTTAACTTTGCAGTTTGAACCTTTTCCTCCTTAAATTCCCAAGCACTTTGTAAATGAAGATGTGCTAATTCAGCTACAAGGCCTTTGTCATTTGGGCCTAATCTAATCATAAAATAAGAGACATGTTGTTCAGTGTGAAATAGTCCTAAGTCAAAAGAGTTGCACTGGAAATGGATTTCCAAGTAATAATGAATTGGTCAAAGATAGTTTGGTAATATGGGAGGATTGGATGATGGCCGATGACTATAAAATTGTTTTAGTAAGGTCAAAAAAAATTTCAAGGTTTTTGAAAACAATGGGAACCAAACAAGGGGTGATAAAAAGGATTCCCTTATTTCACAATTAATATATATCTAGTAGACACATTATAGAATCAGTCCACACCCGCTTGTAATAAACTTATAAACATATGAAGTTTGCCAAAGAAGAGGCTGGTCAAGTCAGCTCTCTCAAGAGCAATGTTTTGCCAATTCCTCTCCTTCTTTAGTTACTATAATTATTTTTCTTTTGTCAATAACTTCAAACTTAATTTATTGACTTTTATTTCCTCAAAAAAAAAGAAAGATTTATTGACTTTTAGGTTCTATTGATTTAAGAAAAGAAAAGGAAAAAAAAAAAAAAAATCTTTTGAGTTTTCTATTGTTCTCTAGCTACCTCCATTTTTTTTTCCACTGGTTGATGTTCTGTGCAATGCATGTATAAGCTATTGGTTCATTTGAAAATTTTAATAAATATATTTTTATGGTTCACGTAAAATATTCCTTATGCATGTCATCGATTACATTTGGGAATCATCTTATATTATAAGGTAAATTGCTATTTTGGTCTCTAAATTTTACCAAAAGTTTGTGTTTCATTCTTAAACTTTAAAAAGTTCGTTTTTCATTCTTTTGATAAAAATAAATGTGGAATTATTGGTCATATATTATATTGTGTAATTCAATGGTAAGATTTTGAATAATTAAATCAATAAAAAAAATTGAATGATGTAATATTAACAAATACTCCATTACCAATAATGCCATTGTGATGATGTGGAAGACTAAATAAAAAGAATTTGCCAAACACTAAACCCAATTGGGATTAGGGACGTTATCTTTGAGATTGACTCACGGATAGTTTTTGACGCACTCAGTGGAACTATCACTCCCTCAATAGCTATTGCGAACCTCATCGTCGGCATTCAAGACAAATTGCACTCCTTCAGATCCACTCTCCTTGTCCATGTACTACGAAGCAACAAACCAGCTCATACTCTGGCAAAATATGCCAAAGGAATTAACAAATTTTGTAACTTGGATAGAGGAAAATTCATCCATTATTGAGTCTCTAGTGATTCAAGATGCTATGTATTTCTCTTCACCTTAATAAAGTTATCATGTTTTCCATCCAAAAAAAAAAAAAAAAAAACCCCAACAACAGAAACTAATATCACTCCATAGAATACTGACACGTGGATTTTCCTCACCCAGGCATAGCACGTCCATTAATTCTTTATCACAACAGTCCCTTGGCATTTCCACCTAATGGGTTTGTCAAGCTTAACGTGGATGGCAGTGCCAAGTATAACTCAAGCATAGCCAAGGGCAGAAGCCTGTTGTGCAACCATTGGATTTGGGGTCAAATGGCTAGGTGGTTCACCTTCCCCTCTCTCTCTCTCTCTCTCTCACACACACACACACACACACACGCACACACATGGGTTTTTGTATTTGTTTACGATTGTAAAAGATTCTACAGACTAGACATCCATTTGTACTGAAAAGAAAACT
This sequence comes from Quercus variabilis, assembly GCA_030445155.1. NCBI lineage: Eukaryota > Viridiplantae > Streptophyta > Magnoliopsida > Fagales > Fagaceae > Quercus > Quercus variabilis. Next base: position 30,294,077 of record CP129455.1, on the reverse strand, counting down.
TTTGCACAAATTGGGTCAGCACTAATGGGATAATATATATAAACTTCCAATTTGGACCAAAAATAAAAACTCATGTTTCACTTTATGTTTCATCATTTACATCTTATTACATATCATTTCTCTTTTTTATATAATAAGCTAAGTTTCAAATTGAAAAAAAGAAAAAAAGGAAAAAAAAAGACGAACAGAGTATGGTATAATTAGTGGGGTATGGTATAAATGTAATTAGTAGAGTATATAAAATGAAACATTAAAGTGGGATAGAAAATTTCTATTAAAACATCTTAGTCATAATAATTAAGATTAATGGTGATAACCTACCATTGGTGGTAATATGAAAACGTATATTTTCATGTCATTTAATTTGACTTACAGGTGGGCCTTAAAAGTAGGTTTTAGTTACACTCTTACAATAATATAGTCTGGCAAGAGTGTCACACATGAAATGTGGTTCTCTTTTGTTGTCTACAATAAATAGGAAATGTGGACCTATGTTATCCACATGAAATAAACAATTTTTTTTTTTTTGAGAAGACGAAATAAGCAAGTTAATAGCACTGATTTGTAAATCTCTTGGCTAAATTAATAAAACTTTCTTGTCTTATATATAATTAATTGGACAAAATTTAGCTACAAAATTGGTTATAACTTAAGGTTACAATATTACTCAATAAAATAAAAATTATTATATATTTTGAAAATCCAACCGTTGAATTGCATGTTTTTTATGCTCTTAATATACATGTCAAATTTTGTGTCAATTGAATATTATTTACCAAATGATCTATAAGTTTATATTTTATACATACTTTTAAACTACAAAAACTTATAATTTAAAAAAATTTTATTGATGACATAACTATTGATTTTTAATTTTTTAAAAATTTTACAAGCATGGAGGATATAAGAGGAAAATATAATCCAATGGTGGATTTGTCGAAATTCACATTTAATAAAAAAAAAATTAAGATTGATTATAGGCTAAAGTTACAATAAATTTTGTAGCTAAATTTTGTTCTAATTATAAACCTCTGCAATACAGATAGTATGTATGTTTCTCCACAAGTAGAGTGAGTTCAATCCACTTTGTGTAGTTTCCTTTAAACATTTTTTTTTCCTTCATTTTTCTGTTTTAATTTTTCTAATTACTTTGATTGGATTAATGTGCCAAATTAAGGAAAAGTTATTGACCTAGCTACACTGCCAATAATTATTTTTATAAAATAGAATATATATATATATATATATATGATAAATGAAAAATATATGTCTACAACATTTTCATAACATTTTCACAACAAATTTTATGTGGTAGGTTGTTACTAGTGGATAAAAAATTAATTTTAATGGTGGATTCAAATTAAAAACCTATAACGACCTGCTAATTAAAATTTATTATGAAAATAATGTAAAAAAAATTATGGAAGTAGAAGTCAATGTAATAAATTTAGCGGCTGTGTTTGTGGAGCTTGGTATTGACTCTATTTTGGAGAATTTAATGCATTGGAGATGGTGGTTAGCAACCGCAGCTTGCAAGATATGACCAAAACGCAAACAAAAAGGTCTGCCAGTAGGGACCGCCTGTGTCCTCTTTTGTGTCTAACAATAGTAAGACGGAATTCCAACAACTTCCATTACTCTGCGTATTTACGATTACCATCCCGTGGTGCTTGCAGCATTTGCGTCTAACATTTTAGTAGGAGATTTTTAGTATTGTAATTCAGTTTTTAGTATTGTAGACATATATATTTGAGTATTATAAAAATATGTATTAGAAGTGTTATTGTTATTTAAACACTGAAAATTATTGTTTAAATACTGGTACCAAGGGTAGAGCCAGAAATTTTTGTTTAGGGTGGTTGATTTGTGTTGCTAATTTATTAGTCTATACAAATTTTTATACACAGACACAAACACATGTATCTATACACAAACACAAAAAATTAGTATCTTTCATTATGAATCCTTAAAATTAAATGTTTCATAGAATTAAATTAATCTTTCGCCATCTTCCAAAGTAAAATCCTTATAATTTTCATTTTCAATATAAGTTACCGAATTGCTGTTGTGAGTAAAAAAATTTCAATTGAATTAATGAAGTGTAAAGACATAAATGATCCAAAATTTTAAAAAATACAAGAACACATTTTACCATAAAAAATGAATTTGAGAAGCAATGCGTTCTCTATAACTACTAGACAAATTAGACAATTTTTTCTAAGAACATTATTGGACCAACACAAATAGTTTTGGGTGGGGGGGGGGGGAATTCCCATTTTTGAGGGCTAATTATTAAAATGTAGGGACCAGATTTGGGACACTTCTTCAGGTTCAGAAAGTGGACCCAAGCCCAGCTTGCCTTTCAATGAATTTATAGAGAGTGGGCTCAAGAACTAGGCCCTAGTAAGGGGTACAACTGCCCTGCATGGTTGCATGTGGATTTATTAACTTAAACATGGATTGGGATGCACAATGATGCTCCTCGGACTGGTCTTTCGAAGCTTGATGTTCTTATTATTTCTTTTTAAGATTGATTACAAAGATCCAGAGGGCATAAGTCACTACAGAATTTCTTAATGCCGATCCCTCCTCCCTCTTTCAGGAGAGACTCCTTACGTTATATACTTCTATAAATTGATCCTAACCCTCTATTTGTCAATCAGTCAGGCCACCACTTGAGAGCCTATCCCATCAGCCGCATCCCTATTCCTCCAGTGGGTTACAGCACCCAAGGCAGCACTGTTCAGGAGTCCTGTTCTCATTAATGCAGTCAGGACGTTAGTTGAGGGCATTCAATACAGAGGTGACAGCTCGCCTAAGGCTTGCTCCTTTGCCGTGCTCCCGTCCCCGACACGCGGTATTGGACCCTCTCCTCCTCGAATATTCAAGAAGTCCTTTCTTTGGTGGGGTGGTGCTCGTGTTCTTCCGAGGTCTCGGATGCTCGAGGATGGGGCCATCCTCAGATATGTTCCTCGGGGGTCAGTTCTCGCGCTTTCATCCTTGGACCCCTCATGCATCCTAGATGCGGGCCCTTGGGCTTGGCTTGGAGTGGGCTAAGGCTACCTAATTTTCTAGCCCCACATAAAATATTAAATATTTCTATATAGTAAAAAAAAAAAAAAAATTTCATATTCATCCAGCTCCAGCCCTGACTGGTACCAAACAGTCTCTTAGTTTGCCATGCACTATTTTCATATTCATATTCTTATAAATTAATATTGTTTACAAATGATGAAATAATCCTTACAACTTGTTAAAATCTACATTTAAATATTTAAAATGAAAACATTCGTACTTGTTTTAGGAGAGAGAGAAGTATTGAAATACCACCTAATTATATATAAAGGGTAAACTAATTTTTATCTTTTAGATGAAAAATATTGATTTAGTAAATTGGAAATGTTAATTTGATATTAATAGGGTCACGTTAATAGGTGCCTCAAGACAATAGATAATAATTCGTTTCAATAAACTTTTAACATTATTTTTATAAAAAAAATTGTCAAAATATTTTTTTTTTCTCATAAAAACTTTTTTAAAAATAATTTGTTAATAATTGTTCTAAAATATTCGTTAATATTTTTCTTATATTTTTTACCACACGTAAATGGGCACTTGTACAACCACATCATATACTTATATATATATATATATATATAAACCTTAGTTCAGTAATTCACGTGCTTGCATCCTAGACTGAACTATCAGTCCAAACTTGAAGATTAAACATGATGAAAAGCTTCAAACAGCCAACCACCATGGCACGACATCACCAAATACAATAAAACCCAAACACAGACACATCAATCCCCTAAATCTAACATCAAAGTCAAACCCATTAGAAACCCATAAAAAATTCATATCTAATCCACGCAGGTTGACGAAGATCCATTTGTTGGGCAAAGATCCTATTCTCACTCCAACACCGAGCTAAGCGCCAGATCGATCTAAGCGAAGATTTGGACGATGGTGGTGCCGTGGTTCAGGAGATAGTTTTTTGGGTAGTGGCGAGGCAGTTTGTTGGGTTGTGAGTTTGCTCAACGTTTACAATGGAATTGTCTGGAGAGGTGAAGAGTAAATGGGTGTTGAAGGCTTGAAGCATGTGTGCTCTTATTAGCCTTTGGTTTGGTCTGTCAATCACTTATTGCAAGCACATGAGTTTCTGACATTCCATTAAGGTTTTTGTTTTTAAGTGTTATTGAGGGGGCAAATTTTATTTGTATCATTTGTCATTGTATATTTGTATTTTTCGTTCAATACTTAACCGAAAGAATCAAATTAATGCAGCACTAAATAGTTAAAAGGCTAAATTAACATAATTAAAAAATTAAGATTAAATTGACATATAGTGTAAAAAAATAAGAATCAAGTAAGTAGTTTATCTTTATGTCAATCACTATTATCTAATAAGTCAGGAAGAACAATTTGTATAGGTTCTCTTCGGGCAAGAAACTGAAAGGTACTATTAAACCACAAGGCACAATTAGATTCTATTGTATATTTGTATTGATACATTATCTAAGTTCTATTAATATTTGTAATATTTGTAATGATGTTAAGAGCCTTGTAATTTAATTGTATTACCAGATTTTCAAGGTCCCATTCAAGCTTTTCAAATTTTCAACAATAGTAAATTAACATTATCAAAAGATAAGAATTTTGCAAGATTTAGAAGCAAAAAAGAAAAAGAAAAAAAGAAAAATAATAATAATACTTTTATGAATATCCAAATCAGAAATTAGGAAACAAGCAAAGTGTCAAATGGGAATTAATAATTAGAAATTTTATTCTATATAAGATGGAGAGATATTACTATAAGATTTTCAAACAATAATGAGAAGTTTTAAAACTGAGTACTATTGTTATAAGCTACTGTATTTCACTGCTCTCTCCCCTAAACATTGCACTGTCAAAGTGTGAACTGTGAAGTGTGGTCCCGGGATTAAAAACACTGGCCTCAGTTGAGTCCAAAAGAGTAAGCTCGAAAAGGTGTAGCCATTTTGGTTGGGTCTCTAACGTCATTATCTGCAGGGACGGAACTACATACAAACAGAGGGGGGCTGTGGCTCCCCCCAAAATTTTTTAAAATATTAAATAGTAGGTATATATTTAAGATTTTAGAAAATAAGCTTAAGAAAAATTATATTTACCCCTCTCAAAAAAATTATATTTGCCCTCCTCGACTTTGAATCCTAGTTCCGTCCCTGATTATTTGAATGTGAAACATGCTTATCAAAAAATAGAATGTGAAACATTTCATAGGTCAACATTCTTTAAACAATTCACCATGAGTGATTTGCCAAAAAAAATTCACCATGAGTGTTTTTTTCCCCTATTGTATTCAATGAAAACTCCTTTTTTTTTTTTTTAACAAACAGTGGAAATTCGGTCACTGAGCATATAGGGCAGGCCCTAACACCATTTGCTACAAGAGCCATTAATTAATATTGAAATTTCTATTAAAAAAAAAGCTTGATATTCTTTTTAGAACAATCCATTGAATCCAACATGATTTATAGTGTTGGGGAATTTGATAATTGAAACAAATATTATTTGAACTGGTAACTCCCAAAATAGAAAAAAGAAAACTTAAAAATTCTCTATCTTTGCTTGACTAATTATTATTTTTGATTAAGAGATAGAAGTCCAAAGTTAAGTTATCACGCAATAACAAACACCTTTAATTATTTTTTATTATAAAAATATTCCGATTTTTTAATGTTATCCTAGACAATATGTAAAATTCCATATAAAATTTATAACAAAGAAAAAAAAATTTCATCCATCGTACTATTGGTGAATGGTGTTTTCAGGATATCTCATAGATAGGGAGTAAAATAGTTTAATTTAGAGTTGTAAATGAATCAATCATTTCATAAAAAGCACAAGCTTGACTTAATAAAATACTTATTCATGTTTGTATGTTTATTAGCAAAAAGCCAAACCTAAGCTTTAATTTTAGATTTGTTTAATAAACGAGCTGAGTCCAAGCAAAAAATATTATTCATGAACATGCTTGTTAACAATAAGGCTAAAAAAGAAACAAATCAAGCTTAGGTTGGTTTATGTACTTTGTAATAAGTTTGACATGAGTTTGAACAATTAACTCATATATTACTAAACTTTTAGTTAATTGGGCATTGAGATTAATCGTCCAAACCAAATAGGTCTAATAATCATAATATACTTGGTATGAGTTGGTAATATATTTGTATTGGATCTCGATCTCATGAACTTGATATTGAGCTTGGGCTCTGCTTGAATAACGAATCAAGTCAAGCCATGTTGAGCTCAAGCTTAAATCAAGTTTGAACATTTTATATTTGTTGCCAAGCCAAACTTGAATATTCAATACTCGATAAAACTCGGCTCATTTACAACCCTAAGTCTAATCAAAAGCCTTTAAAGTTAAAATGCAAATCATCATTTAGTAGATGGCATAGGATGAAAATATATTGAATCTAAAATCAATTTTTTTTTTTTTTTTTTAAATCCAAGTAAGAGAAGGAAAAAAAAAAAACATACACTGCCGGGCTTGGGCTTGGGCTTGGGTTTGTAGTGGAGCTCTTGGTCAGGTAGGCTAGTAGGCCGGCCAGCTAAGAGATCCGGTTAGATGGGGTCGGGGCAATTGAAATGACGAAAACGCCCATAAAAATGCCGTTTTTCTTACCAACCTGTCCGAATCTTTAAAAAAAAAAAAAGTTTTTTTTTTCTCCAACGGCTACTTCCCCACAAGAAATTTAAAACTCATCCTCTTCTCCTCGGGATGCCAATCTCCCAGAGTCAAGACCCAAACCAAGAGTGCTACTCACTCAAAACACGCTCCTTTTCTCCTCCACTTTCTCAAAACCTAGCTCTCTCTCTCTCTCTGTTTCAATGGAGGAACCACAGGCAATTATAATGCAGATCAACGGTGATGAAGAAGAAGAATGGTGCGGCAGCGGCGGAGGAGACGAGTTCTACGAGATGATCGAGGCGCCGAAGTTCGTTGACCTCACCAAACCCGATCACTACCGCCCCGACCACGACGATCGCTTCTGGTTCTGCTTACGTGTCGGTCTGTCACTTTTCTTAAATTAATTCTCTACTCATCTCAAAGCTTCTAAAATTTTTAGTTCTTATTTACTACAAGTAGATAAAAGTATCGTTATGCTTCAAAAAAGTGATTTTTAAAAACTGGGTATAGCCAAATAAGCTAGAATAAGACTATGAACCAAATGAACAGCTGAAATTGACTTGTTTCCCAAGGCTTTCAAGGATTGGTGGATCATGCAGCTAATGGGGTTTCCTGGTTATGTTGAAATTTACCAATCCCACATTGTACAAGGCCTTATCATCATTTTTAATAGCTTAATTTAGTGCTTAGTGTGTCTTTTAATGGAATTTGATTTGACTTTTGAGCTCAATATATGTCTCACAATTTTTACTCAATTGACTTGAGTTGCGCTCTATGTTTATGTTAATTGTGTCTTAGGATGTGACCAGAAGCATGAGGAAGAAATCGATTCTGAAGCCATCTACAAAAGTTTTGTTCTCCGGGTTAGTCCTCGTTTTTTGTTCAGTTTTTAATTCTTCCTCAAAAGTGGTTCTACTGTTGGATCTAAGTTAGAGATGATGGCTTTTTAATTGTACAGGTCATGGCAGCAAGAAGTCCCAATATACGCCTTCGAAAAGCCCTAAATAGAAAAGCCCCAAGGTACATAAATATATAGACAAGCACCAATTTAGTCGTTAACTATTTCAATTTTTGTACTTGGGATTTTAACATGTTTCTCTTTTTAATTTTTAGTGCAAATGTGAAATGCCCACATACAGCTCCCCCGAAATCATCCAAGTCTAGAATATCAAGATTAGCCCTCATGTCTTCAATTTCTCAAAAAGTGGTTGAGACCAAATTGAAAGCCAGGCCACCTACTAAGCTCAGTGCAACCCCAAATTTAAAGGCAAAGCAATCTTCTGATGTGGCGAAGGCTCTTACTACTCCAAGGAATCGAAAGCCCCTCTCAAATCCTAATACATTTAGAAGTGTTCGGAACCCAAAAGCAACATCAATTGCTGTGCCAAAGAATAGAGTCATAGCAAAGGCTTTAGTCTTTAACTCACCAAAGAAAGCAGTAAAGGCAAAGCCTTTTTCAGAATTGAATACTTCTGTGAGAACAATGTGTGCAGCAATGGAGAAGCTTGAGATCGCCAGTGGAAAGAAGCAAGTATTAGGCCACAACAAACCAGTGCCTAGAGATGCTTCAAGAAAGCCATTAAGAGGACGAGAAGTTAAAAGTCGGGTTTTTAATTCCTTGAATTCTAACAACCGCAAGGTCCCCGAAGCCAAATCTTCAAGAACCTTGAAGAGAAAGAACGATGAAGTAGGCACACAACCCTATCATGATCATGTGCCCCGTGAAGGGGATGATTATAGTGACATGGATATAGACGAGAAATCAAGAGGTGGTTCTTTTGAAGGGTGCTCTGCATCAGGTACTTCTAATAGCAGTGAAGAAAATGGGCGTGAAGAGTGTTTGAACACTGTGAAATCACAGAAAGGTGAGAATTCAGTTGATGTTTTCTCAGATTCCTCAAGAGGTGACAATATCGCCCTATCAAGTTCTGAAGAGAGGGATTCAGTAGAAAAAGATGTTCCCAACTCCCAATCTCTTAGTGGAGCAGCTGAAGGGACCAGTGAAAGAAGTGATTGTGAGAAGAAAGTAAAATCAAGTTCAGGGAAAAGGGAAATCCATGAAGTCAAGGAAAGCGACGATAAGGAAAATGCTCTCCTGCCCTGTGATGATACAGAAAATGACTGTGAAGTCATAGATATTGATGACAAGGAAAATGCTTTAGCATCAGATGTTAACAGGTATTGAATTTGAGCATTCAATATTTCTTGTTATCATGATGGTCTTTTTTTCTTTTCTTGCAGCTCATGTATCAACAATGTTTTTGTGTGAAATGACTGCAGGGTGCAGAATCAGAATAATGGCCACCGTGAAAGGATAACTCTGGGGAAGCATGAGACTTCAAAAGTTTCACAAAAGGTTGCCTCTTTATTAGCAGATCATATATTTTTTTTATTACATCTGCTTCTAGAAAAACTGTTCATCGTAGTCCCATTTCCTTACTTAAAAAATGATGCAGGTTAACCGAGTAACAGGTAAGACTTTAAAAGACAGTTCCATCTCCGCTGCGCAAGGGGTGAAGTATAGGAAACCAAAGCTCACAAATCCCAAGCCTTTTAGGCTAAGAACTGATGTATGTGAACTTTTTCAACCCTGTTTTGTTTAAATAAACAGTTACAGTATTTTCCTTCACATCTGATGCCAACTAAGTTATTTTAGGAAAGACGGATTCTTAAGGAAGCAAACTTGGAGAAAAATCTCGCACCCCTGAAAGAAATTACAACAGCTCCAAGGCCTCTTGTTAGAAACTCAGAAAGAATGCATCAGAATGTAATCCTAGTAAGCTTGTTTATTTACTATTGTTTCCCCCTCATTATGGGGATTCTTTTTTTCTGACACCTCTAAATTGACAAGTTGTTTCTGATCTCAGAAAAATGAAAAATCCCATGGAATAAGTAAACGTGTGTATGATATGCGTGAAGGTGGTGAAAAGAAAGTAAAAAGAATAACAAAAGATGATCAATCTGTAAGCCTCTAATACATAAAGAAAGTAAATAGAAGAAAAAATTATGTCCACATGCTACTCTTTGAAGTTTTTTTATTTTATTTTATGTTGAGACTAAAATCTATAGTGACAATATACAGATAAGGATTGGAAGTAGTTGCATCAAGGCTACAAAAGTAGATGTGAAACGAAAATCATCTCCTACGCATAGACGAATTGTTTCTACATACCAGAAAGCTAACCTTCCTACTTCACTGGTGGAACATGGAGCAGCTCAAAAATTGAAGGTCAGCTTGAAAAAGACTAAATCACCAATGACGCCACAAAAACTTGCAAAGCCTGGAGGGTAAGTTGTAAGCTACATCAAATTTCCAGTCCTTCATGACTTAAATTTATGTGGACTTCTGAGATAAATTTAGCCGAGTTCTCCTTCTCTTGCAGAGGTACGTCAAGCAGGAAAGAAATGGTTTCCCGCATGACATCTGGTCAACTCAGTGTAATTAAAGAAACCTCATCAACAGTTTTAGCACCCCAAGAAGAGGCAAAGCCATGTGAGAGTGGTGCTTCCCCAGGAACTAAAGCTTCTACTCAAACTACTTCACGGTCATTGTCACGGGGAAAAAGGCCTCTAACCATTCCAAAGGAGCCAAATTTTCATAGCATCCATGTGCCCAAGAGCTGCACAAGGAAAGGTGATTCCCATCAAAGTTAACTTTTGAGGGTATGATATCCTGTTGTTCAATAATATCATTGAATTGTATTTTCTTGTTTAAATTTTACCGTCTCCTGCTTTTAGGAATTGGTTCATTTAAGCAAATGTGTGTATGTTGTAACATTTGAGATTCAGAAATGATTAGCATTTAATTATTTATTCATTTAAAAAGAGAGAGGCAATTTAATTGAATATTTTCCTACATCTATGTTTTGACATATTTCTTTTATTGACAGTGGGGGAGAACATTTGAATAGCATAGTCAATATTTAAATAAATGTTTTGAGGTATCTTTTCCAGTTCATGAAGGACACATGGAGTCTGCTTTTTTATTTTTCCTGAAAATATCAATGGATAAAATAGTTTAAAGCAGCCTGAATTTGGACATTTTTAGTTATGAAATATAGAAAGAGGAGAAATATAGAAAACACAGTTTCACTGCACCTATAATGAATTTTCTTTCAGATTACTGATACCTATAAAAATTTCAAGTATTTTCCATAAACTTATATCACTCAAATGGCAAAAGCTTGCCTAATGTTTACGACTAAGTATTTAATCTTCTGATGTCACTGAAGTGGAGATGCCTCCCCTAATGCTTAACTTTATTTATCTTCTAGTGTCATTTTCCAAAAATTATATTTTTTTGAAAAATTGTGACCTTGAAAATGAGTTCAAAATGTTTTTTTGTTGTTTGATAGCACGTAAAATTCATAACATTTCTTGTATAATTCAAAAAATGAAAAGGAAACTATAAAAAAGACATCGTATGTATTCTAGAAAATAAAAGCGGAAAACAACCTCTTGGAGATAAGCCAAATTTTAAGGTTTTCTAATGATCAACTTTTAGTTTCCTTTGATCCACATTTTCTCATGCTAAACAACTAGAAAACTCAAAATTATATTAAACAAAGTTTTCCGTTGAAACAAACTAAACATTTTTCAGATGGAGCATAGGAGTAATGCATTATATAAATGTGCCACCCAAAAAAAAAAAAATAATAATAGTAACAAGAGGACATTGCAACTTAAGTGAGAGAACTTAAGTGAGAGTTTAAGGTCTATATTAACAATTAACTAAATATCAAACCTCTCAAAAAAAAAAAAAAAACATATATGTGCCTTTTTGGTGTGCCCCTAGTAGGAATATTGTAAAGAATCTCATTCTTCGTTAGGTTTATCTAAGGACGCTGTGGTGTTTGTAACCAAAGTTAAGAATGAGATTAAGACTCATGTCCCATAAAAAAAAAGAAAAGAAAAGAAAAAAGAGAGAGATTATGACTCATGTCAATGTTACCGTTTTGCTTTTATAAAAATGAAACTTGTTAGATCACAGTAGATGAACTAATATAGAAGATCAACGTTGTTCTTTAAAAACGTTCCTTTGCAGCCACCTAATTTTCCTGATTAAATATGTTGTGTTGTTTTACATGAACAATATGTTGTCCCATTGATTATTCTTTACAGCTATTATTCCCCATTAGAAATATCTTCTCCTCAAATTGAATGGGATATCATTTTCCAAAGAGTAGCATCTAACCTGATTGGGGATATAGTTAGGCATTTTAGCAATGGATCCTCATGTTAAGAAAATTATCTTATGAGACAATCTTATAAGACATCCCTCTCACAACATATATAAGACCTATCTGTTGTGAAAAAGATGTCTCATGAGACCGTCTCATGTCACCTGAGTAAAAGTTTTACACAAAGTACTTATCATATTTGAAATTGTTTGTAATAATTTATATAGCTCATATCAACCTACTATAAGCCTTATGTGAGACTCATTACATAGCAGCACAATGCCTTCATAATCCTAATTCAAGCACAAATACACAGGCCAAGGTCCCGCAAACTTGATTAGAAATGTCGTACTCATTAGTTTTTTAATCACGGTTGAAGAGGTAGAGTTGATGAGGACAATGAGACTTCCAACCTGCCGACTTTGCTTGCTTTCTATATCAAAAATTCAAAATTGAATCATTTCTCTCTCTCGCTATATGTTTGATGGGAAAGCCCAAGTACCTTCCCAGAGGATTTATGGCCTGATCAAACCAGCAGTGGGAAAAAGGTTCAAAAGAAGTGGACAGTGATAAGAGTAAGTCTTGCTCAAGGAAAACACCTCCCCTCGCTTGACCAGCATTGGGAAAAAGGTTCACAAGAAGTGGACGGTGATAAAAGCGGAAGTCTTGCTTAAGGAAAACACCTCTTCATTTTTTACCATGTAATTTTTTGTCCAAAAGACGCATGGTCTATCATATGACACAGACTCTTGATAAGCACCAATTCTTTCTTGTTAGATCCGGCAGCCTTCATATTTTGAGTAGGTAAATTTTTGTTGCAATCCTGATATGTACAGACACTTCTAGTACAGATATTACGACCCCCATATTTATCTTCTCCAGGACATTGTTAGAATCTCCAACAATGGCCCAAGTGTGGTTATGAGGACCTTTCACCCCGGTTCTTTCACAACAGACATCTTTTAAAAAATCTAGGACTAGCGTAACTATAACTTAGGAGCCAAGAGTCAGTAGAGTCTTTTACCTTAACCAAGGCATGAATTTCCTGCTTCATCAAGGAAAGAACTTCCACAACTACCCAGTCGGAATGCCAAAGTGGCCACAGGCCCACAACCCCCAACAAAGCCAATGATATTAATAGTCATTGCTGCTTCAAAAGGTAATTTTCTAATAAGATCATCAGCTTTGTCACACTAGGTTCCACAGTGGCCAAAAAATTTCACGTTCAAAGCGTGAGACCAGTGAGCCTTCACATATAGTTTATCCTCTTTAGAAGGACTAATGGCAGCAAAACCAGCGCAAGTGGAGAGAATAGTCCTCAGCTCCTTAGGTTTCGATTGGGCAAAGAGGTGTACTGCTTCGCTGGCCATAGTGCTTCTTTCAGCAAAGGGCATGCCAACCATTTAAGTGGTTTTGGTGAAAAAAAAAAAACAGTAATACCATTCAGTTCACAGTCCAGCTCACATGATTACTGCCAAATTTCTAACCGAATAATAAATTCATATGAACATAAAACTTTATTCCAAGATAAATAATTTCCGTATCTGTAATTTTGGTACAGTCCAAAGGCTCCAAACACACCACCTTAAGCCCCATTTTGCAATACACAATTCTACCAAAGGCTAAAGATTAATGCATTATCATCTTCATGAGATCACCTCAAGTCCATCAGTCAAATGACAATTTCTTGTGCTCACCTAGGTTGCAGCTGAGGAATAATTTCGAATAAAATTATAGCCCCTGCACATTCCTGCAGTGTATGGAACCACAAATTACGAGTTTCAAGAAATAAGGCAGGTGGGATGGGCAAACCATTGCTCTGTTGACTAGCAAGGTCTTCATTCCAGTGAAAGGAGCAGTGTCAACGCAGAGCAATAAACAATCTCAAATAAAAACTCAAAACACATTAAACCCAACATACATAATATTCCTCTTAACTGGCTTCAATTATTTGAAGCCTTATTTCTCCTAGATGTCATCATCTAGGAACATCAAACAAGAAGCTTGTTTCTCATGTGCAAGTCCTTTCAAAGTCCATTCTTGATGATGTTTTTCAGCCTCTCATTTGCAGCCACAAGTTCCGCAGCTATTCCTGGTTCATTAGCAGAATGTCCAGCATCTGGGACAACCTGTTGACAGTGATGCACATTATTAGTTGCTTATTTATGTGGGTGTGGGGGATCAGAACTCCAAGGGCATATATGAAACATTGAAAGCAAGTAATTATATGTTAACTAATAACAACAGCTCCATTCCCTGAGTTAATCAGGGTATCTGCAAATGAAGAATTCTAAACAGTTTGCCCTACTTTTCATACTTGGATATGAGAGGAAAACAATACTAAATAGAAAGGAAAAAAGATAAAAGAAATTTTTTAATGAAAATTTGGATTTTCCATCGAGCATACTTAACTTATGTAGAACCACGGCCTTAGTTCAAGGCCATGATTCCTCTTTCTGCAACCTCATTCCAGTTTATACACGTAATAACACTTGGAATGAAGGAAAATTTTCCCATAATTTTAAGTTGACGTTTGGTTCCTTGAAGATATGTTGACTATGAACTATCCACACCTTAATATGTGCACTACTTCTGTAGTAATGGCATAGAATTACCGCATCATTTGATAAGTTATCTTAATATTCTGCACCCTCATAACAATTAGGTCTTAAAGAAATCGATGATCTCAACGGCCACATATACTTTGAGAGAAACTTTCTGGTTTTATCACACACAAGCTAAATTATAACATAATCAGATAACATCATACACTGCCAAAGTCTACTCCCTCATCTGAAAATAGACGGGCATTTACAAAATGCATTTTAATGAAACAAAGTAAACAACAGAATCTTCCTAAAATGCCCTTAAGCAGGCTAAGAGGGTGGGTTAAAGTTTGAGAAAATGTGATCTCAAATTTAAAGGTAATAGGGGAAGTTAAATGGATGGATGCTTTCTTTTTTGGAAACTCCAAAAAATTTTGGGATGGCCCAAAAAGAGAGCACCCTACATATTTGGGGAAGGAAAATCTCTATATGCTTAACAAATGGATTGAAAAGTACTAAGCCTGTGCTAGAGCCAAACTTAGCCTGTGCTAGAGCCAAACTTATTAGAATCCTTTGCTGTTTTTAACCACAAGGGTTAGTCAAAATGTTAAATGAGTCCACTAATTGCTTTTAAGAATTGCTCCTTATCAGACAAATACAACATGATGGCTTTACTATGATCAATGAGGAAAAGAAATTTAAGATGCGACTAGATGACAAAAGAAACCTTTTAAGTAACATACTAAGGGCATTGGCTTTGCACTTTTTCTATGTTGCATTCCTATTCTGTAACTGCACTGTCTGAAACTGCATAATGCCACCACAAGATTATCTACAGACAAATTACGGGGCACCATTATGCAACACATGCAAGACATGTTTCTCTATCATATACTGACATTTTTTAAAACTTGCTGACATGCCAGGGCAGTCCGCCTATATCAACTGCTTATTCAGATTGACAAAAAGTCTACCATATCTCTTCAAATTGTAGAAAACAATTAGAACCTGACCAGATTGTCCAAAAATCAAAGACCAGTGCTCTTTGCAATAGACGATAAAGAAACTGGTATCAAGCAAGATAAATGGTCTTGAGCAGTTTTCTTACCTTAAAATCTGCCTCTGGCCATACTTTATGGAGATCCCATGCTGACATCATTGGACAGCAAACATCATATCTTCCCTGCAAAATTAAAGAGTGAAAAATTCCTTTCATTTGGAATCAAACTTTGAATTCTACAGAATCCTCAGAATGCATACCTCATGCAACTAATATGATAGCACATGAGAGACAGATATTGCTACAATGCAATATCAACAATTCTCAGAGTACTCTTTACAACTAAACTCTGGAAATTTCGATCAAATTGCAAGCACTTAATAACAGAGGATGTTAAAAGCTAAAATTATGAGACCAGGGCCAACAGGCAGCATATCAGCAGGTTGAAGTACCACTAGCACTATAGCCAGGTGACACTTTTTTTAAAAGAGGGAGGTCATCTCAGATGAACCAGTGGAAGGGATATTTTAGGGAGTGTATTGATTAGGTGGCCGTGGTGGCAAAGAGTAGTTGTGGTTGTGGTAGGTGAGTAGGTCTTTGGTTTAAATCGTACTATCAGAAAATAAGAGGCTACATCTACAGGGGTGTGGGTGTGTGGGGGTGTGTTTGCGTGTGCCTGCAAATGCACATGCGTGCATGTGCACGCATGTGTAGCTAAATAACTTATTGTTCTTTACTGTGAATGTTTTGATAACAATAAGTAAATAACTTATTATTATATAATTTCAAAATTCTCATATAGTATACTAGAGGTCTTATAATTTCAGATGGAAGGATTTTTTTTGTGTTTGGATAGATTTTAGCTACATTTTATGTGAGTTTCTATTGCTTTTAGTTAATATAGACTTAGGAAAAGCGTGAATTGAAATGATTTAAGAAAAGTAATGGTTTTAACTATTTTTTTAATTTATTTTAAATTTACAGTTTAATTTGAAATAACCCCAAACTATAGGGGAATTATATAATTTACCCAAATTTTTAATTAAGGATAGCCACTTGGCCATGAGTATATCTACTTGCCGCATAGAGAAAATACCACTTGACACAATCATTGCTTCTAAGACCCATATTTTATTATACAGTATATGGTGTTGCAGCATACAGATCTTTTTAGCTGACCCAATTAGTTGGGTTTAGAGCTTTGTTAAGTTGATGTCCTTGTTATAATCTTTTGTCCTTGATGTCCAAGAGGGGTGCATTGCCCCCAGTTCACGGACATTATTATAAAATCCATCTGTTTATAGAAGTTAATAGGCTGATGTACTTAGATCAACCCAATTTTCAGAAATTCTTAAACAAATACTTATGAACACTCTTCCAATTACCATCCAAAAAGCACTTATCTAGATGGGCACATGTATAAAATAAGCACTTATCTAGATCATGACATACATGCGCCCTTCTATAGTTGAGTATGAAATGCAACCTTGTATAAATTACTATGGAGTGGTAGACAAAATCCATGTACAGGGAAAAAAAATCATGAAATTAATAATAAAACCTTAGGAAAAAAATATATTACTACACACATTAGGATAAGAATTAACCAACAACTTATAAAAATATATATGTAATACAAAATTAATAGATTTGCTTAATGACTACTTATATCATACTAATGAAAACAATTATGTGAAGGGAGATTCAGCTATCTTAAAAGTGTGACGTAAGATATAAGTGAAAATAACAAAAAAAGTCATAGTCAGTGCACAACACTTGCACCTTTGCAAGGTTTGGGAGAGGCGGTTGGTAGGCAACCTTATATATAAGTAAAAGTCATATGTTAATTAAATCAATTTTCTAAACATTAGGGCTTCTCAGAGATTCAACCTAGAAGCTTCAAAAGAAATATGCTACTAAAACATATTGCTTGCTTAAATGAAAAATAAGGACGTGGTAATCAAACAATTCGCCAGCACATGACACATGTTTAATATCAAATCAATAAACATTATGCATGTATCATCCTTCCAAGTAGATTACTCTTGCTTCGATAGTTACTAATAGCATGATCACAATGTATGAGTGATAATCAAAACATTTACCTGTACAATAGTAGTGTTAATATGCCTTATCTTATCAACATTATCTAACAGGAATGAATCTGAAGGAAAGAAACCCTGGTTCACGAAGTAATGATTTTCGATTCTTGCAAATGCCTGGAAAAAAAAAAACACTTTTCATTAACAAAAGCATCATTTCAATTATTCAAATATCCATAGCTCAGAAGATATGAAATAAGATGCAAATGGCATGGATCTGTCTGATCCTCAGTACTACAGGCAATTATTTACAATACTTGGTTGCATACTGTCCATCTTGCACCCATGCCACTTAAAACCCATATGTGGAAAATCCAATAAAATTTTAAGTTTCTTGTAGTAAATATACAGAGTCCTTGGTGGTTTGAAATTTCAATTTTCTTCTTGTGCCTGTTCTAAACAACAGCAGATTAAAAGGAGACACAAGTAAGAGAAGTTTTAAATTACTATCA
This sequence comes from Quercus variabilis, assembly GCA_030445155.1. Classification (NCBI taxonomy): domain Eukaryota; kingdom Viridiplantae; phylum Streptophyta; class Magnoliopsida; order Fagales; family Fagaceae; genus Quercus; species Quercus variabilis. Next base: position 30,276,121 of record CP129455.1, on the reverse strand, counting down.
AGTATCTATCTCCCACTGTAAACCCTTTACTTTTACTTTAGAGGATACTTATATGGTCTTTTTTAAATGATAGAGAAATAAAAAAGAAGAAGGAAGTGAGAACAGGAAAAATGAGGTTAAAAAAAAAAGGAACAGAAAGAACTGGATGCACTGTTGATAAGAAAAGAAACTATATAAAGCCGAAGAAAATGCCATACTTTCAACAAGCTTAAGTATGAAACTTTCCTCACAAAGCTATTCCATAGATTTGCAGCAAGGCTTGAGCATCATCAAGCTGTTTCTTAACTTTTTCAATACCTCAAACTGTTTTATGAATTTAATTTCCAGCTAAGAGCCATGTCTACTAAAATGAATACTTTGCATTCCTTTTAACTATTTAAAAAAAAAAAAAAATATTATCCCTTTCTTATTTTCTCTCAGCATTCTTATTTGCTCCATTGCTACCCCACAAAGAGAATCGCATCATCTGCAAAAACAAAGGCATTTTTTTTTTTTTTTGATAAGTGCAGAAAACAAAGGACATAGAGTCAAGGCTTCTCCATTACTCCCCTTGACCATAAACCCCATCAGAAAACCTTCCTCTACTGACCAATCGATCATCTTACTAAGCAACTCCATAATTAGGATGAAGAAAAGAGAGGTTAGGGGGTCCCCTGATGTACCCTTCTCGAATTCTCAACCAAAAAAAAACTGCAGGGCTGCCACTAATGAGAACTGCAAATATGAATGAAGAAATACACATTTTGATCCAAGTGCTAAATTTCTCTCCAAACTCACATCACTGTTGTAAATAAAGGAGACTATCCCAATTGACATGATCATAAGCATTCTCTATGTCCAGTTTACAAATGATCCATTGGATGCACTATGAACTTTGCTATCCAGGACTTCCTTTGCTATTAAATCTGAATCTACTATCTACCTTCCACAAAAGAATTTTGTGAATATAATGTAGATTACCAATACCTTCATAATATGTTGGCTAGTACCTTTGCCAATATTTCATACAAACTCCCTATCAGATGGGTCTAAAATCTCTAATATAAGTAGCTTCTCACTAGACTGAAGCTAGTTGTTCCTACTACAATATAGTTGTTCCAAACTCTCCCTCACCTAATCAATAAATGCTGGGGCTTGGAGCTACATATTCTCAAACCTGAAAGGAGGATTGGATGATCTGATACCAGCATCGAAAATATTCTTTTAACTACATCAGAATAATTATCATCCCATGCCACTGAGGTTGAGAAACGATTTATTCATGACATACTTGGTTGCTTCTAATACTTTACCAAGTGTAGAAGCCCTTCTGGACACTAATAAATCATGTGTACAAGCACATTTATAATAAAAAAAAAGGTGAATGCGGTCTAAAAGTATCAAATGGCCATCATGACAGCTCATTATTGTCACATGGAATTGTTAAAAAAAAAAAAAGTTTCTACTTGCTGAACTTTAACTCGTTAATTCTCTATTCCATAGCGAAAATGTCAGGAAAATACCAAAAAAAAAAAAAAAAAAACTGCAGGCAATCATTTTGCAAAATTTTGAAACTCTAGAGACAAAATTGGAAAATGGGTCAAACTTTAAGGAAAAACATGGATTATCTTGTAAACGTGCTACTTTGTAACTTTAGGACCAAATTCAATAATGGGCCAAACTTTAAGAACTAAAATTAGCATTTGCCCTTTTTCTGTTTGCAAAGAACAATATAAAAGCCAATAATTATCATTGAATCAACTTACCAATGAAAATTTATCATCATCACCTCTCTTGATGTTCTCTTCATTTGGGAGTAGATGGGCTGTCATCATTTCCCATTTGGTCCAAGCTCTAGCAGCTGCATACTAAGAGAATAGGAAAGGGTTAAGAGAGCTATATGATTTTTCAAGTATAACAGCCAAGACAGAATCGCAACCATTCAATAAAAAAATGTAGACCCTTTTTTTTTATTTTTTATTTTTATTTTTTAGGCGCATGGGAAGACCTATTTCCTCCACAATAAACAGACACACACTCTTTTGTAGCATTTAGGCCTATGGAAACTCAAACCAGGAAGAGTTCGAGACTACCCCACCAAGAATGCTGCACATAGAGAGTGCTACCTTGTTATGAAGAGGATCTTTTAATTGACTTTCAATGTATATAAAAATAAAGGTTCTACCTTCAGAACATATGCTAGATATGTTTATCCCACGTGTGTCACACACAAAATATTTAATTCAAATATTTGAAGGAGGGAGGCCTTTGAAGATAATATGTAAGGATCTGACATACCTTATTTAACATCATTAACATGAGTTGCAAATTTTTCTTGTGTTTGTTTCCCCATCAAACAGATAAGATCTTCAAGTAATTGTGCAAAAATGAATATTAGTTTAATTTTTAGTTCTGGCCATAATTTTCAGCATTTATATAGTGAGGCCAAAATGTCATATTGACTGTAGTCTGCATGCCACATCATAGTTGGGTTAAAAAAGTTTTCATTTAAAAGATTTGCTCCAGAGTCCAGTTCATTTATATGCAACAGCAGAATCAAAAGTGTTCAGGATTTCTACACAGATCTTTACTTTGGCTATTTCGGCTTATCCACATAGTTTAACTGCAACTCAATTTTTATAGGAAAACAGTTCTAGGTGTGCTTTCTTCAGTTTCAAGGCAGTTCATTAGCTCTTCATTGAATTGTTTCTGTTGCAAGTTAGCAATTTAAAAAAAAAAAAATTGGCTACACATGTTTTATATTCACTGTTATTTTAAAGTCCATTCAACCAAAACAACATAAAAATATATAATTATTGGGAAAATTACAGTTTGTTGGTTCATTGAAGGCAAGGTTGCTAAGACTACTTTTACATCTAGGATTCAGTGTCTAGGATTCAACAATTATGCCAACATACCACAACAGAATCACATTCCAATCATTTTTTTTTAATTAATTATTTTCTTGTTTAATACATTATTACTAATTGAAAATAAATAATAACTTCACTTTAAGACAGAAGTAGATAGAGAATGTACAGCATGCCCAACCCATTACAATCATATTTGAGGAAGGGCATATTATATCGTGAAATTATAAAAGATTATTGGATGTAATATGAATTGTCACTAAGCTTGATCCTTCTTTGCAACATATCCCAAACTTATTGAGTTAGGAAAGGTAATCAATTATAATTCCTCTTTGAAGCCACGTGGGTAACAGGTTCACAATCATAAGTTCATAACTGCAAGATAGGATCACCTTCATGCTATGTTTGGTTTGGTTGAAAAGTGAGGGGATGGAAAATGGGGGAAGAAAAAGAAAGAGGAATTTATGATTTTCCATCATTTGATTGGGGTGAAAACAGAAAAGGTAGAGGAAAGAAAATAGGGATGGTGGGGATTTTCCCAGGCCCACCAATTTTGTTCCTTCCAAATTGAGGAGAAAATGGCCATGAAAAATAAAATTACAAAAGTATCCCCATTACCCTAGTATTTCAAACTACAATAAGGGCATAATAGTCTATCCCTCCACTTTTCCATCGCTCTTACCAAACACAAAGGAAAAACAAAAATCTTTTTTTCCTCCCACTTTTCTAATCTCCCTATATTTTCCATCCCCCAATTTTTCCATCCTTTCAATCAAACATATCCTAAATAGCCTAGGAGTTTAAAAATATTTTCCATCTTGCAGAAACCTTCAAAGCTACATACTTTTAAATATAGGTAAAAGACAATTTTTCTAAATAGATAATTGTTTTTGATAGGTAACATAAAATTGTATTAAAAATCATAGCCAACCATAGTACACTAGAAATGTACTAAAGGGGCAAAAGTCAGAAACCAAAATTACAAAGGTCAAGTAAAACAGGTAGGGAAAAACAAGAAACAAAAGGCAGAACCAAACTCCATTGTAGGAGAGTTTGAAAGAAAAAAGACTTGAGCTCAAGCATAGACTATTCACATCCCTCAAAACTTCTAGCATTCGGTTCTTGCCAAATACACCACATCAAGCAATGTGGTACAAGCCTCCAAATAGATAATTAAAGGAAGCTCAAGGTCTCAATAGACACAACAGTAGCAAATATTAAATTTCACATGTCCAACCAAGCCTCAATACATGCCTCACTCATTGGGCAGGACCTGCCTCTATTGTAATTTTAGATAATTCTGAAACTTCCATTCCCAGCAAACCAATATTTGATAGATTCTTGTGGTCTGAGAGATAGGACACAGATCTCACAGCTAATAAATCTTTAAAGATAAAATTTTCAATAAAGTAAAAGGAAACTCTTACTTGTGTTTCCACATCATCAGAGTTTAATCTCTTTTTGTAGGCATGAATGAAGCTTTCCCTTTCATTTTCTGGAATGAGATCTCTAAATGGCTCCCAAGCTGTACATTGAGACAAAATGCAGAAGCATTCAACCAATTAAATATTTTCTCAATGGTTTAACCAGCAAAAAGAAAAACACCAAATCAATTAATTAACCAAAAAAAAAAAAAAAACCCTCCCATACCTGCCCTAAAAAATGTCAAATCAAATTTGGTTTTCATGAAACTACCCAGTATAGTTCATCAGCAAATTAAAAACTCCCTCATGGTTTATCATTTTTAAAACAGGATGATTTAGTATGCCTCATAGTCATTAGCCAAACCTCATACAATATTATGTAATATCTTATAATTGGAAGGTGTTGCAAATATCAATTTCTTGTAATGTTTAAAAGAATAACCAAATACGAGCAAAGTTATCATAACTAATGTGAAGGATTTTTCCAAATGCATGAAAGTAATTCCACAGATGTGCTGATGACAGTCTTAATTTTAAATGCATATAACTTTTTTGATAAGTTTTTTAAAAGTTAAAAAAAAGATATTTAAATACATAAACTTAGGATAGATTGAATCCTAAAGCTCACATATACTTTCCAGAAAAGATCTGACAGGAAACTTATATTGCTTATACCGCACAATCACAATAAATCTAGTAGACCAGCAAAGAATTATATTAAAAAAAAACATACCATCAGGGAATATGGCAGCAGCACCACCCTCATAAAACCAATCAATCTCTTTCTTTCGTACAAGAAAGATCCCTCTAAGGACAATGCCAGTGACCTGATAAAGAAATACAGAGATTGTCAAAATGTGTATATAAAGGGAAGAAATTTCTTAATTACAGATGGCATGTTACCGTTTTCAACAAAAGAAATAATGGTCAATGAAATAAGCTTACGCACCTTGTCAGGGTGTGCTTGGCTGTATGCAAGAGCTAGTGTACTTCCCCATGACCCACCAAACACCTGCATAACAATAATAACGTTATCCATAGTTACAACCACCACCACCTACAGCAACAACAACCAAGCTTCGTCCCAAACAGTTACAAACACTAAAAATTAAAAATTTTCTTTTAGGTTAAAAACCAGATGTGAAATATTGACCTGCCATTCAGGAATTTCCAAGTGTTCTCTTAGCTTTTCAATATCATCAATGAGGTGCTGTGTCGTGTTTTCTTCCAAGCAAGCATGAGGAGTACTTTGTCCTGAACCTCTCTGAAAGAAAGTATATAGTTCTTGATTAAAACATGACTTCAAATGCAATGGAGCAAATAATTTAGAATAAACATTCACAAAATAACCTGATCAAATAGAATGATCCGGTAAAACTCAGGATCAAAGAATCTTCGATTACTCGGCGTGGTTCCTCCTCCTGGGCCCCCATGAAGAAAGACAACTGGCTGCAAGATAAGGTTCACAAGAAGATTAACCAAAACTTTTTCTTTATTTCTTTTGTTAGGTAAAAAAAAATCAGCACAGAAATGTAGAGAGATATGAGCTAGACAACGAAGCTCTTTGAGACAATACTCCTTGTACAACCTTGCTAGTTAAGTGCTAAAAATAAAGGTCAAACATTCACAATAATATTTATTCTAAACGGTGCCATAGATTGAACTCATGTTAAGAGAAACAAAATTCCCAACTATGGTCCCCTTCAAAGGCCAAAGATGGTCCTTCGCTTATCAAAAAAAAAAAAAAAAAGGCCAAAGATAGTCCTTTCCTTGAATTTGTCAGCCACAAGTATTGTGATAGTACAACCAATACACTCTATCAGCTGGCCAACAGGCATTTTCCGTTGAAACACACAATATTCATCACAACAATTTGAACACACAGCAAGCCTCATAACTCTATATATCAGAACGATAATACATTTGATTAACCATTTGGGAATGTACATATGTCTGATAAAATACGGACAAGATTTTCCTCCAAACCAGTTTAGACAAAACTTGACCGTCCATACATGCTTTTAGTCTCATGACCTATCTAATGGTCATGCAACTTGCAACTTGCAACTTGCAACTTGTTTAAAAGGCTTAAATGGATGATCCAACTAAAAGTACAGGTGAATGATCATTTGAATTGTCATATAATGAGTCCAAGGAGATTCCTCCAGACTGGTTTGGATGAAAACTTTGCTGCGATAAACTAACTGTGAAGTCAGACAAGTAAAGAGAAAAAGGACCCATATTGGCAATTGCCACTCACATGCCCACTGGGGTTTCCAGATTGCTCCCAATAGATTATGTGAATGTCAGAAACCTTCAAAAAGCCAGTACTATACGGCTCAATATCCGGATAGAGGTTTCTGTTCAACTCCACAACCTCCTTCTCAGACTCCATCGAATCAATTAGCTGATGATCACAGTCACTCTTATAGCCAAGACTCTGCGCACGTAGCACCAATTTCTTCCTTCCTGCACAAAACCAAATTGAAATCTAGCCTTTTCCAGCAAACCCATTTGAAAAAAACAAATTTTGAAAACCATGCTGCTTCATACATACATGTGTGCCTATGTGTGTATATAAAGATAGATACTTTTTCTGACAGGTATTGATTAATTAAGAACAGAAAACAGTAATCAAAGGAGAAATTGAGATTGACTAAACCAAGATAATTCTTTTAATTAATCATGCATAGAAAACAACCAAATTTTTTAAAGAAAATTGAACACACTCAGAGAAAAAGAGTGACCTGAGGAGGTGAAATTGTTGGAAAATGAAGGAATGGGAAAGTGGAGGAGTTGAAGATGGGAGAGTGAAGAGAGAGTATTTGTTGTATTTATGTCAATGCCAATGGTGGTGTTAGCTGGAATAAAGAGCCCTAATGAATTCATTGTTCATTGCTACTGCTAAAAGTAGGGTACCCACTTCTCAAATGTAGCTGAAAATATGGATTCCGTGCCCAATTGCAGACTTGCGTTTTTGTGTGTCTATCTATCTGTGACTGTCTCTTCGTATTATATTATTCACAATCTTATCTATACATCTATCATGTTTTTTCATGTTTTGCGAGAAGATTTCTAATTAAACTATTTTATAATATTTTTATAAAATATTGATGTGACTAATTTTTTATTAATTTTTATTTAGGCCTATTATTAATATCATTTTTTTAATTATTAATAATCATACACCACATTAGCAGTTTGTAAATTTTTTTATAAAAAAATTTGTATCTCTAAAATTATTCTAAGAAAATATCTATAATGTTGATTTTATGAATATTTCCATTTCATGTCATTTGTATTATTATTATTATTATTATTATTTATCTTATTTTATTTTTATCAAAATATTTTTATTCATTTTCTAACATGCATGATTTATAGGAGTATCCAAAAACCCATAGAAACCAAGCGGTTTGACTCAGACCAACTCATTGACACACCAATCATTTCGAATGACTAGGTAGGTGGATGAATCTGTGTCATGTTTTTTTTTTTTTTTTTTTTTTTTTTTTTTTTTCTTTTTTTATAAAAAGGTTGTGTTTATTACATACAAACGTATTTTTTTTTTTTTTACTTGTCAAAATATAATATTGATTATTTTTTTTTTTGAGAAGAAAACCTGAAAGCTTTATTAAAGAAGATTGGCTATGGTAGCCTAAAAACAAAATAAAATTGTGGTGGAATATCCTCCATCCACACAGCATAATTTATGACATTAAAATACAAAATTGATTTGATTGATGAATAATACACACACACACACACACACACACTCTCTCTCTCTCTCTCTCTCTCTCATTTAATGTATTACCATCTTGCTCAATTGCTCTCACTAGGTTTGGACTTCGTCATCATAACTAGATTGCACCATTCACCATTCCCCTTTGTCGCAATTTTGAGATCTCCACTAGATCACAACTCCCATGCCCCAACAATTCGAGTCAACAACGATGAGATCGCTAGCGCAATGTCAACTCATGAGTTTGACCAATCCAATTACCAATGTATTTTCATCAAATCGGCAAACAACCTCTATATTTACAATCAACAATGGTTCTAGCATCTTAAAAACCAATTGCATTGGGTTGATCATCGGTTTTACCCCAAACCCAAATCTAACTTACTCATGGACACCTCTAATGATTTATATGGATTTTTCGGAATTATTCTTTTGATGAAAACAAGTGTAATATATGTGTGTGTGTGTGTGTGTTATAGGAATATTATTTTTATTTGTAAAATAAGATGTGCATTGGTTGGATAGATATAATTTTGTCCATTTTAGAGAATGGCTTGTACATTTTTTGGTGTCATTTGGCTCTAAGTAGTTATAGAATACTTCAAGAGTATCAAAAATGCATATTTTTTTCACTTAAAAAAAACATAATAGTGGGCCTTATTAATTATATTCATAGTAGGACCTACAATTCATATAAGAGGGAGTAGTACGCATTTATGATAATCTTAAGGTATTCTATAATTTTCCTTATCATAAAGTAGTTATATGTTTTTTCCCATATGAAAAGAAGCTAATTAGCAGTTACATGAATGACAATTATTTCTTTCGACATAAACCGTGAACTATAGTTTGCTTCAAATTATTTCAATAAATTCAATTCTCAATTCCTTTATATGGAAGAAGTTTGTATTGTGTCAAATTGAAAGGGGGGAAAAAAATCAATTAGTCTCTTAGTGAAATAGGAGGCTCGTTAAGAACTCAATTAGCATTATTAGGGGCTGTTTGGATTTTCTATTTCCATAACTCATAACTCAAAAATGGTGGGACTTATGGCTGAGAAGTCTGTTTGGATTTTGTTTCCATCACTAAATTCTCTAATTTTTAAGTGATGAGTTTTGTAATTAAACTCACAACTCTCTCACTGTTCAGCCGCAATGTTTGACTTTTGGGTTTTTTTTGAATTTTTTTTTTCTTTTGAAACAAAGCCCAGCCGCATATCTTGACTTTTCATTTTTTTTTTTTTTTTTTGGAAACAAAAAGTAACAGCAGAATTGAGTGATGAGTGCCAAAGGGGTGGGGTTGGAGAAATTGGGGTATTTTAAGTGATGAGTGATGAGTGATGAAAATTGAGTGAGAAGTGATGAATGATGACAAAAAAAAAAAAAAAAAAAAAAAAAAAAAAATCTAAACAGCCCCTTAACTTGTGTTGAGGGTCATTTTTGAGAAGTCATAGAGAAGGAAAGGAGCCCAACAACATAAACCGAAAAGAAGTTGGCAAAAAGATAGAAAAAAGAACCATTAAGTCCAAGCGGTAGGAATAATGGATCACAGGTCCATAAAATAAATAAATGGGCCTTGAGAAAGCAAATGGGCTCAAAAGAGCCCGTAAAGAGAGAAATAGCAAATAGCAAACCTATAGGCAATGTATGATGTAGAAAAATAAGAATAGGCCGTGGCAAGCTCAAAGCAATGCAAGTAAAGAGAGTAGGGGATTGATGGGAGGCCCACAAACCCCAAAGATGAGTATGAGGTAATTGGGCCGGGGAAGTCCAATGAAGTTAATAAAAGTCCATGGGAACACAAAATTAGGAAAAGGGCCAATGAAGCCCAAGACAAGCAAATGGGCCGAGGATGCCTAAGGGAAAACCAAAGGGACACATGAGCTCATAAGTAAGAAAACCTATGGCTATGCTAAGCCACTGGAGAAAGAATAAACGGCAAGCTTAAAGAGGCTCAGCAGGATTGAGTCATTATAGCAGGAATGACAGAGTGATATGACAGGAAATAAGGGCAATCAAGAAATGGGCCAAAAGAAATGTAAAGCCTAATATCAAATAAAACCCAGCCTTCTAAGGGGAGCGGGAAATCAAAAAGCAGTTCACATAAAAGGGTCAAAACGGGTGGCAGACTCTGTAGAAAAGCCTTCAGACCACGACGAACGAATGAGTAGCTGATATATTTTGGACACATGTGGAAGAAAGGCATGCGCAAGGCCTAGACACCATCAGCCTGCACCCAACCAATACAGAACATGGTGAGGTCATGGGTTAGAGGTAAGAGGGCATGATTTGGTGGTGGGGAGAGGGGAAAAACCTATTTTTGAGGTTCCTGTTGAGGCTTTTTTGGGGGAAGTGTCTTGCTAGGATGACATACCACCTAAAAGAGGCAAGTTGAGCTGGAACCACTAGGTGTATGCCATGAGAGCAGAGAATGAGAGAGAACCCAAACTGTAGCAGGAAAGGGTGTCACGACAGACAAGCAAACAAAATACCCTTCTTTGTCTAGTGAGGGGGAGTGGCACGCAGACGGTCCAGTGGTGGTCGGCCAGTACAACCAGATTAGAAAAATGCGATTAAGGGCTAAAATAGTAAAATTCAGTCACGAAAGGCACTATAAAAGGGGATCCTTGCCGTGTACTAAAGGGGGAGGAAAAATCATAACCTGTGTAACAAGAATTTTTAAGAACAAAACTAGGAAGTAGAAAAAGCAAAAGGAAAGAAAGAAAGAAAAGATCAGAATAAAAATTTTAAGAAAGAAAGGAATAGAATAGAGAGTGAGACCTGCAGGCATGCACTGATAGGTTGATTCCCTCTCTTTCTCTCTCTAAATCCAGCTCTTTGTTGAAAAAATAAAAGAATTTTCCTTTGGGCACCAACCATTCAAGTCCACTTCCCTCAAATCAATTAATTTCCATGGCAGGATTTTCCCTAGGAGATTAGCTGCGTTGAGAGGAGGCATTCTTCCCTCTTTGGTCTTACTCCTGTGGATTAGACTTAATTTAATTTCTTTCTTTTCTGATTAACCCATATATTACCACTTGTTCTTTTGCTTTTCTCTGTAAAAGTCATTGTTGTTATTGTGATTATAATTCATTAATAGGGATTATTTAGTCATTTTCTATTAAAGAGCCAGAGTACTTTATTTTGTTGTTATTATATCTGCCTGTCATAACTCATTTGAAACAGCTCTGCTTGCCATAAGCACACTCCTAGTAGACGAGGCATAATTTGTGCACAAGCCGGCCCAAATTGAGTTACAATTGGACTGGTCTCAATTCTCTTTACTCATAATACTTGGGCCTATTGCCGCAGGAGACATCCTAGCCCAATATAACAACAAGGCTCACTACAACTAGTTATTATTTTTTTTCCTTTTAAAAAACAAGTTGTTGATTTTTTTTGGGATATGAGCCAATCTTAAAGATTCTTTTTAATTTCCATTGTTCTTGGTGAATCATTTTTGGCAAGAAATTAGGCTCATGCCTTTCTTTCCCAAAACCCTTTAATACCTTATATTATGAAAATTAAAACTTCAAAAAAAGAAAAGAAAAGAAAAAAAAGCTAGGTGGTGATTCAAAGTAGACATTTCCTGTTTTGTGTTTTTCCCCTTCAACATAGACATTTCCAAGTTGTACTAAGAAAATTAAAATTTACAAAACTAAATGAAAAAAGGAATAACAATTAGGTGATGATTATTTAAGTATCAACATATCACATGCGTGCCTGTATATTTCTAAGGGTTCTTTAATCTATCCATATCACCCTAAAATCGGCCTTCTATATGTTTTGTGAATCAATCAATGCATGTGAGTTGTGACACACGGATCATATCTGATATGTATCTTTATTCTTTACATTCAGATTACACTAAAAATTTCAATGGTCATCGTAGTGCTTGTAGTCACTGTTAGCGTGCAATATAATTCAGTAATTTACCATATCCAACATTATAAAGCTAAGATGCACCAGATTCGTGCTTAGTGCTTACAAAAAGGTCTTCCATGTTGCTTGTAGTATCTGTTAGCGTCCATTTTATATTTTACTACTACATCCTAGAGTTCAATTCATTTACTAAAGCTTATCTATTTATTTTAAACAATCCCAAGGGATTAGTTTAGTGAGTCTCACGTTCTCATGAAATCGTGGATAGTTAATTTAACTGGTAAAATTTTTTGTTATTGAATAAGAGATTTTGGATTAAAATCCATCAATATCGAAAATCAATTTGGTTTTTTGGCATGATAATAAAAGAAAAATTATTACGAAGCAACATACGTAAACCCTGCATTAAAGTATAAAAGTCAATGTAGGTTGGAGGAATCTATGGACAAGATAATAGGATACTTATTGCTCCAGCCACTCTTATAACAACCTTTTGTCTTATATTAATCTAATCTCTATTATATACTCTATAATTTTATGCCAAACAAATTTTGTACAAGCAAGTGATTCTGGTTGGCAAATTATGAACTTTTTGAATAAAGTAGAAGCAGAAAAAATAAAACCTTCATGATGTAACTTGCTTATTGTGAGGATGACTATTGCATATAAAATACAATGAAAATATGTACCTCTGTCCCTTACGAGCAGAGATCAAAATGATAATTTCCCTTTTTGCTATGACTTTCTTACCTAGTTTAAGCTCATAAATCTATTTGGACTCTAACAAGATGATATCCAATGTACTAGACTAATGCTCCAAGGCCTGGCTTTCAGTAAATTTTACTTTCAAATTCAAGGGCTCCAATCTTGCCAGTATTCTTCAGACTCTCATTTGAACTGTTTTGGCATTCTTTGTTGACAATAATGTCGGTAAGTTTACAAGGCTCAGCCTCTTCCAGCATCTGAACTACCATTCTCATGGAGGGCCTTAGACTTGGAAGTTCTGATGTGCAGTGGACTGCTATTCTCATCACCTTGATTGCATCTTCCTTGAGGGCTTCTGAGATGGTTGAGTCTACTAAGTCAAGCAAACTCTCTTTATTACTGATTTTGCTGCGTACCCAGTAGACTATGTCCTTGTTTTCTCCAAACTCAGGTTCAATCGGCCTCTTTCCCATGACCAGCTCCAATAGGACTACCCCAAAGCTGTAGACATCACTCTTCTCAGTTACCCTGTATGTGTATGCATATTCTTCACAACCAAAATAAGAAGAAAAACAATCAGTTTTCATATGAACAGAAATTTGGCCACTGCTAGAGCTAATGTGTTTTTGGAAATCTCATATCCTATTAGCCATCTTAAGTTTGATCCAAATAAGTTTTCAAGCCACTAGGAGTTCATGATACAAGAATTAAAAAAGTAAAGGACTATAGAAGAGCTAGCTAGACTTTGGTATTAATCATCAAGAGAAAGGGGCAAAGAAAAATGGACACACTGCTTAAGAAACTAGTATCTTTTAAAAAAACTACTTTTCCCTAAAAAAATTTCTTGTTTCTCTTTTGATTATTGGGAGAATGCAACAAAGGAGAGAAGAAACTTACCAGGAGCCATGTATCCAAGTGTCCCAGCAATGACATGGGTCCAGTCCCCTCCAGTAGCCTGCACAATCTTAGCTAACCCAAAATCAGCAATCTTTGGCTTCCAATCCCCATCCAGCAAAATATTGCTAGATTTCACATCACGGTGTATCACCGGTCTATCACACCCATGATGAAGATACTCCAATCCTCTAGCAGCCCCCAATGCAATCTCATACCTCACCTCCCATCCCATCTCCATCTTCCTACTACAATTGTGCAGCCGATCCCACAAGCTCCCATTGGGCAAGTACTCATATACCAGAAGATTACTGTCCTCACTTGTGATACTACAGTATAGCTTCACCACATTGATGTGCCTCACAGAGCTCAATGTGGCCACCTCGGCCTCATATTCAGCAGACCGGTTATTCCTTCTTGTTAGCATAGCCGAGCTGCTTTGCCAGTTTTTCCGGTCACCCGAATCTGATATCCAAATGTGCTTTACAGCAAGTTCTTTACCATCAGTTAATTCAACCCTGTACACATTCCCTGACCCTCCTTTACCAATCTGATTCTCCTTTTTGATGCCATCAATGATCTCTTTCTCTGTGAAGGTAAGTATGTGATAAGGCTTCATATCCCAAGAATTAGGCTTCAATGGGCTATCAAGATTGTTATGTCTTAGCTTGACACATAGGCAACACGATAGTACAAGAAGCAGAATCACAGCTCCAGCAATTAAACAGGATACCAGTGTCCCGAGTTGGCTCCGTTTGCTGGACCCTGCTGAACATGGCTGGAAATGGTTTAAATTCTGACTACATAAGCCTGGATTTCCATTAAAGCTGGTACTGAAGGCTAGGATGGATAGAGAGTCGGGAATATGGCCAATCAACTGGTTGTTTGATAGGTCAAGAAGGGTTAATCTCAGTGATGACAGACTGGTAGGAATTTCACCAGAAAGTTCGTTATTGGACAAGTTCAAGGAATTGAGATTAGGCAAATGTCCAAGACTTGCTGGAATGTTGCCTGAAAGTTTATTGCCAGACAGGTTTATTTCACTGAGGGAAACACATGAGCCTAATGAGTCCGGTATATAACCAGAGAACATGTTTTCATCTAAATAAATATTGCCTAGTGTCTTCAATCTACCAATTGTTTCCGGAATTTGACCCGAAAATTGATTTGAACTCAGCTTTATTGATACTAATGATGAAGCTTCGGAAATTGCCAATGGTAATTCACCAGAGAAGCGATTGTTATTTAGAAATAATTGTGCGAGAGATTTAGCATTACCTACATTAGATGCCACAGGACCTTCAAATTGATTCATTGAAAGATCAAATATGGATAAGTTCGGCAAGCTCCATATCCCAGCCGGAACAACACCCGAAAGAGAATTGTTATTTACTCTTACACGTCTCAAAGACAAGCAATTAGCATAGCTTTCTGGGATTCCACCAGTGAACTTGTTCTGCATCACAATCAGGGCAATCATTATACCATTCTTGCACATATCAGGAGGTATAGGACCTGTAAAAAAATTCTCTGCAACATCAATGTAAAAAAAGTCCGCTAAAGAGCCAAGCTTTTGAGGTAAAGGACCAGTGAACTTGTTCCTGTAGAGCGAAAAATTACTGAGGTTCTTGAACTCCCCCATCTCTTCAGGTACCTCCCCTGTGAACTGATTCTGAAAGAGTTGTAAAGAAACAATGCTTGTCAAGAATCTCACCTCAGAAATATTGCCTTGGAGGTTATTACGGCTCATATCAAGGTTCTTAAGACTAGTAAGATTTCCAAATCCAACTGGGAGCTTCCCTGTCAATGAATTTGAGTAAAGCTCAAGTTGCCAAAGGTTCTTGAGTTTTCCAATATCAGCTGGGATTTCACCAGTCAATTGATTACAAGAAAGCTCAAGATTTATGAGCTGAGTAAGGTTTCCAAGACCTTCTGGAATTTGTCCTGTAAGGCTGCAGTTTGAGAGGTAAAGCCAGTACAATTTCTCAAGCTTAAAGACTTCCACAGGAAAAGTACTTGGTTCAAAGAAATTGTCACCAAGGCTTAAGAAAGTGAGACTCGTAAGATTTTCCAATGAGCTCCATGGAAATGGCCCAGAAAATCCGCTGTTGTTCAAATTCAAGAAATCTAGTTTGCTCAAAGGAGACAAGTCAGGGACTTTTCCAGAAAATTTATTCAAACCCAGGTCCAAGTGTTGCAAACTAGTACAATTCTTCAAGTCCTCGGTGATGGTACCGTACAAAAAATTGGACCCCAGAGAGAGTTTCTCAAGAGACTGAAGCGAGCATATTGAATCAAATGGAAGAATCCCATGTAGATTTTGTTGGGGAAGATTGATTTCTGTGACAAGTCCATTGGAGTTGCATGCAATCCCGGTGAAAGTGCATAAGGAGTTAGCTTGTGTCCATGAACTGAAAACATGATTGGTATCTGGGTTCTGGACAGCAGACTTGAATTGAAGAAGTGAATTAAGCTCACTGGATTTGGAGAATGATATCAGGCTGAGAAAGCATAGAAAGAGAAGCAATAAAACCGGCCTCAGCTGGAAAAATTGGTTGGATAACATGGCCAGAGTGAATGCTAAGATCGAGGTGGTGGTGGTGGTGGTGATTTTGGTTTGGTCTGCGAGTCAGCGTTGTAGTAAGAGGAATGTGGAAACGCAAAAAATGCTAGGACAAGTAGGAGAGTTGATTATAGCACGAGGGCGGCTTGAAATTTTGAACATAGTTGAAGTTTCTCATCTCTCATGTGACTGTGAGCGCGGTTGGAGAGGAGAGTTTTGGTACGCAAGGCAAGGTTGGCATGTTTCGGTAAAAGGTTGTTGGGTGTGTCCCGTGATTTTGAAGCAGGATGCACCGAAAGAAGAGAAAATTACCGAAGGAATATGACTCATTGCACTTCACTCAATCTGTGGTCCAGTGGCCCCTACAGGATAGATTTTTAGTTTTCAGTTCATGCACGAACCCAATTTATTTCCTTATAGTTAGATTGCTCTTTCACCGATCCAATTATTTCCTACTCAATTTCTTTACGCTTGACTTTTTTATTTTGTCGTGGTATAGGATAGCCATCTACTACTTCCTGCGATTCAAAACTTGGACTTGGAGTCAGTGACAGCAAAGAAATCCCAAAAGGTAAAGGCCAAAATAGATCATATCAAAAAGAAAAAATGAATCATAAGTACATGTTCAAGGCTATTAGCATTGACCCAAAGAGCGAAATTATTTAAAGCATTTTGAAATGGTTGTGTTGTGTTTCCACTTTCCACGTAACTGAGGCACATTCCACGTAGTAGCTAGGCAACTAGCCATGGGCAGCTGACGTAAGTCAATCTTGGTGGCCGTCGTGCTCCACACTTGGCACATCACATTCTTTTTGTCCTTTGGCAGTGACAGATGGTCAATGTAAGAGTGCCTGGTAGCATTCTCTTCCAAAACTTTATGTTTGTTTTCAAGTATGTTTTATTTTAAGTATTCACTTTTCAAAATATTTTAATTATTATAAATATTAATTATTTTAATTATTTTTTTTTTACATATAACATCCATCATTTATTCTTTTTTTATTCTTGGAATATGTAAAGAAAAAAAAACTAAATGTAAAATAAATAATATTAGTGTAAATTTATACAGTTATTGTAGCAGCAATTTATTTTTACACAACTTTACATGACCTGATATAGATAAATTTTAAATTTAATTAGCTAAAATGTGGTTATTTTTTTATTATACAAGCAGTAATGCCAATTTTCTTGTATGGCAATAAGTGTGTGAGGGGATAGGTGTATGAGAGAATTTACAATTACACCTATTCCATTACACACAAGGTTTTCTCTACAAAAAGAAAACCCAAACATTCTTCTTCATGATATTTAGTTGAAAAAAACCAGTATGATTAATTTTGCGTGCTTTTTTTTTTTGGGAAAAATGTTAGATATATAATTATGCAATTTTTGTAATATGACCAATTGAACCAATAATGAAGTGGCAACAAATTAGAATAAGACAAAATTACAATTTACATCTTCTAATTTTAACTAAAATTCAATTCAATCTTATAATTTTTTTTCCTTTCCTTTCAGTCTTTTAACTTTCACTTGTTATCCATTCAATCTTTTCATCACATTGTGCCATTAAGTGCCTTAAAAAACAATGTTGTTTTGAAAATTTTGAGTTTTTAAATTAAAAAAATTAGCAAATTTAAAAAAAGAAAAAGAAAAAAAAAGAGTTAACTAGGGTTAACCCCCCTATGGTTTGGCCAATTTTAACAAAGTCTACTATGGTTTGAAAATTATCACTTAATCAACTTGAGGTGCCTTTCGTTAGATATCCGTTGTCTAGCTCTTATCATTAGTTTTTGTTTTTGTTACTTAATATTAGTTTTTGATTTTATATATATATATATATATATATATATATATATATATATATATATATAACACAGTTGTGGCAAAGTACAATCACTCTTTTTTTTTTTTAATTATAAATGGTACCCTCCCCCCCCCCCCCGCCCCACAAAAAAAAATGTCCAGAATAATGTTGTATTAGCCAATTTTCTTGTGTACACACACATGCTGGTAAAAAAGTGGAAAGAAGCACCAAGTTCCTATTTTGATGTTGTTGTTACTTACATATAACATCCATAGTCTATTGAATAATTTGTGTTGTTAGAGAAATTGATTGAAGTGGATAAGAATGTATGATTTTCCTATAAATCTTGATGGGGCACATTATAGAGTCTCTCTATTGTTGTTGTTGTTTCTCAATTGTGGTGTTCACGGCATTTAATCTAATCCAAAAGCAATATACATTATGTTCATGGAATTTAAGTTTTTCCCCCTCAAACCATCAAAGTGCTTGAAGAATTACTTTGGCTTTGGAATTATTTATTTATTTATTATTAAAGCAAAGTTACACTCAGAATTATATATGATGATCGTTGTACATTTTTTTTGGCAAACCGATCATTAATGTAGCTTCTAGCACCTCAGTTGACTCTTCTCAGGAATTTTGTATTTAAAATGATATATTTTCCCTCACATGTTAATGCAAATCAGTCATCCTTGACTTATAAGACCTTTGACTTCTATTTGAGAAGAGCTACTAAATTAAATGGAAAGGTTAAGAAAACTGAATTTTCCCTTTGTATCTATTATTTATTTTGTAACTCTTGAAGCATATGGGAATTCTAAGTGTTTTTGTGCTCTCAATTGGCAAATAGCTTGAGAAACTTTTTGAAAACAAACAAATTCAGGATTGGGTGAGTGCAGGTGCTATTGGTGACCTTCAAAGTCTATTAACCAATATAAGAAGTGTGGGCTCTAATAGGATTGATCCCAAAATTCTTTGTCAAGTTAGGTAATATGCAAATATGGCATCAAACTGCTAGGATGAACTTTTCACTTTACATTATATTTATATTTGAATTTTAAAGGTACTTCTATATTCTATGCAAGGTAAGGAAAGGACTGCGTTCTTTTTCTTAGTATCATGCATCTTGAAAATGTTTATTTTGTTAGTGAAAAAAGAGGCTTAGATGAGTAGTTGGGTAGTTTCAAGGTAAAGTTTAATATGACATATCAAGTCTCATGTCATTATGGAATCATTAGTCTTTCACCGTTAAGGAAAGGACTGCGTTCTTTTTCTTAGTATCATGCATCTTGAAAATGTTTATTTTGTTAGTGAAAAAAGAGGCTTAGATGAGTAGTTGGGTAGTTTCAAGGTAAAGTTTAATATGACATATCAAGTCTCATGTCATTATGGAATCATTAGTCTTTCACCGTTGCATAAACCAAAGATTTTGTCATCCACTATCATGCACATTAAATTAAGCAAGTTTTATTTAGATTGGGAGATGATGAGATATTCTTGAGGTGGGTTTGTATTTTTATAATTAAAATTGTCTTATCAAAGTTAGTGCTAAATTTGATGTCTAAATCTCTTTGATTTATTTTTTCTTGTATTTAATAATACATGCCGACCTTATTTCGGCCAGTTAGTTGTTTGATTAGCAAGAGGGCAATGAATATCTTCTATGATAATATTGGCCTTCTTTTTTGTTTATGTGCTTGTACTATATATAATAGCATAAGCCTTTTCCTACAATCAAGGCCATTTCGACATGTAGGAAAAATGACCATCTAAAATTCTGCCATGTATACCCTTTTAAAGGCCAAAAGCCCGATTATTACACCATTTGAGGGCCTTAAATTTAATCCGTACGTTTATTGTGTTTTCCACACAGTCTAAGACAAAACATGATTAAATTGAAAGAGGGAGAGAGAGAGAGCCTGAGAAATAGAGTGAATATGAGAAACAAAGAGACATTGTTTAAAATATCAGGCGATGGCTTCATTCACTCAAACACACACCTACAGAAAGCCATCAACACCGTTACCATCAGATTGAGAGATACGGAGATAGAGAGAGACAGTCCATAAGGCGCATAGGAGTACAGATTAAGGAAGAGAAAACTAAGTGCCATTAACACGTTACCATTAGATTGTTGGAACTACCATTGTGATATCCAGTTTCCATGAAGAAGAAGGAGATAGAAGTGGTGAAAGTAGAGTTAGTGTTGCCAACCCACCTTTGTTTCAAGCAAATCCAAAGGTAGGCACTAGAAACATTTGAAGCAAATCTTTCAGGCTGAGAATTAGAAGAATTTCCCTCCTTAAGAACCACTTGTAAGTTCTTGGAATGAAAGAAAATGTGGGGAATCTTTTCTTTCTTTGGCTTTCCTTCATTTTCGAAAAAGCATATATATTAATTATTAGAAGGAATGATGAGAATGCACCATGCTAAACTTTTTATTACTCATGGTAGAAAGTTGTACTTGCTGAACGAACTGACTATGGCTTTATATATTATATTAAATAGCTCAGGATTTATATTTAAATGATTTTGTTTTACTATGGAAGTTGTCTACTGATTCAAGTACTCAAATTCTCTATTTTACCAATGTAAATTAGAGAAAACAGAATTGATGGAGCCAATTTTCTTTGGCTAACCTACGTTGGAACTTAGTAGTTATGACTCACTTTGTTAGAAATTATTCTATGGGTTGGGACAATCTCATCTTTGTCTTCCATCCAATCTTTGTTGCATGAATTATTTGTGCCTATTGAAAGCCACAATTCAATTCCTTACATTTCCAGTGGTTTCTGGCCTCCTCCTAAATATATCAACAATGTATTCTCACCCCACACGCATGGTCCCACCAAAATTAAAGTCAAACTTAAACCATGGGTCTAATAACAACACACAACAAATTTTTGGAAAATTGTACAACACTTCAAAAGTACAATGCCATATGAATTATTCTCACATAACAGTAGATTCTACAAATTAAATTTATTTTAATACTCACTATTTATGTAAGAGGATAAAGTAAAATATTATTATACTTGTGCGCGCCCCATAACG
The DNA here is from genome assembly GCA_030445155.1 of Quercus variabilis. Lineage (NCBI taxonomy): Eukaryota > Viridiplantae > Streptophyta > Magnoliopsida > Fagales > Fagaceae > Quercus > Quercus variabilis. The sequence goes on along the minus strand of CP129455.1, from coordinate 30,255,202 downwards.
GGCTTAAGGGGCCAGCTCACTCTTAGGCTTACAAATATTTATAACGTGGGTTTTAGATTTCTTACTTTAGGTGATTCTAGCCAAGAGACTCAATGATCCTTCGCTTCTCATATTTATAGCCTAAGATTAGTGGAAAAATCATGATTGCCTTTATGTCTAGTGGAAGAGGTCGTCCAATGTTATTATCGTTAAGTGGATGTTTAGTTGGGAATGGGGTGCGGTGAGAATGGCATTGGAACTAGTTCCTGTCTCAAGAGGAAGATGCTTGACGGCGGTACCACTCAAGACATTACCGAACACCCGTTATATGGTCTTCCCGAGCAGTTGCACTTGTTGGAAATGAGACTTGCCTGGCACATTCCCAGCCGTGGATTAATGAGCCTATATTTCAATGACCAGCCAACAGGTTCTGGGCTAAACATGAGGCCATAGGGTATGCATCTGTATCCCTAGTGGGCCTTAAGCCCAGAATTTGATAGGGGTGTTAGTAACCGTGAGCCGTTCTGTAGAGTTTGGGCCCAAGGTCCAAATGGCCCTAGGGGCCTAGTACCGTACAATACTCCTAAGATTTTTTTTATAATTTTCCCAAATTATGTGAATAATTGATTTTTGAAGACTTTCCCATTTGAAAAATATATCTAGAGGCAATCATCTCGGTCCTGGTCCAATGTGATAAAAGCTTAGAATGATGATTTCAATAACAAACACTTAGAATCATGGGGATTCAATCCTTTATTTTTTGGTGGATTTTTTTTCTCACATCTCTCGGCTTTAGGTTGATAAATTTTATGTTCTTTAGAACTCTACTTTGGGCTAATGCAATTTAGTTTTGTTTTTTAAATTGTTTTTGTTTTCTTTTTGTTCTCTATGACTATTAAATGTTATCCTATTGCGTTATAAAGAATTAAATAAAGCATATAAAAATATAATGTTATTCTATTACATAGCATGATTTAAATAATTTGGTTTTTATTGTTTTATCTTTTATTTTTACTTTTCTATCTTCTCATCTTATGTTATTCAAAGTTTAAATTCAGTCACATCTTCCATATCATTAAATTATTTATATTATCTCTTTTTTTTTATATAGAAATTAAACACTGAATATTTTATTTAAATTCAAATAAATAAAATTATCCTAAAAAAAGTGTCCTCATTTTCTTTTACATTTATACTTTGTCAAACATTTTTCCTTCCATTTATCTTTCATCTCCCCACTACCCTCTACATTAATATCACTCTTTCTCTTTCCCTTTATCTTCCTTTATTTTATTTCCTTTTCTTCTTATCATCTTAATATAAAATATTCAATCTCTCTTCCATTCTATATATAATTTTCCCTCACCAAAAAAAAAAAAAAAATATATATATATATATATATTAATTCTCTCAATTTTTTGGTGGATTTTTTTTTTAAAATTTCTTTCAACTCTCCTTTAGGTTGATAAATTTTTGTGTTCTTTAGAACTCTACTTTGGGTTAATACAATTAGTTTTGTGTTTTAAGTTCCTTTTTTATTTTTTTTATTTTTTATTTTTTTATTGTTACATGTTATCTTATTTCATTATAAAGAATTAAAGATAGTTTGGTGCTTATTGTTATATCTTATGTTTTTACTTTTTTTTTTCTTCTTCTCATCTTTTTTTATTCAACATTTAAATTTAGCCACATCTTCCATATCATTAAATTATCTATATTTTCTCTCATTTTTATTTTTTTATAAATAAAATTTAATATTTTACTTATATTTAACAAATGAAAGTTTCCTCATAAAGTGGAGTAATGCTAGGGACACACTCATTCTCAAACCCAATACACCAAAGGAAAAATGTAATACAAAACAAATGCCAATTGGGAAACACTAAATTAAAAAAAAGGCTAAAACACCATTTTGGTCCCTACATTTTGGTGTAACAGTCAATTTGGTCCCTACATTTTGGTAGCAGTCAATTTGGTCATTGTTATTTTCAACTTATAATCAATTTGGTTCCTACTGTTAACTCACTAACGGAAAATGCCAACATGGCTAATGGATTACACAATTGTCACACATGAAGCTAACATGGCTAATTAAATGATAATAATAAATTTTAATAATATTAAAAATGCCAACTGGACCAATAATAAAAAAAACAACAAATGAAATAAACATGTCATCACCTAGCCAGCAATATGAATTGTCTAATAAGCCACTAATACATTTCACCACCTATCTAGATAAATCTCACATTACCCATGCAACCAAACAATTTTATATCTTCACCAATAGTCAAATCTAGCCACCGCCAATATACACACCTCCACCTTCACATTCAACCCAAGAGTGCCACGGCCGCTTCAACCTCACTATCCATTCCAAATCTTCAACTTCAGTCTTCAGTTGTGCCATGACTGATTTGGGCATTCTTAATCAGATCTTGAGGTTCATTTAAAGTTCATCAAAGGGGTGTTGGGCTTGATGAGATTGATTGAACTTTTTTCTTTTACTTTTTTAATTTGTAAAATAACATTAAATACAACTAGTACCAACAAATTGAAGAAAAAAAAAAAACCCAAAATCAAATACCAAGTTTCACTAGTTGCTGGTTGGTATATCCTAGAACCAAAGTAACAACAAATTAAAGAAAAAAACAATTACATAATTCAAGACTTTGTTGGTAATTGAATGAACTTTTGGTAAAATTGTAGACACTTAAAAATATACTACATTGAGGAAAAACTCTCACTTCTACTAAAATAGCCTAGACAACACCTTCGGCAACAAAGTTGACCCACCTTCATACACTCTGGTGATGAATTTGAAGGTGGAGGTTCGCAGATCGGCGACTGCTAGATCTTATTGGTGATGAAGATTTTGGAATGATTGGTTACATAGTAATAGATCTTTAAGGTTAAATGGCTATTTGAGTTAATGGATTAGAAAACTCATGTGGTTGACTAGGTGATGATGTGTTTTAGAATTTTTTTTTTTTTGTTTGAGGTGGAATTTTAAATATTTTTACTAAAATGCTTACATAGATTTTTTTAATATTTAATTATTTAATGTAATATTATTATTTTAAACATGGGTGCACCAATAATGCAAACCATTTGTCACGTATGCTTTTTTTGTTAATGAGTTAATTGTAGGGACCAAATTGGTTGTAAGTTGAAAAAAACAGAGACTAAATTGATTGTTACACCAAAATGTAAGGACCGAAATGGTGTTTTCGCCTTAAAAAAATAATAATGAGGATATCAAACCAAATATAATATAAAGTAACTAATAGTTATGGATATACTAACTTAATGACAGAAAAATTAAATGAAAAAAAAAAACTACAATGCATATTTAATGCAATAAAATCATCATCAAATTTAGGAAAACAAAAGGTTGCCAATGGAGAGAGAGAGAGAGAGAGAGAGAGAGAGAGAGAGAGAGAGATGGTAAAGAAAAAAAAATACTATACAAAGTAATAAAGAATAGATCATGAGAAAAAAACAAATGTCAATTAGTAACTGTTAATTGGAAAACAAAGAGGTTGTAAGGAGAAGTAAAAAAGAAAAAAGAAAAAAAGATATGACCATACGGAGAACATTAAAACTTTACAGTACAATAAAATCAACCGTTACATTTACTTAAAAAATTAAATTAATAATCAATAATTAAACATAATCATAGTAATACATTTTTAAACTTAAAACTAATAAAACTCTAATTATGAAAACCATATTTTCATTCATAACTAAAAGGAGATGTTCTCTTGTAATAATAGAAATTACATAAGAAATAAAGTTAGAAAATTTTAAAAATCCTTTTTTTGACATTTCATTTAACCTTATATATATATATATATATATATATGGGTTGGGTTCAAGTTACACTTTGTGTAACTTTAAGCAATGTTACACTACTCAATATATTTTAATTGAATGCAAATTTTGACAAATCTACCGTTAAATTATATTATCTTCATATATTCTCTATGCTTGCAAACTTTCAAAGTGATCAAAGATTAATAGCCATGTCATCAATCAATTGTTTAAATTCAAATTTTTGTAGTTTAAAATAATGCATAAAAGATGAATTTATGGATCGAATGGTAAATAACATCCAATTGACATGAAAATTGGCATAAATATTAAGAACATATAGAACATGTAATTCAACGGTAGGATTTCCAAAATATGAATTCTAGAACAAGTCCTCAGGTGGTGTAATATTGCTTAGAGTTACACTAAGTGTAACTTGAACCCAATCCCTATATATATATATATATATAATCTTCATACACCATTACTTTTAAAAATCTAATGAACAATGCTACATATCATTTAACACCTCCGTTATACAATCATTAGCTAGTAAATCTATATCTATATTATATCTAAAAGGTAAAGTGTATCATTTATTGTTTCTACACTCATGTTGGGTCACATTAGTGACCACGTCATTATTTTTATTAATAAAAAAAAATTATTTGATTTTCATTCTTTTGCTATTAGTGTTTTAAAAATTTCCACTTCAGCTTCCATAACACCCATGACTCCTTATCTCTATTGTTTTCAAATTCTCATATAACTTCTTTAATGTCTGAGACTCCCCCTCCCCATTTCTCGCTTCTTCCTCTCCTCATTGAACCCAAGCATTTCATACCTATTCAGTTGTCATTGTCCCTATAAAATCAAAGAGATCATGTATAAACAGTTAGATGTCATCTATCTCTCTTAACTGGAAGAGAAATAGTTTTGGATTTAGCTCCTACAAAAAGCATAGGACCAGTGGTATTAGAACAATGTTTAAGATTATTAGCTCTCTGCTTCCTCACTCTAAAACCCAACTCTATATTTCCAATCACATTACACCACCTAGCTAATAATATCCAACTTTCACTTCAATTTGACACACTTTATCTCTCGTTGAGGCTTAGCTTTTGTTTGACAGTGATCTATGGTTTTGAGGTTCTTTAGTTGTGACCCACAAAAGTAAACTTTTTTTTCTTGGTCTCTTTGGTGCTTTTTTGGTGGTTTTGTGAGGTTTTTTCATGTGAGTTTTTTGAATTAGGTTTATTTATATAGTATGCGTTTGTGGGTTTGCTTCAAATTTGTGCTCTTTGCTATGATTTTGTGGTTGCGTTCTCTTTTTTGCACCATGTAATATTTGAAATTTTAAGGTTTTGTTATGTGGGTATTTGAACTTTGACCTCTACATGAGGTATTTGTAAATGGGTGCCCTTCAAATACTTCAAGAGCTATTTTTTTAATATTCTGTTTTGTTGGACTACTTTGGTTTTGGGGGTTTGGGTTCATAATTTTCTCTAATTTTCATAGATTATTCATTAAAGTTTTGGTCTTTTTGCGATTGGGTTCTTTATTATTGATTTATATTGCTCAATTTTGGTCAACTTATTGAATTTTGGATTCCTTAAGCCAGGTTTATATGCAATCCAAGTTTCATTAGTTATTCCCCCCCCCCCCCCCCCCCAAAAAAAAGCTTTTTTTTAGCTATTAATCTTTGATTACTTTTTGAAAAAAAAGAAAAAGAAAAAGATTACTCAGTAACAATGTGTTATAAATAGAGTGTGTAAAATTAGAAATGTTTTGCTTCCTCACTCTAAGTTTCTATGTGTTCATGAGTATGCATTGTGATTGGAGTGAAAGTCCAATGCGTATGAAATGTTTTGCCTAAGCCTAATGCGTTATAGGCTTCCTCTCTCAATTGCTATAGGCTTTCACACATTAACACTCTATATGTCTAATGCATTATAGAAACTTAGGTTTAGAAAAAAATTTTTTGCCTTCACTAAGTTCTCTCAACTATCTTATGTGAAATAGGGAAAAAGTTTTGTACAGAAAATAGTGTTAATACTTGTTGGTGCAAGTACAATGGTAATAGAAATAACACAAAGAGAAACTGAAAATACTTCTGAATATTATTAATGTAAAGAGAAATTACACAACACTATTTAGACTAAGGCGCGACACTCGCTCTCTTTAAAGAGATTCAAGCCCTTGGTTGGCTAAACTTTATAACCGGTGTAGTCCTTCTCTGACTTGTCTCCCCCAAGATACAACAGCCCAACAAGTATTGTATGATTAGAACAATCTCTGCACAAAGTGTTCAAGCCCAAAACTCCACTAGAAAGAACACCCTTCCTTGCCAAGAATCTCTCTATTTTTTTTCTTTGTGTATATTGTGATTTCAGTAACTTGGATTGAACCTGAATGAGTCTATTTATAGGCTCAATGGGCCTCACGAAATTACTACCCAATTTACTTTGATTAATTAGGTCCATTATTCTAATGTAGTGGGTGTTACAAGATTAATTGCTGGATTTTAATCTGATGGGCTGAAGTTACACAATTAATGGTTTGATAAGGAGTTTCTGAAGAATGAAGAGGCCCAAACGGATAGTCCATTAAGTGGGTTAATGGCTTTTTATTTTCCATAGTAAAAATGGAGTATTAATTCGGGCCATTTATTCACCAATGGATATGGTAATTTCCAATTTTGATACCTCCACTTTTCACCTCCCCCTTGCGCACGTATTTAGCCCAATGTCTGAGTCAATACATTTTAGCCCATTAATCACCACAATTAAAAAGAATAAAATAGTCTCTTTCCTTTTTAATGTGGGATTAAACATTTTTCACTAACTCTTCATCTCCCACATCTTTACATTTATGTTATAACATTTATTTATTTTAATCATTTAATATTAAAATGCTCCAACAATACTCAATTTAATTTCTTCCCATTCTTGGTGTATTGTTTCTGAATTTTTTTTTTGAGAGAGTTTCATCAACCTATGGAGTTCATTTTTAATAATAACTCTTTTATTATTAGACCAAAACACTAGTCAATTAATATGATGTGGTCAAATTTAGTATTGGGCCTTGGTACACCTTGTTTTATTGGGTTTATGTCAGAGTCTGATGTGAGGTAGAGCGTAGGGTATCTAAGCTTGATCTATGATTGGTGGATTTTTACTGTATATAATATAAGGCAAGGTTCCCTCTCCACTCCTAATATTAGACAAAACCCTAGATCTCATCGTTTAGTGATTAGGGTGGCTTGCCCCATCGAAAGTCGTCTTGTAAGGAGGATAGTGGAGAGGAAGATTTGCCTGGGCCGTGTGCCTAGTCTGCACATTCGTGACTATTGCTACTCGTAACCTATTTAGGTTTGTTGACAATTTAGGTGTGTTCTTTTTGTAAACACATAGGCTTACTACTCTTTTGGGAAATTATAACAGCATTTTTATTTTCATTATCCTTTCTAGGGTATGCTATATATTTGATGGTTGATTCAAATGATTTCTTGACAAAATTTTGTTTTAAAAATTTGATTAGTTGTGTTATATTTCTTTGATTTTTTTTTTTTTAGTAATGGTAGTTTATTAATTTATGCAGTAAAAATTTTCTTTTGACAATTCACAAAATGATCCTTAAAGAACTATTATTATAAATTTTTTACTTTTAAATAAGTTTATCCACAAATAATCATTAATAATATTCCCACGCATTGCATGGGTCTATGGCTAATATATAATAATAGTAAAAAACGTTATAAATAAGGTTATGAAAAAAAAATGATAAAAATAATCAACTACTATCATTATGAAGTAATAGTATATGATTTTACATATCTAAAGAAATGGAATATATAGAGTTTATTAAAGGTATATGTAAAGATTCACGTTAAAAAAAAATGTAAAGGTTAAAAAAAAAGGTATATGTAAGGTTTTTATTAACATAAAAAAAGAAAAAGAAAAATCAATTATTAAAACTAAAACAAAAATAATAATAAAAATATATAGGGGTAATTATATTTCTCTTCCTTAAGGTTTAAAGAAATGACACTTCACTCCAAACTTGAAGGGAAAAAAAAAATACTTTCTCTATTTACATTTGTTTGACCAAACTTTGTTAAATTAATATTAAAATATTGTGTACTAACCTACCTATGCTTAAGGGTAGATTTCCCAAATTATCATCAATTTTAGAATTAAAATCTCTTATTTTAAAATTTTAAATTAAAGTGTATTAATTTTTAAATATTAAGTAATGACTTTTGCTTTTTTTCCCCTTTTCTTTTCTTAATGAGTTATGGAGAGATTTGCTGTTTCAAATGTTTTGGTACTTGATAAATTTTATATTTTTATTCTAATTTTATGAGTAATGTTTTTACTAACCATAGTTAAACATTTATAAAGAGGTTTTTAAAAAAATATAAAATATTTTGTTATTAATATAAACAGAATGGGAGAGTGTTGATTTTATATATATATATATATATATATATCGATTCTCGCGTAAAGCGCAGATCAACGTCTAGTGTATAAATACTTTATTATCAAAGATATTTGACTTGTAGTTGACTTCCATATGACACATAGAGAGCGTTTGGATAGCAATGTTTCTTGCTGAAAGTAAAGTTACGTTTTGTGTTTTTTTTTTTTTTTTTTTTTTTTGCCGCACGGGAGACAAAATGTACTGTGCATGTACTGTGCGTGCACTGTTCATGTACTGTTCATGCACTGTTCACGCAATATTTAATATTAAAAATGGGTCCCACAACACTATTCACACATTTAAAAATTATTTTGCTACAGTGTTTTCAGCAACAATCAGTTTTTATCAACTTTCAGCAACAATAAGTGCTATCCAAACGGACCCATAACCTCCGTAGCTTCCACAATTTTACACATGATTGTTATTTTTTTATTAAATTCAATTTTTTACTTCCCACCGGATCACTACCTCTTTCCTCCTAATAAACACTTTCTTTTTCTTTATCTCTGTTCAGACTTCAGAAAGCTTCAATGGCTAAACAAAATATGCGATTGAAGAAGCCAACTTCCAGGAACACCGAAACTCATTCGTCACTGTCAGTTTGTGACCACTTGCACCAAGATGGTCCACTATATCCGAAATTATGTGAAATCCAATCCACAAAGGGACAAAGTGTATGACAACAATTACCATGGCTTTGGTTGGGTTTATCATTTATGATGAGAGAGTGAAAGAGTCCGGCAGAACGTATAAGGTTTCTTTTTTTAACATTAAAAAACAATTCCACCCTTCTTCTTTCTTACACATGGGATATGATTATGTTCTACTTCTACATATATATAATTCTTTGTCTCTTAAAATTTTTACATGAATATTCCATAGAGACAGGTCCGGCAGCCAGAATTAAAGATTTAATTCTTGCTTTTATGATGATTCCTAAGTACAATTAGTTAAGTTTTTGAAAACAATGGCGGAAGGGCAAGACATGGCTACAATGATGGCTGAAAGACGCCGGCATAGATTCCATTGGCATGCACCAAATACCTGCATGTGAGGTTGTCTACAGATTCTACTAAAATTTGAAAATTTTCATACAGTTAGAAAATGAATATATATAAATATATATATATATATATATATATTTTAAATTATTATGAATAGATTTCTTTCAAACAACTGAATGTACAAGAAACTGCTTCAAGCCTTCAACAACACAAATACAGGCAACTTAAAGTTGTAAACCAAAGCACCTAAAAAAAGAGTGCAGCTTTCCTTGTGTCGTTCCCCTAGATGCATGACAACTTCCTCTTGCTAAAGTGCACTGAGCTTTTCCCAAGCTGATCACAAGCTCCACCCTGCATAATGCTTTGATCCCCACCCAGTTATTGGATTTCCTCCTCTGCCTCATGTCTAGATTCGACTCAAGCTTGTTCTCCTAGAACTGAGTCATTAGCATGTTTCTATTATCATTTCTCCGCCCGGCATTGCTTGATCACTGCCTAACTACCTTACCAGGCCATGCTCTTGTTTCGATCTAAACTAAGGTATACAATGGCTACAAGATTTCATTCTTAGTAGGGATTTGATTGATCAGAGACAGCTGGTGACCCTTTAGTTTCCTCCTAGTTTTTTCTTAGTGTTTTAGAGTTTGTGCAATGCAAGCATTCATGTGGAGTTGTTAAGGAATTGGTAACGCCTAGATGGTGAGGGTTAGAGTCCTCATGAGGGACCATGACCCATACATTATTTTCTTATTTGAGAATATGGTGGGAAAGGATAAGATTAATAAGATCGATGACTTTAGGTTATGTGGATTGTCATTGTGTACCAACTAGTGGTAGCTAGAGATGGCGTGAAGATGGTGGTCTAGCTCTTTTATGGAATAAGGAAGTCGTTTTAAAAGTGGTGGGTGCATCTGCCTAGCTAGTAAGTGATGTAATCTCTTAATCAGGTTGTAGGGATTGGCTGTTTGTATGCAGCTATAGGTCTTCCTATTTTGTCAAGAAAGGGAAATTCTGGAAGATTATTTCAAGCTCAGTGAATGCATTTCAAGGGGGCCCTTGTGTTTGCTGTGGGGATTTCAACTGTCTTGTAAGAAAAGAAAAGTTTGGATGCAAGCCTGACTCTTCTCCAAGAGGAGGTCTCAAAGGGTTCGTGTAAGAATAAATTTGGGTTTTACTGGAATTAGGCATACTTTGTGTAATAAAAGGGAGAACTTGCCAGCATATGATAGAGGCTAGATAAGATAGTGTGTTACAAGCAGGGGTGATGCAGGAGCATAACCAAAAATTATTTCAAAATTTCATTTTATATTTTATGTGGATAATTTCAAATCGTAACGTAGTAATTTATTTGTTTAGTTTGGATTAGTATTTGAGTTCCATTAGGATTAGTTTTTTATCTTTAGCATTTGATTAGTATTGGATTAGTATTTGAGATTGTTTAGGATTTGTATTAGGAGAGTTTAACTTTATCATTGTGATTCCTGGAAGTTGTATGTAAAGCTCCAAATGATTTCTTTTGTATTCAAACTATGATTATTATTATTCAAATTATTTGCAAAAATTGCATTGCATTTGTTTGGTGGTGAGCCCAAACACCTTAGGTGAGAAGCCTAAGGTCTATTGTGGGACTAATCTAGGTGGGAAGCCTAGATTGTCCTAAATCAACTTGGTATCAGATGAAAAAAAAAAAGTCAGTCATGTTCATCTCAAAAAATGTATGTTCTGTGGCAAATAGCATAGCTAACTTCCTTGGGTGAAAAAGTATCACTCTCCAAGTACTCTTTCAGGGATGGTCGAGTGACGATTAAGGCAATAGCTGAATTCTTACCTGCTTACACTACACTATGACCACACTTAGGATCAGCCAACCAATATTGTTAGTATCCATGTTGTAGGATTATGAGCACTTAAGGTTTGGACATGACCAAAAAAGCCAATATGATAATTTTGACAGGGATATGCTTGTGTATCCAAGCCTTTGGTACTCAACCTTGAACTGAAAAACCCCATAAACATCTGGAACCTTAAATGCTGTAAAATAACTACCCTGCAAGATGACGTAATTATGAATAGAGGTGTACTAGAATCTCAGGCAGTGAAGTTGCATGCAACATATGCCGTAAATAATCTAATAAAGTACCTTCTTGTCAGTTGATAGATTCTTCAGAACATAGGGACTCATCATGTAAAACTGGACTTGAACATTGTCAGCCACATATGGTTCCCAACTTGTGCTAGACCACTCATAAATCTCAACCGAATATTCCTTCAACCAGATTTAAAATGTGAGTAGTTGCTAAAACCTTTCCTTTCTTATTAAATTTTAGCACTTATATTTTAATAATTACTCCAGTACTAAAAGTAAAATTACCAAGTCGTCGTTGACCCTATGGATGGTAGGTTCATTGGCCTCTCCAGCTTTGTGATGTCTTACATTCATAGCCTATGATCCAAACATGATGCAGCAGGCAACGACTTAAAAAAAATGTAGTCAAATGATGACATAAAATAAATGATTTTTTTTTTTTTTTAAGAATCTTATTCAGATGGAACTAAGTAACATCTAGGTTACAGTAAGAGACTAAAGATGACCTCTTTCATGGAAAGCCCATTTGCTAAGTTCAGTCAAAAACTGCTCATTACCCGATTTCTCATGTCTGATGCCACAAAATAAATCTATAATCAGTTTCTATTTAGAAGCAGATGACCATTTTCTAAGTATTAAAAAGAATATGCATAAAATAAGATGCATGAGTATATTTATATCACGACCTCATTTTTTATGGATATCCAAATATTTAGTTAGGAGATTCTGAATGCCATGAAAACTTGTACTGTAATCATCAGACAGAAGGCAATCATGAGAGATAGAGAGACTGCAACAATTGTTGACGGATGAGATATTGAGAGGGAGAGAGAGAGTGTAGCTCATTTGTCAACAATCGACACCACTTCCAAACCATAATTTGCACTAAATTAGCATGACGTTATTATTATTATTATTTACTTCTCTCTGTTCTGGAGGCCCCTATTGATAACCGCACATCCTGAGCACAGTAATCTCTCTATCAGAAACTGTATTGGGTATTATGTCCAAAGTTCTATTAATTCATAAATTTATATTGCACTCTTACAGTGTATAAATATATCCAATTTGCTTATAGGATTAAGCTAAGAGTTTGTTGACAACACTTATATCTGCCTCTAACAGATAATTTATTCAATTTCCTTGTCACCGTCAACGAATTATGAAGCAAAAAACTGCAAGAATCTACCTCAGCAACAATTTGTGTCTGTTTGGAATCCCATACTTTTCACGGCTTATTTGCATAGTGTTTATCAAAAGTGTAGTTTTTGGTAGCTTTTATATTAAAGGTGTGACAAAAGGCTAAAAGCTAGTTTTTGGTGTTTATTTGTTAAAAAAGCAGAGGCCAAAAGCAAAAAGCTTTAAGCTTTTTGCCAAACGCACACGAATGTTTGACCATTGAATTATTTCTAATGCAGCTACCATTAAACATATTTAGCGTAAGATAGTTTAGGCATTTGAATATGGGTAGTCCAAACGTGTCATATTTGGATACAGTCTTCACTAAGCCTGCCACTTGCTTGACACTGAACAAAGGCAAGCCAAAGTTTAACTCACTTGGTTGGACTCCCAGCCTTCTGCACCTCAGATCTGAAGAATCTGAAAACAAAGCCAAAATTTATTAATGAACATGACATGAGCAAGAAAACTTTGGCAAGGCTGACCAGTAACTACTACATACAGATTGCTGAACATACTTAATGAGCTGGAGATTAAAATCCAAGCATTGTTTCTAGCCTGCAACAAAAAACAGCTGAAACTGTTCAGATTTTATGAAGATATCAACTGCACTAAAACCATGCATTATAGAGATCAAAGCAGCCTAAAATGCTATTGAGAACATAAAGGTTTCATATACATGCAAAGTTAATAAGACAAATCCTTCTCATCAATATTAAACTCATTCTAACCATAACCTACTAAGAATCTGTGTTGCGCGCACTACAGCAACAAAACATATCCCCAACACCAAAAAAGTCATCAACACAACTAAAAAAACGCAACTTCTCGAACACAAATAAACATGCCGTAGGGTTACATCAAGCAGGAGATATATAAGATTTAATTAGTTAAGATCAAAACCACAAAATTTGGTCCAGTTACAATGATAAATATATCATACGATCTTATTAATAAACCAATTCCACATAAAGGATCTACCCCAACATGAAACATATTACAATAACAAATGTTATCGGCCTAAACTTCAATAATGGAACAATTGTCCATATTTCCAACGTCTCAAAAGAATTAAAATATATGTTACTCAAATTTATAAGCATCATGGTTGCTCTTGGTATATCAAGGTTTATGCAATCACCATTATTTTGAGCGTAATGATAAGGAATAGGTTGGGAGGCTGATTGTTTCTTGGCTCACTAAATTTATTTCTTAAAAATCACATCAATTTATCTAATAATTTGACAATTGCACAATTTGACCATTACATAAATTGATTTCTATACATCATTTTCATCCCAACGAAGAAGAAAACCAAAAAAAAAAAAAAAAAACCTAATACAAAAGACTTCAAATTGAGACACATTTACAGGGGAGAACCTTCATAAATACAAATCAAATGACAATACATTTGAAAATTAACACTTGCAAGAGGTCAATCTTTGGATTGTAGTTTTAATAGTTGAGGCAATCAATTTTGAAATATACTCTCAAAGTTTCAACAACTTTCTTGGACTTGTAAAAAAAATATAACTTTCCCCAAACCAGCAATATTTTTTTTTATTCCATCTACAGGTACAAAATCCATAAATTCACAATTCATTAGCAGAAAGTTAAACACCATATTAGTAACACAAGAAAAAAATAGAGTTAGTAAAATACACAACTATATTTATTTCAACTTCAAAAATATGACCATTGTCGACTTTTTAAGACTAGCCATAATTGTTGCTGAATGTAAGCCATGAGTGTGACAAGGTGACTACACCAGCCTTGCTTACATCGCCATCTCTTCCACCTGAAATATGCCATCTATTCTATTGCAAACCAGCCAATTTGGAGCTCTAGCCTCCGTGGCCACAGTGCTCCCTTGCCTGCATATAGATGACTTAAAAATGAAATATATAGACATTAGTTGATGAAACTATATCACCTATTCCCCTTTGAAGGCTGCCTTATATCAAAATTTCAATAAAGACCAGATAGTAGCTATAAAGATTATAGAAAAATCATCCAAACCACATCTTTCAGCAAATCGCTAGTGAACCAGGTAGAGACCCAAGCTTTCATGAGTTTAGGAATCAAGTTATCTACTAGGATTGATAATACAGAACCAAACCACACAGCTTGAGCCAAAGAGAATATGATTCAAATAAGATTAAGAGTTTCCTCATGAGCCTTACATAGAGGACACAATATCCTACAATTACTGTTCCCTCTCCAGTTGTTTATATGTTTGCTCAAGAAGATTATACTTAATTTAGTGTTCATTTTGAATGCAGAGGCAAACTTTCTCACTAGGAAAGCAAATCAGTGCTACATAGAACCTGCATCAACAAGTGTTTGTACCTCACCATCGAATTTTTCCAGGTCTATTGAGTAAACAATCTTTTGTAAGATTAGAAGAAAACCATGATATTTGTATCACATAATGTAAAACTATAATTTATGTTTGCCTATGTTCTGCAAGTGATATTTGGCTAAAAATGATTTTATTTTTTATTTTTTATGGGAGACTAAAAATGAATTTGATTATGCATGAGTGGTTGCATTCTTTCTTGTACTTTTTCGTTTTGATTTTTTGATGGGTGCTTCAACATTGTGGCAAGGGCCATATTGTGAAATTGATTAAAACATAATTAATATATCAATAGCAGAGGAAAAGAGTGGGTTCCATTCTGCAATTTCAGGGAGCATGATGTGATGTGTTATCCCAATTAAAAGAAATGAAATTAGGGTTTGTCGTTTTGATCTTTACGTTCAACCATAGGCAAAGCAGTTTTGATCTTTCTCAAAAACCGTGACTACTGCTGCGATATAGGATGCCCAAAGGAAATTCACCCCAACACACCACACAAAAACCAAGAGAGAAGACAGTCTTTTTTTCTTTTTCTTTTTTTAATATACGTTACCTGCTTGACCGGTAATGGGCCTCCTATTAAGATTAAATACATGGGCAAAATACGAAAGAGAAGATAGAAAATGGCTGGCGGTGGCGGGGGTTTCAGGGCAAAATTGTCATTTGCTTTGTGTTGGTAATGATATAGTGAATTACTTGGCTTTTTTTTAACAGTTGTCAAATCACCTATTGGATCTCAAATACATTGCTGAGAACTGAGAAGAGGGGGCAGGTTTGAGAAATAAATCAAAAAAGAAAGGGGTAAAATAGGGAACAATGAAATCCCAACTAGATGTTATTTTTGAATGATGCAAATACAAATTCCTATGTTTTTTTTATTAAAAAAAAAAAAAGACAAAAATGCAAAACTAATTTTCTAACTTTTACTCTTTTTTATTACAGTTATCTAACTTTCAATTTTATCAATTCAACTATCTAATTTTCAATTTTTGTCAATGTAGGATTCCATTTAACTCCAATTATGGGCTGCCGTTAATGTCATTGAAACGACGTCGTTTTTTCCTCTTTTTTTTTTTTTTTTTTCAATTTCAGAATTAAAAGAAAAAAAATTGTAAAAAAAAAAAGATTGAAGGGGAATGACGTTGTTCCCCTTCCCCTGAATACTGCTACCATTTCTGTTCAAACGAAACCACTTTCACCCCCAATAGCACCTACTAGCCCAACCTTAACTACCTCCTCTCTTCCCTTTCCTCAAACTCCATGCGTGAAAGTGGTTTCTACAACACCATCGTTGGCCAAACCCTAGAGACCACAGTCTACGGCCTCTTTTTCTGCCATGGAGACCTTACACCCGATGAGTGCCAAGACTGTGTGTCAACAACAACCAAAGAAATTGTTGAGCAGTACTGCCACATAGAAAAAGTGGTGGTAATATGGTACGGTGATTGTGTGTTATGCTACTCGAACAAGTCATTCTTCTCCACCATGTTCCAAACTCCTAGCATTTCTATGTATAACATTTAGAATATAACAAAGCGAGTCCACTTCACGCAGCTACTTGGAACTTCAATGAATGACATAGAAACCAAAGCATCAAATGCTCCGACTTGAACACAAAAATTTGCAACAACAGAAGCCAATTTTTTCTGAATTACAAACCCTATACAGCCTTGTCCAATGCGACCCTTTAATATCCAGCTCTGATTTCTCGGTTTTGATTTCAAGGGAAGGGGAACGACGACATTGTTCCCCTTAAATGTTTTTCTTTTTACAAATCTTTCTTTTTTTTTCTTTTAATTCCAAAAAAAAAAAAAATGTGGCGTTTCAGTGACATTAACGGCAACCCATAACTAGGGTTTAACGGAATCTTGTATTGACAAAAATTGAAAATTAGATGACCGAATTGACAAAACTGAAAGTTATAAGACTGAAATGAAAAAAGAGTGAAAGTTAGAGGGTCAGCTTTGCATTTTTGCCAAAAAAAAAACCCTTTGTTTTGGTCTCTCCAACTCAAAGTCGGAGACGAAGAGACCGACTCTGCTTTTATTCTCCTACTTAGAGAAGGATGTATTACAATGTTTTTAATTAATATAAAAAGACACTCATATTTCCATACCCAACAACAAACCCTCTCTTCTATCCCAAAAAAAAAAAAAAAGAACAAACCCTTTCTCTCTCTCTCTGCTTTATTTTTTGTGCTTTATCTCTGAAACTCACAGAGCAAACCCACTTTGTAGCCCACAATTGCTTTCCTTTTCTGAGTGTAGAAACAGAAATTAAGATTCTTAGAGGCCAATTCAACTTAAGAATTGAATTTGAAGTCTCTTTCTTGTCTCTATTTTTTGCTTATTGTTTTATTTCTCTGTAACTCACAGAGAATTGATCATCAAAACCATGGTGACTCCCGGTTCATGTCCTCCTTCATGAGTCATTCAGTGAACTCAAAAGAGAGTGCACCAGAGATGAACAAGTGGACTTGGACTTGCTCACTCTTAGGGTTCTGAAGGACTTGATTCTATTCATCCCTAAAAAGCAGTCTCTGCCATTGACTTCAGAAGAGAAGAAACTTCAATATCATTTCAAACCCACCTGGGGCTCCTTCCAAAGAAAAAGATCGAATCTCGGCTCTTTCAAACCTCATACCCATTACCAATTGCCAAATTTGAACGTCAAAAGGAAGAGGTTTTCTCAACCCATTGGCATTGCAGATCCGGAATGGAAAGCTTCACTACCACCAGAAGGTTTTGCTTGTGCTGTGCCCAAGATCATCACACGCCTCAAAATAATCCCACCTAGGAAACCCCATTTAGGAATCTTCCATCCAGTCAAGTAATAAAAGGAGTAATGAATTAATGATAATATGCTTTTTTTACCTTTTTATTTTTGAAATCATATTGAATGATGAATTGATGATGAAGGAAAAACACATGTATGTTAATTAAAACAAACACCACAACAAAAATGTTTATTACAACAAAAACACATTATTGCAATAACATCAAAGTCATTGCAACATTTATACAAAGTGTTGCAATAAAATTTGAGGCAATAGGTTTGTAGTAAAAAAAAAAAAAAAAAAATCTCGTTCCAATAAACTTTAAATATTTTAATAACAATTTTGATGTAATAATATATTTTTTGTTGCAATAAACAGTTTACTACTTCAAATATCTTGTAGACCATTATTGCATGAATTTTATTGCAATAGATTGCAAATAATTGACAAAAATAATTTTAGTCAAGTTATTGCAACAATATATTCATTGTAATAGATAATTGTTTCATATTTTTCATAACAATAGATTGTAAAATAATTGGTATTAGATTATTGTAATAATATATTCTTTGCAACCTTTTGTTGTTGTAATAGATTGTAAAATAATTGATATTTAGTTATTGCAATGATATATTTGTTGTAATAAGCTGACACTTTAACGAAGATATCATAAATTGTTATTGAATACCAACCAAATTGCAAATATAAAAAAAGGTCACATGCAATGCCAATTGCCAAGTAAGGGTTCAATGAAAAGAGGGAGAAAGTATATATATAGTGTTCAGTATTACCAAGTCAGCACCTTATTTGGTATTTCATATCCAATAGATGATTAACAATTGTTAAAAAAAAGCCACTACAATTCACTCTCTTTGAATGATACAAATACAAAATCGATCCCTCTATTTTGGTCTCTCTGACTCAGAGTCGGAGACGATGAGGAGAGGAGTGACCGACTCTAATTTTATTCCCCCACTTAGAGAAGGATATATTACAATATTTTTAATTAATATAAATACAAATACACTTATATTTCCATACCCAAGAACAAACCCTCTCTTCCTCTCAAAGAAAGAACAAACCCTCTATCTCTCTATATCTAGTTTTATCTCTGAAACTCACAGAGAAAACCCACTTTGTACCCCACAATTTCTTTCCTTTCCTAAGTGTAGAAACATAAATTAAGATCCTTGGAGGCCAATTCAACTTAAGAATTGAATTTGGAGTCTCTTTCTTGTCTCTGTTTTTTGCTTGTTGCTTTATCTCTTTGTAACTCACAGAGAATTGATCATCAAAACCATGGTGACTCCCAGTTCACTTTGTGCGTTTGATTCATTCAATGAACTCAAAAGAGGCACCAGAGATGAACAAGTGGACTTGGACTTGCTCACTCTTAGGGTTTTGAAGGACTTCATTCTATTCCTCTCTAAAAAACCCTATCTGCCACTGACTTCAGAAGAGAAGAAACTTCAATATCGTTTCAAATCCACCTGGGGCTCCTTCCAAAAAAAAGGATCTAATCTTGGTTCTTCCAAGCCTCGTACCCATTACCAATTGCCAAATTTGAACACCAAAAGGAAGAGATTTTCTCAACCCACTGGCATTGCAAATCCAGAATGGAAAGCGTCGCTACCACTAGAGGGTTTTGCTTGTGCTTCCCCCAAGATCATCACACGCCTCAAAATAATCCTACCCAAGAAACCCCATTTGGGAATCTCTACTGCTTCATCCATTGTTGTTCCTAACCACTCTGAATCTCCCAAACCCATGCCACCCAAAGTAATTGATGGCCTCAACTGTCAAGGTTTGAAGGTTGTTACCCAGAAGTGAAGAAAAGCCACTAAAGAAGACAAAATTGAAGAAAAGCCACCAAAGAAGCCCAAATTGAACCCAACTCTTCTACGCTCAAACCCATCACCAAAACTGCCTCAAACTTTCTAGAATATCATTGACACAATGGGTGGAACCCAATTGGTTTTGGTCATACAGAAACCTCTCAATAAGACTGACCTAAACCGGTATAATGCTCAGTTGTCCATGCCTTTAAGCCAAATCAATGGTAGTTTCTTGAGGGAGGCAGAAAGAGAAAATCTGGATCAATAACAAGCAATGGAAGTCCCATTCATGGAGGCCTCCAGTAAGGTAAATCAAATTGTTTTGAGGCAATAGGACATGCCCAAGGAGTCAGGGAAGAAAAGTTCATGCTATGTGCTGATAAAATCTTGGAATGAGGTGGTAGAAAAAAAATGATCTTGGCAAAAAGCTTAACTAAGTGATCCAAATTTGGTCTTTTAGACTTGGTAATGAAGATTAACTCTGCTTGGCTTTTGTTATGGTCAACACAAGGGAGATGAAGGAGCAAGTAGCAGTAGGCAAGGAAGAGATATGGATTGACACTAATTTTGACCTTTTCAATTTACCAATTTTCTTGTAATTAGTTATTTTGTTTAGAGTTTATTAGAGAGAAACCATGTCAATATGTTATGACTCATGACGTATTGTTTATTATATAGGAATCTATTGTCAATTAATGTAAAGAGTCTGTTCATTGAAATTTTTGATTAATGAAGTTCCTAGAAATTTTGATTTATGAAAATTTTGTCAATTGTAATGTACTTAGTTTGTCATTGGTGTAAAAAAAAATGGCTTGATGACTTGCAAAATGCTCTTATAAAGCATATGGAATATTATGTCCTTTTTGTGGAACTCTTAAGAAGCAGGGGATCTTTATGATCTTGAAGCATGCTTAACATTGTGTACTGGTTGCAGAATTCGGAAAGATTTAGTGGACCCTGAAAAGATTCAGGTGATCTTGACTAGTGAAACTCTTAGTGAGGCTTGTGACCTAAAGAGGGCTCTTGAAATGGTAGCACTATTGGAAGCCCAAATGAAAGAGATGAATCCTAATCTTGATTCTATCTCAGAGTATGACTTTCTCTATTGTTCTTTAAAAATGTTTATCAACTTGAGTTGAATTCTTCAGGGCCTTCTGCTAAATTTTTCACACTATGATTAATAGATATCGAACAAAGGTATCATTATATAATGAACAAGTTGAGGAACTAAATAGGCTCTTGTTGTGGTTAACACAGGAGAGAACTGTCAAGATTCTACAAAGAAGGATAGAAATGATCATGAGAGAAGCAAGGATCAAGGGAAGAAGAAGAGTCTCAAGTCTGCTACTTAAACAACAATACATTGTACACTATATTTGTTTTATTTTATACTACGACATGTAGCTTTGCATCATTGTGTATAAGTCTTAGTAATTAGCACGTGGATAACACGTGTGTGGTGGTTAGTTCTATTAATCAGGTTTAAAGGGAAATTTTGGTAGATTAGTTAGTTAATTAGTTAATTTGTTGCCCCTGTTTTGCTTTCCTTGTATATATATACTCTTAGCCTTTGTAATCTTCAATTGAGATAATATACAGAAATTCTCCAAGTCCATAATCTTCTTTTCTCTATTTTCCTAATATTGTATTAGAGCAATTTTTGGCTTCCTCTTAAACTTCTCAATCCCTTTTCTTCCCAAAAGTTAGGATTTTTCTTCTTCTTCAGAGTCTCGAAGCTTCATCAATGGCTTCCTCTGATCAAGTTTCTACAAGCATCACCGTTGATGAATCGCATCCATTTTTTCTTCATCATGCTGAAAATGCTAGTGCGATATTAGTCTCACAACCATTGATTAGAGGTGAGAATTAACCTACATGGGCGCGATCTGTGGAGAGAGCTCTTAGGATCAAGAACAAGTTCTGGTTGAATGATGGATCAGCTTCTCTGACTTCAGCCATGAAGAAAATTCCTCTCTTGGTTCAAAGCTGGTTATGATGCAATGATATTATGGTTTGTTGGATCATTATTTGTGTTTCTCCCAGAATTTCCATAAGCATGGTGTATCGTAAGACTGCTAAGAAAGTCTAGAAGAAGCTTCAAAACATGTTTTCTCAGGGTAATGGACTTAGGGTTTATCAATTACAGAAGGATCTTGCAAGTTTTTCTCAAGGTGATCTATCTGTGACTGAGTACTTCACCAATCTTTCAATTCTATGAGATGAATTACAGAATTGTGAACCTCTTCCTACATGTTCTTGTGAGAAGTGTGTATGTCATGTGAATGAGAGGATCTCTAAAATTCATCACAGAAAAGTTGTTATGCAATTTTTGATGGGTCTCAATGACTCTTTCTCTCACATTCGAGGTCAAATCTTGTTGATGGATCCTATTCCATCTATTGAGAAAGTCTTCTCCTTGTTGATTCAAGATGAGAAGCAAAGATCAGTTAGGCAAGGCAGTAACAATGGTCATTTTGTGGAGTCCACAACACTTGCAGCAAAGACCATGAATTTTGATTTCAAGACCTTCAAGAAAACTAAGGAAAGGCCTACTTGTAGCCACTGTGGATTGCATGGTCACACCATGGAGAAGTGCTACAAACTCCATGGCTACCCTTCTGGCTATAAGACCAAACCAAGGGCTAATCAGGTTTCTTATTTTGATGTTACTCAAGAGTTTATTGCTGTTACCACTCAATAAGAATTTCCTTTTACAATGGAGCAATGTCAGAAATTGTTTGCTATGATTAGAGGGAATGATGCTCAAGCCAACACTGTTGCCATGGCAAATAATGTTGCTTTCAATCAATCTTCGTGCTTTCAGTCCACACGCCTAGCAAGTAATCTCAAGCATTCCATATTTTCTGCTAAGCTTGTTGAAAGCTCGAAAACGTGTTGAAAACACAAGAGTTGTTTAGACCCCCAATTAAAATTACGGCTCGATAGATTTTACACAACTTTAATACAAAGTGCGGAATAGTGTAAAAGCGAGCGGATGAACAAATGAACTACTCTAATCCATGAACTAAACAACACAGCAGTATAATGGAATATAAAAGAGTAGGGAAGAGAGATGCAAACACAGAAAACACCAAGACGTGTTTTCGAAGAGGAAACCGAAGACCTCGGTGAAAAACCTCTCCACCGCCCTCCAAGCGGAAATCGATCCACTAGACAATCAGTTGGGATACATGAGTAAGCAAGAGACCTTCCAAGCCTAATCTACCCCATGTACCTAAGCCCTCCAAGCTCCTACTCTAACAAGACTTCTCGGAACCATGTCTTGTCTTAGTTCTCCGGATCCCGCAACAAGCTCCATGTTGCATCTGCCATTCCAAGCTTCTTCCAATGCTTTCCAGCAGCACCAAAACGTCACTCAACACTCTCAAAGGGTGTGGTAAGTGTTTGGGCTATCAACCTCTCAATGGTGTGGAAATGGAGAGGGAAGGGTTGAGGAGATACCACAAGCAATTGTATAAAGAAAGGTGGGGATAACAATTTCTAATTCCAAATGTGTTTGGCTAGGGTTTTCTCTTTGAAGCATCCCTTAACATTTGTGGGTAACGGAGGTTTATATAGGATAGGTGCAAAATGTGTGAGTCAGTCAGTACAGGCTGGCAGAACAGCATGTCTCACGGGTGTCTCGCAGGAAGGCCTTACCCGCGAGATACTCGTGAGAGACAGCTGTCTCCACCTGTCCTGACTCTTCTCGCATTCCAGCATGTGCAAGGCACATGCTTCATTTCGCGGGAAGCTAAGTCGCAACATACCCACGAGATTCCTTCAGCTTCCAAATTGCTTGAGTCTTCACACACTCTCTATCACACACCCCTTACATCAATTCCCACAACAAATACATGGTATAAACAATTAATAGTAATTACAATCAAATTTGGCACGGAATAAAAGTCAATAAAACACATAGTTGTAAATCACAACTTTACACTTGTGAACAGAACTGCTTTTGGTGTTGATACTTGGGTCATGGATACAAGAGCAAGTGATCATATAGTATGTTTTGTCCCTCTTTTTCAGTCTTATACTATTGTTTCACATTGTGTTGTTGAATTGCCAAATTGTGAATCAATACATGTCACTCACATTGGCATTGTTAAACTTTCTAATTCTCTTATTCTTGAACATGTTCTTTGTGTTCCTTCTTTCTCATTCAATCTCTTGTCTGTCAGTCAACTTACTCAAAGATTGCCTTTGTGTCTGGTGTTTTTGTTTCAATACTGTTTCATTCAGGACCTTTCATGTTGGAAGACTATTGGAGTAGGTGAAGTCCATAATGGTTTGTTTCTGCTATAGAAGAATACTTCCAAGACTACACCTTCTCTGTTAGATCATCTTTCCAATCAAAAGTCCTTCAAGTCAGCTTTTTCCTCTTCTGTTTCTTCTAAAAACATGTCAATCTTATGGCATTTTAGGTTAGGCCATCCATCCTTGAGCATAATGTCTGTTTTATAGAATATTTTACCTTTTTTCTCAGCCCAATGTACTGATGTTTGTACCATTTGTCCTTTGGCAAAGCAAAAGAGATTGCATTTTCCTTCTTACAATATTATATGTAATGAACCTTTTTCATTAATTCATGTGGATGTTTAGGGTTCATATTCTATTTGCACTCATGATGGTTTTAATTTTTTCCTTACAATTGTTGATGATGCTACCAGGTCTACTTGGGTGTACCTCAAGAAAGCTAAATTAGATGTTAAACATCTTTTAATCTAATTTTATAACATGGTTTACACCCAATTTAATACTGGTATTAAAGTAATTAGATCAGACAATACTTTTGAATTCTCTTTACCTAATTTTTATAGTGCTCATGGCATTGTGTATCAAAAGAGTTGTGCTTATACACCACAGCAAAATTCTATGGTTGAAAGGAAGCACCAACATCTTTTGAATGTTGCAAGGTCTCTTGAACACCAATCCAATCTTCCTTTTGCTTATTGGGGTGATTGCATCCTCATTGCCATATACCTCATTAATAGATTGTCTGTCCCTTTGTTACAAAACAAGTCCCTTTTTGAACTTCTTTTTCATAAACCACCTTCATTTGATCACCTTAGAGTTTTTGGATGTTTGTGTTTTATCTCTACTCCTTCTGCTCATAGGTTGAAATTTGACTCTAGAGCCCTTCCTTTTGTCTTCCTTGGTTACCCTTTCAATGTGAAAGGTTACAAAGTGCTTAATCTGCACACTAGGAAAATCACTATCCCTAGAGATGTTATTTTTCATGAATCAATTTTTCTTTTCTCTCCTTCTTATAAGTCTTTGTTATCTAAGACACCTCCATTGTCAATTCCTTTACCTGTTTCTTGTAATCCTGTTTTTGATGATTTCTCTAGTCCTAGCTTTGTTTCTGCAGACACACCTCTGAATCTAGGGGCATCTTTGGCACCCTCATCTAGTCCTTCTTCTATTTTGGTTAGTTCTTTACCAATTCCCTTGCCTGCTGATCATCAATATACTGTTCCTGATCAGTCCCTTTCCATGTTTGTTGATCACCCTGATGGGTTACCTAATTAGCCATCTTCCATATATATTGATCAACCTCTTGTGTTGCCTGATCAGCTCAATTCCTTGTCTAATTCTGATCAGCCTGTTTCCCTTAGTAAATCTACTAGGGTCAGTCATAAACCAGCTTATTTAGATGCTTACAAATGTAATCAAGTCTCTTCCAGTACTGCCCATCCTTTGTCTTCCTACTTGTCTTCTCACAGATTGTCTTTTAAACACTTGCATTTCTGCAATATGATTTCCTCAATTGAGGAACCAAAGTTCTATCACCAGGCAGTCAAAGATCCCAAATGGAGAGAAGCTATGGCTGTTGAGATTTCTGCCCTTGAAGCTAACCATACTGGGGTTCTCACTCCTTTGCCTTCTCGTAAGAAAACTATTGGATGTAAATGGGTGTATAAGGTGAAATATAAGTCTGATGGGAGTGTGGAAAGGTATAAGGCCAGGTTGGTTGCCAAAAACTTCACTCAAAAGGAATGCCTTGATTATTTGGAGACTTTTTCTCCTGTTGCAAAGTTGGTTTTTGTCAAATGCCTCCTTACAGTAGCAACTATGCAAGGCTGGTATCTATGTCAGTTTGATGTGAACAATGCCTTCCTTCATGGTGATTTGAAGGAAGAGGTATATATAGACCTTCCACTAGGCTTCCACAGCAAGGGAGGGCTTGTGTGCAAGCTTGTCAAATCCTTGTATGGTTTGAAACAAGCTTCTAGACAGTGATTTGCTAAGTTTTCCACTGTTGTACTCATGCTAGGCTTTACTCAATCTAGAGCAGATTACTCTTTGTTTACTAAGAAGACTTCTACTTCATTCATTGCTCTTTTAGTATATGTTGATGATATTTTAATTGCTAGTGACAATAAGCAAGCAATTGATGAATTCAAGGTTCTTCTTGATCAACAGTTTAAATTGAAGGATTTGGGTGACTTAAAGTTCTTTTTGGGTCTTAAAGTAGCAAAGCCTGCAAGTGGCATTAGCTTATGTCAAAGGAAGTACATACTAGATCTATTGAAAGTGGCATGATGGGGTGTAGCTAAAATTTCAATGGATCCTAATGTCAAGCTTAGTAAGTATGAAGGTAAAGTTTTGCAAGATCCTAGTTCCTATAGGAGGCTTATAGGAAGGCTTCTATACTTAACCATAACCAGACTTGATATAACTTTTGTTGTGAATCGTTTGAGTCAATTCATGGCATATCCTAGAGAACCACACTTACATGCAGCCAATAAAGTGTTGCAATACCTCAAGACAACACCATGTCAAGGTCTATTCTTTTCAAGCAAGTCAGACTTACACTTGAAAGCCTTCACAGATGCAGACTGGGCTTCTTGTCCTGACACTAGAAGGTCTATGACTGCGTTTTGTGTCTTTCTTAGTGACTCTCTAGTCTCCTGGAAGTCTAAAAAGCAACAGATAGTTTCAAAATCCTCAGTAGAATCGGAGTATCGAGCCATGGCAGTAGTTGTTTGTGAGGTCATTTGGCTTTTGTATTTGCTTAGTGATCTTCAAGCCAAGCATCCTCAAGCAGCCCTTCTATTCTGTGACAGTCAAGCAGCTCTTCACATAGTTACAATCTTGGTTTTCCATGAAAGAACGAAGCATATTGAAATAGATTGCCATCTAATGAGGGATAAGGTTTTGGAAGGGTATATCAGAATGTTACATGTTAAAACCAATTCCCAAATTGCAGATTTGTTGACAAAGGCCTTGAATGCTCATCAATTTTCCTTTTTTGTGTCCAAGTTGAATATGGTCAATATTCATACTGCTCTTCCACTTGAGGGGGGGTGTTAAGATTCTACAAAGAAGGATAGAAAGGATCATGACAAAAGCAAGGATCAAGGGAAGAAGAAGACTCTTAAGTTTGTTGCTTAAACGACAATACACTGTACACTGTATTTGTTTTATTTTATACTATGACATGTAGCTTTGCATCACTGTGTATAAGTCGTAGTAATTAGCATGTGGATAACACGTGTGTGGTGGTTAGTTCTATTAATCAGGTTTGAAGGGAAATTCTGGTAGATTAGTTAGTTAATTAGTTAATTCATTTCCCTTGTTTTGCTTTCCTTGTATATATATACTCTTAGCCTTTTTAATCTTCAATTGAGGTAATATACAGAAATTCTCCAAGTCCAAAATCTTCTTTTCTCTGTTTTCCTAATATGAACAAATGTAGTGGTAGTGGCAATGAGAGAGCAAGTAGCAGTAGTCAATGAAGAGAATGGGTACACAATATTGTCAGTAGCAGAGTCGAAGATGCAAAAAATAGAGATATGGAATTTGGATGACACTAATTTTGGCCTTTTTATTTGACAATTTTTCTTTTAATTAGATATTTTGTTTAGAGTTTATTCAAGATCATGTCAATATGTATAACTCATGACCTATTGTTTATTATTATTTTTTTTTAATTTTTGGATAGGGATCTATTGTCAATTAGTGTAAGAGTGTGATCATTGAAATTTTGATTAATGAAGTTCCTAGAAATTTTGATTTATGAAAATTTGTCAATTGTAATGTACTTTGTGTAATATTTGAGTGGATTCATGTTACAAAATAATTTTTCATTCCCATTTTCGAACATGCACATTATGTGTTTGACAAAATCTCTCTTGCACCATGAATTTGTGATATTATAGCACCAGATGTTCCATTTTTAACAAAGCCATAGCCTTCGAATTGCCAGATTCCACTTGAATAGTCAAGCCCCTACAAAAGGAAACAGCTGCTTAATCCTTTTGCATTTTGTGAGCATCAATAAACACATGAATTCATACATACATATGATCTTTATTCGAGTTTTAGTCCGTGCTTTGGTATGACTATTGGGATTATATGGGTTATCATCGGAATAGACCCATAATCAGTAAACCCCATTAACAGAACTGTACCGTTGCTCGAGTGGTATGTCATATAGCTTCTGTTGCTCAAAATTTGACTCTGCTAATGTGACAAGGGTGAAACCTTCAGTAGGATCAGCACCACATAAATTGAACATCTCTAGTGAGCCGACCAGAACTAATAAGACAAGCAGACCTACGAAAATCATTCATTTTTCTCACTCTCTTTAGTGTGGTTGGAGCTTTAGAAGATGCAGGCATCCATATATTATATATAGGGGTTATGATTTATGCTGGCCATTATTTTCTAAGCATTTGGAAACATAGATATTGTTTTATTTGTTTGGACTTACCCTTGTTCAACTAACATGGGAATATGACATCTGCTCATTAGCAAACTACAATGTCATGTTTTCGATGCTACCAAGGAATAAGGGCAGCCCAGTTATAGAGTGTTAAAGCCCCGTGAGATACAAGAGTTTTGGGCTTGTGGCTACATAGGATGACATCGTGCACTCCTCCATTTTCAATCTGGCTTCAATAACTTTATTCTACAAACTGCCAAATTGTCCTCCGGAAATCAGCCTTAAAAATCTCAAGCTTTTTATATGCTTCTGAACAATGGATTACTCAAAACTTGATTGCTCCAACCCTTTTGAACAATGGACTCGAAATTCTTTTACTCCAACCAGAAATTGAAGAATTGAGATGGTTGGAGCCAGAAATATCAACAGGAATCAAAGAGATCAACATAGGTGAATGATATGAAATGCCAGGTGCTAGGAACTTTATTCCTTGGCCTAGGAAACAACGGAAACCATTGCTCATTTGCCATTAACCATTAACCATCACTCATTAGTCATATTGACAACAAAAGTTGTCCCAGTTCTTTATTTTTGTATTATTTTTCTTGGTTATCCTGAACTTGGTTTGGTATGAATAGATTACCTTTTTGGTCTTTTCTATAAGATTCAAGTATTGAATATTGACACTAATAGTAAAATTAATTAATGTCTAAAGCATCTTTCTCACCTGGCCTGCACTAACCGATGTTGGTTTTCTATCAAAGAATCAAGCGTCATAAATAGCTATTATGTTTTCATAGCTTTTGAGTGGAATTTGTGGTATGCCTTTGAGTCAGACTTAGAACCCCATGTCCTCTCCCTTATGTGTGTATTTGTTTCTAAAAAAAAAATTACTATTATCATTATTATTTCTATGGAATAAAAACATACATTGGGTTTTAGTCTAAATTTTGAAATGTACCATTTAAGTCTTTTTGTAACCTTGTTATAATTGTTGCTTAGATGACATGATTTTTTCTTTTAGTTTTCTGTTGTGAAAAATGTTGTGAAAATTTGTGTCTGGCATTACTCTCCCCTTGAACTTAGCTCTGATGCAGGATGGGTCAGCAAACTGTGACCAACACATCCCTCTTCCTTACACCAAATTCTCATAAACCCTAAATCAATTCACCCCAAAATCCACAAATTTCTTAACACTGTTATCAGTGGTTCCTAGAAATTTTGAACATTAGTACTAACATGAAACAGATAAAAAATGAGATAATTGATCATATTATGAAGAAAGATACAGATGCTAAAGACATCTTTGGATCTGATCAAGGCCTACTTTTAGAAGTCTGCAGGACAGACCAACATAGGAACATAAATCTTTTATTTTATATATTTATCTCAATTAATGTTTATATATTTTGATGTCTCTCCACCTTGATTCCATGTAGTAGCTGATATTAGTCGGTGCAGCATAAACCCCACATTAGAAGTACAAGTCTCCTGGTCCTTCATCTTTACTTGAAAATTTTGGACACCATCAATGAAAACAGTTACCATCCCCATATCAACATCATGAATTATATTAAGTCTGAACCACTTATCATAGAGATCAGTAGCCACCAGATCTCTACTGTAATACCTCATGTCCCCATCATAGATTCTTAGTATCAAAGTGGTGGCACCATGAGCTGCACCATGAATCTGTGCTACTGTAGCACCAGATGTTCCATTTGGAACAAAGCCATAGCCTTCAAATTGCCAGACTCCACTGGAATAGTCAAGCCCCTACAAAAGGAAGAAGTTGCTTAATGCTTTTTGCATTTATGAGCATAAATAAAAACCTGAATTCATGCATACATATTACCTTTATTCGAATTTCAGTACGTGGCTGGGTATGACTACTGGGGTCGTGTGGCTTGTCATCAGCATAGACCCATAAATGGTGAACCCCATTAACAAAACTGTAGCGTTGGTCTAGGGGTATGTCATATGGCTTCTGTAGCTCAAAATTTGACTCTGTTAATGGCACAAGGGTGAAGCCATCAGTAAGATCAGCACCACAAAAATTGAACATCTCTAGTGCTCCGACCATAACCAATATGACAAGCAGACACCTACCAGAATTATTCATTTTTCTCATTTATTCTCTCACTCTTTGGTGTGGTTGGAGCTCTGAAATTGTAGGCATCCATATATAGTGGTTATGACCTATGCTGACAATTATTTTCTGAGACTTGACAAACATAGATATTGTTTTATTTGTTTGGACTTATGTTCCTTGCCCAACTAACATGGGAATATGACCAGTTTTGCTCATTAAAAAATAGCAATGCCATGGTTACAGTGCTCCCAAGAATATTTTAAGGACGGTCCAGTTATAAGCTATATATGGCATCTGATTTAACTAACTATGTGCATGAGGGAGGCATGTCATGACTCATGGGTTGAGCAAGGTGACTTGTTGTGGTCAGCATGTTGTGCTGCCCCTTCGTGCATGTCTACACAGTTTTTTTCCAATATGTTCAACCTTATTACCTTCTCCATCTACTAATCACTTGATCAAATTTCTTACATTTTTCACTTTCACCATAGTATGGAAGAATGCAGTGTTTTGGTCTCCCAGGTTCAACCAAGCAACTTAGGATTTTTTTTTTGAACAAAGACTCCTCAGGTCTTCTCAAGGACAAAAATTCATGCAGCGTCAACTTCTCTCTCTTAATACAATCCTGCTAACCAGGATTAGCTAGAACAGCCCTTTGATTCTCCTCCATGTCCAATCAGGCATCAATAAATTATTCTCCAAACTGCCAAATTGTCCTCCTGAAATTGGCCTTAAGCATCTTGAGCTTTTATTCGCTCTGAACGATTACCCAAAACCTGATTACTCCAACCCTTTTGAACAATAGACTGGAAATCTTTATAATCCACCAGAATTTGAAGAATTTAAGTGGCTAGAAGCGAGCAATATCAATAGGAACCAACGAGATCAACATAGAAGAATGATATACAATGCCAGGTGCTAGGAACTCTACCTTGGCCTGACAAAACAACTGAAACAATTGCTCATTAGGCATTAACAATCACTCATTAGTCATACTGACAACAAATTTGTTCCATTTCTTTATTTTTTGTATTCCTTTTCTGGTTTATCATGAACTTGGTATAGATTACCATTTTTGGTATTTTCTAAAAGATTCAAGTATTGAATATTGACACTAATAGTAGAATTATTAATGTCTGAAGCATCTCTCTCACCTTGATCACAATTACTGATGTTGGTTTTGTATCAAAGGATTCATAACTGATTATCATTTTTATGATCCACCATGAGCATTTTTTTAGAATTAAACTGATTGCGCACGTTGTCAGTATCATATGCAGAATCTTTGAGCTTTGACAACCATATGCTGACAACTTAACTGGGTCACTGTCCAGTAATGCCTCATTTTTTCTCCAGCATAGTAGGCTATAAATCTCTTTGGTGATCTGAAGATAACTGAAATCTGGAATTTAGAAACCTCACTGATCTTATTTCTTTGGTTTCAATAAGTATTAATTCAATTGAAAGCACCAAAGAGAGTGTATGAAAGCATAACTCAATGAAGAAGAGCAAAGGAAAGGGAAAGGTAAAAATATAACTCAAATATAAAAATCATGGAGCATCTATAAAAAATTTGTAACCATTAATTGGTTATGTTCGTTCAAGTTGTCATCTTACATAGGAGTCATTATAATATTATGGGTAGCCTTTAAAGCAGCAATGACTAGTTGACCGATTCACACCTTTTGCTTCAACATTGCAATGTCTGTTTTGTCGAGGCCACATAAAGGGGGGGAAAATATGTATATATATATATATATACACATATATCTTCAGAAAACAAAGATAGAAAAATGCAGGGAAGCAAAAAATTAACAGTTTTATTGCTTAATGATTTTCATCCTATTAAAAATATACATGGTGGTTCAAAAAGAATTGAATGGATCTTTTCTGCTGTTAAAGAGCCAGCCCCTGCCTTAAAATAAGAATAATTCTAGAAATACAAATTATTTTACAAAATATTATATAAATTGCTGATATGATGAGTGATTATTGGTAAATGAAAAAGTAATATTAATAATGGGTTTAGATGAAAACCAATAAGATTTTGACTATATCAACTTTTTGTAAAACAGTTGTAAAATAGTTTGTGACTATAACATTACTTTTAAAATAAATGTTACATCAGCTATTAAAATTGACATGTCAGATTATAAAATTTATTTTTTTTGTTTAAGAAATTATAAAACTCAGAAGATCTGAGTCTTATTCTTAATCTTATTGCTGTGCCGGCACCAGCGGCAAAGAGCTTGTCTCCAGCTATAGTGAGTTTCACCAAAATTGAAATCTTGATTCAAGATTTGATTTCTTTTTGACGAATGGGTTTGTGGGGTTATGTTGATTGTTGAAGAACTTTCTTTTTCCGAGAGAGAAAAGGAGAGAGAGTTGCACTGACACCAAAATTTCTTTGATTTTTTTTTGGTTTGTGTTGAAGCAATTTTTTTATAGCCGTTGTACACATAGCCTCCATAAGTCGGTTTAGACGTGAGGAGCAAGTAAATTTAAATTCTTTAGTGTAGTTGGTTTATTTACTTTTATACCCCAGTTTTTTTTTTTTCTTCTTTGCTTTTTTTTCTTTTCTTTTTTTTTTTTTTGAAAAAAATTGTATTTTTTTTATTTTATTTTTGATTCTATCTGTTTTTTCTTTTTTTTTTTGGACCTTCATTTTATTTTGAACTATTACTGTCTATATTCTCACATTTTCACACATTAATTAAAAAATATTTTAAGAATTTATCAAAACTATCTTAATAATTAATGAACAACTTGAAACTTTTTGCACCTAGAATAAATGAAATATTTAGTAATTAATGTGTCACTTGATAAAAAAAATCATTAATTTTATAATTTGTGACACAAAGGTTGAGCTACTTAGGGTAAAAACGATAAATAGGATGTAACTTTTATTATAGTAAAGCACAAAATTATAAAAAATAATTAAAATAAATAATGAATTTTATTTTGAAAATTCTTGAAACTTTTGGAAATAGAATTTCAGTTTGAGTATCATTTTAAATTTCTAGAAATTTAGGTAATAAAGTTTTACTTAAAATACACAATTTTAACAATTAATAAAGCACTTGATATTTTGGTAATAAGGTTTCATCTTTAAGTAATCTGTCTTAATAATTAATGAAGCACATGACAAAAGCTCATTTTGTGTACCATATACATTGCTCAACCACATCTTATAGGATTCAACTTTAATCGTATACAGATACAATATGATATGATATTTTTAATTCTTCATCCTTTTTCAGAAGAAAGAGAAAAGGTAAATCATTTTTTATTTTGATAGATTACATTCAAAAACCTATAATGTATGAAGTATAACAAATTAAATTATGTAATTTTAAAAGTAACTACAACGTGAAATTGTCAACAAATTTACAAACCAAACCCTAACCCTGAGGTTTCAAAAAGTAAAAAATCAAACATCCAACCTATATTAAATCACTTAGATGAGTTGAGAGTTAACTTTTTACTTTTTGATCTTTTATAGGGCTTAATTTTTTTACTTTTGAAATTATTAGGATTTTTTTTTTTTTTTTTTTTACAAATGAAAATTTTTGTTTTATTTTTTAGGTGTATGGACGATAGGGTGTTATTTAGTATGTACTTATGTTTTTCAATGCCTGCAATTTAGTATTTGCTAATATTTGCTAATAATTATCACTGCCATCTTAATGGTTTATAATATTCTTTTTTACCTTTTTTTTTTTGGAAAAAAAAAATCAATTATTGCGAAATTGATTGCCTTCTTTACAATTATGCTGTTCATCTATTATATGAATAATCTCTCACGTAATATGTGGATATGCTGTGATAGATATGAGTATCTACTAAATACACAATATTCTCATTACAGAGTAATGAATCTGGTAATACTCTTGCTAATAATTGTTCATATAGGAAACTTAATTAGAGAAGCCCATTAATTGAATTGTTTTTTTTAAGAATTACAAGAATTCTAAGTCATTCAAGTAAAGAAATCTATTCATCAATAAAGAAAAAGAATGCAATTAGGGCCTCTAGAATAAATTTTTTTTAACCTAAATAATAATCCAAAGCCAATAATCAAGCTTTAATGCATCATTATTAAATTTATAATCCAATCATGAAGCAAAAAAAATCATAATGTAATCCATAATTAACAGAACAGGCATTTCTCATTGAAATTTGATTACAGACTCTGTCTTTACATTAAAAAAAAAAATGAAGTACTCATTCCATAGTTGTAGAAGTCAATAGGGCACTTAATGTTGTCAATCTTCCAACCTTGAAGTACTTGTTTTGTATCCAATGTTTGTCTCTTCAGTAGTTTGTAGTTTGTGCTAGCCAGAGATAGTAGTTAAATACAACGTTGTCCAAGGGAAACCCACCCCTTAATTTTCCAATTCCGTTGATTAATTTATTGAGGAATATATTTAATTTATTTATATACACCACTTAATTTACTACATGCAATAAAAAAAACCATTTGGACTAGAGTTAGAAACATACAGAGGATTCAATAATTTAAAATTTATATTTGAATTGAAAGAGAAGGAGGGCTGGTATGAGAAATAAATTGTAAAGCCCAGGGGTAAAATGGGGAAGATGAAAAAAATGTTAACGTTAGAAAGCTTGGTGAGAAAGAATTAAAATTATAAATGGTGATAGAGAGCCACCGCCCTCAGCCCCCATAATCATATATGGGGAAGAAAAGTGTTTTCACTTAGAAAAGTCAATGAGAACTAAAGAAACCGAGTTTAAGAGAAGCCCTTCCCAAATACCAACTAACCGTTAGTTTTTTAGGGTTTGGATTTTTGAATTTATAAATAAAACTCCCTCTGTTTTGCTCTGTTTTGTTTTCTCCGACTCAGAGTCGGAGAAACTGGGATGGACTTGAACCCAACGCAACCCTTTCATTCAAACTCAACTAGCCGTTACTCTGACAGAGTGCCACCGGCATCAGCCCCCATTATCATATATATACGACCGTTTTACTTTTTCTTGCTTCTCACTAACACTCTCAATTCATTCAATAAACCCTCTCTCCCTTTCTGTCTCTGCTTTCTTTCTCTTTGTCAATCAAATATCCTTTTTTTTTTCTCTCTCTCTGGAGATGGAGAAAAAAGAAATTCTGGTGTCTAAAATTTTGCTGAGAATTCCGTTCATTGACTCCCAATCCAGGTTCAGATCTGGGTATCATTTCAAACCCGTTTGGGGTGCCTATAGAAGAAGATCAAACTTTGCATCTAATTCTAAACCCCAATCTCAATCCCATTCTGATCCCCGCATTCCAATTTTGAATCTAAAGAGGAAGAGGGATTATGGGTTTCTGCCACAACTTGATGAAAATCCAAAGCCCCAGAAGATCAAACGGCTGAAAATAATCCCACCCAAAAAGCCTCCTAACTCCTGCTCTGTTACTCCCATTCGGTTCTCTTTTGACGCCTTGGTTGAGGTTGCATCTGTAGAAATAGAAAAATTAGACAAGTTTGCAAGATTGGTACAAGAGAAGGCTCTCAAGAAGCCAATCTTTATCCAAGAAAAGGTCAAGAGCGCTGCTGTTCAAAAGAGACCAAGATTTGGACATGATGATGATGATCAAGATTGGGGTTTGGAATTGAAAACCAAGAAACAGAGGGCAATGGTTGTGCAAGAAAAGGTCATGGGCTCTGCCTTTTCTATTCAAGATTGGGGTTTGGGTTTGGAGGCCATGAAAAAGAAGCAACGCACGATGTCAATCAAGAAAGCGATTGCGGGTCCACACCCACCACCCATCCTGCCTCCAGAGTTCAAGGATGTGATCAATACATTGAATGGGCGTGATGAATTGCTGGTGATACAGAAAAGGCTGTTCAAGACTGACATAGCAAAGGGTAACAACCGGTTTTCAATACCTTTGAGACAAATAGTGAGGGAGGATTTCTTGTCTGAGCAAGAGAAAGAGGAACTTAGAGCACGGCAAGAAATCCCAGCGAGACTCGTCGATCCCAAGCTTCAGATTTTTAATGATGTAGTTTTGATTCAGTGGGACATGCCTAAGGATACGGGAAAAACAAGTTCAACATATGCATTGAGAACCGGTTGGAACAATGTTCGGCTGTCGAATGATCTCAAGGAAGGTGATTTAGTGCAACTTTGGTCATTCCGGGTTGGCCAACAAGCTTGTGAAGACGCCTCTTCTTCTTCTGCTATAAACAGAGGACAGCTCTGTTTTGCCCTTGTGTTGCTTTAGAGAGCATAAAGCTGAAGCTGTGATTTTTTTTTTTATAAATTTGTGGTCAAATTTTGTAGTCTACTTTTCTCGTAGATTTTCAGTAATGTATATTTGGTCAACCTCCAATTGATAATCAATATATATAGATTTTAGTTCTCAACAAGGTTTGTATTTATATCAAAATATTAATTCATTGAATTAATCATATTAATTATAGAGTAAAATTTATATATTAATTACCAATAATTGTGTATTAATTATCTATATTAAAGGAATTTATGATTATTTTTATATATTTTATATAAGTAACTGTTTTAATTTGGAATGATAATAATAATAATTGATTTAAAATATGTCATTTGGCTTAGTTAAAGCCCCATAGGGAAAAGATAAACTTCAACAAATGAAGAGGCAAGGAAGAAAAAAAATCAACACTTCTATTGCTCATCATTTTTCATCAAATTACACAATGTGGTAATGTGGTTCGAACAAGAATTTACATGAATCTTTTCTGCTGTTAAAGGGGATAGCTCCAGCCAGCTTCTCTTTTTTGTTTCCTGATAAACTGTTGTCACTCTTTAACTATATTTAGAGTTTTACTCCCACTGAAGTTAGACTTGACCGAATTCAAGAACTAAGAACACACAGTCACCACAAATCTTCCCGCATATCTTCTTCTTCAGTGAGTAGATGCTCTCTTCTATACTTCTCGCAAATTTTGCTCCTAACAGTCAAATTTGCAGTACTCTTCTCTGCTGAAGCTGGAGAATGAGTTTCCCCACCTTCTCACCCATAGTGACATCCCCATGAACTTTGCAAGAACTTAGTAAACTCCTCCACAATATAGCATCTGGTTCAATTTGCATCTTCATTATAAATTCATACGCTTCTTTTAAGTGCCTAGCACGACCAAGAAGATCAACCATGCATGCAGCCATAATGTTGCATCACAGGCAAGACACCAAATTTACTCTTCATCATATCAAACAAATGTAGACCTTCTTCAACAAGCCCTACATGACAACAAGCTGATAACAAGCTAGTAAAAGTTACTGCTTTGGTTTTAACACCATAAGTCTTCATTGTCTCCAAAAGCTCCAAAGCTTCCTTTCCTCTTCCATGGATAGCTAGTCCACTTGACATTACTGTCCAAGTCAAGACATTCCTCTCATTCATTTGCCAAAAAATAGATAAAGCAGTCTCCAGGCACCCACATTCTGACTACATATCAACTAAGCCAGTGCCAATAAATACATCATTCTTAGGCACACAAACTGTCTTCTCTATATAGCCATGAACACAAGCCCCAGATTCTAACACACCTAATTGAGAAGTAGCCGAAAGAACACAAACCAATGTAGTATCAGTCATTTTCACTCCTCAAACACCAACCAAAATATCTTGAAACAACACCAATGCATCACGGGCATATTCCTTAGTCCTTTTTCTTTGTGTACAATAACCAGTAATCATTGCATTCCATGTAACATTACTCTCACCACCATTTCATCAAACACTCTTTGTGCCCAAAAAACATCCTTACTATTAGCATAAAAATGTATCATTGTTGTTTGCACCAAAATATTTGACATAACACCATGTCTCAAAACTTGTCCATGTTTCTGTCTCCCTTGCCATAATGTTGCCAATGAAGGAGCTCTAGCACAAGCTCCAAGAATGAAAATATGAGTACGTAAAATCATCAAACACTAAGCCCCCTTTGAAACCCAATTGGCAAAAACAAGAAGTGAGTTTTTAGGTTGAGTACATCGTATCAAAGTGTTAAAGAGGAACGTGTTTGGCTGCCCAAAGTGTTTGAATACTAAATAGGCATAGGAGATGATGAAACGACATAGTATTGGTTAATGAGTTTGGCAAAAACAGGGGGTGACTTGAGGCCATTGGTAATCAATTGGGCATGGATTTGTTTGAGGTTGTGTGCAGTTTTGGGTTTGATCTGGTTTAAGAGGGAGAAACAAATTAATCTTGGGAGGGAGGGCATATGAGTGGTTCTTGGACTAGCAATGATAGACCAAGAAAATAGGTTAACATATATGACATTAATAAGTTTCAAGTAAATTATAAGCAACATGCAAGAATATCATCTCTAGAATAGTATCCTATTTTGTGTTTTTCCCCCGAACTTTGTGTGAAACCATCTTATACATGAAAACAAAATGTCTGAGCTGGCCAATAATATATACAACTATATGATAACTACAATAACTATAAAGCCTAAGCTGTTAGAGACAAATAAATAAAAAATAAAATAAAAAAGCTGTTAGACAAAAATGCCATTCGGCTGTTCAAATATATATATATATATATATATATAGAGAGAGAGAGAGAGAGAGAGAGAGAGAGAGAGAGAGAGAGAGAGAGAGAGAGAGAGAGAGAGAGTCAGAGCAGTAAGAAATTCTATTAAATTTTAAATTCAATTAAATTTTAAATTAGATTCTAATTGTTATCTAATTTTGCACCAAATATCTTATTTAAGTTTTTACAATTTTGGTCATATGTGAATTAATTTTGTGCAAAAAAAGAAAGGTCTAATATAAATAAACCATAAAAAAAACCCAGAAAAAAAATAGTAAACTCACGTCTATATCTATTAAAAAAAAAAACTATAAAACTTAAGTATATATTTATGACTTAAAAAATATGTAACTCTTATATTAATAGTATTTTGAACCTATATATATTTGTAATTGTGATTATTTTTAATTGTATCGTGCATACACATGAGTTATACATTAATAGAGTATGATAGTAGTAACAAATGATGGCCAAATGAAATACAAAAAAAAAAAAAAAAAATAGGAGCACCGTAACACAACATCAAATGTGAAAAAATCCTAGAGAAAAATTTGTACTTGAGACACTCAACTTTTCAATTAACTAGACACTTGTTGATAGTATGACTATTCGAGTGGGTACAAGTAATACAACACAACAATCTCTATATATATTTTAATTTATATATTTATATATGGTAAAGCATTTATTTTGCATATAATATTATACATATATATATATATATATATCCATTTAAGAGAAATAATGAATGATTCATCAAATAAAAGAGCAATAATGAATGTTTTTTTAATTAAAGTCTAAGAGTCTTTAATATTTATTTAATTATTTAATAGAGATCTAAAATATGATT
This sequence comes from Quercus variabilis, assembly GCA_030445155.1. Lineage (NCBI taxonomy): Eukaryota > Viridiplantae > Streptophyta > Magnoliopsida > Fagales > Fagaceae > Quercus > Quercus variabilis. Next base: position 30,215,546 of record CP129455.1, on the reverse strand, counting down.
TCCTTTAATAATTTAAGCCCACGTCCGAAGTATATAAAAAGTAAAAACTCATTATGTGAGTGTCATTTTAATATGTGAATTGAAAAAAAAAAATTAAATGAAGAGACGCGTGGATGAGAGAGAGGAAGTGGCTAATAGCTGGCCACTTAAAAGTAAAATTGTAAAAGAAGAGACAGTCAGCCACACAACTATTAAAAAAAACAACAGATAAGTTTTGAAAACAAAAAAAAAATGAGAGAGAAAGTTAAAAAAAAAACATAAATTTATAATTAATAAATAAAAAACAGTTGTGATACACGTGCAGCTATGTCCCATGCGTATTCGACACGGGCACAGCAGGCAAAATTCCTTGTGTGCTTTCCAGGTGCTAATACACAAGCCCTTTTCCCTAGATTATATGTATCCCAAATATTATCATCAAACTTAACTCCATGGATCTTATCAACTAATTGAGCTTGGATATATCTTTTTTCCGTCAGTTAGTCCTACTCCGACCTAAGGATCATATTTTTCATTAGCTCCCTTCTTACCATAAAATAGAAATAATAAAATATATTATCTACAACCAACAAATAGATTGAGCTATTTGGTCACCAACGACCTCCATCTCCTCACAATGTCTACTCTTCACATTTTCCTAACTGCTATTACCGACTTCACCGACATTACTTCCCAATTCACCTGAGTTACACTCATCCCATCTAAATCACACACCCTCCCTATCATGTATTCTTAAAAAAAAAAAAAATGTCAGATACCATTATCAACTATAATATTTATTTGGATTAAGGGTATCTAAGCATCAACCAAACAATATTTCCTAAACAAAAACATAATAACACGTGAGATGTGCATGAACAATATCCACTCATAGGTTTTAAAACACTGGTGTTGGTATTTTTTGTTTTAGTTTTTTTTTTTTTTTTTTTTTGTTTTAATTAGAGCCTGTTGTGGCGTATCAAGGTATAGCCCAAATGGATCTATGCCAGTGCTTTCAAGAGCTATAGCAGCATTTTTGAAGCGCCGGGATAGACTTTTTTGGGGTAGCAAACTAGGATTTAAAAACTTGTTTGAATCTAACCTTTGCAAAAATGATAACTAGTTCATGAAGTGCATATAATTCATAGATGAATCCATGACTTGAAATGGACACTTTGCTCTCTACATACATGCAATATGATAAGAATGTGATGATAAATTGTTGTGTGCACTATTGGAGAAATTTGGTTTTTGTATCTCATACAAAAACACACGCAGTGGAAGCAACAAAAACACGGATCTACTTCAATCATGAAAGATAAACATGTAACCATGAATTCTAGAATCAAAGAATAGAAAGCGTACCTTGGTGCAGTAAATTTCAAAACCAAACTTGAGAATACCTTCAATCTTCATCTCAATTCAACATGGTGCCCAAGATGTGTGGTCTCTCAATCAGTCTTTTGTACGTAGATTCTCAAAGAAAAATCCTTCTTCTTCTCCTTGTGGAGAAAAACTGATTTTTTTTTTTTTCATCTTACGTACGTTAAAACCATTCTCATAGTTTCTTTATTTAATAACACTTATTAAATAATGACTGATTTCTAATTGGGTTAGCCTTTTGGGCCTACCCAATTGGGCTTTAGTTTGTGGCTTGAGATGGGACCAAAGAGACCAATAAGACACTAGCTCCAATGGGCCTTGGGCTTTTCCGTCAACTCTTGACAAGTCCAAAGTTATCATTAATTATATTCAATACCACTATAAGAATATAATTGCACTCTAGGCCTTATCTATAAATTATTTCCCAAGACTTTATTATACATTCAACCCCTTCATTAAAATATTCGTAGTAATACAAAGTCATTAATATTGACTGCTACTTTGAAGGTTACTATATCTTAATCCTTAAGTACCCGGTTTAATTCTTTATGTTATTCATCATATATTTATGAAATCCAATTCCATAAATATATACTTTAGTAACTCTTTACTAAAGTAGTTGGGCCCAACACTCTAAATAACCAAACCCATTAAACTTATCTCAAGGGAATATTTTATATCTCTGTTAAGAGATTATGAATTCCATCTTGAGAATATATGTTTCATCAACACTAAATGCGGCTGCCCAACATACTGAGGTTTTGACCATAACTTATAGATCTCACTCCTGATATATCAAAGCAACCTACATCTCATGATCAGGTTCATTATTCTCTCAGGATTTAGAGTTAATGTAAATAGAAGTCGTGAGCTTTATTATTCATTTGACAGTCATTAGGAGAATAATAAATCTCACAGCGGTCCAGTTCAATATGTCTTAACTCTTAAAACATATCAACATACCAACTAGAAGTCTCCACTTCCATGATCAAGACAAATCATCTTAGTTGATATGTGTTGATGCCCATTTTTACAAATATGTACCCGAAAACTTATGAGGAAGAAAGCCCAATGAAGAGCAAGGCCCAAAGGCCCACCAAGAAGACCAAAGAACAAGAAGGGTCCAAAAAAAGAAGTGTAAGTGAAAGCAATCTGTGGCAAAATGCAAATCTGTAGCAAAATACAAGTCTGCTGCAGAATATAGTTCTCTGGCAGGATAGCTTCGGCAGATGAAGATAAATTGGGCCCAATGCCCTTTTGATTCAGTCAACATTATTTGGCCCACAAAGGCCCAAATCATTATGTATAAAAAAGATAGGCATGAAAACTGATATGAAGAAGAACGATGAAAAGAAACAAGGAGCAGCAAGAAGTGTTAGCAGCCGGAATTGCGTGAAGGAAGAGTTAAACTAAAGGAAACGACAAATGCAGCAGGAAACACGTGAAGAAATAAGACAAAAACACACAGTAGACGAAACAGAACTGATCTGCTGCGGCAGGAATGGTGTGGGAGACAAAAACAAAAGATAGTAGAGTAAGAACAGAAGGGCCGGGGCACCACCAACCTGTACCCAGCCAATACAAGGGAGGTGGGCCCACGGTCAAAGAGATTCAGAGGGCGTGGTTTGGTGGTGGGGGGAAAAGGGGGTCTATATTTGGTTTCCTGCCATAACTTCTTTTGGGATATATACCTTGCTGGGATGGTATCTTACCCAAAAGAAGTAATAAATGGTTGGGACCACTAATGCATGCCATAGAACTAGGTAGTGAGGTAGAGGTATACGACAGGAACAAACAAAAGAGAGTTTTGTTGTGCAACAAACATGTTCTGAGCAAATGACAATGACAGGGGCAACCAATGGGTGGATGGGTAATCTTGAAAGGATGCCCACAACAAATCAAAAATAGTTGGTGAAGCCCTAGGGGTAAAAGGGAGAAATCTTATTGAATTAGCTCACTATAAAAGGGAGGTAACCATGGTAGAAAAAAGGGGGGATGGGACAGAGACCGAGAGAGAGGAAAAAACAGGGGAAAGAGTAAAAAACAGGGGAAGAAGAAAAACACCCAGAGGGGAGAAAAAGAAAGAAAGAAAGAAAGAAAAAGAAGAAAGAAAACGCGGCAAGAATAGGGGCATGCATCAGTAGACCATCTTTTCCCTCCCTCTTAGCAAACCCACTCTTTGAAATTTCTAAAAGTAATAGCTAGTAGCCATTTAGGCCTATTCTCCAGAATGAACAACTTTTATGGCAGGAGCCCATGATAAGGTTGTTGAAGTTGGAGTTTGGGTTCCTTCTTGGTTTACTTATTCTATGGGCAGATTTAATACTTAATTTTGATTGCAAATATATTTGATTTCTCTCATTATAACTTATATCTGCCGTATTTAGTCATCCTGCTGTAGCACGTTTTTATCACGTCTGCCGCATCAGTTGTCCTGTTGTGGTGTCTTTACTTGCTGTATTATTTATTCTGCTGTAGTATCTTTTTATTATATTTACCGTGTTAATTATTATACAAGCTAAACCATTTCCTACCAAAGCTTTCTTTTTTATTTGTTACGTATTTTACTGTTGACACAAGCTAATCATTATCCTGCCATAAGTATATGTATATATACATATACATTGTTTCTTATGTTCTGAAAAAATATATTTTATATATGTATATGTGAATACGTATAAGTATATATACTCATATATGTATGTATATATTTGAGAATATGCTAACCCATTTAAACTAATATTTGTTTGATGGGTATTTCTTTTTTGGGTTTTAGATTTGTTTATGCGCAGGAAGTAAAAAAGTGTTTCTGCAGTAAAAACGAAGAGTGATCATTCACGTTGTAGAAGGCTTTAAAGCATGGCAGACAGCTTTAAAGCACAGCAAACAGCTTTAAAGCACAGCAAACAGCTTTAATGCACAGCAAACAGCTTTATTGCACAAGGCTTTACGGCAAGAAGCTTTAAAGCAAGGCAGAAAGCTTTAAAGCACGGCAGAAAACTTTACTACATAGTAGAAAGCTTTATCACACAACAGGCAGCTTCACTGCATAGCAGAAACTTTTATTGCACGGCAGACGGTCTTACTACACGGCAGAAAGTTTTGCTGCACAGCAGAATAGTTAGATCTTGGCAGAAACCGAAGAATAGTTCATTTTGCAACAGAAAAGTCAATCCTGCGGCAGAAACTAGAGAAAAGTTCATGCGGCAGAAACAGGGGATAAGCCCACTTCGCAGCATCTTCCCTTGGACTTGGACTCAACGTTTGCGCACAAGTCGGCCCAAGTTGAGTTCCAGTTGGATCAGTCTCAACTTCCTTACTCAGAATACTCGGGCCTATTACCGCGGCAGGCAGCCCAGTCCAACGCACAACAAAAAAGGCCCCCACATTAAAATGGCGACTCCATTGGGGAGTTGGGATTAAGATGGAGAGGATGAGAAATTTCTCCCTCGCAAACATGTTTCCAAGTCCTTACCTAAGCAAGACGTGCAAATGTTCTTAAACCTTCCAAGTTATACTTTCAAGGAAGTATCCAAAACGTCATAGTAGTCCCATAGTAGAATCCTGCGGCTGAATACAGCAACGTTACCGCAGGACAGTACCATAGCAAAATCCTATAGCAGAACGCAGCAGTGTTACCGCAGGACAGTACCGAAGCAGAATCCTGCGGCTGAATACAGCAATATTACTGCAGGACAGCCATAGCAAAATTCTATGGCAGAATGTAGCAGTGTTATTGCAGGACAGTACCATAGCAAAATTCTATGGCAGAATGTAGCAGCGTTACAGCAGGACAGTACCATAGCAGAATCCTATGGCAAAATGCAGCAACGTTACAACAGGACAGTATCATAGCAGAATTCTGTGGCAGAATACAGCAACGTTATAGCAGGACAGTGCCGTGGCAGAATACAGCAACGTTACAACAGGACAGTGCCGTGGCAGAACTCTGCACAACAATGTTAAAACAGAGCAGAAATATATTGAGAACTCTATAATAGAAAGCCTTCACAATACTTGGTCCTATCCTTTAAATGCCACCTGTTTTCCTTGACATGCATGTGAGACATGTGGCAAGCCACTTATTCAAACGTGCAACTCTCCTAAAAGCTTTCTAAGCCACTTATCACCTTTTGCTCTCATTTCTTTCAAGGAAACACTAGAAACTTTCTAAACTCTCTCCATCTTCACATTTGGGTCCAGCACTTAGAGGGAAAAAAAAAAATCCCTTCATTCCCTCACAAGGTTTCAATATTTTTTTTTATGCCAGTAATTCTAGCTCTACTTCCCTTCAAGAACCAAAAGCTAGAAACAAAAAAAATGAAGCTACAGTGGTTAAAGGAAAATTTTCATCATTACTATACTGTTGCAAATAACTATTTCCTCCATGAAATATCTTCCAGTAGACTTTTCTAGAAATGCAAAATGTCCCTTCGCAGAAATTTTGCAGCAGAAAGTACAGGTCCTTCGGCAGACTGTTCACAGCAAAGTCTGCTGAATTCTAGAAGTGCAAAATGTCCCTCCTCAGAAATTTTTTTGCAAAAAGTACAGGTCCTGTGGCAGACTGTTCACAGTAGAATCTGCTAAAATTTCAGAAGTGCAGAATGTTCATTTGCTGAATATTTTATAGCAGAAAATTTCAGAAGCCAGAATGTAGATCTCTCCGCAAATTATTTACAGCAGAATTTGTTGAATTCCAGACTGTTCTTCGGCAAACTGTTCACCGCAGAATATTTTGTAGCAGAATATTTTGCAGCAGAATTTTACATTCCAGCAGTTCCTTTTATAGAATATCCTACCACAAAATTCAGCACAACAAATTTGAGGTTTGTTCTCAAAGTAAGAGAGGTGCATACAAAGCCTTTCATATTCACTGTTGCCGAATCAATTTTTTGCTACTACATCTGCAAATATATCAGTATCAATGAAGGGAGGAGGGAGAAGTAATCGATTTGGCGATATTGAAACATCCGCTTTCAACCAAAGCATACATTGAAGGCATGTGATATGGTGGTGAAGTGTCCAAATTAAATCCAGACTTTGGGATGAAGCCAACCACTCAATAATTGCGTTCTCTCCATAAAGAAGCCCAAATCTACAAGCTGCTTGCAAGCTGCTCTTTGTCCATTATCGGGTCTAGCAAACCGATTCAACAACCTTGAAGAGTTGAGAAGTTTTCTACGAAGCACCTCAGAAGATTTATGCCTAGAGTGGCATTAATGATCATTATCTTTATGATGTTTCTAAAATAATGTATCAGATTACTTGTTCTATGAACTATGCAACTCCACCATCACTTTTCAAGTCATGAAGCTCATTGATGCCCATGTCTTATCCTGGAAGAACTTTGAAACAAAGTGCAGAAACAATTACTCACTCACATCCTGCCGTAAATAAAGTTGCTTGTTTTATTGCCACAGAAAACTATTACGTGGTTTTTATTGAAGGTGTTCTGCTGCAAGGGTATTCTGCCACAAGAATAAAGAAGCATGATGTCCTAGAAAGATGTGGGTACGTCATGGAAAAATTCTATATTAGAGGCCATTGACTTTTGGCCATTACTAGTCAACCATGAAGCAAGAGACGTAGCAAGCTCCATCTAAATATGCCCCTACTCGAAGCAAGTGAAGAAGAAACCCATGAAATATGGGTCTTCGTAGCAATAGCCAGCAAAAGGGTCGTGGTTATGAATTCTTGGCTAAAAGCCAGCAAAGGAACCATGGTTGTGAGTTCTTGGCAAAAGCCCATAATGGGGGCTACACTCAATCAAACCCGCAAAGGAGCCATGATCGCAAGTCTTTGGAAAGAATCTGCAGAAGAGCTATAGCCACAATCATATGTAGCAGAAAATACATGGGAAGCAATTGTGCTTGCAGTGGAACGAAGTCAAAGCATGCTTGGGAAGTAACTTTTTCCCAAATTCTCTAGCAACGAAGAATTTCTACAATATGGCAACTTATAGATCCATGGCATCTAATTTTTTATTGAAGAATGCATGAACCACATGATGGAGCATCAACAACAAGAGAAGGTGATATCAAACTCATCCGATTGTCTCACATACTGAGGGCTAAAACTCATTCTGCGGCAAACATGGGAAGCCTCCTGCTGAAAGCTAAGGGCTTATTCTCGTATACTGGGGGCTGTCTCATTCTGTAACAAAATTGAGAAGTCTTCTTCAAAAGGCTAAAGACTCATCCAGTTGTCTCACATGCTGGGGGGCTAAGGCCCATTCTGCAGAAAATTTAAAAAGCCTGCCACAAAGTGCTTAGAATATCTATATGAAGCAGTAACATCATGTATCTTCTACAAAAGCTTGGTGTATTGCATGGTTCAAGAAAGCTTAGAGGAGGAGAGTAATGAAGGAAAAACAAAGAAGTTGTGGCAGAAAAGGATATATAGATTGTGGCAGAAAAAAAATTGGAGGAAATTTAACCTGGGGTCGGACCCACAGGAACCAAGACCCATCTCAATTAGCTCAAGACTTTCAGAAAAGGAGAAATCATAATTGATACTATTGCTAAAAAAATTTAAAGATGTCTTCGCATGGGATTACAGTGAAAATGCCAGGATGGGATCTTGGGCTAATAGTGCATACATTGAATGTGGACCACGAGGCTAAGTTAGTAGCCCAGCCTGCCAGGGCGTTCCACACAGCCTGCCAGGGTGTTTCATACTGCCTGCCAGGGTGTTCCACACTGTCTGCCAGGGTATTCCATGCTGAGATAGAAGGGGCAAAGTTTTGAGGAAAGAAGTACAGCAGGCAGCCTTCAAAAGGCTACAACAGATCATGATGAACCTTCCTACTGTGCAAGCCCCAATCCGCAAAAAGCCATTGTAACTCTACCTAGCCACCAATTCATGTGCCATTGGTGCATTGATGGCCCAGAAGATGGAAGAAAAGTTTTCAACTTTTGAAATAGAACATGCTCCAAGGAATGAAAATCAGTTTGCCTGCTTTGGCCACACTAGGCTCGCAAATAATGTTTGAAGGGGATAGCACTAGAGTAGAGGTCAGCAAGAGAAAAGAGTTCATAATTGAGAGGCTGAAAGAAAGATTCAAAGAAGAACAATGCGAAGGGGACTGGCAGATCCCCATAAAAAAGCTCTGACGAAGGAAGGAAATGACGCAAAACTAAAAGTATTGAAAGACTATGTCCTGGTGAGAGAAGAATTGTACTGCAGGATGTTGGGTGGTGTATTGTCCAGGTGCGTGCGGCAGGAGGAAGCCCAAAGAAAGTTAAAAAAAGTATATGACAAGACTTACGGATCCTGCGGGGAAGTCAGCCTTTACCGCAGACTCTAGAGGGTAGGCTTTTATTGGCCAAGTATGGGTAAAGATGAAGATCAAGTCCAAACTCAGTGTGGGACCTACCAGCTTGCGACAAACAAAGAAGAAAGTTACACTGCGGGGAGATTAGCCTTTACCGCAAGCTTCAAAGGGCAGGCTTCTATTAGCCAAGTATGAGCAAAGATGCAGATTAAGTCCAAACCTAGTGTGGGACCTACCAGCTTGCGGCAGACAGAGAAGAAAGTTACACTGCGGGGAGATTAGCCTTTACCGCAGGCTTCTATTAGCCAAGTATGGGTAAAGACGCAGATCAAGTCTAAACCCAATGTGGGACCTACTAGCTTGTGACAGACAGAGAAGAAAGTTACACTGCAGGGAGTTTAGCCTTTACCGTAGGCTTCAAAGGGCAGGCTTCTATTAGCCAAGTATGAGTAAAGACGCAGATCAAGTCCAAACCCAGTGTGGGACCTACCAGTTTACGGCAGACAGAGAAGAAAGTTACACTGCAGAGAGATTAGCCTTTACTGCAGGCTTCAAAGGGCAGGCTTCTATTAGCCAAGTATGAGTAAAGACGCAGATCAAGTCCAAACCCAGTGTGGGACCTACCAGCTTGTGGCAGACAGAGAAGAAAGTTACATTGCAGGGAGTTTAGCCTTTACCACAGGCTTCAAAGGGCAGACTTCTATTAGCCAAGTATGGGTAAAGACGCCGATCAAGTCCAAACCCAGTGTAAGACCTTCCAGCTTGTGGCAGACAAAGAAGAAAATTACATTGTGTCCATCAGCGAAGACTGGAGAAGCCCATTCATGCAGTACCTAACAGTAGGCGTCCTGCCGCAAAAACATAGCAAAAAAATACAAGCTTAAGAGGTTGGCAACACGATATTCTTTGCGTGATACGGTCCTTTTCAAAAAAGGGTACGGTGGAGACCCCTTAAGATGTTTGGGCCTTGAAGAAGTAAAAGAAATTATAAAAGAAATACACTTAGGAGAGTGTGAGGAGCACTAGAGAAAGAAAAAGCTTTACAGATGCCTGCTGCAAATGGGTTACTACTGGCCTGCCATGAAGAAAGACATGGCAAAATTTGTAAAAAATGCCACAGTTGCCAACTATAGGCCAACTTGATTTACACTCATCCGCAGAATCTACATAGCACCTGCCAGATGCTTCTTGGGCTTATAGAAATTCACCAAAGTCAGCCACAAGAATTTCACCTTTTTTCTTGGTCTGCAGGACAGAGGTAATGAGCCCAGCAGAAGTAATGACTCCATCTTTGAGAGTTATGCAGATGCGGCAGAAAGAAAAAGAAAAGGAAGTCTTTGCGGCGGAAAAGTGCGAAGACCTAGAGGGGCTTGATGAAAGGAGGGAAAAGGCCCAAGAGCGGAGCCGTGAATATAGACACAGGATGACTGAAGACTATGGCAGAATGACAAGAAGAATATGTTAAAGAAGAAAAAAAAAAAAAAAGCAAACAAGAAGGAACCAACAGCGGCTATGGCAGAATGATAAAGAAAGTATTTAGAAAGTGAAGATTTCTCATAAAAGCATCCTCATTTCCCCTTGGAAAAATATCTATAGTGGCACCACTTGTAGGCGCCCTAAAATGAGTGGCAGACTCAACCACTTCTGCTGGAAGATCACTTTTACAGCAGAACCAGAATTTATGGCAGAATTAGAAACAGCCCGTAATGCAAACAGCAAAGGTACAAGAGTATTGATGATCTTAGGGGCTAAAAGGTCCTCTACTATTGCAACAATACATTTGCCCATATAAGTAGCAGCTCCGAATAAGGAGGTCTTCCATAAATACATCATCACTGAAAGAAACTTGCCTTTCCACAAGGCCTAACATCCTTCTCCGCAGAAACTTCATCTTGGCAAAGAATACATTATCAGCAAATGAAAGATTACTCCACTATGATGAGGGCTTGCAATGTTAGCTTTACGCTTTGTTTTAAGAAAAGGAAATGAAGATACGTGAATGAAGAAGGCACAAGAAAAGGGAGAGAAGTCACCCTTTGATCTACACACTTAAAGGAAGCTTTCCTCTTGTGAAAGAGCTCTGCTTGAAGAAAGTGAAGTGGCAGAGCTATTTTGATGAAACTCTCTTCAGTCATCGGCTTAGATACGAAGGTGGTAGAAGACAACACTTTCTCTATTTTAGAGAATAAATGAAGCCCGAAGTGAAGCAACCTTAAGTGGCTAAAAGAAAAGAAAAATAAAGACTGTAAGAAGGATCCTTGCTTCGCAAAAGTGTTGTTCGCGAAGTTGGTAGAAAGAAGAGTTAAAGAATCCAAAGAGCCAATTTTTAGCATTCTGCAGAGATGAGAAAATGTAAAACATCATAATGAAGAAGAACCCAACAAGAAAGGATAATGAGATGAAGAGATGATGCTAAGGAATATGTGGGGAAAGTAAGCAATCAAGCCTAATTCTTCTGCCGCAGAGTCTACTACAACCTTCACTTCCTACAGTATAGATGTTGCTCTAGCAGAAGCAGAGTAAGAGGTGCATTGATGCAGAGAAATAAGTGCATGTATTGCGGCGAAAAGTGTCTACATATTCTGCGAAAGCAGAAAAATGAGTATTTATCCCTACAAAAGCAAAGAAATGAGTACGTGCTGCTGCAGAAACGTGAAGAAATAAGTATACAAATTGCTGTAGACATAAAGAAATGAGTACCATTGTAGAAGTTCAAGATCACAAGGAATTTCCAAGAAGCAAACCAAGAAACAAGCGAAGAAATGATGAAGAGAAGGATGCACACATCATCATCATCAACAATTCCTTTGAATGAAAACCATATGGGAAGAAAAGAGTTAGTAAAGTGAGAAAAAAAAAACCATTAAGCACAAGCGGCAGGAATAATGGATCACAGCTCCATGAAATAAACAAATGGGCCTTAATGGAGCAAACGGGCTTAAAGGAGCCAAGAAAGAGAGAATAAAAAACCCATGGGCAGTGTATGACATGAAAAAGTAAGAATGAGCCGTGGCAACCTCAAAAGTAATGTAAAGAGAGTAGAGGTTGATGGCAAGCCCATGAGCCCCAAGGATGAGTATACAGTAGTTGGGCTGAGGAAGCCCAATGAAATTAGTAAAAGCCCATGGGAGTAAAGAATTGAAATGGGCCAAAGATGCCCAAAAGAGTAAAATGGGACAAAGGAGCCCAAAAGTGATGAAACAGGCCGAGGATGCCCAAAAGAGTAAAATGGGACAAAGGAGCCCAAATGTGATGAAACGGGCCAAGGATGCCTAAAAGAGTAAAATGGGACAAAGGAGCCCAAATGTGATGAAACGGACCGAGGATGCTCAAAAGAGTAAAAAGGGACAAAGGAGCCTAAATGGGACAAAGGAACCCGAAAGCAATTAAATGAGCCAAGGAAGCCCAAAATTGCATAGTACAAGCCCAATGATAGTACTGGGCTAATGGAATTTAGAAAAGGAAAACATATAGCAGGCCCAAAGAGGCCTAGCAGGCATAAATCATGAAGAGTAAAAGGAAAGCATACAGCAGGCCCAAAAAGGCCTAGTAGGCATAAATCATGAAGAGCAAAAGGAAAGCATACAGCAGGCCCAAAGAGGCCTAGCAGGCATAAGTCATGAAGGGCAAAAGGAAAGCATACAGCAGGCCCAAAGAGGCCCAGCAGACCTAACACCACCCTCCTGAACAACAACTTTTTGGCTACCCTTGAAAGGTCGTTAAATTGTAGAAAGATGGAAAACAACTTGCCTAAGGAGAGTAAATATTGAAATAGCAGGCATGCGAAAAAAATAAGAGAGGCATTTGCATGTGAGTTGTGAAACAACCCACAAAAGAGAACCGCATGAGTTTTCGCATACGAATTGCAGGAGTAATCCATGACCATTTTTGCAAATATGTACCCGAAGACTTATGAGGAAGAAAGCCCAATGAAGAGCAAGGCCCAAAGGCCCACCAAGAAGACCAAAGAATAAGAAGGGTCCAAAAAAAGAAGTGCAAGTGAAAGCAATCTACGGCAAAACGCAAATCTGCAGCAAAATACAAGTCTGCCGCAGAATATAGTTCTCTAGCAAGATAGCTTCGGCAGATGAAGATAAATTGGGCCCAATGCCCTTTTGATCCAGTCAACATTATTTGGCCCATAAAGGCCCAAATCATTTTGTATAAAAAAGATAGGCATGAAAACTGATATGAAGAAGAATGATGAAAAGAAACAAGAAGTAGTAGGAAGTGTTAGCAGCCGGAATTGTGTGAAGGAAGAGTTAAACTAAAGGAAACGACAAATGCAGCAGGAAACGCGTGAAGAAATAAGACTAAAACACACAGCAGACGAAACAGAACTGATCTGCTGCGGCAGGAATGGTGTGGGAGACAAAACAAAAGATAGTAGAGCAAGAACAGAAGGGCCGGGGCACCACCAACCTGTACCCAGCCAATACAAGGGAGGTGGGCCCACGGTCAAAGAGATTCAGAGGGCGTGGTTTGGTGGTGGGGGGAAAGGTCTATATTTGGTTTCCTGCCATAACTTCTTTTGGGATATATACCTTATTGGGATGGTATCTTACCCAAAAGAAGTAATAAATGGTTGGGACCATTGATGCAAGTCATAGAGCTAGGTAGTGAGGTAGAGGTATACGGCAGGAACAAACAAAAGAGAGTTTTGTCGTGCAACAAACATGTTCTGAGAAAATGGCAATGACAGGGGCAACCAATGGGTGGATGGGTAATCTTAAAAAGATGCCCACAATAAACCAAAAACAGTTGGTGAAGCCCTAGGGGTAAAAGGGAGAAATCCCATTGAATTAGATCACTATAAAAGGGAGGTAACCATGGTAGAAAAAAGGGGGGATGGGACGGAGACCGAGAGGGAGGAAAAAACAGGGGAAAGAGTAAAAAATAGGGGAAGAAGAAAAACACCCAGAGGGGAGAAAAAGAAAGAAAGAAAGAAAGAAAAAGAAGAAAGAAAACGCGGCAGGAATAGGGACATGCATCAATAAACCATCTTTTCCCTCCCTCTTAGCAAACCCACTCTTTGAAATTTCTAAAAGTAATAGCTAGTAGCCATTTAGGCCTATTCTCCAGAATGAACAACTTTTATGGCAGGAGCCCATGATAAGGTTGTTGAAATTGGAGTTTGGGTTCCTTCTTGGTTTACTTATTCTATGGGCAGATTTAATACTTAATTTTGATTGCAAATATATTTGATTTATCTCATTATAACTTATATCTGCCGTATTTAGTCATCCTGCTGTAGCACGTTTTTATCACGTCTGCCGCATCAATTGTCCTGCTGTGGTGTCTTTACTTGCTGTATTATTTATTCTACTGTAGTACCTTTTTATTATATTTACCGTGTTAATTATTATACAAGCTAAACCATTTCCTGTCGAAGCTTTCTTTTTTATTTGTTGTTACGTATTTTACTATTGACACAAGCTAATCATTATCCTGCCGTAAGTATATGTATATATACATATACATTGTTTCTTATGTTTTGAAAAAATATATTTTATATATGTATATGTGAATACGTATAAGTATATATACTCATATATGTATGTATATATTTGAGAATATGCTAACCCATTTAAACTAATATTTGTTTGATGGGTATTTTTTTTTTGGGTTTTGGATTTGTTTTTGCGCAGGAAGTAAAAAAGTGTTTCTGCAGTAAAAACGAAGAGTGGTCATTCACGTTGTAGAAGGCTTTAAAGCACGGTAGACAGCTTTAAAGCACAGCAGACAGCTTTAATACACAGCAAACAGCTCTATTGCACAAGGCTTTACGGCAGGAAGCTTTAAAGCAAGGCAGAAAGCTTTAAAGCACGGCAGGAAGCTTTACTACATAGTAGAAAGCTTCATCACATAGCAGGCAGCTTCACTGCATAGCAAAAACTTTTATTGCACGGCAAACGGTCTTACTACACGGCAGAAAGTTTTGCTGCACAGCAGAATAGTTAGACCTTGGCAGAAACCGAAGAATAGTTCATTTTGCAATAGAAAAGTCAATCCTACGGCAGAAACTGGAGAAAAGTTCATGCGGTAGAAACAGGGGATAAGCCCATTTCGCAGCATCTTCCCTTGTACTTGGACTCAACGTTTGCGCATAAGCCGACCCAAGTTGAGTTCCAGTTGGATCGGTCTCAACTTCCTTACTCAGAATACTCGGGCCTATTACCGCGACAGGCAGCCTAGCCCAACGCACAACAAAAAAGGCCCCCACAATATGTTATAGTCTTCGCAAATGAAATGCCCAATTTCATCACCGACTACAAACTAAAATTCTGAGTTTACAAAGAACTTGTGATTTCTATCTTTTTGTGACTTTTCACATAAATCACATACTATGCATCTCATGGACTAAGATAATGTCCCATTAGTTCATAAATGGTCTCATACAATTAAACAACTTAATTATTCATGACATGCCAATAAATTGGATTTTAGGGCACAAACCCTAACATGCACTACATATTATTAGCATAATGAAGAAAGTTATCACAGAACAAGTTTTATTTTTGTCATTCTTTTGGATAGCTTTGTGTGTCTTTACTAAAGCATATTATATTGATGAATAAATGTTTTAATAACAATTACATAAACACACAAAAAAAAAAAAAAAAATCATGAGAGTTGGGAATATCAAGAACTGAGTAATTAAAGAAAAAACAATGCTTATCTTATTGTGACACACAACATAAATTAGATTTGCAAGTAATATCTTATTATTCTAATAGACACAAACACTGACACAGACAAACAAATCTTTGTCAATGTCAATAACTAATAAATTGACACACATCCACACTCAAAGACATTGTCTATAACAACCTAAGAGCATTAGCATTGCAGAATGCCAATTCCAAATTTAAGGGAAATTTGAAATTTTAAGCCCCAAAACCATCTGCATTGGGGAATGCTAAACAACAGTATTGCAAATTTTTTTTGTAATACTGCTTCAGTGCAATTCTAAACATAGAATTGCACTGTAGCAAGTATTGTAAAAAAATAATAATATTTTATTTGGAAGAAAGCTAAAAATGAGAGAGAGGAAAGAGATGGGAGAGAAGATATAATTTTGAGATATATTATTTTATTATGTAGATATATTATTTTAATGAGTAAAAGAGGAAAATAGAAGTTTGGAATGTGAAAGTATTGTAAAATGGTATGGTATAATGATAAAGTTACTTTTTAGAATTGTAAAATAGAATAGCATTGGAATTTTGCAATGCTAATGCTTTAAGACCCCTGAATATCAATGTTGCAAAATCTCCTTTACGGATTTTAATATTGATTATTCCCATGATCTCCTTTCATTTTTAACTCTTTACCCTATATTATATTAGTTAATTAATTAATTAGCATTTCTTTCTTTTTTCATGGTCATAATCATGGGATCTCCCTAACCCAGTTTAGATTTGTCAATCATCTACTACTATTAATTAATTCCTATAAAAAAGAAAAATAATTATTTCCACTGGATTTTTTGCACTTACTATTTTCACCCAAAATTATTTGAGAGTTGTCATGTCTACAATATTTTTACAATATTTTCACTACAAATTTTAGATGGTAGATTGTTACGAATCTTTAATATAAATCTACTACTGAAATTACTTTTTTAAACCCATTAAACACAACAAATAACAACTTACCACCAAAAATTTTCTATAAAAATGTTGTGAACATATCATTTTTCAAATTATTTAAACTACATCCTAAAGTTTCGGATCATTAAATTTTACATCTTAAAGTTTCCAAATTTAAAATTTACTTCTAAAATTCTATTTCATTTATATAAGTAGTACCTCAATCTATATTTTTCGTTAAATAAGTATTACGTAAACTTACTGTTTAGTTATCCAATCATTTGCACCCGATAACTTTCTGTTTAGATAAAAATTCAAGGAGGGATTTTGGAGATTAGCACAGTGAGGGGAAAATATATAATAAGTTAACATACGTTGGAAAGGATTCTAGAAACTAGCATCTCGAGTTTTAAAAGCTTAAGACCGATGATGAAAATCGAGACTTTTAAACTCGAGGTCTACTGCTACCGTGTACCAATTTAGCCACATAGATCTCAAATTTATAAGACTCAAGTTCTAAAAAGCAAAATCGAGTCTTCAAAACTTGATTTTTGTTAGACTTGAAGAAAAACGCAGTGCCGAAGAAGACGATCTAGTACTAGGTGGGATATCTGGTTAGAGAAGAACGCTATTGGACGAACTGATCTTCAGTAACTAGGTGGATGATCTAGTTTTTAGCAACGAGGAAGAACGAACAAATGCGAGGAAGAGACGATAAACGCTGACGAACAGAGGAACGATTTGATGAAGAGACGAAGAATAGAGGAAGAACGCTGGAGCTCCAATTGGACACAAGGAAGAAGAAGAACGCTAGGTCAGATCTGCATGAAGAAGAACGCTGGGTATGCAGAAGAAAGCAAAGAAAAAAAAATGAAACTCGAGTCTTAAAAACCCGTTGTTATAAACAAGACTCAGCTCCGAAATAAGGGCGTCGAAGTCGCGGTACTCGCGTATCGCATCCTCCTTAGCATGATGGACCTCATCGTCTTTCTCCACCAGGGCTTTCTTCAAACGGTCCGTCAGCTGGATACACTCGTCCCGGGCCGTCTCGGCCATCTTCAGCTTCTTCTCCTGGACGACCTTCCAGGCCTTAAGATCGAGCAACTCCTCCTCCACCACCTTGGCTTTCTCACGAATCCAACCAATGGTTGTCTCATGATTGAGACACCGTCCCATCATGCCTTTCATCATGATCATAGCCTGAGGGACAACAAAAATGCATAAGTAAAATATTTAACGGCAGAAAACAGTGAACGCGTGGACCAAAGTTGACGAAGTAATTACCTGAGCAATGTTGAAGAGGCCTATCTCCCCCATCGCCTCCGTTGAGTGATTCCCCAAGTCCTCGTAGTCGTCGGTTGTAATAATCGACGACAGCCTCTCAAGAGCATACTTGGAGTCCTCACGAAGCAAGACAGGTGGCTTTTTCTGGCTGCTAGATGGACCCGTCATCAGACCCTTGCCCGCACCATGTTTAGCCGGAGTGACCAACTTATTTCCCCCAGCCATCAAGCCGACGACCGGCTCCAAGGGGACCTTGGGCTGTTTTGGTGGACGGTCACCCTTCACGGGCAATTTCCTCTTCAGACTCTGTTTGCTGGAGCCCATCCCCATGGGATCCGTCCCAGCTTCTTTGTTCTACACAACCTAGAGTCTTATAGCTGCTCGCCTCTTTGCATCCTCCATCTCTGAAAAAGGTAGACGGATTAGAAAATAATAATGATAATGACGGTAAAAACAGGTTATAAAGGTCGACGGACTCACGTAGACAGGTCTGCTTCTCATACTTTAGTGCCACCGGGGTTGGCTCGGGCCTATCACAATACCAGTGGATGGTGTTAAGGTTGACAAGCTTGGCCCACGTCCGCTCCTCGGGCTTTGTCTTTGCAAAAATTCTTTCAAGGAAACTGAATTCCTCAAGTGTAATATGGGGACGCCGTCGAACTGCATCAAAGAGGACGGACGTTAGAAACATTATAAAAATTATTAAACTGCACAGAGTCATTTACAACGGGCCATACCGAATGGGTTTAAAATGCCCCAAACTATGTCGACGGGCATGAAGTCCGTCTCCCCTGGATGGCACATCCAATTATCTCTTTCGATGAAAAAGTAGTGGCTCTTCCAGTCTCTATTTGAGTCTGGGGTTTCAAAAATAACTTTCAGGACGGGGCTCCTAGGGACGAAGCTATACATGCCCCTCGACTTGTCTATCTCATCCGACGGTAGTAGTGGAGGAACTCTTTTATCGTAAGCCTTCTCCCATCGTTCGACATGGCTCCGTACAGAACCTCCATCGCGATGAAAACTCTCCAGGCATTAGGAGACACCTGGCTAACGGATATACCTAGGTAGTTTAAGAGTTCGTAATGTAACGAACTTAACGGAAATCTTAGGCCAGCCTTAAGCACTTGTTCGTACACACTTACTCCGTCAACTCCTTCGTAATAACATTTTTCTGACATGTAGGGTAGATGGAGTGAGATGTGGTCTGGGATTTGGTAACGAGCCCTAAGGGTGTTAAAATGGCCTTCTTTGATAGTGGATGTGAAGGTGTGTACCGTCCACTCTGGGAGCATGATGAACTCCCTAAGTCCATCAGCTCCCACGACGGACCTAATTATTGGCTCTTCCTCGTCAGCTGAACCCTCTTGTATTTCAATTATCTCTAAGCCCTCATTTGTTGAGGACAAGGAGGATGATGACGGACTACTTTTCTCGCTCGGGGCGTCGTGGTCTTTGGGACCTGACGGGTATACCTCTTCGTAATCCGCCCCGTCACGTACGACCAACTGATTACTCGACGCACTAGACATGGCCTACAAGTAATAACAAAACCTAAGACTCTGACGGGTTTGGAAAGAACGACGAGCGCATAAAGTGTAAAAAAGAGATAAATAAGAGCTAAAATTAAAAGAGGACGGATAGGAAACTACTCACCAGAAGATCGAAGTAAGCAAGATGTGGTAGGCGACGGGTATGTAAGTGAACGGACTGTTCTCTGATAGGTGTGACGGACTCGCTCTGACAATTTCTTCCAGCAACAAGTGGAAAATGAGAGGCGGAAGGGTCGATATTTATAAAGGATGTGCACGGAAGACGAAATGACACCTCGTTCTAAAACAATGGCTATTGACAGGATGACACTTGGCACGACTCATTAATGTATTAACTCCTGATCCAGCAATGTATGGAGGGAAGTTCACAGATCTAGGTGTCATGAAAACATGATCGAGATTTTAAATCCGTCACCCCATGAGACCGTTCTCTTATGTATGACGGACCCATTGGGTGAAAGGGCAACTGAAAGGGAAAAAATACGCGCTAGGATGCCTATTGTAATTGTACGGACTAGCTACAGTCCGCGAACGTAAGAATAGATGAGCCCGTCATTTGGACGGACCTTATGTGGACGGACCTGATACGGACGGAGCGAAGAAAGATGGACTGGTTGGCCATGGGCCTATTGGACCCCTTAGTGGGAATATTTTGGCCCATTCTCGTAAGGCCCTAAACAGAGTCCTTGCGCTACTTGGACTCTAGAAATCTCATGTATTTGTTAAAGATCTTCCCTATAAGGAGAAGATCTGTCCACCACATTTCGGACTCTAAAAAGGAGGACTCCTACAAGGAAAAGACTTGGATGCCAAGTCTAAGAGGAAAAACTTTCGACTACTATAAAAGCCTCAATACTCTCATCAATAGAGGTACGCATTATTAACCCTGTCTAGCACTCTAGAGCTGTGAGAATACTTTCTAACTTGGCCTTCAGAGGGTATTTGGCCGACACCACACCGGTGCCCTTTGATAGGTTTTCTCCTTTGTCTTGTGTAGGTTAACATACGAGCGTGAAAGCATTGTGTGACTCACTGGTGAATTTCTCGGTTTTATCATATTGCTTAATGATTTTCATCCTATTATAAATATACATGGTGCTTCAAAAAGAATTGAATGGATCTTTTCTGCTGTTAAAGAGCCAGCCCCTGCCTTAAAATAAGAATAATTCTAGAAATACAAATTATTTTACAAAATATTTTATAAATTGTTGATACGGTGAGTGATTATTGGTAAATGGAAAAGTGATATTAATGATGGGTTTAGATGAAAACCAATAAGATTTTGACTACATCAATCTTTTGTAAAACTGTTGTAAAATAGTTTGTGAATATAACATTACTTTTAAAATAAATATTACATCAGCTATTAAAATTGACATGTCAGATTATAAAATTTATTTTTGTGTTTAAGAAATTATAAAACTCAGAAGATCTGAGTCTTATTCTTAATCTTATTGCTGTGCCGGCACCAGCGGCAAAGAGCTTGTCTCCAGCTATAGTTAGTTTCACCAAAACTGAAATCTTGATTCAAGATTTGATTTCTTTTTGACGAATGGGTTTGTGGGGTTATGTTGATTTTTGAAGAACTTTCTTTTTCCGAGAGAGAAAAGGAGAGAGAGTTGCACTGACACCAAAATTTCTTTGATTTTTTTTTGGTTTGTGTTGAAGCAATTTTTTTATAGCCGTTGTACACATAGCCTCCATAAGTCGGTTTAGACGCGAGGAGCAAGTAAATTAAAATTCTTTAGTGTAGTTGGTTTATTTACTTTTATACCCCAGTTTTTTTTCTTCTTTGCTTTTTTTTTTTCTTTTTTTTTTGAAAAAAATTGTATTTTCTTTTATTTTATTTTTTATTCTATCTGTTTTTTTTTTTTTTTGGACCTTCATTTTATTTTGAACTATTACTGTCTATATTCTCACATGATTCACACATTAATTAAAAAATATTTTAAGAATTTATCAAAACTATCTTAATAATTAATGAACAACTTGAAACTTTTTGCACCTAGAATAAATGAAATATTTAGTAATTAATGGGTCACTTGATAAAAAAAATATTAATTTTATAATTTGTAACACAAATGTTGATCTACTTAGGGTAAAAACGATAAATAGGATGTAACTTTTATTATAGTAATGCACAAAATTATAAAAAATAATTAAAATAAATAATAAATTTTATTTTGAAAATTCTTGAAACTTTTGGAAATAGAATTTCAGTTTGAGTATCATTTTAAATTTCTAGAAATTTAGGTAATAAAGTTTTACTTAAAATACACAATTTTAACAATTAATAAAGCACTTGATATTTTGGTAATAAGGTTTCATCTTAAAGTAATCTGTCTTAATAATTAATGAAGCACATGACAAAAGCTCATTTTGTGTACCATATACATTGCTAAACCACATCTTATAGAATTCAACTTTAATCGTATAAAGATATAATATGATATGACATTTTTAATTCTTCATCCTTTTTCAAGAGAAAGAGAAAAGATAAATAATTTTTTATTTTGATAGATTACATTTAAAAACCTATAACGTATGAAGTATAACAAATTAAATTATGTAATTTTAAAAGTAACTACAACGTGAAATTGTCAACAAATTTACAAACCAAACCCTAACCTTGAGGTTTCAAAAAGTAAAAAATCAAACATCCAACCTATATTAAATCACTTAGATGAGTTGAGAGTTAAGTTTTTACTTTTTGATATTTTATAGGGCTTAATTTTTTTACTTTTGAAATTATTAGGATTTTTTTTTTTTCTTACAAATGAAAATTTTTGTTTTATTTTTTAGGTTTATGGACGATAGTGTGTTATTTACTATGTACTTATGTTTCTCAATGCCTGCAATTTAGTATTTGCTAATAATTATCATTGCCATCTTAATGGTTTATAATATTCTTTTTTACCTTTTTTTTGGGGAAAAAAAATCAATTATTGTGAAATTGATTGCCTTCTCAATGTCTGTTTTATAGAATATTTTACCTTTTTTCTCAGCCCAATGTACTGATGTTTGTACCATTTGTCCTTTGGCAAAGCAAAAGAGATTGCATTTTCCTTCTTACAATATTATATGTAATGAACCTTTTTCATTAATTCATGTGGATGTTTAGGGTTCATATTCTATTTGCACTCATGATGGTTTTAATTTTTTCCTTACAATTGTTGATGATGCTACCAGGTCTACTTGGGTGTACCTCAAGAAAGCTAAATTAGATGTTAAACATCTTTTAATCTAATTTTATAACATGGTTTACACCCAATTTAATACTGGTATTAAAGTAATTAGATCAGACAATACTTTTGAATTCTCTTTACCTAATTTTTATAGTGCTCATGGCATTGTGTATCAAAAGAGTTGTGCTTATACACCACAGCAAAATTCTATGGTTGAAAGGAAGCACCAACATCTTTTGAATGTTGCAAGGTCTCTTGAACACCAATCCAATCTTCCTTTTGCTTATTGGGGTGATTGCATCCTCATTGCCATATACCTCATTAATAGATTGTCTGTCCCTTTGTTACAAAACAAGTCCCTTTTTGAACTTCTTTTTCATAAACCACCTTCATTTGATCACCTTAGAGTTTTTGGATGTTTGTGTTTTATCTCTACTCCTTCTGCTCATAGGTTGAAATTTGACTCTAGAGCCCTTCCTTTTGTCTTCCTTGGTTACCCTTTCAATGTGAAAGGTTACAAAGTGCTTAATCTGCACACTAGGAAAATCACTATCCCTAGAGATGTTATTTTTCATGAATCAATTTTTCTTTTCTCTCCTTCTTATAAGTCTTTGTTATCTAAGACACCTCCATTGTCAATTCCTTTACCTGTTTCTTGTAATCCTGTTTTTGATGATTTCTCTAGTCCTAGCTTTGTTTCTGCAGACACACCTCTGAATCTAGGGGCATCTTTGGCACCCTCATCTAGTCCTTCTTCTATTTTGGTTAGTTCTTTACCAATTCCCTTGCCTGCTGATCATCAATATACTGTTCCTGATCAGTCCCTTTCCATGTTTGTTGATCACCCTGATGGGTTACCTAATTAGCCATCTTCCATATATATTGATCAACCTCTTGTGTTGCCTGATCAGCTCAATTCCTTGTCTAATTCTGATCAGCCTGTTTCCCTTAGTAAATCTACTAGGGTCAGTCATAAACCAGCTTATTTAGATGCTTACAAATGTAATCAAGTCTCTTCCAGTACTGCCCATCCTTTGTCTTCCTACTTGTCTTCTCACAGATTGTCTTTTAAACACTTGCATTTCTGCAATATGATTTCCTCAATTGAGGAACCAAAGTTCTATCACCAGGCAGTCAAAGATCCCAAATGGAGAGAAGCTATGGCTGTTGAGATTTCTGCCCTTGAAGCTAACCATACTGGGGTTCTCACTCCTTTGCCTTCTCGTAAGAAAACTATTGGATGTAAATGGGTGTATAAGGTGAAATATAAGTCTGATGGGAGTGTGGAAAGGTATAAGGCCAGGTTGGTTGCCAAAAACTTCACTCAAAAGGAATGCCTTGATTATTTGGAGACTTTTTCTCCTGTTGCAAAGTTGGTTTTTGTCAAATGCCTCCTTACAGTAGCAACTATGCAAGGCTGGTATCTATGTCAGTTTGATGTGAACAATGCCTTCCTTCATGGTGATTTGAAGGAAGAGGTATATATAGACCTTCCACTAGGCTTCCACAGCAAGGGAGGGCTTGTGTGCAAGCTTGTCAAATCCTTGTATGGTTTGAAACAAGCTTCTAGACAGTGATTTGCTAAGTTTTCCACTGTTGTACTCATGCTAGGCTTTACTCAATCTAGAGCAGATTACTCTTTGTTTACTAAGAAGACTTCTACTTCATTCATTGCTCTTTTAGTATATGTTGATGATATTTTAATTGCTAGTGACAATAAGCAAGCAATTGATGAATTCAAGGTTCTTCTTGATCAACAGTTTAAATTGAAGGATTTGGGTGACTTAAAGTTCTTTTTGGGTCTTAAAGTAGCAAAGCCTGCAAGTGGCATTAGCTTATGTCAAAGGAAGTACATACTAGATCTATTGAAAGTGGCATGATGGGGTGTAGCTAAAATTTCAATGGATCCTAATGTCAAGCTTAGTAAGTATGAAGGTAAAGTTTTGCAAGATCCTAGTTCCTATAGGAGGCTTATAGGAAGGCTTCTATACTTAACCATAACCAGACTTGATATAACTTTTGTTGTGAATCGTTTGAGTCAATTCATGGCATATCCTAGAGAACCACACTTACATGCAGCCAATAAAGTGTTGCAATACCTCAAGACAACACCATGTCAAGGTCTATTCTTTTCAAGCAAGTCAGACTTACACTTGAAAGCCTTCACAGATGCAGACTGGGCTTCTTGTCCTGACACTAGAAGGTCTATGACTGCGTTTTGTGTCTTTCTTAGTGACTCTCTAGTCTCCTGGAAGTCTAAAAAGCAACAGATAGTTTCAAAATCCTCAGTAGAATCGGAGTATCGAGCCATGGCAGTAGTTGTTTGTGAGGTCATTTGGCTTTTGTATTTGCTTAGTGATCTTCAAGCCAAGCATCCTCAAGCAGCCCTTCTATTCTGTGACAGTCAAGCAGCTCTTCACATAGTTACAATCTTGGTTTTCCATGAAAGAACGAAGCATATTGAAATAGATTGCCATCTAATGAGGGATAAGGTTTTGGAAGGGTATATCAGAATGTTACATGTTAAAACCAATTCCCAAATTGCAGATTTGTTGACAAAGGCCTTGAATGCTCATCAATTTTCCTTTTTTGTGTCCAAGTTGAATATGGTCAATATTCATACTGCTCTTCCACTTGAGGGGGGGTGTTAAGATTCTACAAAGAAGGATAGAAAGGATCATGACAAAAGCAAGGATCAAGGGAAGAAGAAGACTCTTAAGTTTGTTGCTTAAACGACAATACACTGTACACTGTATTTGTTTTATTTTATACTATGACATGTAGCTTTGCATCACTGTGTATAAGTCGTAGTAATTAGCATGTGGATAACACGTGTGTGGTGGTTAGTTCTATTAATCAGGTTTGAAGGGAAATTCTGGTAGATTAGTTAGTTAATTAGTTAATTCATTTCCCTTGTTTTGCTTTCCTTGTATATATATACTCTTAGCCTTTTTAATCTTCAATTGAGGTAATATACAGAAATTCTCCAAGTCCAAAATCTTCTTTTCTCTGTTTTCCTAATATGAACAAATGTAGTGGTAGTGGCAATGAGAGAGCAAGTAGCAGTAGTCAATGAAGAGAATGGGTACACAATATTGTCAGTAGCAGAGTCGAAGATGCAAAAAATAGAGATATGGAATTTGGATGACACTAATTTTGGCCTTTTTATTTGACAATTTTTCTTTTAATTAGATATTTTGTTTAGAGTTTATTCAAGATCATGTCAATATGTATAACTCATGACCTATTGTTTATTATTATTTTTTTTTAATTTTTGGATAGGGATCTATTGTCAATTAGTGTAAGAGTGTGATCATTGAAATTTTGATTAATGAAGTTCCTAGAAATTTTGATTTATGAAAATTTGTCAATTGTAATGTACTTTGTGTAATATTTGAGTGGATTCATGTTACAAAATAATTTTTCATTCCCATTTTCGAACATGCACATTATGTGTTTGACAAAATCTCTCTTGCACCATGAATTTGTGATATTATAGCACCAGATGTTCCATTTTTAACAAAGCCATAGCCTTCGAATTGCCAGATTCCACTTGAATAGTCAAGCCCCTACAAAAGGAAACAGCTGCTTAATCCTTTTGCATTTTGTGAGCATCAATAAACACATGAATTCATACATACATATGATCTTTATTCGAGTTTTAGTCCGTGCTTTGGTATGACTATTGGGATTATATGGGTTATCATCGGAATAGACCCATAATCAGTAAACCCCATTAACAGAACTGTACCGTTGCTCGAGTGGTATGTCATATAGCTTCTGTTGCTCAAAATTTGACTCTGCTAATGTGACAAGGGTGAAACCTTCAGTAGGATCAGCACCACATAAATTGAACATCTCTAGTGAGCCGACCAGAACTAATAAGACAAGCAGACCTACGAAAATCATTCATTTTTCTCACTCTCTTTAGTGTGGTTGGAGCTTTAGAAGATGCAGGCATCCATATATTATATATAGGGGTTATGATTTATGCTGGCCATTATTTTCTAAGCATTTGGAAACATAGATATTGTTTTATTTGTTTGGACTTACCCTTGTTCAACTAACATGGGAATATGACATCTGCTCATTAGCAAACTACAATGTCATGTTTTCGATGCTACCAAGGAATAAGGGCAGCCCAGTTATAGAGTGTTAAAGCCCCGTGAGATACAAGAGTTTTGGGCTTGTGGCTACATAGGATGACATCGTGCACTCCTCCATTTTCAATCTGGCTTCAATAACTTTATTCTACAAACTGCCAAATTGTCCTCCGGAAATCAGCCTTAAAAATCTCAAGCTTTTTATATGCTTCTGAACAATGGATTACTCAAAACTTGATTGCTCCAACCCTTTTGAACAATGGACTCGAAATTCTTTTACTCCAACCAGAAATTGAAGAATTGAGATGGTTGGAGCCAGAAATATCAACAGGAATCAAAGAGATCAACATAGGTGAATGATATGAAATGCCAGGTGCTAGGAACTTTATTCCTTGGCCTAGGAAACAACGGAAACCATTGCTCATTTGCCATTAACCATTAACCATCACTCATTAGTCATATTGACAACAAAAGTTGTCCCAGTTCTTTATTTTTGTATTATTTTTCTTGGTTATCCTGAACTTGGTTTGGTATGAATAGATTACCTTTTTGGTCTTTTCTATAAGATTCAAGTATTGAATATTGACACTAATAGTAAAATTAATTAATGTCTAAAGCATCTTTCTCACCTGGCCTGCACTAACCGATGTTGGTTTTCTATCAAAGAATCAAGCGTCATAAATAGCTATTATGTTTTCATAGCTTTTGAGTGGAATTTGTGGTATGCCTTTGAGTCAGACTTAGAACCCCATGTCCTCTCCCTTATGTGTGTATTTGTTTCTAAAAAAAAAATTACTATTATCATTATTATTTCTATGGAATAAAAACATACATTGGGTTTTAGTCTAAATTTTGAAATGTACCATTTAAGTCTTTTTGTAACCTTGTTATAATTGTTGCTTAGATGACATGATTTTTTCTTTTAGTTTTCTGTTGTGAAAAATGTTGTGAAAATTTGTGTCTGGCATTACTCTCCCCTTGAACTTAGCTCTGATGCAGGATGGGTCAGCAAACTGTGACCAACACATCCCTCTTCCTTACACCAAATTCTCATAAACCCTAAATCAATTCACCCCAAAATCCACAAATTTCTTAACACTGTTATCAGTGGTTCCTAGAAATTTTGAACATTAGTACTAACATGAAACAGATAAAAAATGAGATAATTGATCATATTATGAAGAAAGATACAGATGCTAAAGACATCTTTGGATCTGATCAAGGCCTACTTTTAGAAGTCTGCAGGACAGACCAACATAGGAACATAAATCTTTTATTTTATATATTTATCTCAATTAATGTTTATATATTTTGATGTCTCTCCACCTTGATTCCATGTAGTAGCTGATATTAGTCGGTGCAGCATAAACCCCACATTAGAAGTACAAGTCTCCTGGTCCTTCATCTTTACTTGAAAATTTTGGACACCATCAATGAAAACAGTTACCATCCCCATATCAACATCATGAATTATATTAAGTCTGAACCACTTATCATAGAGATCAGTAGCCACCAGATCTCTACTGTAATACCTCATGTCCCCATCATAGATTCTTAGTATCAAAGTGGTGGCACCATGAGCTGCACCATGAATCTGTGCTACTGTAGCACCAGATGTTCCATTTGGAACAAAGCCATAGCCTTCAAATTGCCAGACTCCACTGGAATAGTCAAGCCCCTACAAAAGGAAGAAGTTGCTTAATGCTTTTTGCATTTATGAGCATAAATAAAAACCTGAATTCATGCATACATATTACCTTTATTCGAATTTCAGTACGTGGCTGGGTATGACTACTGGGGTCGTGTGGCTTGTCATCAGCATAGACCCATAAATGGTGAACCCCATTAACAAAACTGTAGCGTTGGTCTAGGGGTATGTCATATGGCTTCTGTAGCTCAAAATTTGACTCTGTTAATGGCACAAGGGTGAAGCCATCAGTAAGATCAGCACCACAAAAATTGAACATCTCTAGTGCTCCGACCATAACCAATATGACAAGCAGACACCTACCAGAATTATTCATTTTTCTCATTTATTCTCTCACTCTTTGGTGTGGTTGGAGCTCTGAAATTGTAGGCATCCATATATAGTGGTTATGACCTATGCTGACAATTATTTTCTGAGACTTGACAAACATAGATATTGTTTTATTTGTTTGGACTTATGTTCCTTGCCCAACTAACATGGGAATATGACCAGTTTTGCTCATTAAAAAATAGCAATGCCATGGTTACAGTGCTCCCAAGAATATTTTAAGGACGGTCCAGTTATAAGCTATATATGGCATCTGATTTAACTAACTATGTGCATGAGGGAGGCATGTCATGACTCATGGGTTGAGCAAGGTGACTTGTTGTGGTCAGCATGTTGTGCTGCCCCTTCGTGCATGTCTACACAGTTTTTTTCCAATATGTTCAACCTTATTACCTTCTCCATCTACTAATCACTTGATCAAATTTCTTACATTTTTCACTTTCACCATAGTATGGAAGAATGCAGTGTTTTGGTCTCCCAGGTTCAACCAAGCAACTTAGGATTTTTTTTTTGAACAAAGACTCCTCAGGTCTTCTCAAGGACAAAAATTCATGCAGCGTCAACTTCTCTCTCTTAATACAATCCTGCTAACCAGGATTAGCTAGAACAGCCCTTTGATTCTCCTCCATGTCCAATCAGGCATCAATAAATTATTCTCCAAACTGCCAAATTGTCCTCCTGAAATTGGCCTTAAGCATCTTGAGCTTTTATTCGCTCTGAACGATTACCCAAAACCTGATTACTCCAACCCTTTTGAACAATAGACTGGAAATCTTTATAATCCACCAGAATTTGAAGAATTTAAGTGGCTAGAAGCGAGCAATATCAATAGGAACCAACGAGATCAACATAGAAGAATGATATACAATGCCAGGTGCTAGGAACTCTACCTTGGCCTGACAAAACAACTGAAACAATTGCTCATTAGGCATTAACAATCACTCATTAGTCATACTGACAACAAATTTGTTCCATTTCTTTATTTTTTGTATTCCTTTTCTGGTTTATCATGAACTTGGTATAGATTACCATTTTTGGTATTTTCTAAAAGATTCAAGTATTGAATATTGACACTAATAGTAGAATTATTAATGTCTGAAGCATCTCTCTCACCTTGATCACAATTACTGATGTTGGTTTTGTATCAAAGGATTCATAACTGATTATCATTTTTATGATCCACCATGAGCATTTTTTTAGAATTAAACTGATTGCGCACGTTGTCAGTATCATATGCAGAATCTTTGAGCTTTGACAACCATATGCTGACAACTTAACTGGGTCACTGTCCAGTAATGCCTCATTTTTTCTCCAGCATAGTAGGCTATAAATCTCTTTGGTGATCTGAAGATAACTGAAATCTGGAATTTAGAAACCTCACTGATCTTATTTCTTTGGTTTCAATAAGTATTAATTCAATTGAAAGCACCAAAGAGAGTGTATGAAAGCATAACTCAATGAAGAAGAGCAAAGGAAAGGGAAAGGTAAAAATATAACTCAAATATAAAAATCATGGAGCATCTATAAAAAATTTGTAACCATTAATTGGTTATGTTCGTTCAAGTTGTCATCTTACATAGGAGTCATTATAATATTATGGGTAGCCTTTAAAGCAGCAATGACTAGTTGACCGATTCACACCTTTTGCTTCAACATTGCAATGTCTGTTTTGTCGAGGCCACATAAAGGGGGGGAAAATATGTATATATATATATATATACACATATATCTTCAGAAAACAAAGATAGAAAAATGCAGGGAAGCAAAAAATTAACAGTTTTATTGCTTAATGATTTTCATCCTATTAAAAATATACATGGTGGTTCAAAAAGAATTGAATGGATCTTTTCTGCTGTTAAAGAGCCAGCCCCTGCCTTAAAATAAGAATAATTCTAGAAATACAAATTATTTTACAAAATATTATATAAATTGCTGATATGATGAGTGATTATTGGTAAATGAAAAAGTAATATTAATAATGGGTTTAGATGAAAACCAATAAGATTTTGACTATATCAACTTTTTGTAAAACAGTTGTAAAATAGTTTGTGACTATAACATTACTTTTAAAATAAATGTTACATCAGCTATTAAAATTGACATGTCAGATTATAAAATTTATTTTTTTTGTTTAAGAAATTATAAAACTCAGAAGATCTGAGTCTTATTCTTAATCTTATTGCTGTGCCGGCACCAGCGGCAAAGAGCTTGTCTCCAGCTATAGTGAGTTTCACCAAAATTGAAATCTTGATTCAAGATTTGATTTCTTTTTGACGAATGGGTTTGTGGGGTTATGTTGATTGTTGAAGAACTTTCTTTTTCCGAGAGAGAAAAGGAGAGAGAGTTGCACTGACACCAAAATTTCTTTGATTTTTTTTTGGTTTGTGTTGAAGCAATTTTTTTATAGCCGTTGTACACATAGCCTCCATAAGTCGGTTTAGACGTGAGGAGCAAGTAAATTTAAATTCTTTAGTGTAGTTGGTTTATTTACTTTTATACCCCAGTTTTTTTTTTTTTCTTCTTTGCTTTTTTTTCTTTTCTTTTTTTTTTTTTTGAAAAAAATTGTATTTTTTTTATTTTATTTTTGATTCTATCTGTTTTTTCTTTTTTTTTTTGGACCTTCATTTTATTTTGAACTATTACTGTCTATATTCTCACATTTTCACACATTAATTAAAAAATATTTTAAGAATTTATCAAAACTATCTTAATAATTAATGAACAACTTGAAACTTTTTGCACCTAGAATAAATGAAATATTTAGTAATTAATGTGTCACTTGATAAAAAAAATCATTAATTTTATAATTTGTGACACAAAGGTTGAGCTACTTAGGGTAAAAACGATAAATAGGATGTAACTTTTATTATAGTAAAGCACAAAATTATAAAAAATAATTAAAATAAATAATGAATTTTATTTTGAAAATTCTTGAAACTTTTGGAAATAGAATTTCAGTTTGAGTATCATTTTAAATTTCTAGAAATTTAGGTAATAAAGTTTTACTTAAAATACACAATTTTAACAATTAATAAAGCACTTGATATTTTGGTAATAAGGTTTCATCTTTAAGTAATCTGTCTTAATAATTAATGAAGCACATGACAAAAGCTCATTTTGTGTACCATATACATTGCTCAACCACATCTTATAGGATTCAACTTTAATCGTATACAGATACAATATGATATGATATTTTTAATTCTTCATCCTTTTTCAGAAGAAAGAGAAAAGGTAAATCATTTTTTATTTTGATAGATTACATTCAAAAACCTATAATGTATGAAGTATAACAAATTAAATTATGTAATTTTAAAAGTAACTACAACGTGAAATTGTCAACAAATTTACAAACCAAACCCTAACCCTGAGGTTTCAAAAAGTAAAAAATCAAACATCCAACCTATATTAAATCACTTAGATGAGTTGAGAGTTAACTTTTTACTTTTTGATCTTTTATAGGGCTTAATTTTTTTACTTTTGAAATTATTAGGATTTTTTTTTTTTTTTTTTTTACAAATGAAAATTTTTGTTTTATTTTTTAGGTGTATGGACGATAGGGTGTTATTTAGTATGTACTTATGTTTTTCAATGCCTGCAATTTAGTATTTGCTAATAATTATCACTGCCATCTTAATGGTTTATAATATTCTTTTTTACCTTTTTTTTTTTGGAAAAAAAAAAATCAATTATTGCGAAATTGATTGCCTTCTTTACAATTATGCTGTTCATCTATTATATGAATAATCTCTCACGTAATATGTGGATATGCTGTGATAGATATGAGTATCTACTAAATACACAATATTCTCATTACAGAGTAATGAATCAGGTAATACTCTTGCTAATAATTGTTCATATAGGAAACTTAATTAGAGAAGCCCATTAATTGAATTGTTTTTTTTAAGAATTACAAGAATTCTAAGTCATTCAAGTAAAGAAATCTATTCATCAATAAAGAAAAAGAATGCAATTAGGGCCTCTAGAATAAATTTTTTTTAACCTAAATAATAATCCAAAGCCAATAATCAAGCTTTAATGCATCATTATTAAATTTATAATCCAATCATGAAGCAAAAAAAATCATAATGTAATCCATAATTAACAGAACAGGCATTTCTCATTGAAATTTGATTACAGACTCTGTCTTTACATTAAAAAAAAAAAATGAAGTACTCATTCCATAGTTGTAGAAGTCAATAGGGCACTTAATGTTGTCAATCTTCCAACCTTGAAGTACTTGTTTTGTATCCAATGTTTGTCTCTTCAGTAGTTTGTAGTTTGTGCTAGCCAGAGATAGTAGTTAAATACAACGTTGTCCAAGGGAAACCCACCCCTTAATTTTCCAATTCCGTTGATTAATTTATTGAGGAATATATTTAATTTATTTATATACACCACTTAATTTACTACATGCAATAAAAAAAACCATTTGGACTAGAGTTAGAAACATACAGAGGATTCAATAATTTAAAATTTATATTTGAATTGAAAGAGAAGGAGGGCTGGTATGAGAAATAAATTGTAAAGCCCAGGGGTAAAATGGGGAAGATGAAAAAAATGTTAACGTTAGAAAGCTTGGTGAGAAAGAATTAAAATTATAAATGGTGATAGAGAGCCACCGCCCTCAGCCCCCATAATCATATATGGGGAAGAAAAGTGTTTTCACTTAGAAAAGTCAATGAGAACTAAAGAAACCGAGTTTAAGAGAAGCCCTTCCCAAATACCAACTAACCGTTAGTTTTTTAGGGTTTGGATTTTTGAATTTATAAATAAAACTCCCTCTGTTTTGCTCTGTTTTGTTTTCTCCGACTCAGAGTCGGAGAAACTGGGATGGACTTGAACCCAACGCAACCCTTTCATTCAAACTCAACTAGCCGTTACTCTGACAGAGTGCCACCGGCATCAGCCCCCATTATCATATATATACGACCGTTTTACTTTTTCTTGCTTCTCACTAACACTCTCAATTCATTCAATAAACCCTCTCTCCCTTTCTGTCTCTGCTTTCTTTCTCTTTGTCAATCAAATATCCTTTTTTTTTTCTCTCTCTCTGGAGATGGAGAAAAAAGAAATTCTGGTGTCTAAAATTTTGCTGAGAATTCCGTTCATTGACTCCCAATCCAGGTTCAGATCTGGGTATCATTTCAAACCCGTTTGGGGTGCCTATAGAAGAAGATCAAACTTTGCATCTAATTCTAAACCCCAATCTCAATCCCATTCTGATCCCCGCATTCCAATTTTGAATCTAAAGAGGAAGAGGGATTATGGGTTTCTGCCACAACTTGATGAAAATCCAAAGCCCCAGAAGATCAAACGGCTGAAAATAATCCCACCCAAAAAGCCTCCTAACTCCTGCTCTGTTACTCCCATTCGGTTCTCTTTTGACGCCTTGGTTGAGGTTGCATCTGTAGAAATAGAAAAATTAGACAAGTTTGCAAGATTGGTACAAGAGAAGGCTCTCAAGAAGCCAATCTTTATCCAAGAAAAGGTCAAGAGCGCTGCTGTTCAAAAGAGACCAAGATTTGGACATGATGATGATGATCAAGATTGGGGTTTGGAATTGAAAACCAAGAAACAGAGGGCAATGGTTGTGCAAGAAAAGGTCATGGGCTCTGCCTTTTCTATTCAAGATTGGGGTTTGGGTTTGGAGGCCATGAAAAAGAAGCAACGCACGATGTCAATCAAGAAAGCGATTGCGGGTCCACACCCACCACCCATCCTGCCTCCAGAGTTCAAGGATGTGATCAATACATTGAATGGGCGTGATGAATTGCTGGTGATACAGAAAAGGCTGTTCAAGACTGACATAGCAAAGGGTAACAACCGGTTTTCAATACCTTTGAGACAAATAGTGAGGGAGGATTTCTTGTCTGAGCAAGAGAAAGAGGAACTTAGAGCACGGCAAGAAATCCCAGCGAGACTCGTCGATCCCAAGCTTCAGATTTTTAATGATGTAGTTTTGATTCAGTGGGACATGCCTAAGGATACGGGAAAAACAAGTTCAACATATGCATTGAGAACCGGTTGGAACAAGGTTCGGCTGTCGAATGATCTCAAGGAAGGTGATTTAGTGCAACTTTGGTCATTCCGGGTTGGCCAACAAGCTTGTGAAGACGCCTCTTCTTCTTCTGCTATAAACAGAGGACAGCTCTGTTTTGCCCTTGTGTTGCTTTAGAGAGCATAAAGCTGAAGCTGTGATTTTTTTTTTTATAAATTTGTGGTCAAATTTTGTAGTCTACTTTTCTCGTAGATTTTCAGTAATGTATATTTGGTCAACCTCCAATTGATAATCAATATATATAGATTTTAGTTCTCAACAAGGTTTGTATTTATATCAAAATATTAATTCATTGAATTAATCATATTAATTATAGAGTAAAATTTATATATTAATTACCAATAATTGTGTATTAATTATCTATATTAAAGGAATTTATGATTATTTTTATATATTTTATATAAGTAACTGTTTTAATTTGGAATGATAATAATAATAATTGATTTAAAATATGTCATTTGGCTTAGTTAAAGCCCCATAGGGAAAAGATAAACTTCAAGAAATGAAGAGGCAAGGAAGAAAAAAAATCAACACTTCTATTGCTCATCATTTTTCATCAAATTACACAATGTGGTAATGTGGTTCGAACAAGAATTTACATGAATCTTTTCTGCTGTTAAAGGGGATAGCTCCAGCCAGCTTCTCTTTTTTGTTTCCTGATAAACTGTTGTCACTCTTTAACTATATTTAGAGTTTTACTCCCACTGAAGTTAGACTTGACCGAATTCAAGAACTAAGAACACACAGTCACCACAAATCTTCCCGCATATCTTCTTCTTCAGTGAGTAGATGCTCTCTTCTATACTTCTCGCAAATTTTGCTCCTAACAGTCAAATTTGCAGTACTCTTCTCTGCTGAAGCTGGAGAATGAGTTTCCCCACCTTCTCACCCATAGTGACATCCCCATGAACTTTGCAAGAACTTAGTAAACTCCTCCACAATATAGCATCTGGTTCAATTTGCATCTTCATTATAAATTCATACGCTTCTTTTAAGTGCCTAGCACGACCAAGAAGATCAACCATGCATGCAGCCATAATGTTGCATCACAGGCAAGACACCAAATTTACTCTTCATCATATCAAACAAATGTAGACCTTCTTCAACAAGCCCTACATGACAACAAGCTGATAACAAGCTAGTAAAAGTTACTGCTTTGGTTTTAACACCATAAGTCTTCATTGTCTCCAAAAGCTCCAAAGCTTCCTTTCCTCTTCCATGGATAGCTAGTCCACTTGACATTACTGTCTAAGTCAAGACATTCCTCTCATTCATTTGCCAAAAAATAGATAAAGCAGTCTCCAGGCACCCACATTCTGACTACATATCAACTAGGCCAGTGCCAATAAATACATCATTCTCAGGCACACAAACTGTCTTCTCTATATAGCCATGAACACAAGCCCCATATTCTAACACACCTAATTGAGAAGTAGCAGAAAGAACACAAACCAATGTAGTATCAGTCATTTTCACTCCACAAACACCAACCAAAATATCTTGAAACAACACCAATGCATCACGGGCATATTCCTTAGTCCTTTTTCTTTGTGTACAATAACCAGTAATCATTGCATTCCATGTAACATTACTCTCACCACCATTTCATCAAACACTCTTCGTGCCCAAAAAACATCCTTACTATTAGCATAAAAATGTATCATTGTGGTTTGCACCAAAATATTTGACATAACACCATGTCTCAAAACTTGTCCATGTTTCTGTCTCCCTTGCCATAATGTTGCCAATGAAGGAGCTCTAGCACAAGCTCCAAGAATGAAAATATGAGTACGTAAAATCATCAAACACTAAGCGCCCTTTGAAACCCAATTGGCAAAAACAAGAAGTGAGTTTTTAGGTTGAGTAGCCCAAAGTGTTTGAATACTAAATAGGCATAGGAGATGATGAAACGGCATAGTATTCGTCAATGAGTTTGGCAAAAAGAGGGGGTGACTTGAGGCCATTGGTAATCAACTGGGCATGGATTTGTTTGACGTTGTGTGAAGTTTTGGGTTTGATCTGGTTTAAGAGGGAGAAACAAATTAATCTTGGGAGGGAGGGCATATTAGTGGTTCTTGGACTAGCAATGATAGACCAAGAAAATAGGTTAACATATATGACATTAATAAGTTTCAAGTAAATTATAAGCAACATGCAAGAATATCATCTCTAGAATAGTATCCTATTTTGTGTTTTTCCCCCCACTTTGTGTGAAACCATCTTATACATGAAAACAAAATGTCTGAGCTGGCCAATAATATATACAACTATATGATAACTACAATAACTATAAAGCCTAAGCTGTTAGAGACAAATAAATAAAAAATAAAGTAAAAAAGCTGTTAGACAAAAATGTCGTTCGGCTGTTCAAATATATATATATATATATATATAGAGAGAGAGAGAGAGAGAGAGAGAGAGAGAGAGAGAGAGAGAGAGAGAGAGAGAGAGAGAGAGAGCAGTAACAAATTCAATTAAATTTTAAATTAGATTCTAATTGTTATCTAATTTTGCACCAAATATCTTATTTAAGTTTTTATAATTTTTGTTGTATGCGAATTAATTTTGTGCAAAAAAAGAAAAGTCTAATATAAATAAACTATAAAAAAACCCAGTAAAAAAATAGTAAACTCATGTCTATATCTATTTTAAAAAAAACTATAAAACTTAAGTATATATTTATGACTTAAAAAATATGTAACTCTTATACTAAGTGTATTTTGAACCTATATATATTTGTAATTGTGATTATTTTTAATTGTACCATGCATACACATGAGTTATACATTAATAGAGTATAATAGTAGTAACAAATGAAGGCCAAAAAAAAAAAAAATAGAAGCACCATAACACAACATCAAATGTGAAAAAATCCTAGAGAAAAATTTGTACTTGAGACACTCAACTTTTCAATTAACTAGACACTTGTTGATAGTGTGACTATTCCAGTGGGTACAAGTAATACAACACAACAATTTCTATATATATTTTAATTTATATATTTATATATGGTTAAGCATTTATTTTGCATATAATATTATACATATATATATATATATATATCCATTTAAGAGAAATAATGAATGATTCATCAAATAAAATAGCAATAATGAATGTTTTTTTAATTAAAGTCTAAGAGTCTTTAATATTTATTTAATTATTTAATAGAGATTTAAAATATAATTTCCTTTAATAATTTAAGCCCACGTCCGAAGTATATAAAAAGTAAAAACTCATTCTGTGAGTGTCATTTTAATATGTGAATTGAAAAAAAAAATTAAAATGAAGAGACGCGTGGATGAGAGAGAGGAAGTGGCTAATAGCTGGCCACTTAAAAGTAAAATTGTAAAGGAAGAGACAGTCAGCCACACTCACACAACTATTAAAAAAAACAACAGATAAGTTTTGATAACAAAAAAAAAATGAGAGAGAAAGTTAAAAAAACATAAATTTATAATTAATAAATAAAAAATAGTTGTGATACACGTGCAGTTGTGTCCCATGCGTATTCGACATGGGCACAGCAGGCAAAATCCCATGTGTGCTTTCCAGGTGCTAATACAAAAGCCCTTTTCCCTAGATTATATGTATCCCAAGTATTATCATCAAACTCAACTAACCTAAGCCTTTATCTCTACAAAGTAGAGGCTCAACTCTATGGATCTTATCAACTAATTGAGCTTGGATGTATCTTTTTTCTGTCAGTTAGTCCTACTCCGACCTAAGGATCATATTTTTTATTAGCTCCCTTCTTACCATAAAATAGAAATAATAAAATATATTATCTACAACCAACAAATAGATTGAGCTATTTGGTCACCAATGACCTCCATCTCCTCACAATGTCTACTCTTCACATTTTCCTAACTGCTATTACCAACTTCACCGACATTACTTCCCAATTCACTTGAGTTACACTCATCCCATCTAAATCACACACCCTCCCTATCATGTATTCTTAAAAAAAAAAAAAAAATGTCAGATACCATTATCAACTATAATATTTATTTGGATTAAGGGTATCTAAGCATCAACCAAACAATATTTCCTAAACAAAAACATAATAACACGTGAGATGTGCATGAACAATATCCACTCATAGGTTTTAAAACACTGGTGTTGGTATTTTTTGTTTTGTTTTTTTTTTTTTTTTGTTTTTTTTTTTTTGTTTTTTTTTTTTTTTCGTTTTAATTAGAGCCTATTGTGGCGTTTCAAGGTATAGCCCAAATGGATCTATGCCAGTGCTTTCAAGAGCTATAGCAGCATTTTTGAAGCACCGGGATAGACTTTTTTGGGGTAGCAAACCAGGATTTAAAAACTTGTTTGAATCTAACCTTTGCAAAAATGATAACTAGTTCATGAAGTGCATATGGTTCATAGATGAATCCATGACTTGAAATGGACACTTTGCTCTCTACATACATGCAATATGATAAGAATGTGATGATAAATTGTTGTGTGCACTGCATATTATTAGCAGAATGAAGAAAGTTATCACAAAACAAGTTTTATTTTTGTCATTCTTTTGGATAGCTTTGTGTGTCTTTACTAAAGCATATTATATTGATGGATAAATGTTTTAATAACAATTACATAAACACACAAAAAAAAAAAAAATCATGAGAGTTGGGAATATCAAGAACTCAGTAATTAAAGAAAAAACAATGCTTATCTTATTGTGACACACAACATAAATTAGATTTGCAAGTAATATCTTATTATTCTAATAGACACAAACACTGACACAGACAAACAAATCTTTGTCAATGTCAATAACTAATAAACTGACACACATCCACACTCAGACATTGTCTATAACAACCTAAGAACATTAGCATTGCAAAATGCCAATGCCAAATTTAAGGGAAATTTGAAATTTTAAGCCCCAAAACCATCTGCATTGGGGAATGCTAAACAGCAGTATTGCAAATTTTTTTGCAATACTGCTTCAGTGCAATTCTAAACATAGAATTGTACTGTAGCAAGTATTGTAAAAAAATAATAATATTTTATTTGGAAGAAAGCTAAAAATGAGAGAGAGGAAAGAGATGGGAAAGAAGATATAATTTTGAGATATATTATTTTATTATGTAGATATATTATTTTAATGAGTAAAAGAGGAACATAGAAGTTTGGAATGTGAAAGTATTGTAAAATGGTATGGTATAATGATAAAGTTACTTTTTAGAATTGTAAAATAGAATAGTATTGGAATTTTGCAATGCTAATGCTCTAAGACCCCTGAATATCAATGTTGCAAAATCTCCTTTACGGATTTTAATACTGATTAGTCCCATGATCTCCTTTCATTTTTAATTCTTTACCCTATATTATATTAGCTAATTAATTAATTAGCATTTCTTTCTTTTTTCATGGTCATAATCATGAGATCTCCCCAACCCAACCTAGATTTGTCAAGCATCTACTACTATTAATTAATTCCTATAAAAAAGAAAAAAAAATTATTTCCACTGGATTTTTTGCACTTACTATTTTCACCCAAAATTATTTGAGAGTTGTCATGTCCACAATATTTTTACAATATTTTCACTACAAATTTTAGATGGTAGATTGTTACGAATCTTTAATATAAATCTACTACTGAAATTACTTTTTTAAACCCATTAAACACAACAAATAACAACTTACCACCAAAAATTTGCTATAAAAATGTTGTGAACATATTATTTTTCAAATTATTTAAACTACATCCTAAAGTTTCGGATCATTAAATTTTACATCTTAAAGTTTCCAAATTTAAAATTTACTTCTAAAATTCTATTTCATTTATATAAGTAGTACCTCAATCTATATTTTTCGTTAAATAAGTATTACGTAAACTTACTGTTTAGTTATCCAATCATTTGCACCCGATAACTTACTGTTTAGATAAAAATTCAAGGAGGGATTTTGGAGATAAGCACAGTGAGGGGAAAATATATAATTAGTTAACATACGTTGGAAAGGATTCTAGAAACTAGCATCTCAAGTTTTAAAAGCTTGAGACCGATGATGAAAATCGAGACTTTTAAACTCGAGTTCTACTGCTACCGTGTACCAATTTAGCCACATAGATCTCAAATTTATAAGACTCAAGTTCTAAAAAGCAAAATCAGGTCTTCAAAACTTGATTTTTGTTAGACTTGAAGAAGAATGCAGTGCCAAAGAAGACGATCTAGTACTAGGTGGGATATCTGGTTAGAGAAGAACACTAGTGGATGAACTGATCTTCAGTAACTAGGTGGATGATCTAGTTTTTAGCAACGAGGAAGAACAAATAAATGCGAGGAAGAGACGATAAACGTTGACGAATAGAGGAACGATTTGATGAAGAGACGAAGAATAGAGGAAGAACGCTGGAGCTCCAATTGGACACGAAGAAGAAGAAGAACGTTGGGTCAGATCTGCATGAAGAAGAATGCTAGGTACTCAGAAGAAAGCAAGGAAAAAGAAATGAAACTCGAGTCTTAAAAGTGCAACTCGAGTCTTAAAAACTCGAGTTCCATGTGGATTTTATTTCACGTCACCTCTCACCACTTACAAATTTAAACTTTAAAACTTAAGTTTTATCTTAGAACTCAAGTTTTAGACACTTGAGATGTTAGTTTACAACATGTTTTTGAAACGTGGCAACTAACTAAATTTTTTGATATTTAATGTTAGTTGAAAAAAAAATTCAAAATTCAAGTGTTAGAATTCAAAATTTCAGAGTAGTTTGAGAATTATTGTTTATAATTTTTTGAAATACGTGTAAGTAAAAAAGTGTAAAAAAATATGTAATGTTTGTAGATTTTTTAACTCATTCATCAAGCAGGCCTTATTTATTTTAAATTTTTAAAATTTTGAAGTTAAGTAATTTTAATTGGTAATCGACGCGGTCGTGAAATTCAAAATTAGTGCCTCTCTGGGGACACTTGTAGACACACTTTTTCCGAAGGTGACGAGGAGGGAAGATGATGATGAACAACAGCAACATCAAGACATTATCGACATCTCCAATGCTCCATCATCATAATCATCACTTTGAACGAAGCCGAAGCCGACTTCGTCCATGGCGTCGCAGCCGCATAGGCACTGCGGCGGTGGCCGTGGCGGCACTTCTCCTCTCCACCACTGCCTGGCTCTCTCTCCTTTTCTCCGGCACCACCACCGACTGCTGGCACCGTTTCAAGAATTGGGAAGCCAGCCCCCACTCTTCTCTCCGCTGGGCCTGGAACAACCAATCATTTGTGTCATCACCACCACCACCGCCGCCGCCACCCACTCAGTCTCGCAATCGCAGCCTTTCCGAAACGGAAAAGCAGGACGAAGAAGAAGAGGAGTTGTCACTGAAACACATCGTATTCGGCATTGCCGGGTCCTCGCAACTCTGGACTCGTCGCAAGGAATTCGTGAAGCTCTGGTGGCGACCAGCCGAGATGCGGGGACACGTGTGGTTAGAAGAAGAGGCAGAAGAAGAAGCAGCAGCAGCAGCAGATAATGGATCGTTGTTGTTGCTGCCGCCGGTGATGGTTTCAGAGGACATATCCAGGTTCCGCTACACGAATCCGACGGGCCACCCATCTGGGCTCCGCATCTCCCGCATAATCACGGAGTGTTTTCGGCTGGGTTTGCCCAATGCTCGCTGGTTTGTGCTTGGTGACGATGACACCATCTTCAATGTTGATAATTTGGTAGCTCTTCTTCACAAGTACGATCCTTCTCAAATGGTCTACATTGGTAGCCCATCTGAGAGCCATTCTGCCAACACCTATTTCAGTCACTCCATGGCCTTTGGTGGTGGCGGCATTGCCATTAGCCACCCACTTGCACAGGCGCTCTCTTCCATTCTCGATGACTGCCTTGATAGATATCCAAAGCTCTATGGCAGTGATGATCGCCTCCATGCTTGTATTTCTGAACTCGGAGTTCCTCTCACCAGAGAACCCGGCTTCCACCAGGTCGCAATTCTCAATTCTCATTTATCATTTCATTTGTAGTACTAGTATAGTTGAATATTGAAACTAGTTAATTAATTGCAGTGGGATATCAGGGGTAGTGCACATGGTATTCTATCCTCACACCCAGTTGCCCCATTTGTGTCTATCCACCATGTTGAAGCTGTTGACCCTATCTATCCCGGGTTGAGCTCTCTAGACAGCTTGAAACTCTTCACTAAGGCCATGAGACTCGACCCTGCTAGCTTCTTGCAGCGATCAATTTGTTATGATAGACCACGGCGTCTCACTTTTTCTGTCTCGTTGGGTTATGTTGTTCAAGTGTTCCCAAACATTGTGCTCCCCCGTGAGCTGGAACGCTCGGAGGTCACTTATACTGCTTGGAACAAAATTCGTCAGAGGAATGAGTTTGATTTTGACACCAGGGATCCATACTCTTCTCTTTGTAAAAAGCCTACCCTTTTTTTCTTGAAACGTGTATCAAAGCAAGGTAATGCTACATTGGGTTTGTATGCGCGGGCCACACCAAGAGATGATTTCAAAAGAAGAGTTCTCTGCTTTCCTCGTTCACCTCCCCTGCGCGGTTTGAAATATATTCAGGTCATGGGAAATCCACTGACCAAGAATTGGCATTTGGTGTGTTTCTTTTGCTTTGCTTTTTGTTGTTCTATCTCTACAAAGGTTTGTTTCAATTTTATGTAGTTTAATGGTTTGAATGTCCTTGGACAGGCACTGCGTCGCCTATGTTGCAAACTTAACCAAACCACTGGAGAAGGTCTTATATTAACAGTTGGACAGTGTGAGAAGGCAGCTTTCAGTTCTATAACTGATTTTCTGTGACTTTTGTTTGGGATAGTGGCGCATCGCTGTATTACTCCTCAATTAGTCTGAATATATGTATACTGCCTAAAATCCAAGTGTCTCCACCAGCATGCGCTTTATCTTGTTCAGGCGCATTAACTCTACCTCTGTCTTTCAACAATCATTGATAACTGAGATATGGACATTTGATAGTCCATGCTTACAGATTGCAGATATGAGGGCATTTTATTTTATACAAGCAAGTTAAATTGAAGATGAGTGTGCAATCCTTCGGCTTGGTATTTACACTCTCTGCCTTCAATTTTTCTTCAGAAGGTATTTAGTCATAAACTATTATCCAACATCTCGGAATTATTATTGATGTGAGAAAAGTGGTAGTTATACAACATGAAATGCTTATATTAGTGATAATGCTTAAATTGATGATGATGGGAAAAAATAAACAGATGGGCATGATTAACCAGCTTTAGGGTATTCAGAGACAGTTTAATTAATCCCTCTTGTGCTGAATTAAAGTTATAAAAGGGAAGTGCAACTTTGTAACCCATGTTATCACATGATAGAAGCATATATTAGTCCTCCATTGCTACATGTATGTTAAAGGCATTTAAACTTTATCAATTCTTTTGTATTCAAGACATTTTATTATTATTAACAGTTGATATTATAACTTAAAAAATGATATTTTAAAGTTACAATATAAGTTTTTGTTCATGCTGGCTCCATTTGTGTAGCCTGGGTTCACACTTATCTATGAAGAGTCCTAGCAACTGCTCTTGGATCTGGAGGAAAATTTTGAAGCTAAGAATTACGCAATATCTGTTTAGATTGTGATGTACACAGAGGTGTTACTAAACGTTTTGAGCGACTGAGCTATGGTGATCATCAATGATGCATGAGAATGCTTTATTTGATGACTGTTATAATCTACTACATCATTCTTTATTATTTTTTGGATTTTGACTTTGGATAATGACCAAGGTTGTATCAAGTATTTGATAATGAATGAGAAGCCTCAACTGTTTAACTTGTTATATCTAAATAAAAATGTTCTTAATTTAACAAGCCCTTAAATTCAATTCATTTTCTTTTAGCAAGCACGATTTTTGTGCCCTTTACCT
Organism: Quercus variabilis; assembly: GCA_030445155.1. NCBI lineage: Eukaryota > Viridiplantae > Streptophyta > Magnoliopsida > Fagales > Fagaceae > Quercus > Quercus variabilis. The sequence continues at coordinate 30,171,218 of CP129455.1, read as the reverse complement.
CTGTGTAAGGTCAGATCCCACTAAATAAAACTTGAGCCACATTCTCTTGTTTGTACTAGTGGAGTGTGGACTAATAAGTTCTGGTGTCATTATTTTAAATCAAATTTCTCTTTCCTGCTACTGTGTATGTTTACCAAGGAAGCTTAAACACTTTATTTAGGATGTCATACCCATGTCGTATCTGTGTCGAACCCATGTCATACCAATGTCATATTAGCCGTTTCATATTATAATTTTTCAAAATTTGCTCATGTCATTGTGTTGTACCCATGTCCGTATCTGTGCTTCGTAGATGATTATTGATAGCCATTGTACATAATGACAACCATCATAGGAACTTTCCTCATTCTTTCCTGTTGTGCATTCATTTCTACTGTAATTTTTGTTACAGGATCTAATTACTTATGTGATACATAATTTTCAACACAAAGTTGAAATTTTGGCTAATGCCCTGCCTTCTGATGCTAGGAAATGAAATTGATGTGATACGTGGATTATGTAAGTTGGAGGAAAACTTTAGTTTGAGGATGACAAGTTGCTGAGCTAAAGGTGGGGCAGCTGGGTTCAAAGTTGCAATCTTGGTTGCTACTGGGGGCTTTGGCTTGCCTCTTGGCTATGTTGATGAAGATGAACCCTCTAGTTTCAGTTCTTCATCTTTATGATGTTGTAAACTCACCTGGTGTTACTGCTGATATTACTCACATGGACACTGGTGCTGTGGTAATATTTCATTATAAATGCTATTAAATTTTCTTATTCTTTTGTTCCCTCCCTCTTACAATCCAAAGCGACTTCTGGGAATTACAATGCATAATGTTGAGTGATCAAATACTTTTGTGGTAGGTAACAATAACTGGATATGTTGATTTGTGTTCGCCATTTTAAGGATTCTGCTAATTTGCATTTGGCTTCATTACAGAAGATATTGCAATTATTTGTTGAGAAAAAAAGATAATTTTCCAACAATAAATATCTTTCTATTGCAACTATTAGGCAAAAAACATAAGGTAGTTTGAGAAATGATCAAGTAAAAAACAGCTCCAAATGCAGCAACACATGCATAAAATAATATATAAGTTAAATATATCATGGATTCAACTCGGCAATGATATAATCCTCTCTTCTTCTTTCCCAAGAGGCCTGACTCACCCCTTCCTCTTGAGCCTAGGCCCGATCTGCTGGGGATTCAGGGAAGGCTGTTTCTCGGCCAGGTTTAGGCTTTATAAGAGACCTTTTTGATCAATAGCATTGCCTTAGCATCCCCATGCAAGATATTCTCCATATTATTGTTCTTGTTTAGATACTAGAGTAAATTCTAATTGTGGATCCTCAATTGTTGCTTATGATTTTGTATGCTTAAGTATCCTCAAGTGATCCACTCTAGTCTGTCATTTTCATATTGCTAACCTATGAATATTTTCCTCAATGATTCTCCTGAAACTGAGTGTGACAGAAGAAAATTCCTATATTCTTTAATGCACCTCTTCAACAATGGATTGCAAGAATAAAAATAAATGAAATACGCCAGACCATGATAAATGATGGTACTACTAGTGCACTATTGCTTGCTGAGTGCAAAGTAAAAGCATATATGTTTAATTGATTTCTACTTTCTTTTTGGTTAATAAGTTAAGTTGTATCTTATTCTATATAATGATTTTTGTACAGGCAGAGGTGTTGGGGCTTGATCCTAGGGAAGTTAATGTTGACAATTTTGCCTCCTGTCACAAGATTTGTAAAAATGAATTTTCAACTTCAACAATTCAGACCCTGTTAATGCAGCCATCTAAGTAATGCATTTTATAATGTAAGCTGCTTTGAGCTATCAAACAGTTGGTGAAATTAAAAATAAAATAAATTTTATGGGTCTTCTGCAAAAATAAAAAATCAACACTTCTATTGCTCATTATTTATTATCAAATTACGCAATGTATACATGATGTGGTACTGTTGTTTAAAAAGAATTTAAAGGAGTATTTTTTTTCTTCTGTTACAAGGCTAGCTACAGACAGCCCCTCTTTTCTATTTCCAAATACACCAGTCTCCAAAAATTTGTAATGTGTTACTCTCTGTAATGTTAGACTCAACAAAATTCATGAACATCTGACACCTTTGGGAGGAAAAAAATCTTGAAGAGGACAAGACTCAAGAGCACTTTAAGTCTGACACTTTTTTATGGGTCTTCTTTAGTTATTGTGCAAGGGATTGATGGGTCCACCATATTTTTCTCCCCCTCAAAATCTATAGATTTTCCAGGAAATCCGTTCTCTATATTTAGTTCACAATATAAAGCGCCCTTGCCTGAATCCTCAAACTGTTGAAGCTCACCATTACGTTTTGCTTGATCTACCTGACGCAGGACAACCAGAACAAAAACTAAACAATAGAAAAATAAAGGAATATGACCTAGGAGTCAGCACCTAGGCCTTGCTTGGAGTCAGCACCAAGCGGGGGAAACCACTAGGAGTCAGCACCTAGGGTAGACCTAGAGTCAGCACCAGACCAAGAAAAAACCAAACGGCCATTGTTTTCATTCATCAAAGTATTAGCTATCTCCTCAAGGAATACATAAGTTGCTTATAAAGGATTGCTAAACCCTAGTTCCAATTGGCTAGGAAACCCTAATTGCCTTATTACAAAAATAACCTTACTTCTAAATTACAATACTAAAAGCCCAATAAACTAATAGACCTAAAACATAAAAATACAATGGGCTTGCAAACATAAATAATACTAAATAATAATCTTCTTCTGTTTCCCGCATCATTCCCCTTTGGTTGGAGAAAACTCGACCTCGAGTTCTAAAGTGTTGAAGGATTAGGATGCTAACAAGTAACACTTGCTTCAAATCTGGAATCACCTTAGGGAGCACAGGGAAAAGAAAAACCGTGAATTCCACCACATCAAACTCATTTGAAATAACAAAATCAATGTGTGGAATTTGTATAATCTTGTCTTGAACCTTATGAATCATAGGAAGCACTGTAGTTTTGACCTCTTCAACTTCACCAAGATGTAGATCTTCAAGGACTGTGGAGGGTTGATCAGAAGCACATTCAACAACTTCAACTTTCACATCATGTGCACCTCCTAACATAATACTCTCTTTAGGCACCTTCTCTTCACCTTGTTGCTCTTCAATAGATTCATTTTCTTGCACGCATGTTAAAGCAACACTTGTCGAGGCATGTATGTCTGTGTTAACATTAGGCTTTGGTGTTGCTAGAGAATTCTCAATGACCAAGATATCATCATCAATGTTGCCTTCTATTGGGGCAGTAAGAAGTTTATTGTGGTCTAGTGTCCTTGGTTTCCCAATTGAATCGGATTAAGTCTTCTTGTGTTGAGCAATCCCATCCTGAATATCTTTCATGAGCTTTACAGTTAATTCTGTTACTTCCCTTGTAGAAGTTTCCTTGTAGATTGTTCAAAAGTGTGTTGAGGACATGAAATAGAATGATGATGATGAGAATTCATCGTATCTGCTTCAACTTGAAAAATACCACACTGAGATTGAGATTGGGGTAGATACTTAGCTCGATAGTATGGTGACAAATACTCATCACAAAGTTTTTCTTTCATATCTTCCCATACACTGATGGCAGGTTCATAATCCACATAGCGGAAATATTCAAGCTTCTCCCAAAACCTTTGTACATGACCTCTTAACTTCAACTTGGCATATCTAACCTTTTTATTATCTGCCCAATTTGCTTGCTCAAAGAATTACTCCATCCCATTTATCCAGTTGACAAAATCTCATGGATAAGTATTATCACCATCAAAATAAGGCGCATCAGATATTACCATAATTCTCTAAAATAATGCTTCAACAAATAGCAACTGTGATTTTCTCCTTGTCAGTGGCCAACTTGCTGCACTACAGTCAGAGGCTTGGCTCCTCAAGTGAGTAGGTCTGTTTGCACAAAATAGGGCTGTGGATAAGCAACTTAAGGGCCCAACACATGCACTGGGCTGGCAGCAGAACACGTTACTTCTTTTCCTTCCTTTTGACTTTTTTTTTTTTTTTTTTTTTTTTTTTTTTTTTTTTTTTTTTTTTTTTAATGAAAAAGTAACAACACACGGACTTAAATGAAACTCAAAGTACAGACTCTAGAAGGAACTCAAGCCACGGACAAAAAGAAAAACTACAAAAACTAAAAGAGAACGGTGATGGGCTTGCGGTGCTAGGGATCGGCAACAGTGGCAGCGCGACGATAGGGAAGGTAGCAGCAGCACAATACATGGAGGAGTGGTGATGATGTTGTCGGCAGCGAAGGCTGATGTGTGTGTTGCTAGTGTCGGTAGCGGGTGGCTGGTGGGTCGGCAGTAGCTAAGTGCTAATCTGTGGGTCTCGGCGGCTTGGTCTTGTGGCGGTGTTGGCGTCGGCGGTGGTGGTTGATGGGTCTGCAGTTGGTGGTGGATGGGCTGCGGTTGTTGAGGGTTGATTTGTGGGTCTTGGCTGGTGGCTGTTGGCTTGCGTTTGGTTTCGGCAGCTGGTGGGTCAATATCAGAATGATGAGATTACGACGGCGTAACAATGGGCAAATCTGACTGTAGACGTTTGTCGGTGGTGGTGTGGTGCGACGGCAGTGATGGGCTTGTATCTCCCTTCTCTCTTTGTGGTTGTAAGGGATTTGGAGGCTTGATTGTGGGTTTGGCTTCAAAATTTGGGATTTTTTTTTTTTTTCAATGGGTGAGATTTTCTGGCTCTTTCCTACGGTGATGCTTTGACGGATCGGTGTTTGCTCTGATACCAAATATGACGCAAGACAATCAGAACAAAAACTAAACAATAGAAAAATAAAGGGATATGACCTAGGAGTCAGCACCTAGGCCTTGCTTGGAGTCAGCACCAAGCGGAAAAACCACTAGGAGTTAGCACCTAGGGTAGACCTGGAGTCAGCACCAGACCAAAGAAAGACCAAACGGCCATTGTTTTCATTCATAAAAAATATCAGCTATCTCCTCAAGGAGTACAATAAGTTGCTTATAAAGGATTGCTAAACTCTAGTTCTAATTGGCTAGGAAACCCTAATTGCCTTATTACAAAAATAACCTTACTTCTAAATTAAAATACTAAAAGCCCAATAACTAAAAGCCCAATAAACTAATAGGACCTAAAACATAAAAATACAATGGGCTTGCAAACATAAATAATATTAAATAATAATCTTCTTGTGTCTCCCTCATCATTCTCCTCTAGTTGGAGAAGAATGATGACGTAGGACAATCAGAACAAACACTAAACAATAGAAAAATAAAGGGATATGACCTAGAGTCAGCCCCTAGGCCTTGCTTGGAGTCAGCACTAAGTGGGGAAACCACTAGGAGTCAGCACCTAGGGTAGACCTGGAGTCAGCACCAGACCAAGAAAAGACCAAACGACCATTGTTTTCATTCATCAAAGTATTAGCTATCTCCTCAAGGAATACAATAAGTTGCTTATAAAGGATTGCTAAACTCTAGTTCCAATTGGTTAGGAAACTCTAATTGCCTTATTACAAAAATAACCTTACTTCTAAATTAAAATACTAAAAGCCGAATAACTAAAAGCCCAATAAACTAATAGACCTAAAACATAAAAATACAATGGGCTTGTAAACATAAATAATACTAAATAATAATCTTCTTCTGTCTCCTGCATCACTACCTGTTCTTGAAACCTCAAGAGGCGAGTTGCATCCTTCTGGTTCGTTCTTGAGAAATTGCCTTCAGGTGAAGTTAAAGGTGCTTGGTCACCAATTTGGTCAGCAACTCTCACCTTATCAATCAAACCCATGGGTTAATTAGTAAACGTTCCACTGGTTACAAACTTCAAATTAAATGTGTAGCATATAACCAAATCATAAGCAACACAATAATTCATGTAATTTAAGAAGTTGGAATTAAACAGCAACAGGGTTTAAAAAAATTGTCAAACTTGTCACCAATGGTAATTCAAATAGGAAATTATACAGAAAAGTACATTGCAAAAGAGGGGAACAGCTGCATGGAAAGAGAGTTCTAGTTCGTCTAAAAATCTCGCCCTAATTAGGAAATTGTTCATTATAATGAGGTTTTGTGAATAGAACAATTCATGAATGCTACAATATCCCAATCAGGTTTAAATCTCAAAAATTAAAAGGAGGGACAATACAATGTGATGCAAATTCAGTGCAGATCAGTTCCTTGTATTGGAAATTATTTGCAAACTGACCTCTTCAGTGTTCAATGGGGGACCAAATTATTACATTTGAAATCAGTATAAGTACCTGTAATGGCTTCATGATCTTGTATTCTCGATCATCACTTTTGCTGAGTGCTTCTTGAGCTTGTAGTTCCATTGAGTCACGGAAAAGCTGGCTGAGAAAGTTTACATCATCAGACATAAGACCAAGCCCCTTCAAAAGTTTAGAGCCCAGCTGAAAACTTGTCTGCATGAGGAAAGTGAAAACTTTAGTAAGCATGCCCAGACCATAATACCGGATAGCTTTTAGTTTACATTTTACAAGTCCAAACATAACTTAAAGAATTCTATTAATACCTCTGCATTTTCCAAAATAGCATCTGTTGCACCTGCTTTCTTCAGATCTAAAAGATGCATTAGGTCCTGCGCTCAGGCATAAATTGGGATCTGATGGATAGAATTTTCACCACAAGATTCACAATCAAACCAGCAAATATACAACTAGAAATACAGTATTATTTATGAAGTAATAACATTAACAAAAACTCAATATAATTTTGAAAGAATAATATTAAGAAAAAATCCTAAAATATTCTTTTATGATGGCACACCTAGTTAACCCCACATACTTTTCCCACTCTTTCTGCATTCTGTAATTAGTGGAGAGCTGATTTTCTGATCTTGTTTGTCATGGTTGTCACCAACAGATCTTGCACACATGCATGAGAGAGAGAGAGAGAGCGATAACAAAAACATTACCGCAGGAAAAGTGGTGCAGACACAAGATACAAGCCTCCAATTACACGCACGTATAGGAGAAAGAAGATGGCCCAACCTGTGGCCTTATGGCTAGGGCCTATTAGTCATTGGGCTTGAGTTTCAGCAAGCCCAAATATTTAATAATTAGGGTTTCTTTAGGGTTTCTTTATGTTAGCTATTTAAACACTTTTTGGGGATTATTGTAAGACAGTTTTGATTATTATTAAAAAAAAACGTGTGTTTTCTTTTACTGGTGCCGACTCCAGTTTGCTTGGTGCTGACTCCAAGCAACCCCTAGGTGCTGACTCCTAGGGTTTTATCTCTTATTCTATTGTTTTTTGTGGTTGTCCTATGTCAAAAAGCAAGTCAAAGCCTTTGAACAGCCTCAACTGTCCTGTTCTTCTCTTGAGTACATAACCATGACAGCCTTTGGAGAAGAGATACCAGCAGACTGCAAAACTGCTGGACGTGATCCATCCCCATAAAGAATTGGAAAGCCAAGTTTTCGAGATGCCTGTCAAGGCAGTGGTGAAAAAAAAAATTTATTTCTTTACCTTGTACATTCTCTTATTTAACACAAAATAAAGAGAATTGCCAAATCCACATACAATTCATGCTACAAAATTACAACACAATGGGTACATACTATATCAGAGTGATTCTATAAGGATAAAACTATAGGATTTTTATTTGGAGTATCCCCAAGACATAAATTAATTAAAGAGTGAGACTTGCGATCTCAGATCATGAAGATCAAAAATCTTAAAACTGATTCAAAACCACCTAAAATAATTGTAAGAAATTTCAAAATTGCTATACCAAAAATACAGTTAAAATTTCTCATATTTGGTTTTCTTTCTGCTTTCTACAGTACAAGCAACTTGCAGTTACCAAAGGGACTGAGGGAGCTTTGAATTGGTTGGAGGCCTTTGGTGGAGCTCTAGTGACCAAACGAGATATTTCATTCTAGCAAAGTGAATGCGACAAGACTTTGATGAATAATGGGCAGAACGAAACAAATAATCCAACCATTGTTCACAAACAATGGTGGCTGAGCTTTGAGGAATTAGAGAAATTAAGAGATCAGAGATAATGGTTAGAAGAGAGGTAAAGTGAGAGATTGGAAAATGGAAAGGGGGCCTTGTAAGGAAAAAGGGTTTTGATCAGATGCAGACACACACACAGATATATATATATATATATATATACTTCTAAAAACTAAATATGTTTAACTCAGTTTTGCTGTGAGAAATCACAGCACCAAACGTCAAAAAAATTTTACAGGGTAAAACTGATACCGACCGACCATGTACAGAAACCAATTGCGGTAGGATTGGTTTTCTGGTTTTTAGTTGCACCCCTAGCTTTTCCCATGACCTTTTCACCATGAGAAATAAAGGAATTTTACTATTTGTATCTTTCTTGTGTACTTGAACAATCTTCTCTTGTTAATAAAATAGTTTTATTTATCAAAAGAAGACGAAGAAGAAGAAACTATTTGAAATCAGAATTATACTTGTTAAACTACCGATTGTCCCAAAAGCTTAAGCTATTAAGAAATGATAAATTTAATCACTTAACCATAAGTTTAAAAGTAATAATGGAAAAAAGTTTAAGCTTCCATCAATTTGTAGAGTTCTTAGGGAAAGCATGAACTCCAAATTGAAATCAACAAGAACATCATTACATATGATCAAAGAGTTATAGAAACATTTTTAAACTGAAGAAAAAGTGCATAAAAATATTCAAAATTGGATAAAGTTATCCGGATCACGTGGCAGTTCCTAAGAAGTCATGTGACTATTGAGTAGGTCATATGACTAAAAGAGCACGGTGAATGTTCATTTGACTTGCCACACAGTAGGTTGGAGGAACTTTCCTCAAAACTTTGGATGAAAATTCTTTTCTTCAAAATTCTGGTACGCTAAAATCGGGCACATATCCACCAAGAAAAATTAAATACATCACGGCAATTTACTTTTGGATTATTGAAATCATTTTATTGAGTCAAATTAAAGAAAGCAGTCTTTTAAATCTAACGGTCATTTACCTTAACTATAGAAACATCAAGATCAAAAGCAACATAAGCCTGTCCCACAGAATCACCATCTAATCCAGAAGCCAATGGGGTGGCCAAAAAATTGGCAAGGACCTGCATCAATTTTTTTAAAAATTTTATTTTTATAATTATTTTTTTAACATAGAACAAAAATCATCGACAATGGAATCATGAGCTACAGCTCAAAGTAATAATTCTTACTGTATAAAAATTACTTTACCTGACCCATTTGTCCAAACCAAGGATCACTACAGGTTCATATGCATCAAAATTTCCCATCTCAGCAGCTTTCTGTGGAAATTTCATATTTCAATTTAAGCATACTAAGTTACCGTAGAAATGGGATTATATTATATCTGTAGAACTATCTAGCAGAACTGACATATTGAATGAAATACTACACGTTCAAAGTAAGGCCAAGAATGCAAGAACTTAGTGGTAGTTACTGAGTAAATAAATTTAATTATTTAATAACTCATCTGCTTTTATAACTTTCACTTTTTACTAAACCCTTTCCTTGTTTTCATTAAAAATACAATTAAAAAAAGCAAGTGAATGGTTTGAAGAGTAGGTATGGGAAGATGCAATCAGTATCTAACCTTCTTTTTTTTTCTTTTTTTTCCTTTTTTTTTTTTTTGAGAGGATTTTTTCATAAAAGTGATGGTTCAGTTGGGTTGACAGTGGCCATGTTGGACCCAATTGGCACTGGCCTGTTATCCTTCCACTGCAAAGAGTGGGAGGTAGTCGCTGCTCTGTGAAACCAGCCTCACGCATTGCCCTCCTCTTTAGGAACCACTGAACCCAGTGCCTTGGCTCAAGTCCATTGGCTCATCTCTTTGCTTGGAAAGGGTGGGCCAGAATGAAAGCCTCACTGAATCCAACCAACTGGTTTGGGCCAAAGTCCCATCACATTTATGCCCCCACCTGGGTTACAAGCTCATGTTACTGAGCTCGGCAATCAGTATCTAACCTAAAATGACTAGATCAGCTACATGTATGGCATCCAGGTTGCACCCTATTTTAGTTGTCATATGCAAACTTAATCCAACCACATTAATGCTAAACATGATTTCCCTATTTATTAGCCATTTGCTGAGGCCTTCAAGTAGGAACATACATTCTATTCATCAAAATTGTCCCCAATAAATTCAGCGGCCCTTCTTCCAGCATCATTGAGCAATGGAGTTAATGCCATTGACAAGACAACAACAATTATGAGCAGCTTGTTAAGCTCAAGTGGTAGCACACCAAGCCTGGTTCCAAGAAGGCAGAAAACTCTATAAGAAAAAGGAAATATTGAATGCTTAGTCTAAGAAAAGTTGTAAATCAAACTAATTTATGACTCACCTATTTGCAAGAGAAAAAACTACAAATCCAAACTCGCCGCCTTGAGATAAAAGTAATCCTATTCTTACACTTTCCTGAATAGTCAGTCCAACACGAGGAACTATTGCTGTTATGATCAGAGTCTTGATGACAATCAAACCTGCCAAGAGTGCAAGTACATTTGGCCACTCTCGGATAAGGAGCTGTAGAGACAGGAAAAAATGATGGCTAGACTTAATAGTGATTAGTGAGCTAAAAGAACCAGCGCAATGCACAGGAACCTTATTAGATTTTAAATTATTAACATTTTACTTCAAAAACAAATTAACAAAGCAGATGTGAGAGAGAGAAAGAGACTTTTAAGTTTGTTATCCAAAATATTGTCCTTTTTCTTTCTAAGATGACTTTTAATGAATAATAATAACTAATAATTATGAGATACAATGGATGACTAAGACTTAAAGAGATATCATTGAGGAAAGGCAAGCTCCACAAAAGATAAATAATTTAAATAAATGATTAGAATAAATATGAGAGGAACTCACATAGGATTAATCAATGTAGAGCTATAAAATCAACAGATTCAGGATGACTAAAATGTATTGAGATATTATGATTTTGCCAATATGGATATTTCAATTTATTTACTTATATCAGAGCCAAATGTAAAGAAATAAGTTTCCTTGTCACATAGGTTAAAGGGAATTATGACTCATAGATTTCATGTTTTTCAATCTTCCATAAGATAAATAAGTATTTAAACGATTAAAATTTAATTCAGCCACTTCAAGTGAACTCTTCCCATGCTCCATTTTTGAGAGTATCCATCATAAACACAAATCTTACAAAACATTGTAATCAGAATTAAAATGCACACCCATCTGGGTCGAAGAGAAGTATATTTGAGAAAACTGTTACAAAAACCTTGTGTACTTAACAGCTTCTCATCATAATAAATTTCCAGCCAAATACACAAAAATTAAGAAATTCAACAATGCATAATATTATATACCTGCATATCAATTGATGTTCCTGTAGTGACAAAAAATAACCCAAGAAGTAAGCCTCTAAATGGCCTTATATCAGCTTCAATCTGTGTCCAGAAATTTGTTTCTGCTAATAGTGCCCCAGCCAAAAATGCTCCAAGCTGCAGTTCGAAATCAAATTTCACCACTGGATGGAAATTAAGAATAAAAATATCAGCCATTCTCCATGCTTAAGAAAAAAATATCAAACCGTATCACTAAAGCCCAACTTCTGGGTGAGAAGTGAAGTCCCAGCAACAGTCAATAGACAAAGAGCAACAAATCCCTCTGAGCTTCTCGCTTCTGCAACAAACTGAAATAGGAAAAATAAATTAAACCCTCTAAATTATAAAAGTGTCATGGGCCCTCATAAAATCAACATGATACGAACCTTGAAAACTCGCCTAAGAAGATACTTCCCTGCAAGAGAAAGCAGACCCAGTCCACCTAAAGCCTTTAAACTTTCTTTGGCAAGCATTGGCCAAATACTTTCCTCTACCAGATTCTGCATAAAACCAGAGAGGGAGGGAGGGAGGGAGAGAGAGAGAGTACAAACATGCAAGGGGTCAATAAATGAGATTGTATGTGAGAAGCAAAAATATAATAGAAAAAAAGTAAAGTGAAAATACAAGAAAATAAAATATTATCAGGGGATAGGACTATAAATGTGATGAGAAAAATTCATTGACAAATATTACTTAGAAATTTTTAACTCAATGAAATTTCTGAATATATCTAGATTAAAAAGCATGGCTAATAAAATTCAAAGTTTCTCAGCTGGATTTTGATAGCGTACACACGCGCAGACACTGGTTTTGTTCATCAATAAAATTTCTGAATATTATCTATAACTAAAAGCATGGCTAATAAAATTTAAAGTTTTTCAGTTGGGTTTTGATAGTCACACTATTTGTTCCTCCATTAACCCTAATATCTCATACTTACAACTTAACTATATTTGAACAAAGACATCACAATATATATTGCAGATCACAAAAAGCTTAATCTATCTTACAGAGAATCTCACCAATTATATCCATTAGAGACTACTAGCTGGTTTATAAAGTAAAAGGCAGGTTACATCGACCTCAAAGATTAAAACTCAATAATTACTAGACATTAAAAATGAACATTGTATTTTTGAATGTAAAATATATTTCAGGTACTTAGCTTTAAGAAATTATAGTAATCCTATGTACCTGGCTCTCTAGCACCGGAAGTATGACTAATAGAGGGACAACTGCTATGTCCTGCAAGTATCAACCAGTGGGAGTCCAAAAAGTTACTGACATCATACTTGATGTGTACTACTTTGCAAAGATGACCCTAGCAAAATTCAGAAAGGGAACTAAAAAGAACTATAATAGCACCAGTATTAATATATTGATTTAACAACAAAACAGAAGACCATGCATTCATCAGTCTCATATAGAACCTGTAACAGAAGTATTCCCAGAGTTGCTGAGCCAAATCTTGTTGGGAGCTCGCCTTTTTCTGCAAGAAGCTATATACTATACTATGTAAGTAAAAAAGAGAGGGCAGGGGGGCAGGAGAATCTAAATTAAACCATATATGGAATAGGGAGAAAAGGCTATCTACAATGCAAGTCACTACTAACTGCTCCTAACTAAGCCTGAGAGTCTACTATACTAGGTGCCCACAAAATCTATCAACCTGATCACAAGATCCAACATTAACCCATCACACTATCTCTATTGTCTTGTCTTACAATGCCCCAACTTGTGTCAAGAATAATTTAGAAATTTATAAAAACTTTCACATTATTTTCAATCATTACACACCGGTAGAACATATGATCAATAGATAATTGTTTCATATATGAGCCAAATTGTGAAGTAACAAGTTCATAACTGTGAGCAATTGCTATGACATATAAGTTGGATTGGCATGCACCTTTCTGGTTACAAGAAATTTGCCAACCTACAGCCACAAGCTCAATCTTCTCTGACAAAATTGATCTAAAACCATGGTAAATACATTTATAAACTAGATTAAAATATGAGGAACAGAGAAAATTTTCCACCGCAGTTGATGGCATCATTCTGGAGTTGCATAAGCATCTATAATTCTATATGCCAACTTATTAATAAGCATATCATCATACTTCTCCAACAGCCCATCTACAAGCTTAAGCTTTCAAGGCAACCCAATTAAGCAACAGTTCCACTGAATGTGCACATATACTCAACTTTGAACTTCACAATACCATTACGATTCAAACCTTACTTATTAGACTCACAAAGTCATTACAAAAGAAACATAAGATAGCAACTCGAATCACCCATGATATATTACTAATTCTCCCAAAAGCTAAAGCTGATAGGAAATGTTGAATTTAATCATTTAACCAATATTTTGACACTCTCCCCCATGCATGGGCCGAAACTCCCCTTTAATAAGTGAGTCCCAACATGTGGTATTTTTAAAGTGAGGCCAACTTGTGGGAATTTTAACTTTTTAAATGGGAGGTAGAGTAGCTCTGATACCATGATAAATTTCTAATTCTCTTAAAAGCTTAAGTTGATAGGAAATGGTGAATGTAATTACTAAACCAATATAATATTCTAACAACCCCCAATCACAATATTAGTTTATTGCATCATCCTCAACCTCAAGTTTCAAATTTGTGTGCTTGGAGAAAATAATTCACATGATCAAGTCAAGAATAGAAAAGGATACAACTCCATATCTTAAAATGCAACATTGTGGTATTTTTTTTTTTTTTTTTTTTTTTTTTTTTTTTTTTTTTTTAAATATATAGATTCTTTAGCAAGAAGTAAGATTCCAAGTAAGAGTCCTAAAAGTTCATTATGCCACAAAAAGCTAGTGGTGAATCTAGCTCACAATTGATTCATAATATCAGAAGAAGCAAGTCAACGTAATTGCTACATTGGGTGCTCGTTCAAAGATGTTTCCACTTGTTGGAACTTTGAAGTTTTTCAGGATAAGAGAAATCTAGATAGAAAAATTGCCAATATCCGAACTTGAGCTAGACTATTTGCATTTATCAGGGGGTTTTAATAATTGCACAATTATGTCCAAAATTACAATACCAATTAATGGGAACATACTTAATATGTAGATAACTACAATAAAAATACCTGCAGAACAAAAGCTGAAGAAGACAGAGAGAGTGCAGCACCAATCACTACAGCCTCATCAATGCTTCTGATGTTGACCTGCAACAATATGGTTGAACTTATATACCAAAAAAGCAACATTATATTAGGAGTACTTCATAGCATATAGAAGATGGTTCCAGTAACAAGGCTTTCATTCAACAAGGTCAACATGTATAGTTAGAGAACTCACAAATTTGCATAATCTATGTCAGTAGAGTAAGCATATATTTACATTCTATTTAGAAACACCTAGCATAGATAGAGAAATACACAAATCTAATGTAAGTAATGATAATAGACATCTCTATCTATAAAATAAAAAAATAAAAAAAAAAGGGTGTTAGTCTACACAATCAAAAAACCAAAAACCCCATGGTGTCCACCCCAAATTACCTCAACTAACCCTGAAGAGGAGAGAGAGAGAGAGAGAATATAGTGAAGACTGTTTTTAGATCAGAGATAAGCCTGCAAATGCAGGTTCCAACAAGCTGAACTATTCATGGCATTAAAACTTTCCAGTAAATAGTCCATTTCATATGAGATTCCAATTAAAACAAAAAACAAGTGAACGATGATGGTTAAGACAGGTTATTACATGCAAAGTATTGAAGACGTATACAAAAAAAGTTCTCACTAAATCAGACCTAGAGTGAAAAAGGAATTCCAAAATTTTTGTTCCGATTGCCCCATTAGGTGGAAGTTCAAATGCTGTGAAAGCAAGAGTAGATAACACAACCTTCAAAAGCACAAAAAAAAAAAAATTGGTGAAACAAGATAGGTAATCAATTTAAGGACCCACCCAGAATTCATAGAATTGTTAGTCATGTCTTGCCACACAACTTCAAGAACCACCATGAGAATTAAATGCAAGCTAAACAAGTAAAATCACAAGCAACAGCTCCGATATGGAATGCATTTTAACAAAGCTAAGTCAAGTGGATTCCTATTTCTGAACAATAAATTACTCAATAAACTTATATACATAATTAAATTGATTAATTATGAACCCAATTAAGTCATCTTTGATGGGAATTTTAATCTTAACATTAAAGGAAAAGAAAAGATATAATTAAATTGATTAATTTTCCATGAAAGTAGCTAATTAACTATGGAAACAACTTTTTATACTCATTCCAGTAGTGGTTTATCCTAACCAACCAACCAAAATTGTTAACATCTATCTGTAAAGTGTTGGATTTTGAGCATTTTTGGTTCGGACATGGCCAAAAACCTTAATAAATAATAAATTTATTTTTTACCAGTAAGCTATGTACCAACCCTATGGGTCTTGAACCCACAACTTACCCACAACCTTGCTCTTACAAGGGGATGAGGTGCCATCAAAGCTAGAGCTCATTGGCCAAAAAACCACAGAAACATCTAGAAATTTCCTAAAGAATGTAATTTCTATGCAATAGAAAACCGAGTTCCAAGTCCAAACATTGTCAAAAAGGTATATGTCTCTCGAAACAGAACCCACATAAACCTCCAATAAAATTAGCAAATCAAATTCTTTGTATCATTAAATCTTGAGAGTGCTGCAAAAGCACAATTTTCCATCAATTTCACATCTTGCATGTCAGGAAATTCATTGCCTTAACTTTCCATATTGGATTTTCATTTTCCATAACGCTCAAGAACTGGAATAATACCACCTTATTTAGAAGAGTATTCAACCCTTATGGACAACTAGATCTTAGCTTTTGAGATCATACCTGAGTCAAACCCATGCCAAAGGCAAATTTTGCAAGAGCTTTTAGACGTGCAAATGAAAGCTCTAAACCCATCTCAAACAACTGAAAAAGTTACGTGTTAGTCCCAAAAAAAAAAAAAAAACTTCATCTTAACAAGGCATGCTGCAAAATATTCATTAGTCATTACAAGTGGACAATGTGATAGTTATATAATCTATATCCTCTAATCGTTTCAGAGAATTTAAAATTCAAACCAAGAAATAAATATCCAAAACATTATGCAAAGAAGACAAACTTTTCTGGGAAAAGAATTCCCACATGTTGTCCTGTACATATATTAACTCTTAAAATTGGAACATGAAACCTAAGTACTTCTCACTGCCCTACCTTTTAGTGTTATAGTTAGGTGCAAGAAACAATCAACTGATAAAAAATAAATAAAATAAATAAAATCACACACACAGACAGCTTAAAGTTGATACATGTTCATGGTTCAACATCTAACAAACATTTGTGCAGATGTTCTAAAATCAATTAATATCAGATATTTAAGAAAAAGCTAAAACTCTGCATGCGAAATGTAATAGTTGTAAATTCAGGTCCCTACTATGTAGTATCAATAGAACACAGTTTGCCATCTTGACGAAAAGGTTATACAAGGATAAACATTTCACAATAGAAATACAGTCAGGAGCTATGTGATGGACATATAATGGCAGATGATTAGTTTCAGTAGTTGGTATAGCAACATGCTTTATTGCATTATAAATATTTTTTAATAAAAATGTAATGATAAACATCATCATGAATAACAATAGAATTGAAATTGCAATGCTGTGGTTATGACAACAATTAGTTCCAAAAATATAAGAGCAGCAAAAGTGGCAGATAAAGCAGACAAATGATTAAGCTTACCAAAAAAAGAATCCCCCACTCAGACAAAACTTTGACATCTGTGAGATTTCTAAACAAACCAAACTGATTGAGCACAACCCCTCCAAAGAAGAAACCAAGTATCTGCAAATGATTGGTACTAAAATTGTCAATAGAAATGAAATACTGAACTGATAAGAACTATTGCACCTGTTCACTTCTTTCACAATTGATTTAAACATGAAGCTTTGTCAAGTAGCACTGCATTGTTGTAGGAAGTATGCAAAAACATGTATGCGAGCTATTGCTTTTGTATTTTATATTAATACATTCTGATATCCTTGCAATATTAATTGACTAAGTAGAAAGTTAGAATTCAACCTCAGAATTATTAAATTTTCAACAAAATAATAAGCACAAATATATCATTGTAAAATCTAAGTAAGTAAAATCAAGCTAGATGTCTTGCTGATCATTACAAATAAAAAAAATTAACAAAAAGAACTGAAATTCAAATGGACAATATCAATCATGTAGATTTTGTTGTATAATTTAGTTACCATAATTATAATGTCTATTTTGCTCATAATTAAGATTGAAAACATTCATCTGTTTGTTTGGTGTGTTTGGATTTTCTTTTCGACGATTGTCCTTACATTGTCACACCTTTTGAGAAAAGCACAGGGACAAATCTAACTCAACTCTAAAGAATATATATTCTTGCATTTGTGTGCATGTGTGTGAGAGAGAAAGAGATAAAGAAAAAAGATCAAAATGCATATGTTACACTTACAGGGCTAGCTTTAATGGTCTTGAAGGCTGGAACAACCAAGACAGTCACACCTAAGAATGTCAGAGTATCCAAACCTAGATCATTAATGACATCAACAGCACTGGCAACATCAAGTGCTGCATACACCCATGATCTTTTGCAAGGGCCTAGTCTATGGTTAGAAAAACAGAATCCTCCGTAATTAGATACCGAGGAAATCAACGGAGGTGTGCCCTCAAAGATATATCCTGAAACAAAAGATCTATGAATAATCCCATAACTGATGGCAGATGATGGAAGACATACTTTCCGGTTATAGGAAGAAGATATATGAACATATTGTTCACCAAGTCGTGAAATAGCATGAGAGTAAGCCCGGATTGGGCTCTTTTGTTTGATTATGTTGTATCCCTGGAAGATGACAAACAATTGAAATAGATTAGTGTTACCACCATGGTTTTACCTTTAAGAATTCAAAGTTCAAGTCAATGCACAATAATACACATTTAATAATCAAGCACACACAAATAGTTGAACTAAGGTTGGACATACATGAATAATCACACAAATTAAAGAGTTAATCGGGCACCTGAATTAAGAAAGTGAATATCATCATGTCATTGACGTGCCAATTACTCTAGAGAAATTTCCCAGATAAAATTCACGAGCATGTCAAGGACACTGGAGCAGGGAGTTATCTAACTTGATATTTGCCATTCAAGGAATTTTAGTTCAACCAAGATCTAAATCTATCCAACTTCTCTTTGAGAGGGGGGGGGGGGGGGGTGGCGGCAGAGAAATTATGAAAATGGAGTTGTCTCCAATTCCAAATTGCATATAAAATAGGATGATAAATTAATGATTTGAAAAAATTATTCAGGGCAATGATTATTAATCTGTGGTCACATTAGTGCTCTAGTTCTGTTGGGAAACTAAGTTTGAGTGGAAATTTGGGGAACGTGGGAAACTTAACACCAAACAAAACAAAAATAACATAGCTTGAAGAAGTTTTACAGATATTCAGTGTATGATAGAAGATGTGTTAATATTATTACACAAATACTAAATACTCCACCCTAAAATTTGGCACTTCAATTCTATTTGCAACATCTGATTTTTAATATCAGTGAGATTTCCAATTAAATTAAGCAAAATTTTTTAAACTAAACGTGCTTGTTGGGCAGTTGCAAAAAAAGCTAACCTCCAAATATCATTGATGGTTAAGCAATGCATACACCTTGAACACACACCAAATTGCATACCAACAAAAGACTCAGATATCATTTCAACAAGAAAACCCAAATCAAGTTAACTAACATTGTAGTGAACAATTTCTGTTTTTCTTTCTTTTCTTTTTTTTCCTTTACTTATTGTTTATTTAAGTGAACAAAGTCAACAATCCTAAATTCAATAAAACCACCATGAAACAACCAAGTTCCAAAAATAGCAAACGCCCATTATTGCATTAAAAAAAAAAAAAAAAAACCCAACTGGATTAGCCAAAAAAAGCACAATAATTTGTAAAAAACAGGAACTGAAGTACTGAACCAAACAATGAACCAAAACTCTTGGTGAAGGAATACTACCTTAGAGTTATGGCAACAAGCAACGAGTCCAACATAGTGCTTAGGTTCATGAAGCAAGTACTCCCAACTTGAACAAGTTAAATTGCATTTGGTTGTTTTGCTGACAAACCCAAGTACATAAATTGCAGATATTTCAAAGAAGACCAAGAAAAAGATTGAAGCTTTGGCTATATATTTAGACAACACAAAAAAAAAAAAAAAAAAAAAAAAAATGACAACCACGAAAACAAAAACAAAAGCAAAGGGTGAAATTGAGGACAACAAAAGCACACGTTGGAGCCCCGTGAACTTGGAACTTTTTAGAGAGAGAAAGAGGAATCTGTATCTGTCTGTGAGTGTGCGTAATTTTGTGGAGGAAATTTTAGCGCTCAGAGCATGAATTTTCTTTTGATTGATTATTTTTGAAGTCAGAAGCTAACGTAATATCCACGTGGCAATTGGGGATTATCCTATAAGGAAATGTTGTATTTTTCATAAAGAAAAAAAATGTTTAAATAGTATTTTGACTGAAATACGCTTATAGCTTTACTAGCAATTTTTTTTCTCTGATGTGGCCTAAACTAAATTTAGGTTAAGTTTAGTTGAATGTAAAATATATTCGAGTGTAAAATATTTTCGAGAAAGAAAAATATTTTTAAGTATTTGGTTGCATTCTAAAAAATGCTTTGGATAATAATTTATAGTGTTTGGTTGTGTTCTAAAAATACTATTTTTTTTACTAGTTTCTCACATTTTCTCCACAATTTTCTCACATTTTCTCCACCATTTTCTTAGCTTCCAAACAAATTTTATAATAGAAAATTTCAATATATAAACTTAAAATAAACAAAAATCAAAATAAAACCAAACAAAAATCAGAACAAAACATTTGTTAACACCAAAAGCTCGGTCAAACAGAGAGGAGGAAGAGAGAGTGATTGACAAGTGAGGGAAAGGGAGAGGTAGATCAAGAAAGAGAGAGATCGGGCATGGGTGGGTCATGTGGATTGGAGCTCATGGAGGAGGGATCGGAACTCATGGATGTGGATCGGAGCTCATGGAGAAGGGATTGAAGCTCTTGGACGTGGATCGACCTCATCGGTGCTGGGGTGTTGGTGTGTGATCTCGGTGGTGCTTGGATGAATAGAGCACTCACCGTCACGTGGAGGGGACGAGGACGATGATTTGATTGACGCGATCGTGGGTTCAACGGCGCGATCTCTCTCTCTCTTTATGTTTGTGCATCTGTGAGTCCTTTTTTCTCTCCCTCTTTCTCTCTTTGCACGTCTCCGAAAATGGTTTGAAGTGAAAATAACAACAGAAAATATTTTACACTTCTTTGGCCTTATTTTACAATCAACATTGAAAACATTTTTAATTTGACCCAATTTTCAGTAACAACCAAACATCCACTTTTACGGAAAAACATTTCCAGAAGTGGTTTGAAGCCAAAACAAACGCACCCTAATATAATAAAAGGATATAAATTTTTCTTTTATTTATATTGATTATGTAGTTTCTAATTAGTTGAAATGATAAAGGTTTTTATTATTGAATAAAAGAGTTATAAATAATAAATAAATAAAAGAAGACCATTGATATGTTGACTTATGGTGGAGCAAACTCCATGATTTGATTGTATTATATCAAAACTAGTTTGGGTTGCAAGTGCTACCTAGAAAGTTTAAAATAGATTTTTTTTTTTTTTTTAGTAGTATGAAATCATGTATTTAAATTTAGAATAGTTTTTTAACATATGCACTAGTGGCTCCACATGCAAGCTAGGGTGGTCACAGGACCACCCTAACTTGCAAAATAAGGTATATATACACTTGTCAAAAAATTATTACATGTTAAACTAACCTATTGTGACCACTCTAATAAAAATGTTGAACATCCTGACTTGGGAATTACAAAAGGTTGGGTTCAATAAAAATAAAAATAGTATTACATTTATAACATTTTCACAACAAATCTAATGTGGTAAACTGTTACTAATTATAATTTGAGCTCAATAATGATATTATTTTTTTTATCACTAATAATAGCTTTTTGCATAAGATTTATTGTAAAAATGTTGTGGACGTAGTATTACTCCAAAATTAATTCTGCCCCCCAAAAATAATCCTTAATCCCTTTTATAAAATTAAAAAGAAAAAGCTTAAATAACTACAATAAATATTACCCCAAATAACAACAAACATAAATCAAACAAAAACAAGACAAGACCAAACTACATTAAGTGATCAAATTATTTAACAAAAAGCATATTATAAAACAAAAACATAAAAATTGCTAAATAATCAAATTTATAGCTCGTTCAACCTATTCAATAAAAATAATGTCTAATCTCATTTTTTCCTTAAAAATGGTACCAAGAAAAATATTGTAATTGTTAGTTCTCCTTGATGGTGATGATAATTATATTCTTTTTGGCTTTGCAGTCGCAACAATTTTGCTCTCCTTAGCGACTCGACTCACTTGTAGCAAATATTCAATTTATTGATTTATTAAATTTTATATAATTTAAATTTTTTAGTATCACCCTAATAAAAATTCCTAAAGCTGCCATTGAACATATGACTATTTATTTACTATGATAATTTCTTAGAACCTATTTACAAAAGATAGTATTTACTCACGAAAAAATTCTACTAAGAATGATAACGAATGTTGTCATCTTCCAATAATAAACAACTAAATTTTGATAAAATATTGTCACAATATTTAAATTTTTGCAATAAATGATGACATATGCTATAATTGAAACTCTTCATCAAATTAAATACCTACAACCATTTGTAATGAATATTTTGTTATTCATATTTCATTCTTTATCATCTTATTTTATGAGCCTAACTATGATATTTAGCTCACTTAATTTTTAATGAACACCTTTTTAAGAAAGAAAACAAATGAAAAAAGAACAAGATAACAATAGACATATATCATTGAAGTTTCTATTAGATAAAATTATAAATGTAAAACATTTAAATCTTTAATAAATTAGTGTTCTCTAGGTAACAATTAGAATACCATACATTACTATTTTTACTTTCTAAGTATGACTAACACATAAAAATCAAAATACTCAAAGAAAATTTTTGGGACATTAAAATTTAGTGAGGCATTTTAGATATTGCACAATGAAATATTTTAGGAATCATAAAATTTTGTTAGGGTTTAACTAAGAGAGTAACAGCAGGGACTATATGCTTGTTTACAAAATATAAAGGAGGAAATGATTCAATTTTAAAGTTTAGGAGGGGGGAATGAAACTACCCCAAACATAAAGGGGGAAAGTACTTTTTCCATTTTTTTGTTGTTGGGAAAACTATGTGTTTTTTTACTTTAAACAATGTGTTAAAAAAAGGTCAGCCCAAGAAAATTGTCCATAAAATTATGAATTTTGGCTTAATAAATTGACTAAACCAAAAAAAAAAAAAAGTAAGGAACACAATAAATGTCACTATATTTTCACAATACCTTCATTTTAGCTATGGTGAGCTCTGTTATGATATTTTTATTATTGGGTTATGTTAATAGATGCCCTTAGAGCTATCGTTAATAAACCATATTAGAAAAATTTTGATATCACTTTTATAGAAAATATAAAAAGTTGTTAACAAAATTAATTGCTTTATCATTTTCCTGTAAAAATATTTCTAAAAATAGTTCCTAAACCAATACTCTTAGGATATTCGTTAATATTTTATTTTATTGTTTTATTTCAGAGTAATGCTACATTTATAATATTTTCACAACAAACTCTAGATAGCAAATTGTTATTGGTTTTTAATTGGGACAACCACTTTAAACTATGCATTAAAAAAAACAACAAACAAAAAACCAACAGAAGAAAGTTATGATCAAATTTGACCAAACCAAAAAAGAAGTCTAGGAATACAGCAAAATGTCACAATATTTTCACAATACCTTTATTTTCAGTCATGGTAAGTTTCAATTTGATATTGTATTATTTATTTTATAGAAATGCTATTTCCATAATATTTTCATAACAAATTTTAGATGGCAAGTTGTTATTGGTTTTAAAATGGACTCACAACTGATATTAATTTTTTATTCATCAATAATAGCTTACTACCTATGATTTGTTGTGAATTTAATGTGAAAATGTTATGGACTTAGTATTTTTTTTTTATTTGATCTATAAGAAACTAAGATCTCAACAATTGTAAAAATATTGTGATAGCAACAAGTGTTATAACATTTTCACAAAACATTTATTTCTAGTTGTGATTGGTTACAGTTTTATATTTTATTATTTTATTTTGACTTATAAGAAATAGACACCTCAATAATTATGAAAATATTGTGAAATTTGTAGTCACTATAATAATACTGATGATCACTAAGTCTCTAACGGGTTGAATGAACTTCGAACGCTCTGGATCTGGTAGAATGAATCCTGAAAGACCAAAAGAAATCAGAAAAGCAGACCAGTGGATGCCGGCCTTTGATTCTCCGATGGTAAAGTCAGTCAATTGAAGGAAAAAAAGAGACCCTCAATATTTAACTTATCTCCTATTCTTTACCAAAGAAAAAAGTCCCCTTACCTCTATGCAGACTGGCCTTTATATAGTGTTGGAAATCGGTTATCTTTCTTAGTCGTCGTAACGCTTGGAAGGTTCAGAGGGTAACTCCCTTAACTGTCATGAAAGTCACTTCTTCGGGAACTGTGTTGAGATTCAAGTAATACAACTCTTGGCTGTGTGTATACTTAAGTTTCTAACTCTTGGTGAGTTTATGCCTTCTCATCCGTCCATGATGAATAGTCTGTCCATGCCTTCCAGTCCGTCCATGATGGATAGTCCGTCCATGACGGATAGTCCGTCCGTGATGGATAGTCCGTCCATGGTGAAGGACGAGGTTTAAAACATACTCGTCCTTCATTGGACGAACATAGTGGAGAGGGCTAATGGTAATCAAATATGGACTAGCATTGATATGGACGAACGTATGGACGAGTGTCTGGCGCAATGTTTTTCTTGCACCATCAAATACCATGCCAACTCATATAAATATTTTAAAGAAAAAAAGAGCACAAACCGTAATGGAGTGACAAGAAAAAAAAAGGCAAAATAAAAAACGGTGAGTTTTGCTCACCAATTGACTAAACCAAATTTTTATTGTAGAAGTAGATTAATCTGCTGGGTTGGTTATTAAAGGTTCGTTTGGTAGGTTTTTTTTTGTTTTTGTTTTTTTTTTTTTTGGGAAATAGGTTCGTTTGGTAGTTAATGTTTATCAATTTTACATTATTAACATTTTTACAATACTTTTACGACAAATTTTTTATGGTAAGTTATTAATGATTCTAATTTGAACCCACTACTGAAATTATTTTTTCCCCATTAATATTAGCAATAATAATTTGCTACTTAAAATTTTATTGTAAAAATATTGTGGGCATAACATTTTTTAATATTAAAAATTTTCCTTTCTCACCCAAACTCAATTTTGACTTGTTACAAAAGACAAAAGTTTAAATAAACCAAAAGAACTTAGTTAGAGCCATTGGCTCTTTTTATATAGTTAGTAGAAATATATAATTTACTGTCAAAATCGTAAAATTTTTTATTTTAGAGATGAAAGTTAAATTTGAGGCAAATTCTAAGACTAAAACTATTTTGACCTAATTTCACACCGAGGGATACATTTTTTATTAAATTAAAAAAACAACCAAATTGTAAATTTCTCAATTTTAGAGACGAAAGTTAAAATTTTAAAAAAAATTATAGGGTTAAAAGTATTTTGACATAACTTTTACATCAAGAAATACTTTTTTTAATAAATAAATGAATGTTTTGAGCATCTATGAAACCACGATTCTCAATTGAATACGCCAAACAGATCATAAAATTAAAAAAAAAAAAAAAAAAAATTGGACATGTTAATGGAGATTTTGGTCATATGCTATCCTCTCTTTGCGAATAAATCAAGGCACTGAATTGAAAATCAACATTAGTTTATTAGTTTAAGGTCACATTTCAATGCTTCTCACCAAAATAAAAAACAAACAAACCAACCCAACAATTAAAACCCAGAATGACAAAGGCCCAATCAATACGGCCCTGTTTGGATTTGCTCATGACTCGTTACCTTACCTCCCTTTTCAAAAAAGAAAAAAAAAATGATTACCTTACGTCCCTTTGTTATTTATTTTTTATTTTTTGCTGAATTACCTCCCTTTATTTTTATCAAATAGAACTCATCCTACTTATGGAAAAAAAAAAGAAAAAGAAAGGACTCAGCCTATTTTCACCTTGGATTTTGCATTGAACAAAGTTTCTCTCCAAACTAGTTTGGAGAGAAACCCTACAAACTCACTATATATCTTTATATTGAGTGTGAATTTTGAAAATCTAACCGTTGAATTTCATGTTTCTTATGTCCTTAATATGCATATCAAATTTCGTTCAAATCGGATGTTATTTACTATTTGATCAATTGACTTATTTTTTATACACAACTTTAGATTACAAAAACTTGATATTATAACATTTATTTGCTGACATTGCAATTGATCTTTGATTTTCTTGAAATTTTGTAAGCATTAAGGATGTAATAAGAACATGCAATCTAACGGTTAGATTTTCAAAATTCACACTCAATATAAAGATATATGGTGAGTTTGTAGAATTTCTCTCCAAACTAGTTTGGAGAGAAACTTTGTTCTTTTGCATTTGGGTCAAGATCTCTCTATCTTGATGCCTGGCCGGAATAAATACTTCTTTTTAATTTATAAAAAAAAAGTAATGATACAGATGTTACAAATTTTTTTAACCTAGTGTGTATCCAATAAAAATTAAGCAATTCAAATATTTAACTATGGTTAAAAAAAGAAGAGATATGTCTATAACATTTTCAAAACACTTTTACAAAAAATCATAGGTGAAAAGTTGTTATTGGTTTAATCTTGAATCACGACTTAAATTACTGTTTTGCCCACCCGTAACAACCAATAACAATTTACTAGTTAGGGGTGACAAATTTTAATCATATCCATTAACTCGTTCATTACCCACTTTATTTAGATAAGTCTTAATCCAACCCTAACCCATTTAATATTTGGGTTAAATAAGTAAAGACCCATTTGATTATTTAGTTAGATGAGTTTAAATAGATAAATCCACTGCCAACCACTAAACTCATTTAAAATTT
This sequence comes from Quercus variabilis, assembly GCA_030445155.1. Classification (NCBI taxonomy): domain Eukaryota; kingdom Viridiplantae; phylum Streptophyta; class Magnoliopsida; order Fagales; family Fagaceae; genus Quercus; species Quercus variabilis. The sequence continues at coordinate 30,144,651 of CP129455.1, read as the reverse complement.
AAAATTAGATAAACCCCCAGATCCCCACTTAACCCTTCTAAGATCTTCGGCCCTCTCAAGCTCAGTCTCACTCTCTTTCCCTCAAATTTTCTCAGTAACCAAACAAAAAAATAAGGAAATTTTAGAGAGAGATGGAACGTACCTGAATCACTCAGTTCTTGGGTTGATTTCTCAGGTAGTGTTTTCTGAAGCTAGGGTTTGAAAGGGCCTAACCCACTCTCTCTTCTATTTGTTTTTTCTCTCGCCTCTTCCTATCTCCCAAATGTTCAGTTGTTGCCTTGCCGGTTGCTTCTAAGACAGACCCAAGGTGAGTGTTTTTTCTTCTTTATTTTTACTTTTTCTATTTTGGTTTATGTGAGCATTTTATTTTTACTGCTTCTATTTTTTTCTTGGGTCCTTTTCCTGTGTTTGGGAGCTGAGAAAATGGAGGAAAACGAAAGAGATTTATACTCTTTTTTTTTCGTGTTGGTTTGGTTTTCTGTGATTCTTTTTGCTGGTTTTTTCAATTGTTTGTTCTGTTTGGCCGGTGGGAAAATGCAAGAAAGGTAGAGAATCTTTTTCTAGGGAAAAAAGGTTGTTAGGATTAGTTCATTTCATGTTTATTATAGTTTTATTTGGTGGGTGAGATGAAAAATTGTACGGGAAGTTGGATCTTATGCTTGTTTAGTTGTTTCTATCTCAAAATTAAGTTGATTAGTCAAGTGAGATCCAATTAATTAAAGGTTTTAGTAAAATCCCAGTTATTTATTTATTTGGGTCATATTGGGTTAAATGGACGGGTTACTAATTAAATGGATGGATTACTAATTAAATGGATTGGGCAAATAATGAATAATTAATTTATATATAAATGAGTCATAAATGGATAAATAGGTAATTATACACCCAATCTATTTATGACCCAACCGGCCCATTTGCCACTCCTAAGTCTATTAGATTTGAGTAAGATATCTTAAACTCAAGTTTTTGAGATACACATGCATTTGCTCTATCTCTCTAATTTAAGCACATTTATTGCCCTAAAATAAATAACCTTGATATCTTAATGCATGTATTTAATTTATTTAAAACTGATAAGAGTAGAATCTACTTTTTGGGAAATATGAATCAAAACAATAACAATAATATTTTTAGTAGATGTCTTTCACAATTCCAAGAGAGAGAGAAAGTTCACTGGTAAAGCAAGGGATAAGTAATTCAACGTATTATGCAAGGAGTTGTTCATCTAACCAAAAAAAAAATCAAGAGTTCCAAGTCCACAAAGACTGAGAAAAGTGACTCAAGAACACATTTTATTTTCATTAGGAGCTCCATTCTAGAATTCAGGTGTAACCATTAATTTTATCTACCTGTTGCTCCAGTCTCTCTACATGCTTAGCTTTCTTTTTGCTATCATGCTATGGTCCGTTTACTTTCCTTTAAGAACAAGGGCTGAATACTTTAATAAAATCCTTATGTTGTTCTTCTACCTCACCCATCGACCTGGAATCAAATAAATTCCTTTGCTTCGGCTGTTTTCTATTATTATTATGCCCTCTCTGCATTTCCTGGAAAATAGGCTTTCACTTTGATGATGCGGATGGGAATGCTTAGTGTTTGTTTAATACATTGGAATTGACTTTGAATTTTCTATCTGCATATTTTGACCAATTCAAGGTGCAAATGGGGTTGCTTCCACAACAGAACATGGATAATTAAAGTTGAGCCAAAAAATCTCGATCAAGATAAATTAATGAAGAAATGAGATCTCTTTGGGATCTACTCCAATTTTTAAAACTTGGTTAATTTGTAAAGAACTATAGATACATGTACAAGTACTCGATGCCTGACTCAAGAAAGAGATCCAAGTCCTAGTAGCCTAACTAAATGGTGATTCAACATAGATTCTACATCTTGTAACTAAGCCAATTTTGGAGCAACTATGTGCTAATGGAACCAACCAGAAAAAAGCATTAAAGTTACAAATCAATGCACCAATTGAGGTAAATAGAGTTGTAATTCACTAGTTATTCTAGATGCTCGTCAAATGTGAAGAAGAAGAGGAAAAAAAAAAAAAAAAACCCTGGCTCCTTAGTGGCAAAGGAAGGTAAACTGAGATACTTTTCTCAGTTTTCTGCAACTTTTTTCATTATATTGCATCAATTAAATTGACCTCCATGCTATTTACACCCAATCAAAAGATACTCATGCTATCATGCAATACACTGCTAAATTCCCACCCCAATAATAAACAAGATCAACTTATCCTCGACCAGTCAGTTGAATCCCAAAAACACACTTATTGCTTATGATAAATCAATGATAGTATAAGAGTATACAGTATGCCGATGACAAATTTATGGTAAAATTAGTGGGTTTGAAGGATTGAGTTTAGGATCAGCCTCTCCTAAAAATAAAAATAAAAATCAGGGTAAAATTATCTACTAATCGCTTCTTCCACTCCTCAAAAATGGGACTTGTGTGCTCTGAGTATGACCTTTTTATACTACTTCAATTCCTGATAAAATATTACCTATCTAATACTTTGAAAAGGAACATATTATGCCACTATGAATTACATAAAAATTATAATTTACCCAAAACAAACACAAACTAAGGTAAGGAGGATATTTAATGCCTCACCTCAACATAATCAATTCTTCCACCAGCTTAATTTAGTGCTTGGATGACCATGTTTCTTAACTCTCTACCAATTACTTGACCCTTTTTCTACAGCAAATTTAGCTCTTGACAATTACCTGTTTATAGAAAATACCTGCCAAATGTACAAAAGAAATTGTACAATAATGTAAAAAATATGTTTGTTAGAGAAGTATAAGATAGAAACAATAATACAGTAAAATATATATATATATATATATATATAACCGAAACTTCTAAAACTCTTACAATTTTCCACATCAGTATAATATTTAAAAAATAAAAAATAAATCATTATCATTATCATTTTTTTAAATAATTCACAATTTTCCACATCAGCATAATATTTTAAAAAAATAAAAAATAAATCATTATCATTATCATTTTTTTAAAATAAAATTATTTTGCTGTTTGCTTCGGGTTTCGAATTCTTTGTCTCATGTAAATGTTTCTAACTTTCTATGTTGCCATATGAGCCACGCAATGTTGAAGAAAATCTCCATTATCTTATCCCTTTCTTGTCCAATTCCCAGATGTCGTGTTTTGCTTTTAAGCTTTAACAATATTCCAAGCTAGCTCCATAGTACCCTCTCCAGCTTTACTCTACATGGGGAAATTATTATTCAGGGGCAATGGTTTCAACTTTCATGTTTCAAGTCCTTGTCCGCGTTCAAATTTAAATCAAAAGCATAACGTATTAATTTCATTACATAAAAATATCTGTAAAATGATTTATAGAAAGCTATTTTATCATATTTAACAAGAAATGTAGTCACATCAAGTAAGTCTATACCCTGTTCCTGCCTAATGCAATTTTCCTGCGTCAAGCTTGCTGACCTGGGCTACAAGCTGGTTATTGCTGTGACCAGGCAAGTTATGTAACAACCTTCCACGTAAATTTTGTTGTGAAAGTATTGCGTAAAATATTGTGAACATAACACTTTTCATTGAAAAATATAGTTGTTAAACAAAGAATAAATGATGATTAAAAAAAGAATAAATGATGAATAAAGAAATAATATTTAAATGAGATAGAGAAAGAATGGAATCTATTAAAAAGTATATTTAAAAAAGTGAGTAAGTAAAAGTTAAATGTTACTGTTTATTCTTGAAATTAGTAAAAATTTAAAGAAAATTTGAAGAGACTGCTAAAGATGCTCTTATATCTCTATGTTATAAAGTCATATTTTGAACAGTACGCAATCATTTGAGATAAATAAGCCTGATTGATGTAGAGTAAAAGGTAAGGCTAATCTATGGAATCTATAAACATGATCAAAAGATGTCTATTTCCTAAGAATAATTGGAACTTCACCCTATTGAACACTGTCCTCTCAGTAAGAACACTAGACACATAGAATTCACATGCATCAACTATAAATGAATTGTTTACTATAAATGACTTCTTTAAGTAAAGATTTCAAGCAATTGTACCCATTCTATTCCACTTTTCAGAATTAATGCAAGTTTGCTGCTTTCTGTTTATTAATTGTAATTTTGTTTCATTTGTTTCATACATATTAAATGTCAATTTTCATGTCAATTGAATGTTTTTTACTGTTTGATCTATGAAGTCATCTTTTATACATTATTTTAAGCAACAAAAATTTGAATTTAGTCCTTGATTACCTTGAATTTAAAAACAAGGACTAACGGACTCACGAACAACTCAGAGATCTCACAAACCCAAACCCTTCATCTCAAGCAATAGCGGTGGTGGCAGCGTTGGAGGCTCCAGGCTCAACGGCAACATCTAGACCCCCTAGCTTCAATTGCACGTGTGAACCCAAAGAGATCGAACCCATCAGCTCTTGTGAACCCAGGCAGCCACGGTGACAGCCATAGCGATGGTAAAACCATTGGCTCTCTCTCTCTCTCTCTCTGTTATTGCTTCTGGATTTGTACAATTTTTGGAATATTGAAGTTTTTATAGATTATGTAATTTTTTTTTTAATTTAATTGTTAGAAGTTGTAGATTATTATTAGGGTAAATTTCATGATTGTGCTTCTTTCTATTGCATTATCTTACACTACACACAGAAATTGGAGTTAGATTCCACAAATGATTAAGAACATATGCAATATGTCTAGGCTTCACTTACTCCAGCGATAGCGTTGCAGAATTGTATGTATTCAAGATATGCAGATGAAGTTTCTCAAGAAAAAAAAAAAGATATGCAGATGAAAGGTTGAGGTCCAACAACAATAATAAAAGCAATACAAATTGCAAGGTCATATCGGAAGCCACAAAATTAGAAACTCTATAAATCTTTTGAGTACCTACTGATCCATGAAAAATACAAACCCCTACCTACAGACACACCTTGTTCCCTTTCTAAAATCCTATTTCTAGATATGAGCTATAGCATTAGCTCACTGCCTATGTGAGAAAAACAAGTGGAAACTAATTTGGTTGCCAATATTATAGAAAATAACTCCAAAAAAGTAAAAGACCCAACACCCAAAAAAAAAAAAAAAATAGAAGTAAAAACCCATGCAGGCTGGTTCGGTTTCCTCATCCTTCTCAACGGTGTTTTTTTCCTGAAAAAACATTACACAGCCACTTAAACAATCCCGCTAAAAAATATCTGCATAAAAAAAATACCGCTAAAAACGATCCCGCTATCAAAGCAATTATTCTGCATAACAGATCTATCCAGTTTGCCCCTTCCTGTGTGACTTTCTCTGCTATAGGCCTTTGATTAAATTTAGATTTCTTAGCAGAATGCGCCCGGATAGTATTACTTTGAAAGCATGCCTCGTCCTGCTGGATGTTGGACTGGACTATCCGTACTTTAGGGTTTTGATCAAAATTAGAATCTTCAGCTCTATCCGCCTGGATATCATTATGTTGTAAGCTTGCCGGGCCAAAGTTGTGGGCTAATTAATCAAAAGACAGGAAGGGAATATATATTAAAATTCAGCAAAAATCACAACAAAAGCATTAACGTTAATAGCTCAGTAAGCAAATGGGTGGCAACTTACATGATGAAGGCCCTTCATTATTCTGGTTTGCCTTGTCCTGCTGGATGTCGGGCTGGACTTCCCCTGCTGTAGGGATTTGATAAAAATTAGAATAAAATTCAGCAAAATCACAACAAAAGCATTAACGTTAATAGCTCAGTAAGCAATTGGGTGGCAACTTACATGATGAAGGCCCTTCATTATTCTGCTGACATAACATTCCTCTCCAAAACAATCCCACGGCTATCAAAGCAATTAAAATTCCGTAGCGTAACTGATCTTGCAACATCTCTCAAACAAACACAATCGAGAATGCAAGATATAATTGGGGAATTCTAACCTTATCCTTCTTTCCTCTCTTTCTACCCAACAAAGTTTAGTCTTTTTTGAGAAATAAGTTTAAGCAAAAAAGTGTGACCAACTTCGTGCAGTTTCCTTCCTCTGCGTTAGTTTGGATAGCATTTATTTATACTCAACGTTGAGTTGCGTTTTCAATTCTCCCTTTTTTTTTTTTCTTTTTTTTTTGGGGTCGGATTTATTGACTTTTTCGGAAAAAAATTACTGTATATAAACAGTATACTGTTTACGTATTTATATATTGTCAATTATTTAAAAATTATTTTGTTACAATATTTTTAATAATAATTAATTTTTAATAACTTTCAGCACTAATAAATTATATTTAAACAAACCCAGTAGCTATCCTCCTATTTGAAAGCAATCTTGGTCAGATTTCTTTTTTGATGTTTTTCACCGATTCTCTTTACTTGATTTAAAGCCATGCAATTATTACACCGGATCCAAAGCCCTTTTCCTAGCCTATTAAACATATTTTTAGCTACTTTAAAACACGTAAAACCATGATTATCAAACCTTTTGCTTTGTTGTACATAATTTTAAACATATATATTTTTAATTAATATTATTTATATTTTCTCAGACTTTTTTTTCTACACATATTTTTTAAAAAAATTAAAAATGATTGCATAAATACACATACTAAACGGGCTATAAATCGTTGATAGCCATATCCTTTCTACAGTGTATGAGTCCCAATCTTCCTCAATAGTAGAGAGATAAGAGAATAGTTTTGCAGGCTTTCATTAGTTGCACCGACCTAGCTAGTTCCAGTCTTGCATTGATTAAAAAAACTTGCTAATAATAACCCTACTGCTAACGCTGAGTGCTCTCCATTTGCTTTGAATTCTGAGTTTTTTTGTCTCATCTCTGTCATAGGTTTCTAACTTTCTATGGTGTCATACGAGCCATGCAACATTGAAGAAAATCTCCATATTTTGCACCATTCTTGTACTACTCCCAAATGTCGTGTTATGCTTTTAAGCTTTAACAATACTTTTAAAATTGCTTTGATTTAATGGCTGATATTAAAAATAACATTCTTAATTACTGATCAAAACTACTAAAAAAAAATTACAGAATACAATAGCCTAAGTTATTTTACCTTATCTCAATCCCACGTTACACACCAGCTTCCAATTATTAGATCGTTGATAGCTATATCCTTGCTATCCCAATCTTCCTCAATAATAGAGGGATCAGAGAATAGTGTTTTAGACTTTCATTAGTTGCACCTAGCTAGCTCATTCCAGTCTTGCATTGATTGACTATTGACTAGCTAATAATAACTCTACTGCTAATGCTGTGTGTTCTCCTAGCTGTTTGCTTTGGGTTTCGAGTTCTTTGTCTCATGTTTGACATATGTTTCTAACTTTCTATGTTGCCATATGAGCCACGCAATGTTGAAGAAAATCTCCGTTATCTTATCCCTTTCTTGTACAACTCCCAGATGTCGTGTTTTGCTTTTAAGCTTTAACAATACTTTTAAAATTGCTTTGATTTAATGGCTGATATTAAGGTCTCGTTTGGTTTGTCATTTCAAGTAATATTTTTTAGTTTTTAAATAGCATTTCACGTATTTTAACATACTTTTCACCCACACGTATTTTAAAAAATTATAAACAATAATTTTCAAACTATTCTACCAAACATCCCCTAAAAATAACATTCTTAATTACTGATCAAAACTAAAAAAAAGATTACAGAATACAATAGCCTAAGTTATTTCACCTTATCTCAATCCCACGTTACACACCAGCTTCCAATTATTAGATCGTTGATAGCTATGTCCTTGCTATCCCAATCTTCCTCAATAATAGAGGGATCAGAGAATAGTGTTTTAGACTTTCATTAGTTGCACCTAGCTAGCTCGTTCCAGTCTAGCATTGATTGACTATTGACTAGCTAATGATAACTCTACTGCAGATGCTGTGTGCTCTCCTAGCTGTTTGCTTTGGGTTTCGAGTTCTTTGTCTGACATATGTTTCTAACTTTCTATGTTGCCATATGAGCCACGCAATGTTGAAGAAAATCTCCATTATCTTATCCCTTTGTTGTACAACTCCCAGATGTCGTGTTTTGCTTTTAAGCTTTAACAATACTTTTAAAATTGCTTTGATTTAATGGCTGATATTAAGGTCCCATTTGGTTTGTCATTTCAAGCAACATTTTTTAATTTTTAAATAGTATTTCACGCATTTTAATATATTTTTTCACCCACACATATTTTAAAAAATTATAAACAATAATTTTCAAACTATTTTATCAAACATCCCCTAAAAATAACATTCTTAATTACTGATCAAAACTAAAAAAAAGATTACAGAGTACAATAGCCTAAGTTATTTCACCTTATCTCAATCCCACGTTACACACCAGCTTCCAATTATTAGATCGTTGATAGCTATATCCTTGCTATCCCAATCTTCCTCAATAATAGAGGGATCAGAGATTATTAGATCGTTGATAGCTATATCCTTGCTATCCCAATCTTCCTCAATAATAGAGGGATCAGAGAATAGTGTTTTAGACTTTCATTAGTTGCACCTAGCTAGCTCGTTCCAGTCTAGCATTGATTGACTATTGACTAGCTAATAATAACTCTACTGCTGATGCTGTGTGCTCTCCTAGCTGTTTGCTTTGGGTTTCGAGTTCTTTGTCTGACATATGTTTCTAACTTTCTATGTTGCCATATGAGCCACGCAATGTTGAAGAAAATCTCCATTATCTTATCCCTTTGTTGTACAACTCCCAGATGTCGTGTTTTGCTTTTAAGTTTTAACAATACTTTTAAAATTGCTTTGATTTAATGGCTGATATTAAGGTCTCGTTTGGTTTGTCATTTCAAACAACATTTTTTAGTTTTTAAATAGCATTTTACACATTTTAACATACTTTTTCACCCACACGTATTTTAAAAAATTATAAACAACAATTTTCAAACTATTCTACCAAACATCCCCTAAAAATAACATTCTTAGTTACTGATCAAAACTATAAAAAAGATTACAGAATACAATAGCCTAAGTTATTTCACCTTATCTCAATCCCACGTTACACACCAGCTTCCAATTATTAGATCGTTGATAGCTATATCCTTGCTATCCCAATCTTCCTCAATAATAGAGGGATCAGAGAATAGTGTTTTAGACTTTCATTAGTTGCACCTAGCTAGCTCGTTCCAGTCTAGCATTGATTGACTATTGACTAGCTAATAATAACTCTACTGCTGATGCTGTGTGCTCTCCTAGCTGTTTGTTTTGGGTTTCGAGTTCCTTGTCTGACATATGTTTCTAACTTTCTATGTTGCCATATGAGCCACGCAATGTTGAAGAAAATCTCCATTATCTTATCCCTTTGTTGTACAACTCCCAGATGTCGTGTTTTGCTTTTAAGCTTTAACAATATTCCAAGCTAGCTCCATGGTACCCTCTCCAGCTTTAGCCTTCATGGGGAAATTATTGTACAGGGGCAATGGTTTCAACTTTCATGTTCCAAGTCCTTGTCTGCGTTCAAATTTAAATCAAAAGCATAACGTATTAATTTCATTACATAAAAATATCTGTAAAATGATTTATAGAAAGTTATTTTATCATATTTAACAAGAAATGTAGTCACATCAAGTAAGCCTATACCGTGTTCCTGCCTAATGCAATTTTCCTGCGTCAAGCTTGCTGACCTGGGCTACAAGCTGGTTATTGCTGTGACCAGGCAAGTTATGTATCTTGAAGCTGGCTACTGGGTTTACAGGCTAATTAGACTTTAGAAACTTGGGCCTTGGACTGTTAAAGTTCAGGGAGAACCTCGCTCTTCTTATAAGTTGGGGGTCATACCTTCTGGGTCTTCAATTTTTTTGTTACCCAATTACTATAAGTGACCTTGGTTCCTGTGTGACGTTAACTACAGATCGTTGCTTACTCCTGAAGAGGATGTGGTCTCTTGATTCCTTGAACAAACTTAAGGTACTAGAGCGATTGAATAAATGTTGAAAAGAAAGTGTAGGAACTAGGAACACACATGAAATCATGCAAATTTGTCTACATGAGAGTATTAAAAAAGTCGTTTATTGAATTACAAAAAATACAATCCTAATTAACTAATAATTCTAAAAATAAAGTCCAAATGATCAATAAACCTACATTGCAAAATAAAAATAAAATGTTGAACTGTTTATAGGTAATGAGTCATGACTTTACACATTCTCTGTTAGCAATATGGATCAGAGTAAAACAAATTCTAACTATCATTTGATGTTGTTTTCTTTTGCTTTTTTATCACTAGCACTGATATTGCCTTAAACCGTTTTAGTTTGTAATCGTAAAAACAGGCCCTGAACTATTAGTTTTTGACATCTTTTCCCTTGAAATTCTATTGCACTACGGGACTACCACTAAAGAAAAATTATTATCTTATAAAAAAACATTAATAATTGTTCAATTCTCTTCATAACTTCTTAATCGGTAGCCACTTTTTCTTTTTCCTTGAAATTCTATTGCACTACGGGACTACCACTCAAGAAAAATTATTATCTTGTAAAAAAACATTAATAATTGTTCAATTCTCTTCATAACTTCTTAATCGGTAGCCACTTTTTCTTTTCCCTTGAAATTCTATTGCACTACGGGACTACCACTCAAGAAAAATTATTATCTTATAAAAAAACATTAATAATTGTTCAATTCTCTTCGTAACTTCTTAATCAGTAGCCACTTTTCCTCTCTTTTTTTTCTGTAACATTCGACTTTTCAAATTCATTCCCTTTGTTTTATTTTATCTGCAATTCATTCACTTAATACCTGATCCAAAGCCCTTTTCATTGTCTATTAAACATATTTTTAGCTACTTTAAAACACGTAAAATCGTGGCTATCAAACCTATTGCTTTGTTGAAGGTATGTGTAAAATCATGACTATATTAATGTTATACCACTTAAAATTTTTTAATTGGATGTGAATCTTGACAAATCCGCCATTAGTTTATATTATCTTCATATATTCTCCATATTTGCAAAACTTCAAAGTGATGAAAGACTAATAGTTATGTCATCAATCAATTGTTTAAATTTAAATTTTTGCAGTTTAAAATAATGTATAAAATATGACTTTATAGATCAAATGGTAAATAACATCCTATTGATATGAAAATTGGCATTAATGTTAAAAACATACATATCATGGAATTCAACGGTGGGATTTTCAAAATATGATTTCTACAATAAGTTATTAGGTGGTGTAACATTACTTAGAGTTACACTAGGTGTAATTTGAACCTAACCCTATATATATATTGTAAGGTTGGAATTTGTGGCCCAAGTCCAAAATAATTAATTTGTAGAGTATGGGCGAAAGAGCTAGGGTAAGTATGGGATTAACAACAACGAATCACAACTTTCATGCACAAGCTAACATAAATCTACACATAAAGAGTGAATATCCGAAGAGCTATATTATTGATTATCTGATGAACAGAGATCTTAGGGTTACAGTCCAGTTCTCTCTTCTTCTTCTTTTTCTTTTCCCCTCCCTACCTTAGGAGCCTCTTTCCTTTATATAACCCACATTCTCTTCATCTTCATCGTCCACTTGTACTTCCTCCGTGAGTCTACTTGAATACGTGTCACGTTAAACATCTTCTTTAGCTCTGTGTGAGTGGCAGTAGGTTAGGATACACTGCTCAGGGATCTTCTCCACATAAATGCGGCCAGAAAAGTTGCTACAGAGTATTAAATACGGTGGTAGTAGCTTTCCCTTTAGATATTTCTCCATCCTTATCGTTTCCCAGCATACTCAGAGCTTATCTTGATCAGGTAAAGTCTTCGGAAAATCATTTTGACCTTTTATACGTTCAATTGATTTATAATATTCGCATAAAAGGATTATAACTTCTTCAGACAGGAGATGTCCTCTTCGGATTGTAATCATTTTTCCTTCTGAGGGTCCCACTTCCAGATGGGCCCTGCCCTTACCATCTTATTTTTCTCGGTCGCTCAATAGCTCTCATATGGGCTTTTGGCCCCCTATGTTGGACTGGGCCCTTTTCCCCGCACAATAGCCCCTCAAAATTTTAATTTTTCCTTCGCATCCGAGGAGAAAAAGTAAGATTTTGATTTGCCACACAAGGAAAAGGAAATAAAATAAAGAAGTTTAAAAGAGGGAAGTCAAAAATACCCCCGTTTACACAGCCGCAGGCATAGAGACAAGCGCTTCATTATTGCCGCTGTCAGTTCCATATTCCCAAAGCGCTATATTAATTATTCCAGGCGGCGTTTTGTCCTTTGCATCCAACGGTGGGTTGTTGATCCAACGGACAGGGTTCTTCTTCAGGATTTAGACGGAATGAATGACACTGTTTCACTTGTCTCCGTATATAAACTCTTGGAAGAGGTTATTTTTCTTTACTTTACGCATTCTCAAAGTACCCAGAGAGTTCTTTCCTTCAAAACCTTTCAAGGCTCTTCGGATTTCTGTGTTCTTTGCTTCTAGGATCTACAAAGAGTCCATCTCGAGTCCAGGGATTTTACTTCAATCTTGTTTGTGTAAGTTTCGGCACCTCCTGATTCTTTACTTTCTTCTCGGCTAACGCTTTCTTCCCTCAAAACCCTTCTCCTGTCCACTGCTTCAGTCATTCTCTAATAATGGGCAAATTCCAACATCTCATCGATAGTCCGTCATTGATAGAGGAATTTAAGCGAAATTATGGTATCCCGCGGGGGGTAAATCTGAGATATTGCCCTCCAGAGCAGATACTAACAGCTCGAAGAGAGGGAGAGATCGTAATCCTAATGATAGCCTTCATTGAAGGGAGAATGACCCTCCCAATAGGCTCCATTACTCTAAATTACCTTCGCAACCACAAGCTCTCTCCTAAGCAGTGCGCGCCCAACACCTTTAGGATTCTCTTTGGAGAAACTCTTGAGGTGTCCCATTGTGTTTATATAGGAGTTTCACTCTAATATACATGGTATCGATACCTTTGTACCTCGGTTTCCCCAACACTTCGAGGTACACGTATCGTAGTTACCCTGGATCTTATATCTGAGGTACTACATGTCCCAAAGGTAAAGCATCCTGACTACCCCGACTGTGAGCATCTTAGGATTTGTCCAGAAACGAGCTTCTGTCTCATTTTTGTGAGACATCTTCCATATGGGGTGGTAAGCAAAACACCCCATGCTATGGCTTTGCCAAAAGCTCAAGGTTCCTTAACACGGTGATGACATTTACTCTTACTCCTCTATCTTACTATAACTCTATCACTGAGCCTCGTGCTCATTTTCTTTTGTCCCTTCTTGAGGATCTTTCTATTGACTTTCCCTCTCTCTTCATCACTTCTATCCTCGATGTATATTAGGATACGGCGATCCGTGATAAGCTCATCTTTCCTTCAACTATCACGCGGATCCTTCTCCACTTCTTCATCCCCATTCTTGACTCTTCATATTACACTACTATGGGTGCCATTGATGCCAGTTCTGTTCAGCAGAGCGAGGCCCAACTTCGACCAAAGCAGCCACGAACGGAGACGGATGCTCCTGCTTCTTCTGCTGTTCCTTCCTCTTCTTTGGCTTCTTCCACCTCAGCACCTTCTTCTTCGGTAGCTGGTATGACTTTAAAGGCCATCATAGCCCAACTTTAGCTCCTAGATGATCGCCTTGACTCTCTCATTGATGAGATGTGTCTGGTGAACACTTATGTCAATCATATAGTACGTCGACAAGCTCGCCTTGGCGGTTTCGCTCCCTCTCCATCTCCTTCTCTAGAGGTTTCGGCAAATGAGGATAAGGATGCTAGCTCTTCTAGTGATGATGAGATGATGACCTCTCAGTGACTTGCCCTTTGTAATTTGTGACAAAAAGGGGGAGTAGTTTTGGGATGAAAGTAGTCTTGTATTTAGGGGGAGAGTTAGTATAGGATTTTTTTGATAGAGGGAGTGTCTATTGTTTTTGAGGGATATAGTGAGGACTTTATGTATTTTCTTTTCTTTCTTTTTAGTTACATTTTCCTCTTGTATACCAGTCTTGTGACCATTTATTCATTGACATACATTATACTTATCTTTTCTTATATATGATGATGATGTATGTTTCTTCACCTATCTCTACATGTGTTATTTCTTTTCTCTTTTTATACACATATTTCTTTATGTATGCAATCTTTATTTTTGTTTCACACAAGATGCCTTGATGAGTTTTGTTTAAGTGTTTCAGAAAGACAAGTTATGAAAATCTATCATGCCATGAACTCTCTTCTTGCAAAGTTTTTCAAGAGTTTATGTTAGGGTTAGATTTGTTTTGTATTTCAACAAGTGGTTATGAATTTAGTGATTTAAGACTTCTCTCATAATTCATTTGTGTGTTGTGGTTTTGTCACAGATTGCCAAAGGGGGAGATTGTTAGGGACATATGTGATGTAATTGGCTAATCGATTGACAAAACGCACTTTACTTGTAATTGGGTAGATCTAAGATAGGTTTAGTACTTCAAGAAATAAGTGTTCAAGTTAAGTATTGAAGTCATGCAAGTATGACCAAGAAAAAAGTGAAGGAAGTGCTGTTCATCAAAGCTTGACAGCTACCTCGACAGAAAAACTTCTATCGAGATTTAATGTTAAAGCTCGATAGAAACTCGACACAAGCTGTATCTGTCAAGAATTACAAAATCAGGTTTTCCAGATCTAATTACACACATATCCTTGAGTATTTGTGTAAGGTTTCTTTTCTCATAACCCTAGACATATATAAGGATTATTTTAAGAGTCGTCGCAAGTGATGCAAGGTGATGCAAAGTGATTATGCATGATATTGTGATCGGAGATTGAAATTGCTCTAGTTCATCATATTCTCTGTAGAAGCTACTGCATCTTTGTGCTAAGGGTTTTGTGACCAAAGAGCTTCCTGATCTTCATTGTTGATGAACTAAAGAACTTTGTAGCCAACATCTTCCTTAAGTTGGTGTGTTAGTCACGTACTGGAATTCGTGCACTGAATGGAAAGATCGTCGCTACAACAAGTCCAATTGTGTATTGAGGTAAGGGTTCAACTGTAGGTTGGTATTAGGTATTGGGATTCCTTTTACTTGTAACTATTTGTTATTGATAATAATGGATTCTTGAGAGTGGTGATCTTAAATTCACCCGGTGGGTTTTGCCTTGATGGTTTTCCCCATTCGTAAACAAATCACCTATGTCAAATTTAATTTCCACTGCATTTAGTTATTTGGTGATTTGTTTGTGCTACCACGCTATTGCATGTTAAATTGACATAATTAATTGACTCAGATAATTAATTAATTAATTTGTCAAAGGGGTTAATCCATTTTTGCCCTATCAGGCTAGCCGACCCATAGAGCGTAGTTAACTTACAATGACATAAGGTTAGAAGAAGGGTATTCTAAGGAAATGCATGAAGAAGTGGGAAAAAATAGAGCTCTTGAACTTACCACATCAGAAGTCAACCCAACAATGTAGGCCCTCACTCGAGGAAAATCCTTTAGAACTAGGTTGGTGCCTGAGGTTATAAGGCCATACATAACCACCCATTGCAACAAAGAAAAGCATAAGCCATAGGTTAGATGCAAGATGGTAATTTTCAAGACAATACAGTATGCAAGACTACAAGCTACAAGTGAAAATGCAAAGAAGGGAAAGAGAACTAACCTCAAGGAGCTTTCAAGGCCCCACAAGCTGCTGCAAAGTGTCCCGACTGAAAGTGTCAAGGGTGGAGTAAAGATAGGCAAGACATGCCTACCCCCAATTGGCCTTCCATGCCTCTCCAAAGTCCTGAAAGAGGGTTAACCACCTCAAAGACACCGTTTGCCCACCATTGGCACAAAGGTTAGCTTCCAACAAATGAAGAAGGAAGGCCCTAGCCATCTAGATACTCTCCTCTGTAGTCCTCTGTGGGAGAAGCATGTAGTCCAACACCAAGTCGAAGTAGCAGATGGTCTCAATGGTTTACTTCCTCCCTAGCATGTCGAGACCCAGCTGGATGCCCAACACACTATCTAAGTTAATGGTGGCCCCTTCAAAGCTAAGTTCGGTCATGCGGTAGAAGTCGTAGGGAGTCACTGCCATCTCCCGCTCAGCAATATAAAAGGTATGGGTGGTATCCCACCACCTCTCAATGAGGCACTGCACCAAAATGGCGCTCGCGGATCTTTCAGGAAGGAGGCCAATTATTGGCTCGAAGCCCGCCACCCGGATGTAGGCCCTGGTATAGAGGGTGAGCAGGCTGTACCATTCCACCACCTTATTAGTACTTTGCCTACTAGCATAAAAGGTTGATCACTACAAAAAAGGGAAGATGATGTTAGATTCTTAATTCAAGCAAAAATAATGGACAATGATGTTTTCTATGTAAGAATGAAGATAAAAAGAATGATACAGTGATATTCAGGTGCAAAAGTGACAAAAAGGTGTGTTAGGATTGCATATGAAAATGATACGGTTGAAAAAGGAGTGAAATGTGCAGAGTAGGGCTTCTGCAGGAGTGTCATGTATGCGGGTCAAAGCCCATATACACAGACAAGACCTCGCATACGTAGGCCCATCCCCATATACATAGAACCTCAACAACATGCCTACGTATGCAAGAACAAAGCTTTGTACACATGAATGTAATTTGCATACGCTGGCCTGAGCCCATACATGCAAAAACACAAACATAAGTAGTTCTTTGACATTTTTAAGGATACATCATCCAAAAACAGTCCAAGACATGTTTCTACCCCTTTTAATGTGTCGAGTTTTCATCTAAACCCATCTCATAGCAAAACCCAAGCATTTACATGGCCAAAAACACATTAAAATGGAAAATCAAAGAGAAACTTGAAAATGAGAAAAAGTTTGAAAACTTACAGATTCAGTTATAGGAATGTGATTCTCAGGCCAGTATTTCAATAGTGGAGACCCTGTCAACCTCGTGGCCCCACTCCAACGGGTGACGTGGAATGCATAAGAGGAGAGGACATAGGAGGTCTTCTTGGCCTTGGGTGTCATTGAGGGAGATGAAGAGAGTTAGAGAAGAGATGAGAGAATGAGGGAGTTTAAGAGAGTTAGAAAGTGAGAGGTAAAGAGAAGAGAGGTAGGTTTTCTGTAAAAAGGAGAGAAGTTATGGAGAATATGTAGAGATGAAGGAGATGAAGAGATTGAAGAAGAAAAAAAGAAACAATTGGTAACCGTTAGAGAAATGAAAAGGCGGGAACACACTTGATGGCTAAACTACGTGTAGTTTAGGCCTCACCATTAAACTTTTTCTTTTCTTTCAAAAAAGAGAGGAATATCTCAAGGCTTCCACAATTAGACACAAAATCATTAAATGACTCCCCAATGAGCAGTAAAGAAAGTAAAAGATTCTTCCTTAATATTACAAGCATCTCAAACATCATCCCTATAAAGGAAGCAGAAGATTCTTCCTTAAATGGATCGAGCCTATCAAGCATCATCCCCTTAAAGGAAGTATAAGATTCTTCCTCAAATGGACCAAGCCTATCAAGCATCGTCCCCCTAAAGGAAGCAAAAGATCGCTCCTCAATAGTTTGAGCATATCAAGCAATCCCTAGTAAGGAAGCAAAAGATTCTTCCCCAAAGTATCCCCAGTAAGTCCAATACAACAAAAATCCCTAGCAAGGAAGCAAAAGATTCTTCCTTAAAGTCCTCAGTAAACCATGAAGGATACAGAAGATTCTTCCCCGGTGGATCATACACTACTCTTCAGTGAGTCCATTCCTACTACTCCTCAATGAGTCTCTCATCCCCAAGTAAGTCATGTAAGAGGTAAAAGATTCCTCCCCATGCACACACCTACTTCTCAACGAGTTTTCACCATTCCCAACGAATCTAGTAATCAAGACTACTCATGCATATATCCTTTGAGAATTGAACATGCAGGCACAGTAGAAAACGGTAGAGATAGAGATGGTGAAAGAAACCAAGGTCAACCCGAGGCAAGAGCCTCACCAGAAAAAGTAAAGAAAGAATTGAAGAAGACAAGAGGAACAAGTTTGAGGCAAGAGCCCCAGATGGACACCACAGAGATTATATCTTTTTGTTGTTTGTCAGGTTAGCTTATAAAAGCACCCTTTGTTTGTTTTCTTTTTCTTTGTAAGTGGCTTTAGGATAGTGAGTCACGTGCCATTTTCTTGCAAGCGGCACAACAGGTTCTGGGATAGTGAACCTAACATTGGACTTTAAACATATGAATCCCACACAGCTCTTCGAAGTTGCACCCTGCCCCATGTATGCATGATGTGTGTCATGTGTGTGGGTTGGGCCTGAGCTATATGTCAAAACAAAATATTTTGTCTCTTATTATTTTGATTCTGTTAGCGAAGCTCACGAATTGAAAAGGGGTATCTGTAGATGCCACATTTTGTACCTCTTATGATTTAGACCTCCATTCCTTAATGATGCTCAAACTCTAATGCCCAAGGCCAGTTTAGAGTCTAATCAGATATTAAATTGGCTCGAGGAGTATAAAAATGGAAAATATAACCTTTTAAATGAGCAAAAATCTATTTTTAGAAATAAAATGACCAAAGTGGCCATCGGCCTGTGTATGTGGGCTAAAGATTGCATACACAAGCACATCCTGCATACGCAGCTAGGGTTTCAGAAGCATAAGAAATGGAAGTTTTCTATAATAATGGCTAAAGTTTGGAATAAATCTCACATCATTTGGGAGCTACTCTTAACCCCATTTTTTCCACTATATAAAGCCTTACATGGAACATATTCAAAACACATAGAAATCCCACGAGAAAAACCTAGGATTCACTAGAAAATAGTGAATCAAAAAGGAGTTTTTCACAAAACACCCTCAAGTCATTTTTATTTGATTGTGGTCTTTTTTGGCCCCAATCCTTTTAGTTTAACGTTGCTAATCACTATTTTATTGAATTGTGACAGATTTAACTGAGAGGAACAGTCAAAATCAAGTTTGGAAAGCTTTTTGTAAGGTATTTCTTTTAAACCTTTTTTCTTTCTTGCCTGTCTTTTAATCTTTCTGCTTGCTTTGTTTGTTTGTTAAAATATGTTTTAATATGATTCTCTAGGTTAGGTTTAAGTTTTGGTATGCTTAGAATGTATGTTTGTTTGGTAGAATTATGGTTTTAGCTCATACTTTATTTTCTGCCTTGTTTGTTTCTAGGTTAAGGTTTTGAGTAAGTCCCACACGCACATGCCATGAGCATGCATACGCAGGCTTCTAGCTGTGTACGTAGGTGCTTGCCCAAAAACCCTAATATAGATTTCTTATTTGTTTGTTTTGTTTGTTTCGCATGTTTTGTCTCTTTTCTTTTAAAGCCTTTTTCTCATGTTTACATGTATTTGTGTCTCTTATATGCTCAACATGCTTAGATTAGGGTTTTTTTTTTTTTTTTTTTTTTTTTTTTATTGTTTCTTGCTTTGATGCCATGCCATTCATTCATATGTCCATGCATTAATGCCATAGGTGTTGTGTTGCTGCAAAGTAAGTAAAGGGTAAGTCATGCATCAAAAATGTTTATGCATTCTTGCCATGGTTTTCTTTTGATGATATGTTGGAGTATGCTTAGAAGTATGATTAGGGTTTATAATATGTTAATGCCTTGCTGTCATGATCAAGTTGCTGCCTAGTTTTAGATGTATGATAGGTTTTTCACATGCTAGATGAATGCTAAGGTTTCTTTTGTATGTTTGGATCTCTTTTGTTTGATGGATAGGTAAGTATGCTTGTTTAGGGATGAAAGATGCCATTTTATATGTTAGATGCATGTTAGTGTGTGTGTGTGTGTGTGAGTCTAGAATAAGTGTTGAATTAGTTTTTAATAAGGTTAAGACAAAAGACACAATGATGGGAGGCCAACCTTAGAGTTAGGTGATCTTGGGTTCCTAACACCTTCCCAGGAGCATACCTAAACTCCAAACCCATACTCTGGTAGTGAGATCAAATGTCTTTCCTCAAAGGGACACTATATACATGGTTCCTAGACCGTTGCAAAAACTAGGTGGCGACTCCCCCTTTGTGTCCACACTAAGCTATATGGATTCTTGGAGGTAGGAGCTGACAAGTCCTTATTCTTAGCTATTTCTCTTTTAGTCTTCAGCCATATAGGCTGTAACAGGGTTAGAATCATCATGATCAGGGCCCAAGCAACTCTAGGAAGTGACCCACGGTTCCCAGCACACTACATTAACCTACTGACTATTGACTTGATCATGTAAAAAAGACCTAAACAAAACCTAAATGTATTTAAACTAATTAGAAAGCATAAAATAGAAGAACATAATTCTAGGTTTCTTGGGTTAAATATGGCTGGACATGGATTAAGTATGCGTACACACATAATGAACATGCATACGCATGCTTAGATCCTAGATTAGTCATAGAACCTTCTAGTGATATTAACATTGGGTAACAAAAACTCAAGTCGTAAGGGGTACAAAATGAGATGTCTATGTGGACAAAGAAGCCATAAGGAGTGTGAAGACAAAGGAAATAGGTAAGAAGGACTAAATCTTTGAGTTCAAAGGCCATGGACAAATTCTTGGGAAAAAGAATAGTGGAATGAGACATTCGTAAATGAGCATGAAAGGGTCTGACATTAAAGCTTGAAATTCAATGGTCAATAAGTGGATTGTGAATCTTAAACATTAAACCCCCCAAAAATACAATGACATTAAAAACATGAAATACAATAAAATTGACATGAAATAAAGCCAACAAAACATAATAGAAAAGATCATAACTTAACAACATTTGAAGCCCTAAATCAAACATCTAGGTTCCATCTGATGGTCTTGTTTTCTTTGCTTTTTTGGGGGGTCAAAATAGGTATGTAATATTAGACTATTTGTTTTATTATAGTGCATTGTTGTTTGTTGTACATTCATTATGCTATTAATTGAAACAAGCATCTAATTTAAGGATTTATAGTGTATGATTGCTGGCTGTACATTCATTATGCTACTTATTTTGTTTACTAATTGATTTATTTTATGTGGTACTATGTCATTGATTCAATAGAAGCTACACAACCCGATTTAATAGAGCCTACACACTGCAAGACCAGTTATGAAACCATATTAAATCGCTCGTATGATCATTATCGTGCAATTAATTCATCACTATGTCTATGCAAAGTGAAGGTGAGACATCAAGAATGGAAGTTGATGATGATCCACAAAAATTGTCCTCTCAATAATAGGCCTTTAGGCAAGGGACACAATCTATTCGATGTAAGAATGAGGTTGACAAATACTTGATGGATGATTATGAAGGTGAAAATAAGAAAAACTTCGATTTACTTGGTTGGTGGAAGTCTATTACTATTGTATTATCTCAATTGGCACTGGATGTATTGGTTTTCTACTAGCACCCTTCTATTGATATCCTAATTTTGTGTAAAATTTTGGGTTGTCAAGTTTGCAGAGGAAGTTGCATCCCAGATTGAAATTATTGTATTTTGTAATATTTTTAGAATTATGCTTGTGCCACAACTCACTCACGTGGTGAGCTGTGAGTGGTAGAGGGTGATGGTGAGTCCATTTGGCTAAACTTATGCATTGCATGTGCCAAACCCAGAAATG
The DNA here is from genome assembly GCA_030445155.1 of Quercus variabilis. Lineage (NCBI taxonomy): Eukaryota > Viridiplantae > Streptophyta > Magnoliopsida > Fagales > Fagaceae > Quercus > Quercus variabilis. Next base: position 30,123,127 of record CP129455.1, on the reverse strand, counting down.
AATAAAAAATCTTTCATAAACAGTACTATTTTCTTATGGTTATATTTGCAGCACATTCATGCATAAGTTTTATTTAGTTATCACATAGCTGTTAATGCGGAAATATGACTAGAATAGTAACTGATGGATTGACATATGCAGAAATGTGGCTAGAATAGTAAGTCGCTGCTATAGGACTGAAATATGCAGAACTACGAATGAAATATGCTGTTATTTTTTTTTTTCTGCTCATGTCCAATATTGTAGACACTCGATTTTACACCTATGATTTAATCAAGGAAGATGACTAGAATGACCATTCATGTACTTGGAATTCATGATTGCATTAGATACATTAATTTGTTCATTGCATATCATAAAAATGATCTTGAGACTCTAACGGTCATGACAGTATGCTCGGTTTCCAAATCGGACCGTCGGATCAAAAGATATTGCATGATCAAGTTTGCACAGTCAACATGCATTGTATCTAGGTAGAATCAACCACACATGATTAATTTAAATTAATTCTGATTGGCTAAACAATTAAAATTAATTAAATGATTTTGTGATTGGTTGTTAGTTAGTGTCAAAAATAGGCTTGCTTGCATGGGAATAAAGGGGATAATTGGATAACAATAAAATTGTGGATAATCTAGAATTTTTGAGTAATTATCAACAAGATAATTGTCGCTGAAAAGACCTGAATTATCCAGAAAAGAGTTTGATTTTTAGAATGTGGATTAAAAACGCACCTAAGTGCAAGTCCCAGCTAAAAAAATCTCAAAAAAGGAGTCCAAAATGGACTAGAACTCAAAAGTGGGTCTGGCATTCAGCACTTTTGGAGTGCCGAACGGCACTTTCCAAGTGCCGATTAGTACAAACTCAGACCTCGGCGCGAGGGCACTTGGATTAGGTTAAAACACATCCTTTTCGATTTTTTGGAGATAAGGACGTGTCCCAAGTCATATTCTGATCATCTAGCTAAATTTTAGAGGCTGGGTCTCAGAATTCAGCAAACTTTTTCACGCTCTCAGAATTCCCCTTTTTTTTTGGCTCCCCTTTCTATTATTTTCCCTCTTACGTTAAAGCATTCTAGAGGCTCTAGCCTTAAGAATTTCTTTTTTGTAAGTAAGGTATTTTAGGTTTCAAATATAATTGAACAAAATTATATGAACCCTAAAATATTCCCTTAAGAAGAAGAGTACGTCCATGCAAGAGGTGGTTTCTTCTTTACCCTTTTTCTTCTGTTTCTTTTACTTTGATGATGCATGTGTAAATATTCTTTCAATTTAATTTCTAAATACTCATACTATGTACTGTTAATATATTTTTGTTGAAACATGTTCTTGATGTCTTTGTTGTCATGATCTATTTTTTTTAGTTTAAAAAATCTGCTTATCATTTCATCTTTTTCAAAATAAAAACTGATTTGCATCTTCATTAGATGTAAATCCGAATTTTTCAAAATAAAAATTGATTTGCATCTTCATTAGATGTAAATATGAAATTTTCAAAATAAAAATAGATTTGTATCTTCCTTAGATGCATATCTGAATTTTGTTTCTAATAAAAACAGATTTGTATCTTCCTTAGATGCATATCTGAATTTTTTTAAAATCAAAAACTGATTTGTATCTTCCTTAGATGCAAATCTGAATTTTTTTTTTTTAAAATCAAAAAATAGATTTGTATCTTCCTTAGATGCAGTCTAGATTTTTTAACACAAAAATAGATTTATATCTTCTTTAGATATAGATATGAATTTTTTAAACATAGCAGATTTTGAAATAAAAAAGAAGGTCCTGAGTAGTGATTGTTTTGTTTGTTTTGTTCGATGCAAGTAGCGTAGGTTTATTTCATGAGTGTAGTTCTCTTCTAAAAGATTTTTATTTTTTATTTATTTCACATAAAAAACAGATCTGATTTTTTTCTAAGCTCTCTAGAAATCTAGATTTTTTTTTTTTTTTTTTTTTTTTTATCTACAAAACAGATCAGTTTTTTTTACATACAAACCAAAAACCAATCTTTTCTTTTGTTCCCAAAACAAATCTGATACTTTTTAGCAATTTTTTTTTTTTTAAACTTAATAAAACAGATTTGATTTTTTTTTTTCACCAAAAAGTATTTTTTTTACATATACAAAAACAGATCTGATTTTTTTTATAAACCAAATCAATTTTTTTTATCACATGGCAGATCTAATTTTTCCCAAAAGAGAGGATACACTCATAGATAGACTTATGTGACTTAGTTTGGTTAAGTGTTTCATGTGTGCAACATATGATTCATATCATGCATAAAGGGGTACATTGATCATGAGAGTCTAAAAGGCCAGACTCTATCTGGCCAGAATGGGTGCCTAACACCTTCCCATTCCATAACCTAGCCTCCAAATTTAGTGTATTTGGATAGGTAGACCTAGGCTTTATCTTTATTTTTATTTTTGAGTAAATTGTAACTAGGACCCAAAGCCATGTAATATCCAATCTATCACGTTTGTATTTTCTTTATTCAATCAATGAAAATGGAACAATTCAGTCATGTAAATTTGTATTTAATTTTTTTTCTTATTTTTTTGTATAAAAAAATAAGTGGCGACTCCACACCACATACCCAAAAAGGGAGGTGTCTTGAAAAAGCACCCAAATCTCGTTTTTGAGGGGCACCCTTTTGGCAGTCTTTCACAGTGGCAACTCCACTGGAGATGTCGAGGGCTAAACTTCATGTTAGACTTAAGTGACCAAATATATACCCTTGTCTTTTGTATGATTTTGCATGATATTGATGTTTGTTTGTTTATTTATGTCTTGAGATGTTGTATGATGTTTTTGTATGCATTGTTTGTTAAGAGCTTTCCCTAAATGTCATAGTGTGTGCCATCAAAACAAAAAATATGTATGCACCAATCTCAACAACATGTGGTGGTAGTAACCATGGATCACCGGTCTTCATTAGATTCGGGTACCCAGTGGCAAACTCACTAACTCAGCCTAAAGTCACTGGATCATTTCTTATTAACTGTAAAGGATAGACCATGCCGCTCGGACCAACGCAATGTTCATTACACTACAAGTTGGGAGGTGTAACATTCTAGCTATGGAAAACAAATAAACAATAAACCCACCCTACAATGTAATGACTTAGAACCTACCCTTAGGCCGGTCCATGTTAAAATTGCATTGCATGTTGTGTGTGTTTGTTTTGCTTGGTTGGTTGATGTAGATTGCAACCTAGCTTTAATTGGCCTAAGAAAGCTTGTTCTAGAGAGAGAGAGGGGGGGAAGAATTTGGTTAAGATCCGAAGGAAGGTTGCAAAGAGAACCCAAGGCTGACACTCAAGCTAGTAGCTCCAGTTCCAAGCCAATCACTCCCATCACGGTATTGAAGCTCGTGAGCATAGAGGACACTCTGCTGCTGCAACATCACAATCCCGTGTTCAATCTAGGAATTCCAATTCCAAGCCCATCATGGTGCTGAAGCTCGTAAGCATAGAAGACACTCCACTGCTATAACATCACAATCCCGTGTTCGACCTAGTAGTTCCAGTTCTAAGCCCATCACAGTACTGAAGCTCGTGAGCATAGAAGACACTCCACTGCTGCAACATCACAATCCCGTGTTTGACCTATAAGACAACCCAAAGCCAAAGTCCAACGAGATTTTAACCCTTTGGATCACAATTTCATCAAAAGTCAAGCCCATTAAGCCCAAGGAAGGTTTAACCCTAATGCGACAAGAAAGAATTGAAGATGTTCTCAACTCCATCCTAGAAGGTCAAGAGAAGATAAATGAACAGCTAGCCCAAATCTCCTAGATAGCCAACTCTGCATTACAAGTTAGCTTACCCAATCAATCTATGCTCACTACCTTGTGCAAGGATAATTCACCAAAACCCAAAGAGATCCCACGCTTCCAATTTCTAAAGAAAAGAGCTAGGGATTTCAATGAGTTGTCTTTCCAACTATCCTCTCCAATCAACAAGAACATGTCAATGGAATCAATCCCTAAAGAGGTAGTGCCTTACCACATTAGTAATAGTATAGTCAAACTATCAACAAGCAATTATAGGCACCGAAGGAATTTTTAGAGTTACACATGACTTTGAGTGAAGCCCTGGAGAAACTACAAGCTAAGGGAGTACTGAAGCCATTGAATCCAAATCCAATACCACATCCCATTCCTAAAAGCTACAACCCTAATATCATCAGGGAGGAAGCCACATAACTGACAAGTGTTTTCACTTAAGGCATGATATTCAAGATTTGATTGATCAACAAGTAATTACTCCACCTTCATCGGTCAGTCATCCTGACTTTGTTTGAATTTTATTTTACAAGTTTTTTTTTTTAGATTGACTCTTTGGTCTTATTGTTTATTTAGGATTCTCTTTCTAGTTGGACTTTTACTTAATAAAATCCATGCTACGTTTAATGCATTTGGTTTGTCATGTTATTCATATGTAAATCCAAAAAAAAAAAAAAAAAAAAAAAAAAAAAAAAAAAGAAGAAGAAGAAGAAGAGAAGAGAGTCAGAAAAGATTTCAAAAAAAAAAAAAAAAAAAAGAGTTTTTGAAAATTGAAAAAAAAAATTAAAATTAAAATTTTAAAAAAGTTTTTTAACTAGGGGCATTGGGCCCTCAAGTCATTTCAATTCATTTAAAAAAAAAAAAAAAATTGCACTAGGGGCATTGGGCCTTCCTAGTAACCCTTTTCTAAAAACCCCTTTTTTTTGTTCCTTCAAAGACTCCAAAATTTTTTCAAAAGGTTTTTGTTAGGTTCTAAAGACTTAGGATTTTATGTATTTAGAACTTTAATGTGTAATGTTGGCAAATCATGATCAAAACAATATGTTTAGTCTTGTTTAGGCTTGCTTAAAGTTGTGTAATTCATGTAAAGTTAGAATCGAGAGGCTGCAGATGTATTAGTGCATTTCGGCCTGGCTCGATCGATCGAAGGTTAGACTCGATCAATCGAAAGTCGGCAAGAATGTTTTTCTGTAGAATTTCCAACTCAATCCTATCTCATTAAATGTTTAGGGTTTTATGTTTTTGCCCTAGGTATATAAGGCAAAACTCTAGCCTGGTTTTGGGAGTTGCTCTAGTTGTATTATTGCTCATATTTTGCGGTTTGTGTGAATCTCTTGTGAGATCTTTGAGGAGATTTCCTTCACATAAACTTAGGGTTTTCAAGATAGAGATATTGTCAACACCTTAATGATCAACTCAATTGCTGCCATTGGAGCTTAAAGAAACACAAGTAGGAGTGCTTGTACTTGATTGGAGAATCCAAGAAAGAAGGAGTCCATGGATTCGGAGCTTGCACGTGGTCGTGTCAGTAAGTTCTACTAGTGGGTAGCATTAGGAAGTTGAGTGTGGGTGCTTGTAAGTCCTTTTGTATGAACTTCGATTCTTTCATATAGTGGATTCAAGTTTACCTTGAGGATAGCTAAGTCAAATCCTCCCCAGGTTTTTACCGGTGTGGTTTCCTAGGTCATCATATCTTTGTGTTGTTTATTTTTCCACTACTTTATACTTGATATGATTGTTTGATTGTTTTAACCTAGAATTGCATAATTTGACTAAGTTAATCACTTGGCTAATAAACTAGGTTAATACAATTGTTGTTTAAGGGGTCTAAAAACTTAACATATATATATATATATATATAGATATATATATATATATATTTTTTTTTTTTCCCCCTCCCAACATAATGATGACACACATTTAGGGGTGTCCCCCATGTGTTCAACATGGACATGTCGGGAGTTTTCAAAGTGTTAGTGCTTCTTAGTTCTTAGGTTGTAATTCCTTGGATGAATAATGAATAGGCTGGTCCATTAGACTTTATCAACAAATTGAATTAATTGCAATGTACAAGAAAATAAAAGATTCTTGGCTTTCCAAGATTTTATTTTTCCTATTATCTTTTTTTGATGAGTAATAAGATTATATAAATTAGAAAAAATGAGTCACTCAAGTATACAAGAAATATACTAGGGTAGACAATTAGTTATGAAAATTGCATAAATCTGACAAATCAATAATAGAAAGTAAAGAGAGATTCCTCATGGCTGACAGCCAATCCAAAAGAATTCTAAAAGATAACAACTTAAAATCATGTATATAACTTTCAATGTCTTCAAAACTCTTGCTATTCATTTCCCTCCTGATGCACCACATTAAACAATGAGGGATAACCATCCAAATATAACCATTTTGATGACGGCCAAAACGACCTTCTTAATAAGCTAAAAGCTCAACAACAGATTTTGGCATCACCCATGAAACTCCAAACAAAACCAAAATCATGGACCACAGATCTCAAGCAATAGGGTAATGAATCAAAAGGTGATCAACAAATTCACCATTGCATTTGCACATACAACACCAATCTATAATTCTTATTGATGGGGATCAACCAAGTGTAACTCGTCCTTGGTTGTCGTCCATGGTTAAGTCACGTCTAGAGAGAACTATCCAAGAATAAGAACATACATAACACTTGAAAGTTCAAAATGCGTGTAAAACACCTTTGAACGTTTAGACCCCAAATTACAAATTATCAATTCAAGCTTATAATCAAACAATTAATATGCGAAACATGAATATAAGCCAACCACATAATTGATATCTAATCTAAGCCAAATATAAACACATCCACAACAGTAAATATAAGGCAAAGATAAAAGGAAGGAAGATGCAAACACACGGACAACACACAATGTGTTATCGAAGAAGAAACCGAAGTCCTCGGCGTAAAACCTCTCCGCCGCCCTCTAAGTGGTGAAATAATCCACTAAAAAATGTAGTTGGGATACATGAACAGCAGAAGACTCTCCAAGCCTAATCTACCCAAGTACCTAAACCCTCTAAGCTTCTTGCTCCAATGAGGTTACACCGAACCTATTTCTTCTCTAGCTTCCCGGATTCCGCTACTAGACCATAGCATCAACCAATGTATATTGGTTCCTTCTTAACTGCTTCCCAAAAGCACTAAATAAACCTTCTCACAGATGTGGGTATGGTGAGACAAGGATTTGGCAAAGAACATCTCAAGGGTATAACAATGGAGAGGAAGAGAGTAGAGGAATTTGAAGAGTCGCTAAGGTAAAGATTGTGGATGAATCAATCTTGTATTTCTCTAGGGATTCTTTCACAAAATTCACTCTAGAAGCTCTCTCAATATAGTGGGTATAAGGGTCTATATATGGTGGTGTGTGTTTGGAATACGAAGAGTCAGTTTTTGCCAAACAGGGCTGGTTGGCGGCTTGGCCTCACAGCTTGTCCAAGTCACGAGTTCAAGTCGCGACGTAATGGCTAGGCCAGCCTGGGACTTTTGTCCTGTAGTGCGACAGCTGGCACGACCCTTCAGCTCCTCTGTGTGCCTCTCATGTGCCTGCAGTTGGCGGCTTGCCAGTCGCGAGTTAGCCACAAGTCCTAACTACAAAACTCTGCTTCTTTGCACATCCTTGAGCTTTTCTTCACATCTTCTCACACATTACTCTTACAATAATCCCACCTAAATATAGGGTTACTAAGTGCTTAAATTACAAGCAGATTGACACGGAATAAAACCAACAAGATGGTTGATAAATTTCAACCTTACAATCTCCCCCTTTGGCTATTCCGTGACAAAACCCTAAAACAAACTCTAGACTTAACGCGTGAGTTGGGAACAATTGGAAAACTCACTCACACCTAACTCTAGAATCTGTGAAGCTTTTGAACCATAAGAACAAGTATCTCCTGAAACATAACAACAGAATAAGTTCATTGTATACAGAAACTTGTAATGCATATGGAGTAAGCACAATGTGATCAAGCACAATGGAATAAAGCAATAAACCAAGGCAAGACCAAAACAGGTAATCACTATAACCAAGTGATCACAATGCTCATTCACACTTGGAATGAACATTCGGACATTCAAGATGACAAACACAAGGCAAATCACTTGAATAACCAACACTCAACCAATGCACAGTACATGAAGTATGTGCATCTAGGAAAAATCCTACAAGGGCACAAGAGTGACAGTACTTAAAAGGAATGCATAACATTAAGTTAGAAGTACTAATTTAACAAAGCACAAAGGCTGCATAAAGCATGGCACAAACCACAAAAGCCTACAAGATACATAGAAACAAACCCTTAAAGCTTACAGAAGCAATATGGGTACAAACAAAAAGCATAACAGTACAAATGCTAAATAAACATCATATTATAAATTGTGTAACTACTGAAATAATACTATCCAAGAGATAAGAGTTTAAGCCAAATATAAACCCAAAACCACAGAGTATCAAAATAGTAAAAACAACAGTTATCCAAACCATATTAACAAAACTATAGACAAAAACAGCAAAGATTATGAATCTCCCCCTCAAATAAGCACTCCCTCTCAAGTGCTGGCCCAAAAATTCTCCCCCTTTTTGACCAGAATGGCCAAAGGGTCATTGGTCTTGGTTGGTGTAGGCGCTATCAATCTTAGCTTAAAGTACATCAATCTGATCCTGCATTACTATCATCCTTTCAGTATGCTGACTTTGAACCTCTCTGAGTCCATCAAGTCTTTCCGTGATGATCTGAAATGCATCCGGAGGTACAGTTGATGAAGTAGAAGCTCTACTCCTCTTGGCTCTGCTTCTGGGTGTGGATACCTATCCTACAACCTCAACTTCAGTTTCCATTAGATCACCTTCTTCTTGGATACCCTCCTCTTCTTCACCTGGAAGACGACTTTGTATCCTTGTGAGATTAAATTTGTTTATGGTTGAAAGAGGAGGCAAGGACCGATATCTTGAGGGATTGCAACACCCTTTTCTTTGAAAATCCTCATGAGAAGACTAGGAAATATCAGCTTCAGTCTTGAGGTGGATCTAGTCTCATCCACTATAGTGTCAAAGATGTGAGAACTGATGTCAATGAAGGTTTTCTTCTTAAGTTCCATGAGAAAGATAGCTCTGGCATTTGTCAGTGTAGTCATCTTCCTTATAGGATACAAGTTGTACATCATTATAGTGGTTAAACACCTCATGTCTTTAAGAAAATTAGAAGTGTTGAGACATCTCTTTTCTATAACCCTACCAATTCTTTTATGGACAGTTTCTAGAGAAAGCATTCTGTCCTTGTAGTTAGTGAATTCATAATCTTCCAATCCCTCAAGCTCTAGAACCTTATCAATATCATGAGCATCTAAGGTAAATTCCTTTCTTCTCACCTAACAACTTAACTCTTCCTCCCTTATCACAACATTTGCATAGAATTCTCTGATTAGAGGTTCACAAACAGGGGGAAGGTCACTCAGCAATTTTTCCCAACCTCTCCCTCAAAATAGCTTGGAATGAAGGTGTCCTTCAATTCCCTGAAATCAACAAATCTCTCCTGAATGATGGTTCCTCTTGAGAAAGAATCCCTATATCTCTCAAAGTGTTGGATTGACCTAAATAGGTTAGGGTCCATTTTTAGTCTTTTGTCAGTTTTCTTAGAAACAGTCTTCTTCTTTGTTGGAGATGCAGTCATCTGTAGAAAAGCAGAAAAGGCCACAACAAAACATAGCACAGAATGGGAAAATGCACACACATTAGTAACAAGTTAGTTACACAGTGAGAAACAGAGTGACCAGAAAAAACACATAATAAGCACAGTTGATAACCAAACATTGGATAGACCAAGTTAACCAAGTTTAAGCTATATGTATGCAGACAAATTCAGAAAGATTTGAGCAAATGACAATGAGTCATGACCCATTAGGTATGAACAGTGCAGAAAGGAAAACACATGCAGCAACACCTACAAGATATGGTGATTTAAAAAAAATAATGCTAAACATAAACACCAAAAGCACAATCAAACAGACAAACTTAGAACCACAATAAAAATTGTAGAAAACCCCACATCCATGTGCCCAAAAAACAAACTATCAAATATCAATGCTCAGACTAAAGATAAGCAAGCTAATGTAAACTAATAACCCTAAACACACCATTGCAACAAGAACAAATAACATCACACACTCACTCTCAACAATATAGGCAAACCCATGTTCAAGCCCCTCAAAAACACAAACCAACAACACAACACCCAGATTCAAGAGAACAACAATGAAATCATGATGAATAAAGTGAAGACAAGAAAACCCATACCTTCTTCTTGGTGTTTGATGAAGACATGATGCAGAATTTGAAAGCTTTTGCAAAAAGACACGAAGTGTTGAAAGAGAGATTCTGGGAAGAAGATGAACAAACACTGATATTCGAGGGAAAAACTGAAAACCATTTAAAAACTATCTTTAAAATGCAAAATACGCATTTTTCGTGACTAGATTAAGTCGCCAGTAAGTCACCAGGGTGAGCCGCGAAAACACTGTGAAGGTAAGAGATTTGAAAATTTTCTCTAAGTGTTTTTCGCGACTGGAAGGTTTAGCCGCGAGAAAGTTGCGATATAAGCCGTGAAAATCTCTGAGTAATTCTTGCTACTGACCTTCCACCCGCGAATCAGTCGCCACATAGAGCCGCGAAATATGCAAAAACACAAACTTTGAAAAAAGGTTTAGCCGCGAGAAAGTTGCGATATAAGTGGTGAAAATCTCTGAGTAATTCTTGCTACTGACCTTCCACCCGCGAATCAGTCGCCACATAGAGCCGCGAAATATGCAAAAACACAAACTTTGAAAAATTTTCTAAGTCATTTTCGCGACTGAGGCCTTTAAACGCCAATTACCCGCGAAAATTTCGAAGTGACCTTCGCGACTGGACCTACTTGGAACTAAGTCGCCAAAACAGGGCAACACTGTTTTTGAAATTTTCGACAATTTTGTAAAAGCAAAACACTTTCCAAAAACAAACTAAAACACTCAAAAATATTTTTGTGTTTGATCAACAAAGATTGAGCTTGTGAAAACACATTTAATCAAGTACAATCACACAAATGAATATGGTATTCATTGAACATAGACTTGTGTGTTGTGTGTGGATATCAAAAATGAGATAGTCCTTAGTCCAATGTGAACCTTCAATGATCAATTCAATCAAGGCATGCAAAACTAGCACTAGATAATGTGACTTATCTCAATTATAGAAACATGCATATATGACCTCCCACATGCACTTGATAACAATTCTTTGAAACTTTTCATTTGGCTCCATATTTAACATATCAGTTGCACTTTTTGAGCAAAGAAAATCTCATTGTGAGATAGATGCCTAAAATTTTTTGATATTTCAATTGATGAGTTAGCCTTTGGCTTTTTGGGCATCATACATTTTATTTTGGTCGCTTTCCCTTTTTCCTAGTCGAATACTAGTATGTGTGACAGGCTTTTGCAGCTCTATATCTCTTTTCATTTGGAGATTTACATTTAGAGAGTTCTTTTAAGCATAAAAATAAAAAAGTGGGAAGATATATAGGCATGAGTCTATGCATGTCTCAAGATCAACAAAACCATTCACTAATCATTTATGACAAGGTTGAAGATCTATTTACAACAGTCACATAAATTTCAGAATTTCTTCCACAATGATATGAGTGCATGAGAGACAAGCTAAGCTCATGAAATACACAAAGCCATTAGTACAAAGGTACAAGACAAAATATGCTTTGAGATAAAACACAACAAAGTTGATCAAATCTTTGGATTTTCTACTTTTTAGGTGTTTTTGGATTTTTGACACAAAAGCAGTAAAAGGATGATCAAAAGTAGAAAAGATAGAGTAAAAACATTTTAAACACAAACAAAACAAACCAAATATCAACACACAAAAGCAAAAGAAAAAAACATACAACCAAGCAAATCCACAAAGCATAGGAAGAATTAATGCATGGACATGTTATAGTGCTTATGAATGAGTACCTTTTGTCACCCACACATCATGTGCGTTTGGGGTGATATCCTTGATGGATCAGGCACGAGAGTTAGGACTGTCAAACCTTTGTGTGAAGCTTTCCAGGCAATTAGTGAAGGCACCAATCATCTTCATCATGTCCATCATTCCTGGATCACGATTTTGACTTCTTGGTTGCTTACCACCCCAAGGCCTCATGTCATTTCTTCTTCCTCGTGATCGAGGTGCATTTGCATTGTTGTCTACTCTCAACTTTTGACAGTTGGGTCTGGTATGTCCTTGTAATTCGCAATAGTGACAAACATAATCCGTTCTGGGACCCTGTTGTGATCTTGGAAGTGATCTTCCTCTAGCTCCATATCTGGCTTCTAATTGATTAAGGGACTTGTTAACCACCTGTTGATCATCCACATTCTTCTTCTTCTCAACCTTAACTTTCTCAGGGATAGGCTTATCCACAGCCGTCTTTTTGGCCTTCACAAATTTTACTTCTTTTGTGACATTGGCTGATGAACTACTTCCTCCGTTGTATCCCAACCCTGACTTGTCTGATGAAGGTTTTTGAGATGAAATAACATCTTCCAGCCTCTTGGAGGAGACCCTTTCTATCTTGGCATGAGCTTGCACAACTTCTTGCTTAAGAAACCTTACTTTTGTGTAAGCTTCTGATAGCTCACCATTAAGTGTTTCAATATCACACTTTGCCTTATTGTATCGTGCTAGAAGACTTTTGTAATCTTCCTCAACTTTCTTCATCTTCTTCACAGTTGCATTAGCCACCTTTGCATATCCACCAGATTTCTCAAGAAGTAAGGCGTAATTCTCTTGAAGACCAGATGTATCTTCATCCTCTTCAACCTCTAATTCTTCAACAATCCCAATAGACTCCAAATCAGAACACTCACCCAGCTCCTTCACAAGAGTACTCAAGTCATCTGAAGATTTCACATGTGCAACGGTCATGAATACGGAGTAATTTCCTTCTCCATCACAACTCTCTTCAGAGACAGATTTTGATGAGTCCGAATCACTTAAAGTAGTGGCATAGACCTTTCCTTTTGACTTCAAATAGTTGCGACATTCCTTTTTGAAATCTCCATGTCCATTACACTCAAAACATGTGATTCCTTGAGATGATTAGCAATCTTTATCATCTTTCCTTCAAAATTCTTTCTTCTCCCTCTTGAAACTTTGAAATTTTCCTTTGTCACCAAATTTCCCACTATTCTTGAGTTTCAAGAATTTTCGGAAGTTCTTTATAAGATACGCCACATCTTTATGTACTGCATCCTCTTCCGAAGGGTCATGAGATGCCACTCTCTCATCAATTGTTTTAAAAGCAAGAGATTTGCTCTTCTTCTGCGTGGGCAGTGACAATTCATATGTCTGCAATGAGCCAACCAGCTCTTGAACTTTGATGTCATCAAGATCCTTACTCTCTTCAATGGCCGCTACTTTGGCACAGAAACTTTCTGGTAGTAACCGAAGGATCTTCCTTACAACTTTAGAATCCTCCGTCTTTTTCCCCAAATTAAATTTGCCGACGACTACCTCGTTCAGCTTACTGTAAAATGAATCAAAGGACTCATCCTCACTCATCTTTAGCTCCTTAAAGCGAGTGGTCAACATCTGAAGTTTGGTGTCTTTCACCTTCTTGGTTCCTTCATAAGTTGTCTCTAGAATCTCCCATGCTTCCTTAGCAATGGTAATATGTGAAATCCTGTGAAATTCTTCTAGAGAGACACCACAGAAAACAGCATTCAATGCTTCACTGTTATCATTAGCCGTTGCAAGAGCTGCCTTATCTCAAGTGGATTTGGTAGCCTCCGGCTTTGTCCAACCAACCTCAATAGCATCCCACACAGCATCATCAATAGAACACAAAAACACCCTCATACGGACTTTTCAAAATGCATAATTATTACCATAAAAAAATGGTGGTACATCAAGAGATTAAGACCTATCCATCTCAACAAGGGGTCAAGGATCACACTCAGGTATTAAAACCACAACAGGTGTACCCGCTCTGATACCAATTGAAAGTTCAAAATGCGTGTAAAATACCTTTGAACGTTTAGACCCCAAATTACAAATTATCAATTCAAGCTTATAATCAAACAATTAATTTGTGGAACATGAATATAAGCCAACCACAGAATTGATATCGAATCTAATCCAAATATAAACACATCCACAGCAGTAAATATAAGGCAAAGATAAAGGGAAGGAAGATACAAACACATGGACAACACACAATGTGTTATCGAAGACGAAACCGAAGTCCTCAGCGTAAAACCTCTCTGCCGCCTTCCAAGCGGTGAAATAATCCACTAAAGAATGTAGTTGAGATACATGAATAGCAGAAGACCCTCCAAGCCTAATCTACCTAAGTACCTAAGTCCTCTAAGCTTCTTGCTCTAACGAGGTTACGCCGAACCTATTTCTTCTTTAGCTTCCCAGATTCCGCTATTAGACCATAGCATCAACCAATGTATATTGGTTCCTTCCTAACTGCTTCTCAAAAGTACCAAATAAACCTTCTCATAGACGTGAGTATGGTGAGACAAGAATTTGGCAAAGAACCTCTCAAGGGTATGACAATGGAGAGGAAGAGAGTAGAGGAATTTAAAGAGTCTCTAAGGTAAAGATTGTGGATGAATCAATCTTATCTTTCTCTAAGGTTTCTCTCACAAAATTTTCTCTGGAAGCTCTCTCAATTTAGTGGGTATAAGGGTCTATATATAGTGGTGTGTGTTTGGAATACGAAGAGTCAGTTTTTGCCAAACAGGGCTGGTTGGCGGCTTGTCCAAGTCGAGAGTTCAAGTCGTGACATAACGGCCTGGCCAGCTTGGGACTTTTGTCCTCTAGTACGATAGCTAGCGCGACCCTTTAGCTCCCCTGTGTGCCTCTTATGTGCCTGCAGTTGGCGGCTTGCTAGTCGCGAGTCAGCCGCGAGTCCTAGCCACGAAACTCTACTTTTTTGCACATCCTTGAGCTTTTCTTCACATCTTCTCACACACTACCCTTACAATAATCCCACATAAATACAGGGTTACTAAGTGCTTAAATTACAAGCAGATTGGCACGGAAAAAAGCCAACAAGATGGTTGATAAATTTCAACCTTACAACACTCATCCGTTGATAATAATGAGGTCTAGTAATCGAAGTCCTCTATGGATGACTCTACATATGGATGACTAAATTACACTTGTGTAGAAAATCCTCCAAAGATTTTACATAAGCAAAACATGACACGTTGCTCGATACACGGAAGTAGTTCCTCGTACTCTGCTACACATGCCCCATTTTCTTCATTAACTGCCAAAATCATCCACGATGGTGGTGGATCCAAACAAGTAGACCCACGTCAAACTTTTTATAAAAGAAGTAAATCCCATCCACCCAAGGTAAGTTCTATCCATTCACTATTCTCTATCCTTGTGTCCTAGATAGAAAACTGACTTAACTATCAGAGGGTCCTTGGCTAGGTCACGCCGGTCACCTTTGACACTTCTTTCTTGCTTTTCAAGATTTACAGCCATTACCATAGTTCGAAGCATTCTAGCCTACTGATCCTCATGCATCATTAGTTGGTGCAGTCTATGGAAAGAAAGAGAGAAAGTTAAAAAGTTTCTATTAACTTTTCTACTTTCCAAGACAAAAAGGCTGCATGGTTCGAACTAGGTCGATGGCTACTAGTCCAAGACACTAAGAGAGCGGAAACACCTCCAGTCACCTAAATTGTGCACCATCACTCGTGACCGTCCAACAACAGTTACAGTCCATGGCAGTAGTGATGGCAGAACTAACACAACAGAACCACTAACTAGGGAAGTTAACAAACAATGCCAACAACGTGGTGGAGAAAGGAGTCAAATTCAGGAAATGAAGGTGTTGAGAATAATCCTGAAAGGGACCAGTCCAAGGATAATATCACTCGCAGGGTACCAAATTTGGAGAGACAAATGGACCAGATGAAAAGAGCCATGGAAGAGATGAAGGATTCCGTGAGGAGAGAAAACCATGTGGAAGATCTCGTCCACAGGACTGATTCCCCCTTCATTGCATTAATTACCAGTCATCCTTTGCCCCCAAAGTTTAAGATGCCTACCCTAGACTCATATGATAGGACGTGTGATCCTTGCAACCATATTGCCACATTCAATACGACTATGCATCCCCAAGGTGTTCCAGATGAGATAATTTGTAAAGCTTTTCCTACCACGTTGAGAGGGCCAGCCAGAGTGTGGTTTGGAAAGTTGCCACAAAACACCATAACTTCGTTCCAGGAGTTAAGTAAGTTGTTCGTTAACAACTTTGTAAGGGGACAAAGGCAAAAACATTCCTCGTTCAACCTATTGTACATAGAACAAGGAGAAAACAAGAGTTTGCACGCTTTCATTAGCCGTTTTAATAGAGAAGCCTTATTGGTAAATGAGATGAAAGAAAAAATCCTTTTAACAACTTTATACAATGGATTCAATTCAGATTTATTCATTCACAAGCTGTACGAACAGGAGCCACAGACAATGGCTGAATTGATATATTTAGCCTAGAGTTTCATGAATGCAAAAGATGCAATTATTGCCAAGAAAAAGAAGAAATGTGAACGGCTGGATTGTGGATAAATACACCATCCAAAATAGGGCCCTCGTCCAAAGAAAGCTAAAGTAGGGGAGAAAAGAGATCGTGATGGCAAGAAGGCAGGGTCGTCCTTAGGACGATATTATAATTACACTCCCTTGAATACTCCACTTGACCAAGTGTTGATGCAGATTAAAGATGATCCATCCTTGAAATGGCCAGAGAGGATGAAAGGAGATCTTAGTAAGCTGAATAAAAACAAGTACTATCATTTTCATTGTGACCATGGACACGATACTGACGAATGCTATGACTTGAAGCAACAAATTGAAATTCTCATCAAATAAGGAAAGTTAAAAAATTTCCTTGGACGAGACCACAAGGATGAGAGACAACCAATGAAGGGCAAGGCAAAGGAATAAGTACGTCCACCGTTTGGAGAAATAAAGATTATAGTAGGGGGTATGTCAACAGGGAGCTCATCCAAAGCTAAGAAGACCTATTTACAGGAGGTTTAGAATGTTCAGATATCTAGACGACCCCCAAGAATGGTCAGAGACGATGAACCAACCATTATCTTCACAAAAGAAGACACAAGACGATTGCATCACCCTCATGATGTTGCAATTGTCATTACTTTGACAATTGCAAATTATATGACTAGAAGGGTGCTAATAGACAATAGGAGTTTAGCAGATATTCTCTACTATCCAGCCTTCCAGTAAATGAGAATTAATAAGGAGTTACTTCATCAAGTAAGAGTGCCATTGATTGGGTTTGGAGGAATGAAAGTTCTACCAATAGGTACCATCTCCTTGCCAATTGTGGTTGGTTCTTACCCATGACAAATCAATAAGGAAGTAGATTTTCTTGTTATAGATTGTTCGTCTTTATATAATGCCATCATTAGACAACTAACTTTAAACAGTTGGAGGGCTGCAACGTCTACATACCACTTGTCTATCAACTAGCCGCTAGAGAGTGTTACTTGGCAATGCTGGCCATAGATAAGTAGATGCAGACAATGAACATTAAAGAAAGAAGAATGTTGGCCGAACTAGTCGAAGTATTGGAAGTTGTACCATTGAATAAGTCCAACCCGAAGAAGTATACCAGAATTAGGATAAGTATGGAGGAGAAGACAAAGCAGGATCTTATTGGGTTCCTCAAAACAAGTACAGATGTGTTTGCTTGGAGCCATAAAGACATGCCTAGGATTGACCCAAGTGTGATTACTCATCGTCTAAATGTGTCTCCATCTTATAAACTCGTCGGTTAAAAGAAGAGAGTGTTTGACCTAAAGCAAGATAATGCTATCAAAGAAGAAGTCCATAAATTAGTCACCACGGAATTCATTCACGAAGTTTATTATCTTGACTGGCTAGCTAATATAGTGATGGTAAAAAATGCTAATGGTAAATGGAGGATGTGTGTGGATTTCATAGATTTAAATAAGGCATATCCCAAGGATAGCTATCCTCTTCCACGCATTAACCAGCTCATAGATTCAACAGCCAGACACCAGCTGCTAAGTTTTATGGACACCTTCTCAAGGTACAACCAGATTAAGATGGACAAAGTAGACCAGGAGAAAACATTCTTCGTAACAAGCCAAGACTTGTTTTATTACAAAGTAATGTCGTTCGTTTTGAAGAATGCAAGAGCTACTTACCAAAGGCTAGTTAACCACATGTTTCGTCCACAAATTGGGCAGAATGTTGAAGTATATGTGGATGACATGCTGGTTAAGAGTGCGAAGGAGACGCAGCATTTGCATGACCTTCAGGAAACCTTTAATACACTTAGGCGATATAAGATGAAACTAAACCCAGCAAATGTGCTTTTGGAGTTGCATTAGGGAAATTCCTTAGTTTTATGGTTTCACAAAGGGGGATTGAAGTAAACCCTAATAAGATCCAAGCGATCTTGAACATGGAACCTTTGAAGAATGTCAAAGTCGTCCAAAGACTCACTAGACAAGTAGCGGCCCTTAATAGGTTTGTTTCAAAAGCTATTGACAAGTGTTTACCATTTTTCAGAGTATTAAAAAAAGCATTTGAATGGATGGGCAAGTGCTAAAAAGTATTTAAAGATTTGAAGACTTATCTCACTTCAACTCTACTGCTAAGCCCGTCCAAACTAAGAGAGGAGTTCTATCTCTACCTAGCGATGTCTCCTCATGTAGTAAGTTCAGCTTTGATCAGAAAGGAGGGAAAGATACGGAAGCCCGTCTACTACACTAGCAAAGCCTTAAGAGAAGCTAAAGGACGGTATCCACCAATGGAAAAATTAGCATTTTGATTGATAACAGTAGCAAGAAAGCTCAAACCTTATTTCCAAGCTCACGTAATCAACATCTTGACAAATCACCCTTTGAAGAAAGCTATGAATAAACTAGAGACCGCTGGACGACTAATCCAATAAGCAGTAGAGCTTAGCGAATTTGATGTGCAGTATAGGCCGAGAGAAGTGATAAAAGCTCAAGTCCTTGCAGACTTTATAGCTAAATTCACTCTAACTAGTAGACAGCAAAATGGAGACTAGGGGGCAAAGCAGTGGATCGTCCGCGTAGATGGCTCGTCTAGATAGCATGCAGGAGGAATTGGGATAGTTCTACATTCAACCGAAGGGGATCATCTAGATTATGCAGTCCGTCTACAATTCCAAACAACTAATAATGAAACTGAATATGAAGCCTTGCTTCAAGGTTTGGAGTTAGCTAAGTCACTCAGAGCAGATTCCATTCTCGTCCAGGGAGACTCATAGTTGGTGATAGGCCAAGTAAACAGAACGTGTGAAGCAAAGGAAGAACGAATGAAGAAGTATCTGAGCAAAGTTAAGTAGTGCATGAAAAGCTTCACAACAACCCAGTTTCAACAAATACCAAGGAGGAGAATGCAGAAGCTGACGTCTTAGCCAAGATGGCCTTTGCAGGTGAGATGACAAAAGATCAAGTTAAAATCCAATATATTCCTAGCATAGATGTGATGGAAGTAAATCAAGTGAATGAAGATACAAACTGGACCACTCCAATTACATCTTATCTCAAGTACGAAGTCCTTCTGGAAGATAGAGAAGAAGTAAGGAAATTAAGGGTAAGGGTGGTGAAGTTTGTCCTTATGGACGAAGTGTTGTATAAAAGGGGATTCTCTCAACCCTACCTGAGGTGTTTAGATCTAGACAAATCTCTTTATGTCCTGAGAGACGTCCATGAAAGTGCTTGTGGAAATCATTCGAGAGCTAGGTCACTCGTCCATAAAGTGGTTCACGCAGGGTATTATTGGCCATCCATGTAGGCAAACGCAAAAGCTTATGTTAAAGCATGTGATAAGTGTCAAATGTACTACAGTATTCCTAGGCAACCATCAAAGTATCTTACTCCAATGGTAGCCCCTTGGCCCTTTTCCTAGTGGGGACTTGACATCCTTAATCCTTTTCCTATGGGAATGAGACAAATGAAGTTTTTGATAGTGGGAATTGACTACTTCACCAAATGGGTGGAAGTAGAGCCCGTGGCAAGAATCACTGAGTCAAATGTCAGAAACTTTGTCTTAAAGAACATAATCTTCCATTTTGGAATTCCTGGGGTGCTCGTCTCAAACAATGGATGCCAATTTGATAATACACCCTTCGGAGAGTTTTGCGAGCAATTGAGGATTAAGAATCATTATTCCTCACCCTCCCACCCACAGGCTAATGGACAAACAAAAGTTCCAAATCGATCCTTGCTGAAGATCATCAAGACCCAGCTTGAAGGGGCAAAATGGATATGGCCGGATGAATTACCAAGTGTTCTTTGGGCACACAGGATGACAGTAAGGACTCCAACTGGAGAAACTCCTTTTAAATTAGCATATGGGAGTGATGCGGTCATACTCATAGAGGTCGGTCTAACTAGCTATAGGGTGGCTCATTACAACAATGAGGAGAATGAAAAGCAGCTTTGTCTAAACCTTGACCTTCTGGATGAGGTGAGGATGGATATGGAACAGAGGGTGGCTCATTACAAAAATTTGATGGCTAAGTACCATGATGCCTTGGTAAAACCAAGACAGTTCAATATTGAAGATCTTGTCCAAAAAAAGGTGTCCCTAGCTACTAAGGACCTTACTCACAGAAAGTTAGGACCTAACTAGGAAGGACCATATAGAGTGATTAATTCTAAAAGACGTGGTTCATACTATTTGGAGGCCTTGGATGGACGAAAGCTAGAGCACCCATGGAATGTGGTGCATTTGAGGAAGTACTACCAATGAAGACTCGTTAGAAAGGTTAGCATGGACGCGCCTAAAAAGTTAGTAATTACTAGCAGTTTGCTTATATTATCTGTCAGTATTTGTGTTTTAAGTATTTGAATTCCCTAAAAAGCACTAGCATGTGCTATGGATGATATCATGAACAGAGTCCCTTTTGTATATAAAATAATTTGAATTCCCTAAAAAAGGACTTAGTATTATCATGGACAAAGTATTTGGACGATGCTATATACTATGTTCTTTAATGTCCACGAATGATGTTATGCACAGTTATTGTATATAAAGTAGCTTGAATTTCCTAATTTAAACATTTATGATTATGTGAAATTAACATCCATATGAAGTTAAAGACGTTTAAAATCTCTAGATGCAGAGATATGTCATCATAAGCCACCATTAGTAAAAAAGAGGGGGTAAAGTACCGTAAAAAGGCAATGACTAGGGGAAATAATAAACTTCCCAATGAAACTCATCCAAAAAGTTAAGGACGAAAGAAAAGCATGCATGCGACACCTTCCATGGACGACACATCCAAGCCAATTGTAAATCCAAGTTATGGACAAGAATAACCAAGTGAAATTCCAAAAATAAATCTAAGGACGAGGAATATCCAAATATATTTTTCGAAACAAAGTCCTAAACATAGACGAAAAATACTTGGAATTGAAATCAACAACAACAATATGATAAAAAAAAAACATTCACAAATAAAAAGGGTAGACTACTATTGTCCAAAAACCCTTAAGAAAGTTAAGCCTAAAAAGGCAATTGTATCAAGGCCCGTCGTAAAACATGGACGAGCTAAATGTACTTAGACAAATCTATATGGTCAAAAACAACGAACCTCATACATAAAAAAAATAATAATAATAATAATTAAAAAAAAAAACCTAACAGGGAAATAGATAAAACAGTTACAAGATTCCTTTTTTATAAACCACAGGAGGGGTTCTCTCCAAACTTGGGGTCATCAATAGCAAGCTGAGTAGAAGCATCATCCTCAATATTAACGTACTTAGAGCTCATCTGAAGAAGAGATTTTCCAGCAGTGACGTTAAGCTTGATAGAGCTGAATTCCACCTCAGGAAAATGTTTTATCGTGTCCTTATGGAAGTCTTCGAATCTTGCAGCATAGTTCTCGTCCATAAGGTAAGTGAACTCCCTGAATGCCTTAAATTCCTTAATGGCTTCTCCCTTGGCCTCTCCAAGAAGGATGAAAGCTCGTCACTTCTCTTTTGCAGATGATCAAGACGAGTGTCCTTTTTAATAGCATCCACCTTTAGCTCTTCAACAAGGTTCTTCAGCTCCTTGACCTCATCCTCAACCTTAGCCATCACCTCAACTTGACGCCTACACTCTGCCTGCACTTCACGAACCCTTGCCTCCAGCCTGGCCCTTTCGTGATCCATCTCAGTAGCTTGTTTGGACGTTGCCATAAACTTAAACATAGCCTATATAAACAGAATTGGTTGAAAAGATAAGTGGACAAGAATATCAATTATGAAAGATTCAAGATGAGAAAAAAAAAATAATAGTAACAATAATATACCTTAAAGAGATCATGAACTGTGGAACATTCAAATTCTTTCAAAGACATGTCATAGCACACAGCCTGTTGGAACCTTTCCCAAGCAAGATCTTCATTCTCAAGAAAATTCATAGGAGCACTTCTGGGAGGTTTGGATGAAGTGGTTTTAGTAGGTTTGGACGGAGTAGTTTCAGCAGGGATGGATGAGTCAAAATTAAGTATCTGTACAAGCGATGGTTTGGAAGAAGCAGGAGGGATGACAGAACCAGGCATGACGACTCTAGATTTGGACGACCCATGTTTCGCCTTCTTGTGGCCTCGACAACTTGGAAGACTTCCTAAGTCTATCATCTTAGATAAAGACTTCCTCTTGTCTCCTGCCACTGGACAAGGCTAAGAATGAGTCTCCTGCATGGTCTCCTCGTCTGCCAAACCTTTCCCCTTATTTTCCTTCATAGTTGCCATTCCTGCAAGAAAGAAGTGTTAAAGTTTGGACAAAGTAGATAATAAAAATTTAAATGAAGGATGAAGCTACGTCAATGTGTGGAAAGTTTATGAGCTAACGCTTCTTCAGTGGGTATGGGCCCTAGATTCCAAGCAGTAAGACGATGCAAGGTAACCAAAGAATGGAAACCTCTATTTGTAAACAAACGAGCTCGCTGGACACACTTGAGGTAGAATTTGTTTAAAGAAGGTCGTCTTACAGTTGTTAAAAAAAAAAAAAAAAAAGGTTAGACGACTACAACAAAAGATATAAAATGAAGAGTAAAAAAGAGACATGCCCTTTTGATAAAGGTTCCCCATCTTGCCAGTATAGGGAAGAAATGGATCCCCGCCTACCTCAACAAGGTTTCCAGCCCAAAACCTATAGATGAAGAAGAACTTCATCTTCCAATTTCTATCAAACGTAGGGCCCTTAACTAATCTATAGTTTGTACCCCTAGCTGTGAATTGGTAAAACCCATGGGATTGACTAATTTTAGAGGGTTTGTAACAGTATGGGAACTCGTCCATAGTGAGAGGACAGTTCCCATCGAATACTTCCCTCCACAAAACCTGCATAGAGACGATGAGCCTTCATGCATTGGGCTTAAGTTGACTAATTCCTACACCTAATCTAAAGAGTATTTCCCTAGCAAAATCATTGAGAGGTAACCTGAGTCCTCCTAAAAGGTAAGCCTCATAGATACCTATCCTAAAACGAGGCTCACAGCTCCATTCTCAACGGATGGCCAATCAAGAATTAAGCTCATCTGGGATTTGGTACCAACTCCTAAGTGAAGTGAGTCTTTTCTCATCAATTTTAGAAGCGGCACCTATTGCACAGCTAAACATGATCTCCTCTTCACTTAAAGAAGAAGACGAGGGGGCATTAGTGGACGTGCCAACATGTGACCCAAAGGCCACCCTTATCCTTAACTCCTCTTGGAGAACCTCTAATGGAACCCCAGGAACCCCAAACGTGTATTGCTTGTCTGTGGTGTTTCCTCCACTACTACTTCTCCTACTACTACCATTAGAACCACTACCACTAAAACTATCATGATACTCGTCTATCTCCCTATCATCACTATTGCTAGATAAAGATACTATGATTTCAGACATTTTGAAAAACTATAGGAAAACCTAAAGATGAGAGGGAGAGGATATCTGGCTCTAAACGAGGAAGGCCTAAAGACAGAAGGAGACTTCTAGATGAAGTGCTGGACGACAGAGGTCAGAAAAGAAAATATGAGAAATGTGAGAGGATAGGAGAGGAATTGTACTATTTATAGGCGGCATACTTGGACATTGAAACGATGCAACCAACCGAAGATAGCCACGTGGCACTTTACTCGAAGAACGAAGGGACATGATAGGTAAATTTCGAGATTGCACCATGTGTCAACAGCAAGGACAAGATTCAAAAAAAAAAAAAAAAAAGAGTTAAAGCGATGATGAACGACAACACAAGGACAAAAAGGCGGAGGAACTGATGGGGATCAACCAAGTGTAACTTGTCCTTGGTTGTCGTCCATGGTTAAGTCATGTCTAGAGAGAACCATCAAAGAAAGAGAATGTAAGGTTGAAATTTATCAACCATCCTGTTGGCTTTATTCCATACCAATTTGCTTATAATTTAGCACTTAGTAACCTTGTATTTAGGTGGGATTCATGTAAGGGTAGAGTGTGAAGAGAGTGTGAAGAAAAACTTAAGTTTGTGCAAAGAAGAAGAGTTTTGTGGCTAGGAATCGCGATTGACTAGCGACTGACAAGCCGCCAACTGCAGGCATGTGAGAAGCACACAGGGGAGCTGAAGGGTCGCGCCAGCTGTTGCACTACAAGACAAAAGTCCTAAGCTAACCAGGCCATTACATCGCGACTTGAACTCGTGACTTGGACAAGCCGCGAGGCCAAGCTACCAACCAGTCCTGTTTGGTAAAAACTGTCTCTTCGTATTCCAAACACACACCATTATATATAGACCCTTATACCCATTAAATTGAGAGAGCTTCCAGAGAGAATTTTTTAGAGAAACCCTAGAGAAAAACAAGATTGATTCATCCACAATCTTTACCTTAGAGTCTCTACAAATTCCTCTACTCTCTTCCTCTCCATTGTTATACCTTTAAATGGTTCTTTGCCAAATCCTTATCTCACCACACCCACGTCTGTGAGAAGATTTATTTGGTGCTTTGGGAAGCAGTTATGAAGGGACCAATCTACATTGGTTGATGCTATGGTCTAGTAGCGGAATTCGGGAAGCTAAAAAAGAAATAGGTTTGGCGTAATCTCGTTGGAGCAAGAAGTTTGGAGGGTCTTCTGCTGTTCATGTATCCCAACTACATTCTTTAGTAGATAATTTCACCGTTTGGAGGGCGGCGGAGAGGTTTTACACCGAGGGCTTCGGTTTCCTTTTCAATAACACATCGTGTGTTGTCCGTGTGTTTGCATCTTCCTTCCCTTTATCTTTGCCATTTATTTTCTATTGTGGTTGTGTTTATATTTGGCTTAAATTTTTTATCAATTCTGTGTTTGGCTTATGTTCATATTCCGCACATTAATTGTTTAATAATAAGCTTGAATTGATAATTTGTAATTTGGGGTCTAAACATTCAAGGGTGTTTCATACCCATTTTGAACTTTCAATTGGTATAAGAGCAGGTACACTTATTATGGTTTAAATACCTAAGTATGATCCTTGACCCCTTGTGTTTATTTTCCATGGATTGTGCTTTGTATGCATCTTTGTATGATTTGGTTGGTGTTGATTATAACATGCCACGTGTTTGTGAAAATGCCTCTATGAGTGTAAATTCTCATGATTATGATGCTATGTTACATGAATCTTTGGATGTTATTGATATTCCTAACATCAAACTCTTAAAGAAAAAGGCTAAGAAGTTTAATAAGGATTTGAACAAATTATTTTGTGAAAATGATGATTTGATTGCTAAGCTCAATGAATCCAACAAATTGGTTGAAAAATATAAGAAACTTGCTGAAAATTCTGTTAAAAAGCTAAAAGAGTTTGAATGTTTAAATATGGACTTGGATGCTAAACTTGTTTTGTCTAACAAACTTGTTGATGAGCTAAAATGTGAAAATGAATCTTTTAAGATGCATGCCAAGTGTTTGATTGCTGAACCTATTGTTAAAAGGGATGAAATTATTTGCTGCAATAATGTTGTGGTACCCGATTTTGTGCCTATTGTTTGTTCTATCCCGAAGGACAAATCGATGTACATTCCTCCACATAAAAGAAATCAAAAGGAGAGAAAGGCTGTTAAGTCAAAGCCTCTGTTTAGGTCTCAACCTAAGGCTTTTGATAGATCTAAGTTTGTTCCAACTTGCCACCATTGTGGTGTGATTGGTCATATAAGACCTCAATATTATAAGTTGAAGAGAGAACAAAACTATGTTGCTAGATCCCTTTCCAAAAAGCCTAATGGACCTAAACATATTGTTTGTTACCATTGTGGTGCCTTTGGTCATCTAAGACCTCAATGCTCTAAGTTTCATACTTTTAAAAGAATCAAAAGAAAAGAGAAACTTGAGCTTCTTGGAAGTTGTGCTAAAAAGAGTAAACCAGATTTGAGTGAAAATAGCATGTTGTTAAAGAAAAAGTTTAATGCTCTTAACTCCTTGATTATGTGCATCTTCGGTTCTCATTCTTCCAACCCTCGTCTCACTTCTCATGAAACACTCATTCCAAACAATCATTTCATTTGGATGAGGAAAGGTTCCTATGGTTGAGCTTTTGCTCTTTCGGTCCTTAATCTAATTCTTTTGATCTTTCATGCATTAGATGTTTCATTGTCATGCATTTGTGCATCATGCATTTTTTCTGCATTGGTTTGTTTTTGTTTTTGATCTTACTTTTATGTCTTTGTTTTGTGTGAGTAAAAATCCAAAACCACATAAAAAGTGAAAAATTCAAAAAGTTTGATCGTATATGTTTAAGCACATATTATATATGAGTTTTGCCTTATACCTTCGTACAAATGGCTTTATGTATTTACGAGCTTAGCTTATTCTTTATGCACTTATATCTTTGTGGGAAAAATCTTGACATCTTTATGTGATTGTTGTAAATTGATCTTCAAGCTTGTCATGAATGATTAGTCAATAGTCATGTTGGTTTTGATACATGCATAAACTTGTGCCTATATATCTTCCCACTCTTTATTTTGTTGTTTTTGCTTAAAGAGCTCACCAAATGTAAATCTCCAAATGGAAAGAGATATTGAGCTACAAAAGTCTGTCACACATATTAGTATTTGACTAGGAAAAAGAGAAAGTGACCAAAAATGAAATGTATGATGCCAAAAAAGCCAAAGGCTAACTCATCAAATTGAAATATCAAAAATTTCAAGCATCAATCTCAAAAAAAGATGTAAAGATAAAAAATGATCAAATGTTATGATTTGAAAAGAAGCCAAATGAAAAGTTTCAAAGTTATGTAATCATTTTCCTGTGGGAGATCATATATGTTCATTTTTATAATTGAGATAGACCACTTGTCTTAGTATTAATTGTGTATAACTTGATTGAATTGATCATTGAAGCTTCATTCTAGACTAAGGACTATTCCACATTTGATACACACACAACACACATGCCTAATGTTCAATGAATGCTTTATTCATTTGTTCGATTGTACTTGTTTAAATGTGATGTGTGTGTGCTCAACTATATATGGATCAATCCAAAAAGATTTTTGATCATTTTATATGTTTTTGGAAGTAATTTTTATCACTTTTTGTGTTCTTGTTTAGTGCATTCATTGTCTTTCAGTATTTAAACATGTTTTGTGTTGAAAAACAAGTGTCAAAGTTTCTCATGACTTACCTCGCAACTTACTCACGACTCGCGAAAATTCTCGCGACTCACCTTGCGACTCACTCGCGACTTACTCGTGACTCGCAAAAATTCTCGCGACTCACCTCGTGACTCACCAGTCGCCAACCACAATCGCAAGTTCATCCAGAAGACTTTCACGACTCACTCGCAACTCACTCAAGAGTCGCTAAAATTCTCACGACTTGCTTCACAACTCGCCTAGTCGCGAAATGCCTAGAAACAGCTTTTTAAAGGGCATTTCATGGGAAACCTGTTTTTAACCTCTTCCATCCTCTTTTAAACCCCTCTTTCAATATTTTTACATCAAAACCCAATCAATTTGAATGGTTTTTCATTCCATTAACATCTCTAAGGTATTTAAACCCTTTTAATTAATTTGGATCCTTAGATTATGTTTTGGAGAGTTTTGTGCTCTTGGTTGGGATTTTCATCATTGGAGTTGGGAAAACTTAATTTTTGTTAAACTTTTTGTATGGGATTGGTTTCTTTTGATGATTTGCTTTGGATGTTGGCCCCTTGTGGCAAAAAGAGCATGTATTAAGGGTGGTTTTCATGGTGTTCATGCATTGCTTCACATTGTTGTTCATAGTGTGCACGCTAGGTGTTTGATGAAATACCTTTTAGACATTTTCTCGCTTGTTTGGACTTCGATAAGTTTCAAACTTTGGGATTTCTCATGTTTCCTCATTAGGAACATGTTTGGTTCATTGATTGTGTATTTAACACACCTTCCCACACATGTGCATTTTCCATGCATTGGTCATGCATTGCACTTTGCCACATCCTGCACACACATTTGCTACCTTGTCATGCATTGGTCTATACCTTGTTTCTTCATCCTAGCATGTCATGTTTACCTTATGCTTTGTAGCATTTCGTTTCATCTTAGGTTTGAGCTTCATTTTCTCATGCATCATTGCACCCCTCATGCATCATTGTCATTGTTCACTCCTTTATCTCTTGTCCTCGTTTCTCCTTGACCCTTTGTCTATTCCTGACAAAAAGGGGGAGAGTATACTCTAGGGAGTATACCAGAGAGTTTTTGTCATTTCTATATGACCCTTGTGCACATTCTTAGGAGGAGAAATTCTATTTCTCGTGCACATTTGTAGGAGGAGTGATATTCCATAAGGGAGATGCATGTACCAAGGGGGAATAAGACATTGTGTTACTTGGTGTATGATCAAGTTGCTCACATGTTTCACATCATGTTTACTTGATCGCAATTTACTTGTTACATTATACTTGTCCATTTATTACTTGCTTTACCTTGAAGGTCTAATGTGTTTTGTGCAAGTGTTTCAGGTTACAGGTATATATGTTCCAAGTTTATCACAACTCCTATGATTCATGATAGAGAGAGTGATATGATAAGGGAAGTACTTTATTTTTTGTACCTAGTACCTTTGTAGGTTTTTAAGGTTTGTGGTTATGGTTTGTACCTATGTTGCTTTTGTAAGCTTTAAGGGTTTGTTTCTATGCACTTTGTAGGCCTTTGTGGTTTGTGTCATGCTTTATGCAGCCTTTGTACTTTGTTAAATCAGTACTTCCAACTAAATGTTTTGCATTTTCTTCTAAGTACTGTCACTCTTGTGCCCTTGTAGGATTTTTCCTAGATGCACATACTTCATGTACTGTGCATTGGTTGAGTGTTGGTCATTCAAGTGATTTGCCTTGTGTTTGTCATCTTGAATGTCCGGATGTTCATTCCAAGTGTGAAAGAGCATTGTGATCACTTGGTTATAATGATTACCTGTTTTGGTCTTGCCATGGCTTATTACGTTATTCCATTGTGCATGATCACATTGTGTTTGCTCCATATGCATTACAAGTTTTTGTATACAATGAACTTATTGTGTTATTGTGTTTCAGGAGTTACTTGTTCTTATGGTTCAAAAGCTTCACAGATTCTAGAGTTAAGTGTGAGTGAGTTTTCCAACTGTTCCCAACTCACGCGTTAAGTCTAGAGTTTGTTTTAGGGTTTTGTCATGGAATAGGCAAAGGGGGAGATTGTAAGGTTGAAATTTATCAACCATCTTGTTGGCTTTATTCCATGCCAATTTCTTGTAATTTAGCACTTAGTAACCCTGTATTTAGGTGGGATTTATGTAAGTGTAGTGTGTAAAGAGAGTGTGAAGAAAAACTCAAGTTTGTGCAAAGAAGAAGAGTTTCGTGGCCAGGACTCGCGACTGACTCGCGACTGGCAAGCCCCCAACTGCAGGCACGTGAGAAGCACACAGGGGAGTTGAAGGGTCGCGCCAGCTGTCGCACTACAAGACAAAAGTCCCATGTTGGCTAGGTCGTTACGTCGCGACTTGAACTCGTGACTTGGACAAGCCGTGAGGCCAAGCCGCCAACCAGTCCTGTTTGGCAAAAACTGTCTCTTCGTATTCCAAACACACACCACTATATATAGACCTTTATATACACTAAATTAAGAGAGCTTCCAAAGAGAATTTTTGAGAGAAACCCTAGAGAAAAACAAGATTGATTCATCCACAATCTTTACCTTAGAGTCTCTACAAATTCCTCTACTCTCTTCCTCTCCATTGTTATACCCTTGAAAGGTTCTTTGCCAAATCCTTATCTCACCACACCTACGTCTGTGAGAAGGTTTATTTGGTGCTTTGGGAAGCAGTTATGAAGGGACCAATCTACATTGGTTAATGCTATGGTCTAGTAGCGGAATCCGGGAAGCTAAAGAAGAAATAGGTTCGGCGTAACCTCGTTGGAGCAAGAAGTTTGGAGGGTTTAGGTACTTGGGTAGATTAGGCTTAAAGGGTCTTCTACTGTTCATGTATCCCAACTACATTCTTTAGTGGATTATTTCACTACTTGGAGGGCGGCGGAGAGGTTTTACGCCGAGGGCTTCGGTTTCCTCTTCGATAACACATTGTGTGTTGTCCGTGTGTTTGCATCTTCCTTCCCTTTATCTTTTCCATTTATTTTCTATTGTGAATGTGTTTATATTTGGCTTAGATTGTTTATCAGTTCTATGTTTGGCTTATGCTCATATTCCGCACATTAATTGTTTGATAATAAGCTTAAATTGATAATTTGTAATTTGGGGTCTAAACGTTTAAGGGTGTTTCATACCCATTTTGAACTTTCAGAGAACATACATGACTCTCATCTATTGGTAATAATGAGGTCTAGTAATGGAAGTCTTCCATGGACGACTAGGTATATGGACGACTAAATTACACTTGTGCAAAAAATCCTCAAAAGATTTTACATAAGCAAAACATGACACGTTGCTTGATACGTGGAAGTAGTTCCTTGTACTCCATTACACATGTCCCATTTTCTTCATTAATTGCCAACATCACCCATGATGGTGGTGGATCCAAACAAGTAGACACATGTCAAACTCTCTCCAAAAGGAGTAAATCTCATCCACCCAAGGTAATTTCTAACCATTCACTATTCTCTATCATTATGTCCTAGAGAGAAAACTGAGTTAATTGTCAAAGGGTCCTTGGTTGGGTCACACCGGTCACCTTTGATGCTTCTTTCTTCCTTTTCAGGATTTATAGCCATTACCATAGTTCGAAATATTCCAGCCAACTGATCTTCATGCACCATCACTTATCTTCCTCTTCCTTAAGTTGTCATTTGTCAAAATTTTAACCAAAACTACAATCCATGCAAAGAAGACTACTCTAGGAGGGACTTTTGATCTCCATATGATTTTCCAAGGAAAGGACTACTCATTGGTGATAGCAGCAGCATCTAGAAGGTGGTAATAGTACCAACCTTAAAGCCCTTTTTCTTATCAGGATTCTAACATATCTTATCCTCCCTAATCCCCTTAATTCCCAAACCATAAATGGTATCCATGAATGTCATCAAGGACTCCAATTCTCAATCTTAAATGGCCCGTACAAAGTGTAGATCCTAGTGAAGAACCCCATTGCTGAATTGCATTAAATCTACCACACTTGCCCCCTTATAAATGGCCATCCCTGTCTCATAGTTCTCCACATACCGACTCCATAAGGATCAAGAATTGGATTAAAGCATCATCCCCCCCCCCCCCCCCCTTCACTACCATACTTCACTTCTATCACTCTTCTCCATAATGCATTCTTCTCATAACCATATCGCCACAACCATTTCCCTAACAAGAATTCATTAAAAAGCCTCAATCTTCTAATACCCAAACCACCTACAAAAAGAGGAGTACAAACATCTGCCCATTTAACTAGATGACGTTTAGTCTCTTCCCCTATACCACCCCATAAAAATTTTCACTGCAGTTTTTGAATTCGATTGCCCACAACTGTCAAGATAGGAAATAGAGAAAGAAAGTAGGTAGGCAAGCTTGATAAAGTACTCTTAATTAGAGTGTCTCTACCTCCCTTGGATAAATAATAACGTTTTCATCCCACAAGTTTTCTTTCCACCTTTGCCAAAATTGGATTCCAAATTGACCTATCTTTGAAGTGAGCACCCAAAGGAAGACCTAACTATTTCATTAGAAGTGAGCCTTGCATACATCCTAGCACATCCACCAATAATAGAATATTCAAAACTGCTCCTACAAGAACCAACTTTGATTACCCAAATTTATTTTCAAACCTGAAACTGTCTTAAACCAAATGCGTATCATACGAAGAAGAAGAGGCTAATCAAGATCAACATCACAAAAAATAAGAGTATCGTCGACAAAGAGGAGATGAGATATTACCAAACAATTACCTCCATATTACCCATTATGAAACTTAATATGCAGCCCTCATTGACAACTTTATCCAATATTTTACCCACAGTGTCCATGACAATAACAAATAACAAAGGAGACAAAGAATCTCCTTGTCTCAATCCACTACCTCCACTTTTCAGTAAAACCACATCACTCTAATATAAGAATGAGAAAGTTCCAGTTCACGTGATCAAAAGCCTTCTCTACATCCAATTTATATAGCACCCCTAGTTAACCAGACTTCAAACTTCAATCTAAAATCTAGACATTCATTAGTAATCAAAACAAAATCAAGAATCTGCAACTCCAATACAAAATCATTCTAAGATGCTGAGATGATATCATCAAGAACAACAGGCAATTGAATGGCTAAAACTTTAGCAATAATTTTATAAATCCCCCCCAATCAAACTAATAGGACAAAAATCCCTCACTTCTACTACCACTTTTTCTTTTTTTTCTTTTTTGGATGAAAGTGATAAAGGTAGCATTCAAGCTTTTCTCAAACTAACCTTTATTAAGAAAAAAATTAAAAAAATAATAATAAAAGAGAATAAAATAATGAATAAAGAATGAATGAAGAAATAATATTTTTTTAAAATAAAGTAAGGATAAAAAATCTGTTAAAAAATCTATTTGAAAATGTGAGTATGCAAAGGCTAAAAATAACTGTTCATTCTCTAAACAGTATAAAATTTGAAGAGACTGCAATGCTCTAAGAACTTGAGTTATAATGATGACATTTACTTACCTCAAAAAGTCTACCCTTTTAAAGAGAGATTTGATGGCTTTCACCATGTCATGATGTATAGCACTCCATGAGGCTTTAAAAATTGGGCTGTGAAACCAAGCCAAAATGGCCAAATATCACTGTTTACCGAAATATATATCAATCTACTACTATTTCGAAAATATGTAGAGATCTACCACTTTTTGGATACTCGAGTTTGGAAAACTCAAGTTTTTTATGGTACTCAAGTTTTATGAACTCAAGTTTTTTGAAAAAAATAGCCTTCAAATTTGTCAGAAATTTTTTCCATGGAACTCAAGTACCATGGAAAACTCGAGTTCCCTAAACTTGAATACCAAAAAAGTGGTAGATCCTTACGTATTTCTGAAACAGTGGTAGATTGATATATATTTCAGTAAACAATGTTATTGTGCCATTTTTGCAGCAAAACCATCTGGTCCTTTGTATACATTCAATAAAAGCATTTTTTTTGTTTCTCAAAAAAAATAATTATTATAATAAAAGCATTTTCTTGATTTTCAACCCCCTAAACCGTTATGCTCAGTTGCCGCACTTGGTCCTTTGGAGTATTATAATCCATAATCTGATTGAGCTTGGTATAATCTGGCATTCCTTACCTTCAATGTCTTAAAGAAATATTGTAATTTGATATCCTAATTTCAACCACATATTTCTGGATTTTTCTTTCATAAAAGTTTTCTTCAATGTTCCTCAAAGATTTATGGGCTTGCAAACACTGTTTCTACTTGGCAATGACCTCATTCTGCCCAGAAGTACAAAGCAAATTACTCAGACTTCTCTTACTCTTCTCTAGCTCTTTGGACTTTTAGAGGCGATTCCCCGAACTTCTCCTAATTGAAGACCTTCAACATTCTTTTGATAGCCTTCAATTTTATGCAGTCTGTCCATTGGAACTCCCCAGTATTCCTAGACCAATTTCTTGTACAACTTGCATGAAATCTTTATGGTTAAAGCTAAAAATTGAAACTTTTAAAAGGCTTAGGCTCAGATCTCCCCTCTTGAAAAGAGAGAAATTCTGGGGCATGATCTGATATCCCAAGAGCTTAAAAATCAACTACAGGTTGAGGAAACATATTTAATTATTACATAATCTTACATGAGCCAGAAATTATTAGAGCTGTGACATTTAAAAGACACAATAAAAACTTTGATGTTATATAAGATTAGCTCCCATTTATAAAAACGAAGAACACCAACCTGTTTACAAACATAGCCCAAAGCATATGCAAAGATGATAATAAAATGTTAAAAGTTGCTCACTTCCTTTCTTCTTCTTCTTCTTTTTTATTTTATTTTATTTTTATTTTTTTAGAGGATGATGGATTACAAAGACTTCCAACCCCTGCTCACCTCCCCAAGTGCTTAAAGTTACTTACTTCGTACATAGGACTTCAAAGACTAAGATGCGTTGACGTGGCATGTGGCTTATATTGTGCCACTTGAAACTAGATAACTTGAAAGTAGGCAAGCTTTTTTTTTCCTTTTTTGCCCTTAAAAGAGCTGGCCCGAATGACTAACCCCTCTCTCTCTCTCTCTCTCTCTCTCAATAGATATATATATATTTATTTATATAAAGCCTTTGCCACATGTAAGGTGTGCGTGAGATGGTTGTGCGGAGTCTGGTGTTCTTACTATGTGTTTTGTGAAGGAGAGTCTAGTGTGAATTTGAGTTTTAGTTTCATATAGAATTTTGTGTTGCTGTAATCTCCCTATTTTATGGTGAAACCTTTTTCTATCAATGCTCGACATAAGCATATTGCCAAACCATATAAATTCTTGGAGTCTTTATGTGTGCTTGTTAATTTATTTTGTATTTAAAGTTCTCCAATAAAAAATAAAAATAAGTAAATAAAAATCTTCTTAATTGTCATTCATTTGAACCCTGAGAATGCTATTTGCACAACAAATGACGTTAGAGCAAGGTTAGGAACTTAGGATTCAATTTTTTAAAAACTGTAAAGATGTCAAGCACAAAGTATGAGGTGGAGAAGTTTTATGGGAAGGGGAATTTTTCTTCTTGGCAAAGGTGGACGAAGGACCTCCTAAATAATCCAACAAAGAGTTCAAAATGCCTTACTTGGGAAGGCAAAGAATACCAAAAAGATAAGTTATAAAATATGGGAAGAGATGGATGAGAAGGAAACTAGTGCAATTCAATTCAACTTAGGTGATGGGGTCATTCACAACATCCTAGAAATACATACAACAAAGCAAATTTTCAACAAATTAAAAGGTCTTTATTTGAGAAAGAACCTAACCTATAAGTTGTAAGTGAAGAAGCAACTTTATGGTATATTGATGGAGGATAGTTCACATTTGTTGGAGCATCTTAATCACGTGTAACATGTTAAATTCTTAGGTGACACATTTTGAGGTAAAGCTTGAGAGGAAGATGAAGCAATACTTCTATTAGCAATTATTCCCCACATCTTTTGATCATTTTGTGACTACGTAGATGTATGGGAAGGAGAATCTAGAACTTGAAGAGGTGACTAGTGCAACACACATAAAGATGAAGAAGGTTGGTGATGATTCTTAGGCTCATGGACTTTTTGTAAAGTCAAAGTCAAATAATTGTGTTAGAAGCAGGTCAAGATGAAGGAACCCTAACAAGAAGAGATCTCAATCTAGACCACGTGCAACGAAAGGTGTAAAGTGCTTTCATTGTCACAAGAAATGACACTTCAAATATCTATGCAAAGAGTTTAAACAACACCAAGAGGAGATTAGCTAGTGTCATTAAAGAAAAATTAGATTATGGTGAAGTTGATGTAGATCTACTTTTAGTCTCGTCAAGCAGTGATCTTTTAAATGAATCATGGATTCTGCATGCTCCTTTACCATATGTGCCCAAAAAAAAAGAATGATTTGACACATATAGGCCTTACAATAAACCAATGGTCCTAATGGGTAATGATGTTCTGTGTCCTGTCGTTGGGGTTGGTACTGCGAAGATATGGGTTAATGTATGATATCGGTTACTGTGAAGACAAGTTCTGTATCTCAAAAAGAATTTATTTTCTTTAGGACTAATGTATGATATGGGTTAATCCTACACATCAAATGGTGGAGTCATGAAGATTGCTAAAGGTGCCTTGGTGGTAATGAAGGGACAAAAAGTAAGAAAGCTATACATACTGGTTAGGAACACAATTGTAGCTAGAGTTGTAGTTACCATACTTGTGGAGTCCAACATAGATAACACAAAATTGTGGCATATGCAACTTGGCCATATTGGTGAGTACATTAGAGTCGTACAAAAGAAATTTGTTAAAGGAAGTGAAGACATGTAAGCTATACTTCTACAAATATTTTTGTACGGGAAGCAACACAAAGTCAGTTTCAAGACTGGCTCTCACACTAGTAAGGATGTTCTTGACTATGTCAATTCAGATGTTTGTGGGCCTTATTTAGTTTCTTTTCATAGAGGTTCTTAATAATTCGTCATTTTCATTGATGAATACCTTGGGAAGGTGTGGAATTATTTTATAAATCACAAGACTGAGGTATTTAGCATATTTAAAAAGTGTAAAGCACGAGTTGAAAATCATACAGGTAAAAATATAAAACACCTTAGAACAGATGATGGCTTAGAGAATAGAGAAAAAGAATTCTTGAAATTATGTGAATCAAAAGGCATTACCATCACTTCACAATCAAAGAAACTTTACAACAAATTATGGGGTTGTAGAGAGAATGAACCTTCTTGGGCAAGAGCAAAAATTGAAAAGACACTCATGAAGAAAATGTGGATTTTTTTAGCAAGATTAAGATGTACTTCTCACAATCAACACACCCTCATCGAAGTTTGGTATGTAATTCAATGTGCTTACAATACTCTAAAAGTTTCCTGTATTTTGTTTCTCTTTAGGTCTATTTTTAATTTTTACTATTTCTCTTATTCACTAATAGTTCTTTTCCTTGATCAAAGGCTACCAAAGTATAGTCTCAATCACATTGAGATACAATCTAATCACAGGTTCTATATTTTCATTACATTGGTTTATTTTGAGTTTCGGAAGTAGCTTGGAGTTTCTCACACTATTTGAATATGTATTTCGTTGTGCAAATCAATTATTTAATTAATTGCCTAATATAAACAACAGCCTTTATAGATTGTACTAGAGTTATTGAAAATTTTCTAATATTAAGACCACACCACTGTGTGAACATAATAACTTTTGTTAATGTTTTTTGATTGCCGCATCAAATTTATCGTCAAACTTGATTTGTAAACGATAAATTTGAATTGTAAATGATATAGTGTTACCAAAATTACCATTAATTTTAATACGTTATACAATTCGATTATGTTTCGGGCCAATGTTTTTTCTTTATTTTGGCAGATCTATATTGGTTTATGTGGTTTGGGGGTTTTCTGGTTTAATTTTCGATACTCTCCTTTCATCACTTCAGTTTAATTAAATTTAATCAATTTATTTAACACTCTTAAAAAACCATGTAAGATTGTTAAAGCTATTATCAACTTGAAACTATTCAATTGATAGTTTTTTATATTAAAAAAAAAATTGTTCAAACATATTTTTTCATTTCTTTGGATGGTAGAAAAGTTCTCATAATAATTACCCAACAACGTATTTATAGGGATAATAGAAATTTCAACTATTCACTTCATTTTTTTACTCCAAAAAAATTATGTATGATTTATAAAGCTATTCGTAGGCACAATTTCTAGGTCATTGTAAAGATGATCACATATGGTTAGAGGAGACCCAAGCATTCCTTAGTGATGTATAAACGAAATACTGTTTTTTTTATTTATCAATAAAATTTCTAATTGATTTAAAAAAAAAAAAAAAAAAAAAAAAAAAAAAAAAACGTATTCAGACATATCTTTTCCTTTTCGAAATTGATATGAATCGATTAATTTCACATTAGTGGTGATTGCTTGTAATAATTTTTTATTATCATGACAATCTAGAGAGAAATCTGAATACTAAATTTTAAACTTAAAAATTGATTTGTACTAAAAAAAATTTCAGAAAACATTATGGACTATAATAGAAGTTAGGAAAATAAAAAAGAATAATATCAATTAAATACACCCAAAATAATAGAATGATATTATATATAGGGTGAGAATTTCGAAAAAGAAATTATCTTCAACAAATTTAAAGAGAAGAAATTATACATTACACCATATTACAAAACAATTATATATTCCCACACATTACGTGGGTATGCAACTAGTTATTTTAAAGGTCTTGACAACCTACAGTTGTAACAGTTTTTAATTTGGGCATTTACATTAAAAGTAATGGTTAGTTTTGTGTTTAATCAACAATTGAATTTCTGCAACTCCTACAAATTATGGTATTTTGGTAATTTTAGTTCAGTCTAGAAAATTCTACGGGGTTGTAAATATCTTAGGTTATTTCCTTTGGGTCCATGATAGTCTTTAAAGGGTTTTAATTTTCTAGTCAAAAGAGTCCTAATGCTACTAATACATGAAAAAGTCAACATATTTGTGAGTAAGACACAAAGAATTAAGAATTTAATTATTTGATTGTGAAAGGCATGTTCACCCTAGTGAGATCTTTCTAGTTTTCTCCTCTTCTTCTCTTTCTCTTGGTACTCTATTCAAGACTGCTATTCAAACAACCCCTAAACACCCAAAAAATCTATCTTTTAAGGTTTGTTTGAGATCTGATTATTTTGCTGAGACTAAAAACTTTTTGCTTAAAGTACTGAAAATAAAAGTAAAAGTTAGCTGAAACAGTACAGTAGGACTCATGAATAGTACAAAAAATTGTAGTGGAACTAATAAATAATAACAAAAATAAGTTAAATAGTAAAATAAGTTAGCAAAATCAATCATGCTAAACGGACACTTAATTTTTTCTTACAATCCCAAATCCCTATCAAAACTCTAAAACCCCATAAAATTTCTCTAAAAAAAACCATCAAATAACTCATCAAACGATCCTTTTAATTCCTAAAAGCAAAACCACTTTCCATAATTTCCTAGCAATTTGTTTGCTTCAAGAAACCGTATTCTTGCTTTTTTTTTTCCCCCCCATCTTAACAACCTATAGTCACTTTTGAGCCCTAACCCTTTCCTCTACAACTGTAAACACTATATCCCAAATTCACCTAGCCTTAAACCTACACAAGCACACGTAGATAGACTTCCCAATTTGTCCTACGTAAATAACATAATAGAATCTATTATGGATTCCACTATGGCTTCGATAGAGCATTCTGAAGAATAAATAAATAAATTTCTAACAGGACGTAATAATTTATTCCTCCACAGTTCTAATTTGCAACTAAGCTTAATGTGAACATAAGGCATTGGCATTTGCAAAGCTTAAGTTTACTTTTCCCCAAAGCCAACGCCATACTTAGCAGATATTGAAATTTGAAAGTCTAACACCCACACACGCTGACACACACATATATAGTATTTCACTCTATTTACATTCAGACTTGAACTTGAACTTGAACTCGCTCACACACAGACATGGTATTACTCTTATTATATTCGACTTGAACACATGAAAAGCTGCCAAGTTATCTTTATGGCAGATGTGTGATTGGTAATAAGTGAAAGAGGCTTTCAAATAAACTTCATATGTTAGTACTTACTGTCACTAAAATTTTCGCAAGTTCCTTTTTTTTTGTTTCACTCGTCCTTTTTTTTTAATAAGGTAGGAAATCTTTCCAAAGATGAGCCCTTGGACTCGCCTCCAACCAGTGAAATTTATAGGCAACTGACCCCACATGTCATAACTAGTTGTCAGGTAATCCAGGACATTCATCTATAAGGAACTAAGCAATTTATGCTTAGTACCTATAAACCAAGTAGACACCACAAATACCAAAGACCTTTCATCTTTATCATTAAAATTAAAAAGAACCCAAAAATAAATTTTGTAGAGCAGGGTTTAATCTTAATTTAAAATGGAAGGACAATGTATGGCTATTGACATTGATGTGCATGCAATTTGTTTAAGCAAATGACAATATGTCATTACCTCAAGAATCTGCTTAACGCCAGAAAAAAATCACATCAGTAATATTTTCTTTTTAGTTTTCTTATTTCTTCATTTAGCAGAATCGTAGCTGAGAGGCATTGTGAGTTTTACCAGTTTGGAACAGATCAAAAGAGGTAGAAACGATTTTATCTTTTTGTAGATACGAAGTAAGATCTTGAAAATGCGCTGAAGCAAGGAAAACATCTGAACAAAGCCGGAGCTGATGGAACTGCTCAAATCGCAAGGAACTACACCTTGAGTTTCCTGATCACAAAATGATTTCATTAGAAATGAAGAGAGACAAAGTAATGGGTTGAGAGAAGAAAATCTGATCTTTGGCCTATGTTGTATCGGTGAGAGGTTGCTGTTTAGTCTGTGAAGGCGCAGCAACACTATGTCGTTCGCGTGTTCCTTCACTAAACAGTTGTTTCATGTAGCCCTCAGTGAAGCCATGAAAGTGGTGCAATTTTTAGAAGCCCTATCGAGTATCGATGTTTTCCAATTTAGAAGTGTTTCATGCCGCAGTGAAGTCAGAAGTGGTGTAACTTTGACCAGCCTTATCGGTGTGTTCCAGTTTAGAAGCTTCATATGGGAAGAAACCACAGCCTGCTGGATGGGTCACGATGTTAACTCATCAACTTCTTTAGCAGACACTTAAAGAAAAAGGTGGGCTTAAACATATCATTTACAGGGTATTCCAAGTTAAGTTTACCTGACCTAATTCTGGACTTGCTCAGTTAAGGCACATCCACAGCCTGCTGCTTGGCATACCACGCTGCCATCAGTCCTGTTTGACTCACCTTGAGCTGTTTCCTTCATAATGGATTGTTGACAAAATGAAGAACCATGGCTGGAATTCACTATGATACAGGTAATTTGCGTGTTTTTATTTGTGCCGCTTAATACTGGATGAAATTTTATATCTTGCAATAAAAACCAAGAACAAATGAACAATATTAGAGGTTTAGCAAAAACAAAGAAACAATGATAACTACAAAAATATGCAAAAGAATTAAAACTTACTAAGTAATGAAGATTCGTTTGCATCACT
The DNA here is from genome assembly GCA_030445155.1 of Quercus variabilis. NCBI lineage: Eukaryota > Viridiplantae > Streptophyta > Magnoliopsida > Fagales > Fagaceae > Quercus > Quercus variabilis. Next base: position 30,082,065 of record CP129455.1, on the reverse strand, counting down.
TCTTGAATGATTGCTCTGACTCGATCCCATCATAAATTCTCAGTTTGACTCTATTCCTGGCATGGAGATAATTCAGCTGTAATTAAAATTATTATTTTTTTAAACAAAATTGAATATTCAAAATGTGTGTAAAACACTCTTGAACATTTGGACCCCAAATTTTAAATTATCAATTCAAGTTTATAATCAAACAATTATGTGCCGAACATGAACATAAGCCAAATACAGAATTGATAAACTCTCTAAGCCAATTAAAATCACATCCAACAACAGAAATTAAAAGGCAAAGATAAAGGAAGAGAAATGCAAGCACAAAGAGAACACGCGATGTGTTATCGAAGAGGAAACTGAAACTCACGGCGTAAAATCTCTCTGTTGCCCTCCAAGTGGTGAATAATCCACTAAGAATGTAATTGGGGTACATGAATAGCAGAAGACCCTCCAAGCCTAATCTACCTAGGTACCTAAGTCACCCAAGTTTCTTGCTCTAACGAGGTTATGCCGAATCTATTTGTTCTTTAGCTTCCCGAATTCCGCTACTAAACCATAGCATTAACCAATATGAATTGGTTCCTTCCGTAAAGTTGTGATTTACAACTATGTTTTATATTGGCTTTATTCCATGACAAAATGTGTTGTAATTACTTTAATTGATTTCCTTGTATTTTGTGGGATTTAATTGTATTGGGTTTAGTATCAAGTTGGTGAAGACTCAAGCTTTATTGACGATCAGTGGATCTCGCAGGTGTGTCGCTGGAAGCTAACCCGCGAAAGAGCCATGTGAGAAGCACATGACTGGAAGCTGAAGAGTCGTGCTAGGCTGTCGTTTTCGCGATTGTCTCGCGGGTATGGCCTTCCCACGAGACAGTCGCGAAACATTCTGCCTGGAGGTTTTTTTAAAAGTTACTTTCTTACCCTTCACCCATACTATATATACCCTTATTACCTACAAATGTATGTGAGGCTATTCAGAGAGAAAAACCCTAGAGAGGTTTTCTAAAACACACACACCCATCTTTTTAGAGAGAGCTACTCTTCCTTAGTGAGAAATCATAGTAGTCTCTTCTCCATCCCTCTCCCATTATCATAGCTTGAGAGGAGATTTGTACTCAAACACAACCCACACCTATTTAGAGTGTAGAGAGTGTTTTGGAGTTATTGGGAAGCATTGGAAGAAGCCAAGGATGACAGATGCAACATGGAGCTTGTTGCGGGATCCGAAGAACTAGGACAAGACACGGTTCCGAGAAGTCTTGTTGGAGTAGGAGCTTGGAGGGCTTAGGTACATCGGGTAGATTAGGCTTGGAGGGTCTCTTGCTAACCCATATATCCCAACTGATTGTTTAGTGGATCGATTTTTGCTTGGAGGGCGGCGGAGAGGTTTTTCGCCGAGTTCTTCGGTTTCCTCTTCGAAAACACGTCTCGGTGTTTTTTGTGTTTGCATCCTTCTTCCCTACTCTTGTTTATTTCATTTTTACTGCTATGTTGCCTTAACTATGAATTAGAGTAGTTGTCTTGCATATACGCTTGCGTTTACACTATTCTGCACTTAGTATTAAGTTAGTATAAAATCAACCAAGCCGTAATTTTAATTGGAGAGTCTAAATTGCTCTTGTGTTTTCAACACATTTTCGAGCTTTCAATTGGTATCAGAGCGGGTACACTTGCTGTGGTTTAAATACCTTAGTGTGATCCTTGACCCCTTGTGTTTATTTGCCATGGATTGTGCTTTATATGCCTGATTTGGTTGGTGATAAATGTAACATGCCACGTGTTTGTGAAAATGCCTCTATGATTGATAATCCTCATGATTGTGATGCTATTTTACATGAATCTTTGGGTGTTGTTGATATTCCTAACACCAAACTCTTAAAGAAAAATGCCTAAGAAGTTTCAAAAAGGTTTAAGCAAGTTATTTTATGAAAATGATGATTTGATTGCTAAGCTCAATGAATCCATCAAATTGGTTGAAAAATATAAGAAACTTGCTGAAAATTCTCTTGAAAAACTGAAAGAGTTTGAATGTTTGAATATGGACTTGGATGCTAAACTTGTTTTGTCTAACAAACTTGTTGATGATCTTAAATATGAAAATGAATCTCTTAAGATGCATGCCAAGTGTTTGATTGCTGAACCTATTGTTAAAAAGGATGAAAATACATGTTGCAATCATGTTGTGGTACCCGATTTTGTGTCTAATGTGTGTTTTACCTCAAAAGACAAATCGGTGTACATTCCTCCATATAAAAGAAATCAAAAAGTGGAGAGAAAGGCTATTAAGTCAGAGCCTCTATTTAGGTCCAATCCTAGGGAATTGAGTGGATCTAAGTTTGTTCCAACTTGCCACCATTGCGGTGTGATTGGTCATATAAGGCCTCAATGTTCTAAGTTGAAGAAAGAACAAAACCAAGTTGCTAGATCCATTCCCAAAAAGCCTAATGGACCTAAACACATTGTTTGTCACCATTGTGGTGATTTTGGTCATCTAAGACCTCATTGCTCTAAGTTTCATGCTCTTAAAAGAATTAAAATAAAAGAGAAACTTGAGCCTCTTGGAAATTGTGCTTTGCATGATAAATCGGATTTGAGTGAAAATAGCTTGTTGTTAAAGAAAGTGTTTAATGCTCCTATAATTCCTTGACTATGTGCATCTCCAGTTCTCATTCTTCCAACCCTCATCTCGCTTCTCATGAGACACTCATTCCAAACAATTGTTCCGTTTGGATGAGGAAGGGTTCCTATGGTTGAGCTTTTGCTCTTTTGGTCCTTGATCTAATTCTTTCGATCTTTGTAGGACCTTTCATGCATTGAATGTCATATCTTCATGCATTTGTGCATTTTGCATTTATTTGTATGTATTGCTTTTATTTTGATCTTACTTTTATGTCTTTATTTTGTGTGTGTAAAAAATCCAAAACCACATAAAAAGTGAAAAATTCAAAAAGTTTGATCGTATATGTTTGGGCACATTTCACATGTGAGTTTGTCCTAGTACCTTCGTACTAATAGCGCAGTGCATTTACGACCTTAACTTGTTCTGTATGCACATTTATCTTTGTGGAAGAAATCTTGAAAATTATGTGTGATTGTTGTAAATAGATATTTAAGCTTATCATGAATGATTGGTCAATAGTCTTGATGGTCTTGATACTTGCATAGACTTGTGTCTATATCTCTTCCCACTTTATTTTTATGTTTTTGCAAAAATATCTCACCAAATGTAAATCTCCAAATGAAAAGAGATATTGAACTGCAAAAGTCTGTCGCACATACTAGTATTTGACTAGGAAAAAGGGAAAGCGACTCTTTTAATGTAATTTGTACGGTGCTCAAAAAGCCAAAGGATAAGTCTAAATGTTGAAATATCAAAAATTTCAAGAACCAATCTCAAAAATGAGATGTATTATCCAAAAAGGATGTCATGATTTATGCAGAAGTCAAATGAAAAGCTTCTAAGTTTTGTAATCATTCTCTTGTGGGAGGTCATATATGCTCATTTCTGTAATTGAGATAGTCCACTTGTCTTAGTGCTAGTTGTGTATGACTTGATTGAATTGTTCATTGAAACTTCACTCTAGTCTAAGGACTATTCCACACTTGATCCTCACACACAACACACAAGTTTTTGTTCAATGAATGTCTATTTCATTTATGTGATTGTACATGTTCAAATGTGATGTGTGTGTGCTCAACCATATGTGGATCAAACCAAAAAGATTTTTGTTCTTTTTGTTTGCCTTTGGAAGTGATTTGTATCACCTATGTTTTTCAAAGTTGTTAAAGTGTTTTTAAGTGAAAAACGTGTTTTCTAGGTGTTTTCGTGACTTATTTCATGTTTAAGTTCAGTCACGAGTGAAAGGGTCCAATTCGCAAGTTTTTCAACTTTGGACAGAGAGTTTCACGACTGTTTCGCGGCTGTTTTGCGAGTAAGGCTTACCTGCGAGATACCTGCAAGATACCAGCGAAATTTTCGCGGGATTCTAAGTAGCGAGATACCTGCAAAAATTTCCAGATCAGCTTTTTAAAGGGCATTTCGTGGGTCATTTGTTTTAAACGCCTCTCATCTTCTTCCAAACCCCTGTTTTAATGTTTCTACATCAAAACCCAACTAAATTCAAGTGTTTTTCATTCCATAAACATCTCTAAGGTAATCTTTAACTCATTTCATTGATTTTGATCCTTAGATTACGTTTTTGAGGGTTTTATGTTCATAGTTGGGATTTTCTCAAATGGGAGTTGAAAAACTTAATTTTTGTCAATATTTTTGATTGGGCTTTGTTTTAAATGATAATTTGCTTTGGATGTTGGCCCCTTGTGGCAAAAATAACATGTATTTAGGCAAGATTTTCATATGTTCTTGCATTGTTCATCATACATGGGTAGTGTGTGCACTCTAAATGTTTGATAAAATGCCTATATGGCATTTTTTCGTTGTTTTGGTCTCCAATGACTACCAAATTTTGGAGATCACCATAATTATTCATGTTTATCATGTTTTAATCTTTGGTGGTGTGTTTTGTACACTTTGCCCCTTGAGTGCCTTGCTCATGCATTGGTCATGCATCTCACATACACACTAGATGCACAGTAATTGCACCTTGCTGCACACACTTTAACACTTGACATGTTTTTTCTTTAACTCATGCTAGTTAAGTTCTTTTAGACCTTTTAGCACATATAACATGTTATTGTATCCATGTCTTGTCTAGGTTTACATCCTGTTCCATCATCCTTAGCATGTCATGTTCTTTATGCTTTGTAGCATTGTTTTAAAATGTTTTTGTCTTATGTTTGAGTTTCATTTTCTCATTCATCATGCACCCTTCATGCATCATCTTTTACCCTTGTTCTTATCTTCTTTTCTTTCCCTCATTCCTCTTGATTAGTTTGTCTATTCGTGACAAAAAGGGGGAGAGTATCATTATTTCTATATGACTCATATGCACACTCTTAGGGGGAGAAATTCTACCTTGTGCACATTTGTAGGGGGAGAAAGCCATAGGGGAGATGCATATACCAAGGGGGAGAAGACATTGTTTTAAGAAAACCTTGATTTACTTTATGCTTGTTTTCTCATTGCTTTATGATGCTTTGTGTTACTTTTAGTATCTATGCTTTTCATCTTGTTTATGTGTTGGAACACCCATGTACCCATGTTGCTTTTGTAAGTTTTAAGGGTTTGTTTCATTGCATGTTTGTAGGCTTCTATGGTATGTGCCATGCATATTCAGTACATTGCTTATGCAGCCTTTATGCTTGTGCTATTGAAGTTCAATGTCATTCATTTCACTTCAGTACAACACTCTTGTGCCCGTGTAGGATTGTTCCTAGATGCATATATATTCTATGCATTGGTTGAGTGATGAACACTCTTGTGCCCTAGTAGGATTGTTCCTAGATGCAAATACTTCGAGTATTTTACATTGGTTGAGTGTTGGATTTGCAAATGATTCTCTTCAAATGAGCTTATCATATTGCATGTCCAGATGTTCATTCCAAATGTGAATGAGCATTGTGATCACTATTGTATAAGTGATTGCGTGTTTGATCTAGCCATGGTTTATTGCTTTATTCCATTTTGCTTGATCGCATTTTACTTGTTGCATTATACTTGTCTTTATCACCTGATTTACCTTGAGGGTCTAATGTGTTTTGTGCAAGTGTTTCAGGCTACAGGTATACATGTTCCAAGTTCATCACAGCTTCTAGATTTAGGTGTGAGTGAGTTTTTCCATTGTTCCCAAACTTATGTTTAAGTCTAGAGTCTATTATTGGGTGTTTTGTCATGGAATAGCCAAAGGGGGAGATTGTAAAGTTGTGATTTACAACTATGTTTTATATTGGCTTTATTCCATGACAAAATGTGTTGTAATTACTTTAATTGATTTCCTTGTATTTTGTGGGATTTAATTGTATTGGGTTTAGTATCAAGTTGGTGAAGACTCAAGCTTTATTGAAGATTAGTGGATCTCGCAGGTGTGTCGCTGGAAGCTAACCCGCGAAAGAGCCATGTGAGAAGCACATGACTGGAAGCACATGACTGGAGGTTTTTTTAAAAGTTACTTTCTTACCCTTCACCCATACTATATATACCCTCATTACCTACAAATGTATGTGAGGCTATTTAGAGAGAAAAACCCTAGAGAGGTTTTCTAAAACACACACACCCATCTTTTTAGAGAGAGCTACTCCTCCTTAGTGAGAAATCATAGTAGTCTCTTCTCCATCCTTCTCCCATTATCATAGCTTGAGAGGAGATTTGTACCCAAACACAACCCACACCTATTCAGAGTGTAGAGAGTGTTTTGGAGTTGTTGAGAAGCATTGGAAGAAGCCAAGGATGACAGATGCAACATAGAGCTTGTTGCGGGATCCAGAGAACTAGGACAAGACACGGTTTCGAGAAGCCTTGTTGGAGTAGGAGCTTGGAGGGCTTAGGTACATCAAGTAGATTAGGCTTGGAGGGTCTCTTACTAACCCATGTATCCCAACTGATTGTCTAGTGAATCGATTTTCGCTTGGAGGGCGGCGGAGAGGTTTTTCGCCGAGTTCTTTGGTTTCCTCTTTGAAAACACGTCTCGGTGTTTTTTGTGTTTGCATCCTTCTTCCCTACTCTTGTTTATTTCATTTTTACTGTTGTGTTGCCTTAACTATGGATTAGAGTAGTTGTCTTGCATATATGCTTGCGTTTACACTATTCCGCACTTAGTATTAAGTTAGTGTAAAATCAACCAAGCCGTAATTTTAATTAGGGGGTCTAAATTGCTCTTATGTTTTCAACACATTTACGAGCTTTCACCTTCCAAACTGCTTCCCTAAGCACCAAAATGCCTTTTCACGGATGTGGGTATAATGAGAAAATGATTTAGGTATGAACCTCTCAAGGGTATGTCAATGGAGAGGAAGAGAGTTGAAGAATTTGAAGAGTCTCTTAGGTAAAAATTGTGGATGAATCAATCTTTCTTTTCTCTAGGGTTTCTCTCAAAAATTCTCTCTAGAAGCTCTCTACATTTCGTGGGTATAAGGGTCTATATATAGTGGGTTAAGAAAGGAATGTGAAGAGTCAGTTTTTTCCAAACAAGGCTGATTGGTGGCTTGGCCTCGTGACTGGTCTGAGTCACGAGTTCCAGTGGTGAGTTAACGGCCTGGCCAACCTGGGCATTTTGTCCTGTGGTGCACCAGTTGGCAAAACGCTTCAGCTTCCCGCATGCTTGGCACGTGACTCTCATTTGGCGGCTTGCACTCGCGAGTCAACCGCGAGTTCCAATTGCGAGTCCCTGCATCTTTGCATATTGAGGAACAATTCTTCACACTCTCTCACACACTACTCTTACAAGAATCCTACCTAAATATAGGGTTACTAAATACTAAAATACAAGCAAATTTGGTACGAAATAAAGCCAACAAGATGGTTGATAAAATACAACCTTACAGAAGCCTATTTAATTTCAATCATGAACAAATAATTTGGGATTTTTTTGGTAATCCACCATGAATGTGAAAGAGTCCCCTATTCTGGGAGCACCTAATAATAATTCTAATTATCACGCATCTCACTTTGTGCCCAAAGATGATTCAGGCAAACTAAAAACTATTGTTTCATCTGATCAATCCATATGCAGAGGAACTCGTGAACCAGAAAGTACTTTCACAACAATTGTGATCCATACATGGCATGAAGCCATGAACCAAAGTATCCATTGTTGCTACAATGAATACAATAGATAGTACCTCAACCCTTTTTTTTTTTGGATTGAATGGCCAATTTTTGACCAAGCACATTCAAATAAATCAAACGTATCAAATTTCTTTAGAATTTTTAGTTAACTCCACAACATAGAGGTTTTTTAATTTTTGACATTCCTTTAATGATAAAAGGTTCACTAAAGTTCTAAATTTTTAAAGGTTCACTAGAATGCCAACCCATTCAATTTTTAGTTTTTAAAGGATTTTGTTTTGTAGGAGTAGAGGATCTTCAAATAGGTTGGGGTTGATTAGTGGTTATCTATTTGAGACTCTTATCTTGGAATGTTAGAAGGTTGAATAATCCAGGAAGAGAGAGGTAGTGAAGAATCTACTCAAGGAGTGGTAGTACGATATTATATGCTTCCCTGAACCTAAACTGGATTCTTTAAACTCTGTTATTGTTAAGAGTTTATGGGGTAGTCCTTTTATTAATTAGGCTGTTTTAAATGCTAATCACACAGTAGGGGGATGTCTTACTGGTTTGGGATAAGAGGGCCTTTGAGAAAATTGATGTAACGTGGGGCAGTTTTCAATCAATGTGTTATTGAGGGGTGTAGTAGATGGCTTTGAACGGGCTTGTACAGGAGTGTATGGTCCTAATGATGATAGCCAGCAGGGTGCTTTGTGGGAATTGGTTGAGATTCTTTTAGTCCAGACATGGAGTTTGATTGGTGATTTTAATTTAATTAGATACCCAAGTGAGAGAATTGGCTGAGATTTTACATGGTTTAGGGATTTTGAATCATCTATGTCAAGAATCGATAGGACTCTGGTTTCAGTGGATTGGAAAGATCATTTTGTGGATGTGTCTCAAAGGGTGCTTCCTTGTGTTGTTTCTTATCACTATCCTCTTTTGGTCAAAGCTGGTGGCATTAGTAGGGGGTGATGTGTTTCAAATTTGAAAATATGTGGTTGAAAGCTGATGGTTTTGTTGAGAGTTCAGCAGTGGTGGAATGGTTATCATTTCATAGGCTCTAAGTTTCATTCTTGCTCAAAATTTAATGGTGCTTAAAGTAGATCTAAAGAAGTGGAATAAGTAGGAATTTGGGGGTTTGTCTTTTAGGAAGATTCTGCTGACTGAGTTAATGGGTTTGGATGCTAGAGAAGAAACAGGCTCTCGCTTGAGGAACAAACTTGTAGAACACAGCTTAGAGGTGAAATTAAACATTTGGCTCATTTTTTGGAACAAAGTCTCGTGCCTTGTTTGTGAAGAAGGGTGATTACAATACACGTTTCTTTCATAGATTGACGAACTCTCATAGAAGAGCTAATCATGTTAGAGGCATTAAGGTGGACAGCGTGTTGTATGAAGAATAGGGATTTGAATTCCCTCATGAATTTAAATTCGATAGTTATAATGGAGAAATGGGGATTTGAATCTTAGACGTTTCCATTAAAAACATCAAGAAGTGTCAATTGAGTTACAAGGTCTTGGCATTCCCTCATAGAACTAAGTTTAATTAGAAATTTAATATGAAAAAACTAGGATTGTGAAATTGCGTGTTTAGTTTATTTTCAAAAATCCTATGCGCATTATATAATTTTTCAAATACCTTCTATACAAGATATATAGACTTATAATTTTTCAAATACCTTTTGTACAAGATACATAGACTTAATACCTTGATTAGGGACGTGAATTAAAAAAATAAAATAAAATAAAATCATTGCTCAAGAATGAGAAATAGCTAAGACTCAAAAATAACTTAATACATGAAAAATAAAACTAATATTTATTCAGCATTAAAAAATATAAATAAAAGAAGGCATGAATTAATTATTTCTAAATATATTTCAACTCAATTATCTATCTAAATGGAACTCATAATCATTGAAATCATTTATAAATAATTTTGTTCTAAATTTGCAGCAAATTCATTTTTCAAAAACAATCTCATATTTTTCAATGTTGTTAGAAGTATGTGGTTAAATGATGAAATTAACCATATCCCAATAGCTTAAGTTTTTGAAATAACTGGTAATTTAACATGGTATCAAAATATAAGGTCCTGAGTTTGATTCATGTCTCCTCCACACTACCTCCCATTTAAAATCACATGTGTTTGGCCTCATATATGAAAATGGAGTTTGATCCTACAAGCAAGAGGGAGTGTAGAAGTATGTGGTTAAGTGATTAAATTTACCATATCCCAATAGCTTAAAATTTTGGGACAATTGGTAATGTAACAGATGTAATCCAATATCACATTCCAACAAACTAACATAAATTTCATTTCTTCCAAAATTTTGCATGAGGATTTTCATAGATTAAATATATAAATTTCATTTCTTCCAAAATTTTGCATGAGGATTTTCATAGATTAAATATTAGTATTGGAGGTTAGTATGCTACATCACTAGCACTGGCTTATGATTTTTTTTTTGAAATTTTTCTTTAAAAAAAGTCAAATATTACAATTGGTTTTTCCATAATCTACAAATCAAGGAGTATTGCCAAGTAACAAATCAAACTCACAAACAAAATAACAGTCCACGGTCACACTTATATCAACAATCTAACATTTTATCAAAACTACTTGGTCTTAGCAATTAAGACGAGGTGGGGTCGAATCATAGGTGAACAAAATAACAGTCCACAGTCACACTTGTATCAACAATCTAACATTTTATCAAAACTACTTGGTCTTAGCAATTAAGACGGGGTGGGGTCGAATCATAGGTGTCCTAATCCTAACCTGTAGATCAACTATATTGCCTTGTTTTTGCCTTGCCTTGCAGATTAAGGCAAACTGGTCTTTCTGGTTCATCCCCTACTCACAAGACCTCACCCCAACCCACACTCCAACTAATTTAAAAGATACAATAGATTGGAATGAAGCTGCAGCTATAAAGCATATTTGGAATCTTTTCACTTCTGCAGGTTCTCTTTGGGTGGCCTGGATGCATGCTATGTTACTAAAGGGAAGAAGCTTCTGAGTAGTCAAAATTCCTCAGAATTGCACTTGGAATTAGAGGAATCTATTGAAGCTCATAACTAAAGCCAAGTAGCTTGTAAGGCATGAAGTAGGTCATGGGAAGAGCATATTCCATTATTCCTATGGCTGGACAATTGGCACCTAGATGGGGTGTTTCACCAAGCTTATGGGCCTAGGGCTATCTATGAGGCAGCTAGTTCTCTTCTGGCAAGGTTCTGCAGTGTACTTAAAGACAAGGAATGACATTGGAGGCCTACAAGGTCTAAAGATTCGGTCAAGATTCAAAGTAAATTGCATATAATAGATCTCAAAGAGAACGATAGAGTGATCTGAACTACATCTCCTTCAGGGAAATTTTCCACTACAGCCACTTGGAATTTATCTTCAAAGCAAGGTCCCCTTGTGGACACTAATTTGGTTTCCTACTGCAATACCAAAGCATAGCTTCACAGGATGGTAAGCAATGAAAGACAGGCTCTCAACTAAAGCGAGGTTGATCCAATGGGGATAGTCTATGATCCTACTTCAAAATGGTGATTGAAACTGGGAACCTTTTTTTTTTTTTTTTTTTTAGTGCCCTTTCAACAAAAGAATTTGGCAAGTGATAATGTAGCTTAGTTTGGTTCCTGGTATATCCTATAATTGGGAGGAGGTGGTCAATTTGGGAATATATTACCTACAGGGCAGTAACTTCAAAGCTTCTTTGTGCAAGGTAGCTTGGTGGGCTACTGTTTATCACATTTGGATACAGAGAAATAACATAATTCATTTCTTTTTTACAACTTACAAACTTCATTGAAAGAAAAATAGTACAAAAAGAGCCATAGCACTCAGGATGTATACTGAGGTAGGCAAAGTTACAAAAACAGAACTAAGAAGAAAGAAAGTACATCTCTCAAGCAAATTAGATAACAAAGAAAAAGATAAAACACCCAAAGAATTACTCCACCCAAACTGAGTATGGAAAAAAGACCTCTTCATGTCCCGAATCAACTTTCGTTGCCTTCAAAAGTTCGAGCATTTCTCTTCCTCCAAATACCCCACATCAAACAATGGCAAACCATGTTCCAAATTACCCCATTTCATGGAGGAAGCATCAATACAAAAGAGCAACCGATTAAGAGTATAAAAAGGGATGTCAAGGGAAGAAGGTAAGGAAAATTGTTTGAACTCCTAGAAGTTGCACTCTTGCCTCCAATTGGGGGTTTTACTATTTGTAATTGATAGTTATCACATTTGTAGTGAGCTATAGTATTCAGTGTAGCAAAGTGAACTGAAATGAGACTTATAGGGAATTTTTTGTTTTTAGACCCCTTAAAAACACAACTAGATTAATCTAATAAATTAACCAAGTGATTACTTAGTCCAAATTTCAAATCTAGGTTAACTCAATCATATAATCATATCATGCATAACAGCAGAAATATAAATAACACAATGATATGATGACCCAAGAAAACCAATCCGGTAAGAAACTTGGGAGAGGATTTAACCTAGCTATTCTCAAGGTAAACCTGAATCCACTATGAAAGAATCAAAATTTTACAATAGCGACTTAGACCACTAACATCCTATTGCTACCCACCAGTAGAAAAGTTACTGACACGACCATGTGCAAGCTCCAAGACCATGGACTCCTTCTTTCTTGGATTCAACAGCAAGTACAAGCACACCTGATTGTGTATCTTTTAGCTCTTATGGCAGCAACTGAATGATCATCAAGTTCTTAAACAAATCTCCTCTTGATAACCCTAAGCTTGTGTAAAGGAAAACTCCTCACAGATCTCACTAGAAATTTACACAAACTGCAATATGAGCAACATCTAAAATGTGGCTAGGGTTTGCCTTATATACTTATGGAAAAACATAAAACCCTAAACGTTTTAATGAGATAGGGATGTGTTGGAATTTTGCAGAAAACTGCATTCTGCCCGAATTTCGATTGATCAAGCCTAAGCTTTGATTAATCGAGCCAGGTCGAAATGCATAGTAAATTCTGCATCAGCTCGATTCCAACTTTACATAAAAGACACAACTTTGAGCAAGTCTAAACAAGACTAAACAACCTGTTTTGATCATGATTTGCCAACAATACACATTAGAGTTCTAAATACATTAGTTCTTAAGTCTTTAGAACCTAACAAACTCCCCTTTTGGCAATCCATAACAAAACACAATTAAAAGCTCAAAATTTACAAAGAAAAGCCCTTTACACAAAAAAAGCTCATTACAACAAATCCAATCCTAACTACTATTCATCAATTGCAAGTGTAGACAGCAGCTCAATTGAATCAACCTGTATATTTCTTGAAACACTAAACAAAACATATTAACGCATGTGTGGAAAATATAAGTAAACAAAATAAATTCTTGATTTCACAAAACACAAAATAAAGACATATATCAATGAATAACTCATAAATATAAATCAATAAGCAATGAAACAAGAAATAACAAAATAAATATATCTCCCCCTAACATGAATAGCCCAACAAAATACATCAAGAGCAAAAAAAAAATGTACAAAGTGCAGCTCCTAGATACAATCTAATCACCACAGGCTCCAAAACAATCAAAACTCCCCTTATCAACAAAAATCCTCTACAAGCTACACAAATGCTACTCCTCCTTTTCGTGACGGAATGTCAAAGGGCAATCAGAATCCATCATCAAAAGGAGGTGGCGAAGGAAATCGTCTAAAATGCGCCAACTTTGAACACAAAGCACGAACCTCATCAAGCAAGTCCACCAATATCTGTCCATGAGCCGTTTGAACGGTCAAGACATGATCCAACGTACATCGAATGTCTGAATCATCCGAAGTAGTCGATGAAGGAACATCAGCAGCAACACTAGACGCCTCAGCCTGTGCATCACCTGTAGAAGTGGGAGGAAGGGGTACAGTACCAAAAGGCTTAACTCTAACTCTCAAATAAGTAGCCCTCTATCGAAGGAAAGTGGCACCTATGAGACCAGTAATGTGAACAGGCTCAGACACGGGGAAACCATCTAGACCTAAATGAAACAAAATCCTATGAATGAAAATAGGATAAACAAGAGCATGGCCAACAATGCTACTACTATGAATTTCGTTCAAAGAACGAAGAAACAAATGAGTGAAAGAAATAGAAGCACCAGAAAAAAGGCCATACAAAAACACACATCTCTCAATAGGGATGGTATGGAGATGAGAAATAGGCCACAAGGAATGACATGCTATCCTAAGGAAAAGATAGGTAGTCTCAGTAAGCTTAGCGGACCTGATCCGAGGATCAAAACCCCATTGGATAGAAAATCCAGTGATGTATGACATGACATCATCAAGGAGTGGAGACTCCTCATAAGGATAGACGGGCTACCTAATGACCAGAATCCCAAGAGCCTCAGCCACTACTCTAGGGGTAATGGTGAACTTAACACCTCGTATCCAACTCCTAACAAAGGTATTGGAATTATAGATGTGGCAAGAGAGGTTCGAGTAGAACTCTCTAATCGAGGTGGTCGAGCGTGGATGATCTACCTTAAACAGAGTCAACCAACCTCTACTCTCAAAGTTTGCCCTAATGGCAGGATCTAGCTTATCTAACACAACAGATCGTTCAGCCCATATCTTTCTCTTACTGTTCAACTTATCAAATACCTCTTTGGTTTTGTCATTCCTAAACAACTCACTCCTAGAGGGAGTCAGAAGAAGTGGAGGGAGTCCTATGGGCTCTAGTCTTCCTAGGCATGGTGCTAAGATAAGGACAAAGACACAAAGCGGAACCAAAAAGAACAAAAAGAAAAACCAAGGGCAGACTGCAAGTTAGCACAAAAAAAAAATATAGAACAAAAATCTATATGATGCATGAACAGTTAAATGTCATGATGCATGCTCTAATGCAGTGAAACTAAGTTCAATTTAAGTTCAATTTCACAAAATTGGCTTGACCATAGAGTTTCTAACAAAAACCCCAAAATTTGAAAAACCACTTGTTCGTTTTTATAAACAATTTACCAATTGATCATCAAACAAGTTAGAATACAGTTTAGAATGATCAAATACATCAATCCAACAAGTCAATTTTATCAATTTGGACCTCATTGAACAAAATCCCCAATTCGGGTACAGACAAGCCCTAGAAAAATTCAATTTCCCAAAATTCAGCAAATTGATCAAATTAAACCATCAAGATCAAGTTTATAACATCCTAGAACAAAAACTCATTGATCAATTTCAGAAAATTTGGCTTCAATCATCAAAAATCTCAATTTTGCATAGGTCCGAAAATTTACCCAAAAACCATGAACTAATGCATGAAACATGAAATAAAATGCAAAGGAAATGGTATAAAGGTCTTACCGGCCTTGGGAGAGGAAAGCCTTGCAAAAAGAATGGTCAAAAATGACAAAAAAATTGAGATAGAGCTTGTTCGAGTCGAAGAGAGAGAAAAGTTTAAAAACTTTTGAAAAAGGTGAGTTAAAAAAGTCAAGATCTGATTTTTAAAAACCTTAATCACGATTTTCAATTGATCAAAAATTAGTTTTGATTAATCAAAACAGATAGAAACTCATTAAAAATTTTAAAATCAATTTCGATTGATCGAAAAACAAATTGGATCAATCGAAACAGACAGAGGCTCATTAAAATTTTTAAGAGACAAACACAGTTTTGAAAAACAAAACTCATTTTGGGCAATAACTCCTCAAAGCATTGAAATTGATGAATAAAATGCATGAGTATGAGATGAAATACTTTTAAAAAACACAAGTTTAAAACCAGTTTTCCTAAAATTAAGATTTTCACACATTCTCCCTTTAAATTCTCAAGCAACAAATTTGTTTTGCATCAAACTCAAAGTATTTTCAAACTTGGTTGGTCAAACCAAAAACATACACAATAACATGTACAAAGCTTAGCAAAGAGTAATTTGTGTAGTGTGTGCAACTAGCAAAAACTTGAGATATATATGAGGTGATATGTGAATAGAAATCAAACACAAAGTCTACAAAATTCATCACATAGAGTTTGAAAGAGACTATCACCTAAAGAATTACATCATATAACTCTCACATCTCCCAGATCATAAGCTTGCAATCATGTAAGTTTCTTGATTTTGCCTCATATTTTACACACCAATTTTAGTTGTTCAGAAACTTATTAAAAAAGTTGGGATAATGTACACACCAATTTTATTTATTTGATTTAGCTTTAAGTCCAATAATGTACACATCAATTTTAAGCATTTAAATCGAGACAACACCTTATGTTCTTTTTGTGCATGTGCTACACTTTCTCAAGCATAAAATCTTATGATATGCACTAAGGTGTTCATTATTGGCTAGTGAACAGTGGTGAGATGGTTATTTATACCTTTCTCAAAAGGTTCAAGTCCGACAGTCAAAAACATGTGACTACAAGATCATGACAAAGTGATTAAAATCCATAAACATCTTTCCCACACAACATGCACTACAAAGTTTCAACTAGTAAAGTGTAATAAATAAGCTCATCAAAGCTAAACAAGATACACAAGACATGTTATGTGAAAATAAATTGACAAGCCTTGTTTTCAAAAACCAAGAGAATGGATACAAAACACAAATTGCTTCCCTTTTCCCTTTTTAATTTTTTTTTTTTTTTTTTTTTTTTGAAAAGAGGAAACAAAAACAGTCCTAGAATGAAATGCATGAATTTCATGCAATGCAAGTTCTAGAAATAAAAAAGAAAACAAAAAACCAAAGAACAATGGTCACAAAGAGTAGAACAATGAAGCACAAAGACTAAGAAAGCCAAAGGAGACTAGGGACACCAAATCACACTAATTACTTGACGAAATGTCTCAAACTTACTTCCATCAAGAGGTTTGGTGAAGATGTCAGCATTCTGACGTTCAGTAGGGATATAGTTAAGAACCACAATCTTCCTTTCAACCAAATCCCTAATAAAGTGATATCTAATTTCTATGTGTTTGGTTTTAAAATGCTAAACAGGATTCTTAGAGATATCTATAGCACTAAAATTATCACAATAAACAACCATGGTGTCTTATGCTATCCCATAATCACTCAAAAGCTTTTTTATCCAAAGAAGCTAAGAAGAACAACTTCCAGCAGCAATATATTCTACCTCTGCAGTAGACAAAGAAACAAAATTTCGCTTTTTACTCATTCAAGCCACAAGATTGGCTCCAACATAAAAACACTCACCAGTGGTGCTTTTTTTGTCATTAGCATTACCAACCCAATCAAAATCAGAAAATCTAGCAAGAGCCAAATTAGACTCTTTGCTATAAAACAATCCATAATCACAATTTCCACCTACATACTTTATGATTCTTTTAATAGCATTTAAATGTGAAACCTTAGGATTATATTGAAATCTAGAACAGACACCAACACTAAAGGAGATGTCAGGCCGACTAGCAGTCAAATACAAAAGACATCCAATCACACTTCTATATAATGTAACATCAACAGACTCACCTGATGTATCATTTGTTAATTTTGCATTTGCAACCATTAGTGTTCTAGCATGGGCAGCCTTGTCCAGTCCAAATCTCTTGACTAGATTTCTTGCGTATTTTGCTTGATTGATGTAGATTCCTGAGTCCGTTTGCTTCACTTGCAATCCCTAGAAATAAGTTAGTTCACCAACCATGCTCATTTCAAATATCGCCTTCATTTCATCTACAAAAGAATGAGCAAGAGAATCATTAGTAGCACCAAAAATAATATCATCAACATAAATTTGAGCTACAACAAAACCATTCTTATCCTTTCTTATGAAGAGAGTAGTATCTGCAAATCCTCTTTTGAATCCATGTTTAGTGAGATATGCAGTCAATTTAACATACCAAGCCCTAGGAGCTTGTTTCAAACTATAGAGGGCACTCTTCAACTTGTAGACATCATGCGGTCTGTGAGGATCAACAAAACCCTTTGATTGTTCAACATATACCTCTTCTTGCAGCATCCTATTCAAGAAAGCATTCTTGACATCCATTTTATACAACTTGAAATTCAGATGGCTTGCTATGGCCAAAAGTATCCTGATGGACTCCAGTCTTACTACTGGTGCAAAGGTCTCATCAAAATCAATTCCTTCCACTTGTGTGTACCCTTGAGCAACAAGTCTTGATTTATTCCTAATAATAGTGCCATGTTCATCTGACTTGTTCTTAAAAATTCATTTAGTTCCAATCACATTTACTCCCTTTAGTCTAGGAACTAATTCCCACTTATCATTCCGAACAAATTGATGAAGTTCTTCATGCATGGAATATACCCACTCAGCATCTTGAAGTGCTTCATTCACCTTCTTCGGTTTAAATTGGGATAGATAGCATGAGTGAGTAATCACATTCAAGGCTTTTAATCTCAATCTCATGTTATCATTCAAACTACCTAATATATTTGTGGCAGGATGATTCAATTTAACTCTAGAAGATGGACCTTTAACTAGAGATGTGGAGGTACCTTTCTATTCTAATGGAGGACTAAGCTCACTTTGTACTTGTTGAGTTTCATGAACCGGAGTGGATAGTTCTGAACTTGATAGTACTGAAACTGTATCATTCAACAACAACAGCTCTTCCTTACTATGTTTCCCTACATAATCAGCAGGAAGTGAATCATCAACTTCTATAGAGTTATCTTAAGCCGGAGTAGTGCTTTCTGAATTTGCTTCATAACATACTTCATCATTGATCACAGCATTTGAAGATTCCATGACTGTTTTGGTTCTCAGATTGTACACTCTATAAGCTCTACTAGTGGAAGAGTATCCTAGAAAGTATCCTTTATCACTTTTTGCATCAAACTTTTCTAGGTTCTCTCTGTCACGTAGAATGTAACAATCACTGTCAAATATCCTGAAATATTTGACAACAGGCTTCTTCCCTCTCTAGAGTTTATATGGAGTTTTCTTGGAATCAAGTTTGAAATACACTCGGTTGACTGTATGGCAAGCAGTGTTAACTGCGTCTCCCTAGAAGGATTTGGGCAACTTTTTATGTGTAGCATGACACGTGTCATCTCCTGAACAACCCCATTCTTCCATTCCACTATTCCATTCTGTTGAGGTGTCTCGGGTGAAGAGAACTCTTAATGTATGCCTTGATCATTGCAGAAGGTAGCCAGCTTGGTATTCTCAAATTCTCTTCCATGATCACTTCTAATTCTGGCTATCACCATACCTTTTTCAACTTGCAACTTCTTGCATAGATGAATCATCTTCTCAGGAACCTCAACTTTATCTTTCAAAAGCACATCCCAAGTATATCTAGTAAAGTCATCCACCACTACTAGAATATACTTCTTTCCACCTAAACTCTAAACTCTAGCAGGACCCATAAGATCAATGTGCAATAACTCTAGAGGTCTTGAAGTTTGAACACTAGCTACAGATGGATGTTTGGATTTCACTTGTTTACGTATCTAACATGGTCCACAAATGCACTTATCTATCTTCTTAAACTTAGGTAAATCAATAACTGCCTCACACTTGGAAATCTTCTCTAATTACTTATGAATTGCATGCCCCAACCGTTGATGCCACAAATCAACTTGATCAATCTTTGCACTAAAACACTTGTTGTTTTTACTTGGTGTTATGCCATAACAGTTGTCAACTGTCCTTACACCAACACACATACAGTCACCTGCTCCATCAAGTATCTCACATTCATACTTAGTGAAGAGAACATTTAGTCCATTGTCACTAATCTGACTAATGCTGAGTAAGTTGGCCTTCAATCCATCAACATACCAAACATCTTCGAAAACTGGCAACCCTGGAATGTCCACAGTTCCAATGCCTTTAATCACAGATTTGCTTCCATCTCCAAAAGTGACTATCCCAATCTTTCCTTCAAAGAATGTCTTAAATAAACCTTTGTTTCTTGTCATATGCCTAGAACAACCACTATCCAAATACCAAAGAAGAATCACGTGCCTTTAAGGCAGTTAAAGCAATATAACGTACATAATTATTATCACATGAGATTATACCAAGAAGCTTAAGGAAAGATTTAGCAAAAGCAACAAGAGACAAAGACAACAAGTAGGCAAGTTGACATATAAGCAAAATGATTTTCCAAGAATCCATGAGACCAGGGGTCAAGGATCAGTTCAGAGATCAAAAGATCTACAACAAAAGAGCTACCCGCTCTGATACCACTTGTTTGTTTTTAGACCCCTTAAAAACACAACCGGATTAACCTAGTAAATTAGCCAAGTGATTACTTAGTCCAAATTTCAGATCTAGGTTAACTCAATCATATAATCATATCATGCATAGCAGTAGAAATATATATAATATAATGATATGATGACCCAAGAAAACCAAACTGGTACAATCCCTAGGGAGGATTTAACCTAGCTATCCTCAATGTAAACCTGAATCCATTATGAAAGAATCGAAGTTTTACAATAGCGACTTAGACCACTAACATCCTATTGCTACCCACCAATAGAAAACTTACTGACATAACCACGTGCAAGCTCCAAGACTACAGACTCCTTCTTTCTTGGATTCTACAGCAAGTACAAGCACATCCGGTTGTGTATCTTTTAGCTCTTATGGCAGCAACTGAATGATCATCAAGTTCTTGAATGAATCCCCTTTTGATAACCTTAAGCTTGTGTAAAGGAAAGCTCATCATAGATCTCATAAGAGATTTACACAAACCGCAATATGAGCAACATCTAAAACGTGGCTAGGGTTTGCCTTATATACCTAGGGCAAAAACATAAAACCCTAAACGTTTTAATGAGATAGGGTTGAGTTGGAATTCTGCAGAAAAACGCATTGTGCCCGAATTTCGATTGATCGAGCCTAAGTTTCGATCAATCGAGCCAGGCTGAAATGCATAGTAAATTCTGCATCAGCTCGATTCCAACTTTACATAAAAGACACAACTTTGAGCAAGTCTAAACAAGACTAAACAACTTGTTTTGATCATGGTTTGCCAACAATACACATTAGAGTTCTAAATACGTTAGTTCCTAAGTCTTTAGAACCTAACAGTTTTGATTGTAAGATTGTAGATTGTGGGTTGTGCTGGGGCTAATGTTTGTCCTTAGCAAGGTTTTTGAGTTCCTTGTGGAACTCTTTTCCTTGTTTCCTTTGTTTTGTGGTAATAAACCTTTCTGAAAAAAAAAATAATAATAATAATAATAACAAAAATTAAAAAAATTAAATACTCAATAACACAATCCAAATCTTTACCTATCAATAGTACTCAATAAATAGAAGCAAATCTTTAATATTAACATAAATAAAAATTCACAACAAATCGTTCAACCAGACAATAATACAAAATCTTAATGTATCCTACATACTAATAACAAACGCTAGCTGGAATCATTAACTAGCTCTGCAACTGCTTCGTGGGTCTTACAACACTATTCTATCATCGCCAAACTGCGATTCCATCGCGGTTCTAGTCATCTTCCTCCAATGACCCATTGACACACCTTTTAGCCACCAGCTGTAGCTCCGATCATCGCATCGCAGCCGGATTTCCTTCCTTGGGTACCAATACGCTCTTCTATGGTTCAACTCATTGTCTTTGGTCTGATATGGCTTGATTCTCAGTTTGGGTAATCCTTGTCAGAACCCTTTCTTTGTTGATTTGGTAATTTTATTTTGGAACCTAATGTTGTTTGTGTTACTAGGGCATTATTCTTTGGCTAAATGTGCTCCTGGCTAAATGTTTTCTTTGGATTCCATGTGACATTATTAAGTTAAAGAAGTCCAGCTCAATCGGTGCCACAATGGCCATTTTTTGTGGAACGCGAGTAACATGCCAAACTCAAGTTTGTGAAACTTGAGTTCCAAAAGAATGGTGAGTCCCTAAATATTTTCAAACCAGTAGTAAATCACTAAATATTTCGACCAACAATAGTATTTGGCCATTTTGGCCAACATGTAAGGATTAGAAACAAATGATAAAACGAGCACAATAAGAAGTTGAGGTGGATCCAAATCCGATGCAACACCACGCAATAATAAATTAATGATTGAGTTTTAAAATTTTAAAAATTCACTTTTAATTTCAGCTCTTGGACCTTAAAATAAAAAAATTAATTTAAAAAAAGTAACCTTCCATTTTTTTTTTAGAGCCTATTTAGGAAGAGTATATAAATATAGTTTTTTGTTTTACAATCCATAAAATGGTGGGCCACATTTGAATTTATTGTTTGGCTAATGTTCTCTAAATACAATTTTCAAAAAATTGTATCTTATTTTCCTTGTTCAGTACAGGATTTTGAAAATGGCTGAAAGGATGTTTTCAAGATGCGGAAAATGTTTTTAATAGCATAGTTGTAAATAAATTGAAAATAGTGAACCTTACAGATTTGTTCAAATTCTTCTATCTCTTAAATTAAGGAGCTTATCTTTATCACCAAAAAAAAAAAAAATTACACTTCAAATTTTAAACTTATCATTATTAAAAATAAAATCAACTTTACTTCGAAGACATCCAATCTCACCCGTCGATTTTTTTAAAGGTGCAACTACTCTGCTGGCAGACTACCAATGCCTGGGTGCTGGTCTTAGCACTCGTTAAAGGATGGTGGGGACATGAAATTTGAGTTTCTATTATACAGTTTCCCTTTTGCTTGTATTGTTTTCTTTTCTTCCCTGGACCTATGGCCACTGCGTTGGCATGGTCTGAGCTGTCTAGGATCCCATGTTATACTTTGCTTCTATATCAATACAATATTTCTACCTATTTTGTCAAACAAAAAAATTTTAAAAAAATAAAAGATATGTAGGCTCTAATCTCTTATCATTGTCCAAAAAAAAAAAAGGTACTCTAGTAATTCTACACGTTACTTTTTTTATTTTATTTTATTTTTTAAATCTCTAAAATAGAAATGGTCTCCCAAATTTTATTTTATTTTTTCAGTATTTTGAAAATTATTCTTAAAAGTGAGAGCCAAACACATATAATGTAAAAATTATTATCTGAAAACTAGTTTTAATTTCAATTTTTTGAAAATTGTTTTTGTGGGGGGATGAGGATCCAAATGGTTGATAAAGTTCATATGGACGTGAACCTCAGGAAACATAGGCAAATTCTCCTCGGAAGTATACACTTAACTCATGCTTGGGCTGCACAACCATAGTTGACGAGGGTGCCGAGGACATCTGCCTAACCTCAAAAGGTCAAGGGATAGAGTCAAAAGGGGGCACGAGGCAATCCGAGGGGGAACAAGAGCAACTTGGTATTTAAAAAGGAAGAGAAGAAAAAGGAAGGACAGAGTGGCCATCCCCTCCACATTAAATGCACTGCAACCACTTAGCTGGCCACATTAATGGAGAAATGACCTTGAATAGCGTTCACACAACTAATACCTTAGTGTAAAAGCCTTCTAGCAAGATCTTGATGGGACAAGTATCAAGATGGTTGGATCATGACCTTTCAAATGTATGATCCAAATGCATCCTAGCTCAGTGATATAAAGCCAAGAAGCACCTGGATCAGAAGTGAGGAGGGAGAAAAAATTGAGAGAGGAATCATCCATCTATAACATCATCCTTGGACTAAACCCGAGGACGAACATATAGCCTTTTTCTAAACAATCTCCAATTTGAATATTAATCATTACACCAGTAGCTTTTTATTGGACTTTCATCTTTTGTCTTATAACAGGTGCTAATAGGTTGACATTGCATCCCATCTCTAGAAATTAATTGTGTGAGCAAATAGTAACTAGATCAAAATCAAGACCAATTCTGCGGCCTACTCTTAGCCCGCCCACAGTTTTCATACCATTTTGAAAATAAAAACAAAAATCCTCCTACTAAACAGGCTTTTTAACTTTTTTACATTTTTAAGTTTCACATCTTAATTGCACGACCCTAGATCCAAATCCTGTTGTGGTACCCATAAATTTAGTTTAATCTCTTTTTTTTTTTTTTTTTTTTTTTTACACAAATATCATTCCATCATCCCCACAATATCAATGCATCATAATCAGACAATCAAAACTTTATTTTTATGAGGAACTTTTTTGATACAAGATAAAATTTCCATTCTAGCCTAATCGAATGTGTGTGAAACTCCCTCTGGAGACTTAAACCCTGACTCTTACCCTCAACACCCCATAAGCACTTATATTTGTAAAGTAACCATTGTACGGTGGTAAACACACAAAACTGAAATCTATAACTTTTGCACTAGATCAATAACGAAGAATGTTAGACAAAGAATGAATAAATAAACCATATCGTAATTAGAAATAATCACTTATTTGGTAATAATATTAAGAAATTTATCAACATGTGTTTTATTCGAGTAACAAAAACAGAAAAATAAGGAAGAAATACCTTATGGACAAGGAAGAAAGTGTAATCAAGATTGACTTCGAGGGCTTGATCTGTATATTCTACACCCAAAATAAAATGTGTGAGAATTACCCAAAAATCACCATAGATGTTAAGATAAGAGAGAGAGAGAGAGAGAGAGAGCAAGAGAGAGAGCTTACTAAAAGACAAAAAGGCAAAGGGTGAGGAGTGTGGAGTGGCACTAGGAGTTAAGCCTGTTCAAGAATTCACCAGTGCCGACAGAATCGCTCGAAACCGCACCGATCCGACTGTTGAAATCTCCACCAAAGGTTATCAGCACGGTGGTCGGTAAACTTTTTCCGTTATCGAAGTCAGCCAGTGCGGTGGTCGGCAACAAGATCTGCTAACCGAAGAGAAACCGAACCGATATATATATATATATATATATATAATCATTCGTTAGTTTTAAAATAAAAGAAATTGAGAAAGAGAGTACCAGTTTGGCGAGAAACTGAGGGAGGCATGAAGCTGAGAGAAGCAAAGGAAGAAGAAGGAAAAATAGGGTTAGGTTAAGTTAGTTAGAAACGACGCCATTTCATATAAATTTTTTTTATAACATCTGATTCAAAATGATGCCATTTTGGACTCATTATAAAATTTTAATATCAGGTTCAAAATGGCAGCTTTTTAATGTCAAAAATTTAAAAAAAAATTAAAAAATAAAATGGAACGCCCGGAACAACGTCGTTTTATTTAGAGTTTAGGTTAAATTTGAGAAATCTTTAGTTAGACCTCTCCTCACTCTCTCTCATCCGCTTGTTCTCTCTCTCTCTTTGTCTCTCTCTCGACATCTCCACCTTTCTCTCTCTCTATCTCCCATCTACCTCCGCTGCTCACCACCACTCACCAACAACGTCTTCTACAACTTGATGGCAATGTTCTCCAAGTTTTTCCCTCTCTTTTCTCCTCTGTCATGGCTATTATATAGAAACTAGCCATGGTCCCATGCAATAATGCGCGGATAATGCTTTAAACAGTTATGTGAAAAACTTATATAGAATATCCAAAATATTTTAAAGTAATAACATGAAGTAATGTTGCAATAACATGAAGAGATTTTTGTTAAATTAATGATGTAATACAAAATTAAGGGGATGGAGAATTTAAACTATAGAGAAAAAGTTACATAAATTAGAAATTAGTTATTATGTGGTGTAATATCTTCTCCCAAAAAAAAAAAAAAAAGTGGTGTAATAAGTAGATTGTTTGTTTAGTCATTTTTTTTTTCTTTTTTGCTAAAATTTTTAATCACAATTTTTTTTTTCTACATTGGCTTGGAGTTAGCATAAAAAATTTGTAATTTCATGTAAATGTTTTTTTTTCTTTTTTGGAGAAAAATGTAAATGTTTAGTTGGCTTATGGAAATATCATCTAAAATTTATGATGTCACGTTCATGTTTTTTGAAGTATGATAGTGGTAAGTAAAACACTCAGTAAAAATAGTGATATCCTATTAATAGAATTTTATTATAATCCAAATATGTAAAGAAGTTGACATGTAAAACTAAATGAAAAATTACTCTTACAAAGAGCCATATAACAAAATCGCATGGTCTCTCATGTATGTTTTTTCTTTCTTATATATATATATATATATATATATTTTTTAAAAAAAAGGCATATAAAATTCTTATATATCTATATAATAACTAATAGTCGAAACGTTTGATTTTTTGTTGACCACTCCTCATTGCGCCACGTGGCTACATAAATTACTGACACGTTCACTTTAAAACAATAAACAATTGTATCTTTTAGGTGGTTTTCTTACTTAGTTTCATTAACGCCTAACCTTTGGCATAAGGTATATGTTAGAACAAAAAAAAAAAAAAAAAACTGCCATAGAAAGAGATATTACTATTAGACACCGTTTTGGGTTAGGGGTCACTATAAATTTTGATTGGTTCATTACTCCTTCCCACGAACCACTATTTTTTGTTCTTATCATACACAGCCACAGCCATAGCCTCTCTCCACACATATTCAAAATCTCACACAAACACCGATCACTCCTAGTGGTGACGCCACGTTCAAGCTAGGGTGTTCCTAAGAACACCCTGACTTGAAAAAAAAAATTATATATAATAATTAAAAAAAATTTATTTGTTTACCCTTAAAAAAAAAATTAGGAACACCCTCAACCAAAAACAGATTTCAGGCCTAAACAAAAAATCTTGATTTCCCATACAAAATAATGAAAATATAAACCTATAATCCAAACAAAGCAGATATAGATCAGTAATGGAGGTGAGGAGACGTTGTGCTGGGTAGAGGCAGCTTGAGAGAGGAGCATGGAGGTGCTATTAGGGATGAACGATGCTTGTTGAAAGAAGCATGGTGGTAGCATAAAACGATGCTTGAGGAGAACATTGAGAGAGAAGAAAAGATGTGACTAAGAAATAAGGACGAAGAAAGAATAGAAGAAAGAAAAGAGGAAAGTGATCTGAAGAAAAATCCAGAAGAGATAGGATAGAGATAAGATGTAAAGCACATGTGAAAGGAGAGGAAAAAGGTTAACATAAGTTAAAATAAGAAAAAAAAAAAAAAAAAGCCTTGGAGGTTTTTGGAACTATAGGTCCAATGTTTTCTCTGGGCCGTTCTGTGCTTGTAAAGCTCCTAGGTTGGGTTTCTTTTTGTTTTTGTATTTTTTTTTTCTTCTGATTAATATACTTCTACCATTTCAGTCAAAAAAAAAAAAAAAAAAAAAAAAAAGGACCTGACGTAGAAAACAAAGGAAAAGAGAAAAAAAGTTATTAAAAATTAAATTAAATTAAAAGGTGGGCCTTGGTTTATGGTTTGGGTTATGACATGGGTATAATTTAAGGCTTGGGTTTATCACTTAATTGACCCCACTCAACTTTTAATTACGTTATACATATTAATTATACACATAACAAATTATAGAAGACAATTGATAAACAAATTAAACAACTAAATTATGTTAGGCTAAACAATAATGAAACAATACATTATAAAAGACAAATAAATTAAATTATGTTAGGCTAATGTTTCAAAAAAAAATTATGTTAGGCTAAACAATAATTAATAATTTTATAATTAATGAAACAACAATATAACAAATTATAGTTTATAAAAGACAAACAAATTAATAAAACAACTAAACAACAATAATTAATAATTTTGTTAATATTTCAAATGAACTTATAGTTTATTGTTTATTCTTTTGCTAGAATTATGGACAAATATTTGATAAGAAAACCACGTAGAAGGCAATTATAAACTTTATGTATTTGCGTGTTTTTTTATTGTTGTTATTGTCAATATACAAAATTTTCTTTTTATTAGATTGTGTAATTTATGTTTATTGAGGAACACCCTGAAAAAAATTTCTAGAGTCACCACTGTGAGTATCATGTACTTCACATTTGCAATAAGGAACTAACGTGGCAACATGTAGAAAAAGGAGTATGGCCAACTACGCTCACACGACCTACTTAAGGTTTGGATGAACATTCAAACATAAGTCACCAAAAATTTGGGCAGACAACTTAAGTCATTCAACCTACTTAAGGCTCGGATAGAAAATCAAACATCGGTCACCCAAAACTTAGGCGGACAACTAAGTCATCTAACCTACTAAAGGCTTGGATGGACAACAAACCATATGTCACACAAAACTGAGGTGGGTGATAAGGTCAACTTAAGTCATTCAACCTACCCAAGGCTCGGATGGACAACCAAACACAAGCTACCTAAAACCTGGATGAACGACAAGGCCATTGGCCCAAAAACTACTTGTCCAACACACGTAGGTTCTGGATGAATGACAAGGTTATAAGCCCAAAATCTACTTATCTAACCCATGCAGCTCTGGATGAAAGATAAGGTTATAAGCCTAAAATCTACTTGTCCAACTCATGTAAGCTCTGGATGAACATCAAGGCCATAAACCCAAAAACTACTTGTCCAACCCACATAGACTCTAGATGAACGACAAGGCCATAGGCCCAAAATCTACTTGTCTATCCCACGCATGCTCTACATGAAAGACAAGGCTACCAACCAAAAACTACTTGTCCAACCCACATAGGCTCTGGATGAATGACAAGGCCATAAGCCCAAAAATTATTTGTCCAACCCACACAGCCCATAATCTACTTTCCGACCCACGTAGGCTCTGGAGAACAACAAGGCCACAAACCCAAAAATTATTTGTCCAACCCATACAGACTCTGGATGAATGACAAAGCCATAAATCCAAAAATTAATGAATTTATGATGTAGCTCAAGATTTTAGTAATTATCTTTATGAGCACAACTTTTGTCAATGGTAAGATTGACCAAACTTCCAAATGGATACACGAGTGGTCACCCGTTTTTTTACTAGTTTAATTTACTATTAAAAATATTTTTGCACACCTTAACTTAAATTTTGTACACCTTCATCACATACTAACTTTACCATTTTTTTTATTAAATCACTAACTCTATAACCAAAAGTTATTATAAGATGATAATAATACACACACATGTAACGAACCCTCTATATTTTCTCACTATTAAATTATATAAAATTATATTATATTTATAAAAACCCTTTGTGTTGCAACAAACATTTAAAATTTATCACAACAATAAAATACTAAGGCAATGAACTAGTACTTTTTAAGTCCATATTGCAACTAAAGATGTGCAGAACACCCTTTAAGTCTTTATTGACACTATAATTAGTTTTTGTAGCAATAACTTTGTGGCAATAAACTGTTTTCTAATGGTTTTAAAAATTGGTACTATTAATGAATCATTTTTGCTCTGGGTTTTCGGTTTTTACTAGTTTTGGTTGGTTTTAGGGTTTTTCCAGGATCAGATTGGTGCCTGGTTCCCGGTTGAACCAGTTCGACCGGTCGGTTTGGTTTGTTTTTTAAAACTATGGTTTTTCTTGTAGTGACATGCACATATTCACATCATAATTCACACAAATAATATTACAATAAAAAAATTAATAAATAATAACGCACATATCAAACACACACTCACACACATATATAATATAAAATTTTGGGGTAATTGCAATAAACTCACGTGGTTTGGCCGTGTAAACACTCTATTTTGCACTCATAATTTAATCTTGGAAGATGACTAAAATGATCACTCTAAATACCCAAAAATCATAATTGCATTTCATGCATTAAATCATCCATCACATATCATAAAAATGATCTTGAGACTCTAACGATCGTGAAGCTATGCCTAATTCCCAAATCAAACCTTTAGATTGAAAGATATCACAAGATCAAGTTTTCACGGTTTGCATACATTTTATGTGGGTGAAGCTGATCACATGTGATTAATTGAAATTAATTTTGATTGGTCAACAATTAAAATTAATTAAGTAATTTATGTGATTGGCTGTTAGATTTGATAAAAAATAAGATTGGTTGAATAGGAATAAAACGGATAATCAGATAATAAGGGAGTTGTTGATAATTAAGTTTTTCAAAAATAATTATCTTTCAGATAATTATTATTTTAAGGAACTGATTATCAAATTAAAAGGAATTTATTTTGGAATACAAATATAAAAGACATCCAAGTGCAGTTCCCGACTGAGAAAACCCCTAAAAAAGAGTCCAAGTCAAACGAAAAGAGGAAAATGGGCCCAGCACTCAAGAGTCCCAATCAGCACTCCAGGAGTGCTAATCAGCACAAGGCAAGTGCCGATTAACACTTCCACAGTGCTGATTGGCACAACCTCAAGGCCTAGTCCAAAATTTTTTAGATCAGGCTAAAACACATCAGATTCAATTTTTTAGGGATAAAATTCGACTTAACTCGAGCCTATTGATTTTCTAAGCAACCCTAGCTTGTTTTTTAAGAACAACAGCTCTATAAATATAGAATTAAAATAAGAATTTAGCACCCCCTCTGCTCTTAATGTAAAAGAAATTCTGGAAGTTCAACTTTAGAACTTTCTTTTCTATTAAGTACAATCTCTTTAGGACTTAGAGAGACTCACCCTCTCTCTAACTCTAAAGTGATTTCCCCATTCCCTTATAAAATTCATTGATGCATTGATGCAGGTAAGTTTCCATCTTTTCCTTTACATGTCCATGAAATTAATTCAATTCTCCATGCCTTTTCTAACATGTTCTTTCTTTTGTTTGTTTTGATTTTTCTTTCTAGTGAATGTATTATGGATGCCTATTTATGTGCATGTATTTTGTTCATGTAGTTATCTAATGTGTATGCTTAAATCCTAGATTTGTTGCTTTATGTAAACTAAACCAAAAATCAGATTTGGATTTATTTTTCAAAACTCTATTCTTTTCCTAAAACAAAAATAAGATCTGAAGTCTTAAATCAAAACTCCATTCTTTTCCTAACAAAAAATTAGATCTGAATTTATTTTTAAAATCTCTATTCTTTTCTTAAACCAAAAATTAGATTTGAATTTATTTTTCAAAACTCTATTCTTTTCCTAAAACAAGAATTAGATCTGAATTTATTTTCAAAACCTCTATTTTTTTCCAAGTTAAAAATTAGATTTGAAGTTATTTTTCAAAACCTCTTCTATTTTCTAAAACACAAAAAATCATATTTGAATTTTATTTTTAAAATTCATTCCTTCTTATTTTGAAAAATCAAATTTGCAATTTCTTTTAAAATCCATTCTATTTCTTAAGTAAACAATCATATTTGAATTTTTCTCTTGAAGGTTCATTTTGTTCTTTAGGCTGTGTTTGGCTCTATATAAAATGTTTTCCAAGTGTAAAATATTTTCATGTAAAAATATTTTATGTAAAGGAAAACATTTTTTATTATTTGACTGTGTTGTGGAAATTATTTCTTGTGTTTGGTCTTTCATGTAAAAAACCTATTTTCAAAAAAGGAAAACACAAGTCAGCCAATAGCCACCACCAACAAGGACAAGGACAACCACCCAAAATCCAGATTGGTAAGAGGAAAAAAACTGCCACCACTGCTTCGTTGCCACCAAAATCCACAAAACACCACCACTCACACCACCACAACAACAACAAAATCAGAAATCAAAGAAAAAGAAAATCAAACACAAAAATAAGTGGGGTGTTTGGTTCGGGTTAGAGAGAAAAAGTGAGA
Organism: Quercus variabilis; assembly: GCA_030445155.1. NCBI lineage: Eukaryota > Viridiplantae > Streptophyta > Magnoliopsida > Fagales > Fagaceae > Quercus > Quercus variabilis. Next base: position 30,050,964 of record CP129455.1, on the reverse strand, counting down.
TGAGAAGAAGGCCATGATGGAGTGGTGTTACTTAGGGTTTGCTGTGGAAGAGCCATGGAGGCTCCACCTCACCGAATCAAAGAGAAGAAGAGAGGGAGGGTGAGATCAATCCATATCGTGAGTGCTGTGAGTCAGAGTGAAAGAGAGGGTGTGGTTCTTGAGTGAGGCACTAGATCAGTGACATGCAGTGTTCGATCTGGCCTTGGTTGGTCGGAGGGAAAGAGATAGAAATAGAGAGGAAGAGAGAAAAAAGAGAGGAGGAATAGAGAGGAGGAGGAGGATTTTACCTTCACTGGCGGACACAAGGGACGGCGGGTGGAGCAGAAGGACGACAATTGGAGTGATGGAGGAAGCTTCTGGTGCTCTCTCTCTCTCTCTCTCTCTCTCTCTCTCTGGGTAGTTGGAGTCTCTTCCAATAGCTGGAGTTGTGAGGGAGATGGAAATTGATTGAAGGTAATATGAACACCTAAAACATTTTACACTCTAAAAAGCTCTATTTTACGGTCAACTGAAATATATTTTCAGTTTGACCAAATCGTCATGTGTACCCAAACACCCTCAAGGATGTAAGATGTTTTCCCAATTTCATTTACACCTGAAACAAACATAGCCTTAGTTAAGAAATCAGATTTGGGAACTATTTTTTTAAAATTCCATTCCTTTTTTATTAAAAAAAAATCAGATCTGAGTTTTTTATCAAAAAATTCATTTTGCTTGTTAATAGATTTGAAACTTCTCTTAAAAAATCCTTTTCCTTTAAATAAAATTCAGATGTGATTTCTCCTTGCATAAATGCAATAGGTCTAATATTTTGCATTTTAACCCAGCATAGATCTAGGAATATTGACACAATAATTTGCATGTCATTTTTTTAATGGGTACTTGAAAGGTCATTTAAAAGTCTAGAAGACCAGACTTTGTCTGGGTAGGATAGGTGCCTAATACCTTCCCATCCTTTAACCTAGCCCCCGGATTTAAGAATCTTTGGTCTGTAGAAGAGTGTCTTATTTTTCTTTTGATAGATTGTAACTAGGAAACAAGGCCTTGTAAATTTTTTACTAGATTGTAACTAGGAAACAAAGCCATGTATAGTTCTTTCTATCAAGTTGTATTTATTTCAAATTAATGAGAATGTGTATTATTCAAGACATTTTGTAATCTTTTGTATAGTTTTCTTATTTTACTTTTAAAATAAGTGGCGACTCCATATGATCTTGAAAAGGGAAGGTGCTGATCCCTAAACCTTTTTTTTTAAAGCTAGTTCGGTCTCTCATAGGCCCACATCACTTTGCTTACCTATGGTTTAAAAAATGTCACTCTACCCACCTGAGGTGAACTCCGTTTATCTCTTGTAACTCACCTCTGTTAAAAACAGGGGTAAATAGGTATTTTCGCTTCCATTTTATGTCTCCCTCCACCTAAAACAAAGAAAAAATAAGATCAAAATATGTCATTCGTAAAAATTTAGAAACTTGGCTCAAGAACTCCAATAAATCACAAAATGTCTTTGTAACACTCATAAGAAAAAAGACACAAAAGGAAAAATTTACTTACCACACCCATTAACTTACTTTCTTCCCTATACTTTAATTTATTTTGCATGCTCTATTAGGAAAACAATTTCTCACAATCTTTCTCTCTTCTCTCTGGCTTTTTCTTTTTGCCTCTCTCTGTTTTGTCCTTGTCTCTCTAATCTCTCATACTCCAATTTAAATTGGTGGTAACTTGTGGTCATGGTTGCTCGATGGTGAATGTGGAGGAGCACGAGGTGGTTACGCTAGATTAGATTTGGGTTTTAAGGAGAGAGGGGTAGGTAATGTCATGTTGTTTGATCAGAGATGGAAATTGGTGGGGTGGAGTTGGTTGGGATCCTTGGGGAGGCATATGAGCCCCTGATCCTAGCTTTGAATCCTTGTTCAATAAATTATTTTGTTCAATCCTTGTGACTTAATTATTATATAATTATCAATTTAACACTTGTTCCCCTTAAAGAAAGTACAAAAGTGAATCTTCCATTTGCTAAAAATAGAAAGCAAGTGAATAGCATTTTCTGTACATCTAATCAAAGATTAAAGGCACATCTTGTATCCAAGTTGGTGGCTAGGAGTGTCTTAGTATGGGAAAATTCTTAGACATTCTCGGAGCATGAAAAATTGGTGCTCTCTAAGAATGTGAGAGGAGGGAAACACCATTTTTTGTATTCTGGGAGTACCTAAGAATTACTCCTTAGTATGAGCCGACTTATGCTTTAATCTCTTTCTCCAAGAAACTTTGATATCTTTTCACACTCTTGGATTATCACATGATAGAGTCTTAGGTTGCCGCCAGTGAAGGGCTTTGGATGCTATTTGATTTTTGTAAAATACTCAAATTTTGATATTATTTTCTATTGTTTTGGGAGGAGAGAGACATAAAAAGGAAGTGAAAATACCGGTTTACCTCAGTTTTTAAAAAAGGTAGGTTACAAGAGGCAAATCGAGCTTATCTTAGGTGGGTAAAATGACATTTTTTTTAAAGCACGGGTAGACAATGTGATTTTAGGCCAAATCATAGGTGAGTTTACTACAATTATCCCATAAATTTATCATAAAGAGAGAGACACTCTCAAGTCACAAACACCCACTTTTTACTCTTAGACTTAGAGATATCGAGATAGTCTGATAGGGAAGAGTGATAAGATGAGATTCATGAGAGAGATTCAAGTATTTGATTGGCTAAGTAAACACTTAGTGTATTATTTATGTATGAACGAGTGTGGTTGTGTGAGTCAATAATTAATACAGTGCAAGCATGGGTTGCGTTTTGTCATAAAGAGAGAGACACTCTCAAGTCACAAACACCCACTTTTTACTCTTAGACTTAGAGATATCGAGATAGTCTGATAGGGAAGAGTGATAAGATGAGATTCATGAGAGAGATTCAAGTATTTGATTGGCTAAGTAAACACTTAGTGTATTATTTATGTATGAACGAGTGTGGTTGTGTGAGTCAATAATTAATACAGTGCAAGCATGGGTTGCGTTTTGTCATTTAGTTTAAAATATTTTTATAAAAACAATGACAAATGGATAATGACAACCGCATAAAAATAAAAAATGTTATACAAATTTAACAATATAAAATAATCATACCTATCCACATTAACAATAGACAATGGCAACTGATAATGAACTATCAGGTAATAATTTCAAAATATGAAAACTCGTAAAAGAAAATTATAAAACTTCATGTATTTATTTATTTTTTGTCAATAACTTGATATATTTTTTTACTAAATTTGGTTTAATTTAAGTTTCTAAATGGCCCTCTTAAAAAAAATATCCAAAGCTGCTACTACAACATAAATCAAGAGATCTTAAGTTCATTTCTCTGCTGAATGTATTATGTTTTCAAGATATCTCATAGACATGGAGTAAATCGTGTGTGTATATATATATATATATATATATATCTTATATATAAAAGTGCGAATGTGCATATAGTGTTTTGGCACTGTACATCTAGTATTTTTGCATTGTACATCTATAGTGCTATTTTGTTGAGCCACTTTGTCTTCTTCTATTTAATTTTTTTTTTTTTTGAATAGTAGCTACAGTACCAATCGGCACTGTAGCTACAGTAGCTACAATATATTTTTTTTTAGTCTTTTGTTTATACTTTTTTTTCTTTTAGATATATTGTTATACTGACACAACAAATTTCACAATATTTTTACAATTATTGAGGTGTCAATTTTTTATAAGTCAAAATAAAATAATAACATATGAAACTATGACCAACTACAACTGAAAATAAATGTTTTGTGAAAATGTTTTGACACTTGTTGGGTAAATGTGTAAAAGCTACAGTACTTTTAGTTTGTTTAATATGTACTTTTCATTGCTATTTTTTATTTTTTTCCCAGTCTTTGATTTGTACTCTTTTTTCTTATATATAAAGCGTGAATGCGCGTACAGTGTTTTGGCATTGTACATCTAGTGTTTTTGCATTGTACATCTACAGTGCCATTTTGTTGAGCCAATTTGTTTTTTTTTTTTTTTTTTAGTTTTCAGTTTGTACTTTTTTTTTTTATATATATTGTTATACTGACACAATAAATTTCACAATATTTTCACAATTATTAAGGTGTCAATTTCTTATAAGTCAAAATAAAATAATAAAATATGAAATTATGATCAACTACAACGGAAAATAAATGTTTTGTGAAAATGTTGTGACACTTATTGGGTGAATGTGTAAAAGCTACAATACTTTTGGTTTGTTCAATATGTACTGCTCATCGCTTGTTTTTATTTTTTATTTTTATTTTTTTTCCAATCATCTATTTGTGCTCTTTTTTCTTATATATAAAGCATGAATAAGCGTACAGTGTTTTTGCACGGTACATTTACAGTGCCATTTTGTTGAGCCACTTTGTCTTATATATATATATATATAAGTTTTGAATAGTAACTACAGTACCAATCGGCACTGTAGCTATAGTAGCTAGAGTTTTTTTTTTTTTTTAGTCTTCTGTTTGTACTTTTTTTTTTCTTTTATATATATTGTTATACTGACACAACAAATTTCACAATATTTTCACAATTATTGAGGTGTCAATTTCTTATAAGTCAAAATAAAATAATAAAATATGAAACTGCAACCAAGTACAACTAAAAATAAATGGTTTGTGAAAATGTTGTGACACTTGTTGGGTAAATGTGTAAAAATTACAATACTTTTGGTTTGTTCAATATGTACTGTTTATCGCTTTTTTTATTTTTTATTTTTATTTTTTCACAGTCATTGATTTGTGTTTTTTTTTTTTTTTTCTATATATAAAAGCGCGAATGCACGTACAGTGTTTATGCATTGTATATCCAGTGTTTTTGCACTGTACATCTACAGTGCCATTTTGTTGAGCCACTTTGTCTTTTTTTTTTTTTTTCCTTTTCCAATCTTCTGTTTGTACTTTTTTTTTCTTTTATATATATTGTTATACTGATATAACAAATTTCACAATATTTTCACAATTATTGAGGTGTCAATTTCTTATATTCAAAATAAAATAATAAAATATTAAGCTGTGACCAACTACAACTAAAAATAAATGTTTTGTGAAAATGTTGTGAAACTTATTGGGTGAATGTGTAAAAGTTACAGTACTTTCGGTTTGTTCAATATATACTGTTCATCGCTTTTTTTTTTTTTTCCTAGTCATCGATTTGTGCTCTTTTTTCTTATATATAAAAGCGCGAATGCGCTTACAGTGTTTTTGCATTGTACATCTACAGTGCCATTTTGTTGAGCCACTTTGTCATTTTTTATTTTATTTTTTTTTTAGTCTTCCGTTTATACTTTTTTTTTCTTTTATATATATTGTTATACTAGCACAACAAATTTCACAATATTTTCACAATTATTGAGGTGTCAATTTCTTAAAAGTCAAAATAAAATAATAAAATATGAAACTGTGACCAACTACAACTGAAAATAAATGTTTTGTGAAAATGTTGTGACACTTGTTGGGTGAATGTATAAAAACTACAGTACTTTTGGTTTGTTCAATTTGTACTGTTCATCGTTTTTTTTTTTTAATTTTTTTTTCTCCGTCATTGATTTGTGCTCTTTTTTTTTTTTTTTTTTTTTTTTTTTTTTTCTATATATAAAAAGAGTGAATAAGCTCATGAATAGTGTTATGAACAGTATTTTTGGTTTAGTGACTTGCCTTTTTTCCTCCTTTTTTTTCCTTCGAGTTCACCAACTTGGTTTGAGCTTGTTTTTTTTCTTTTAAAGGATCTTTATATGTTTACTTTCTACTTTTAATATAAGCTTACATTGTATACATACATAAAGTAGCAAATATTATATACATTTGCAAAAAAAAAAAAATAAAAAATTTACAAATTTTGCAAATGTGTACAACATTTACTAATTTTTATGTGTTTACAATATAAATTTACATTGTAAGTGCGATGTATATTTCTATATATATTTCTATATATATATATATATATATACATATATATTATATATAAAAAGAGTGAATGGGAAAAGTTATAATAATTTCGCTATAATAGTTATGGTTTGTTTATCTTCCTGGGCTTTTTTTTTTTTTTTTTTTTTTTTTTTTTTTTTTTTTTTTGTGAATGCATAAAGTTGTAGTATATTTGCTATATTATTTTTGGTTTGTCCACAATAATTTTCATAAAACTTTCATAACAAATCAAATATGGTAAATTGTTATTGGTTCTAATTTAAACTTACCAATGAAACTATTTTTTTGCCCACCAATAACAACTTGTAGTAACCTACTATTTATGATTTGTTATGAAAATGTCATAAATATAACATTTTTTTGTGTGAAAAATGTTAAGACATCTTGATGTTTTCACAATATTTTCAAAACTGCTGAGCTGTCAATTCTTTACAAGTTAAAATTAAATATAACAAAATTTTAAAGATATTATGAAAATGTTGGGTCATTCTGTTGTATTTTTAGAAATTTTTTGTTGGTTTAATCAACTTTGTTGAGCCAAAATTTACTATTCCACATACAATTTTTTTGGGTTGACTTTTTGTATATTTTTTTCTTACACACTATTTTAAGTAAAAACACATATTTTTGCGCGCGCGTGCGCACACACACACGCGCACACACACACACACAAAACACAAAAACAAAAACAAAAACAAAAACTTAGGAAAAAAAAAACATTTTTCATCCTTTATGTTTGGGGTAATTTACAATTCTTCCTTAAACTTTAAAATCACGCAATTTTTTCCTTAATATTTTGGAAAAGAACAAATATGCCATATTTTTATTCTCTCAGTTAAACCCTAATGAAAACTTATGATTTTTAAAATATTTTATTTTGTAATGTCTAAATTATGATTCTTAAAATATTTTATTGTGTAATGTCTAAATTACTCCTGCTAAATTTTAACATCCTAAAAATTTTCTTTACGTATTTTGAGTTTTAAATGATAAAAATTCTTAGAAAGTTAGAATGATGATATTCAATGACACAAGCCTTTTGTAATTTTTTTTTTTTTTTAATTTCTTAGCAAAACTTAGTTGTTTATTATTGAAAGATGATGATATTCGTTATCATTTTTAGAAATTTTTAGAAAATAGATATATTGTCTTTAGCAAGTAGGTACTAAAAAACTAATATAGTTAAATAAATATTTATATGTTAAATAGCTATCCTAACTTTGTAGTTGATCAAAATTCTTAAACGAATGAGATTAATTTTTTATGACATAATTATCAAAATTCTTAAAATTAATGTCTCTTTTGATTAATGTAAATCTCTATATACTTTAAAAATCAAATAATTCATATATTTGTTTTGTAATACAAATAAAATCTAAAATTGACCTTAATTACTACAGTAATTTTTTTCCATAGCAAGCACGTGCCTTGCACATGCTGCTCAAACTAGTGTGTATATATATATATATATATATAAAGTAGAAAAAAGAAAAAGAAAAAGAAATTAAGGAAGACGGACCAATCATGTTAACATGTCATGTCATAAATTATATCGGCTGCCCACTTGATTTATGTGCGGATATACACGCCAAGAGGCAAAGGACTCTCGACTTAGGTGTCCAGTGATCCAGTCCATTGATGCCCAGTTAGTGTGAACTCGTTCAAATTTCTCAAGTTATAGCTAGGGCGGTGCAATGATGGAAGACAAGCTATGGTTGGTACAGGGGGAGAAGAGGGTGTGGCTTGCCATTTTGCCAATACCGTTACCACCCTGTAACTTGTTTTCCATGGCAGCACCACCATTAAACCAGTCTATTTGCTGTTGGTCACCCGCCGCCAGCCTTTGGGTATCCTTTGAAACAACAATATTTTTATTGCCGTGCGTGGAAGGAGCATACTGGTGTTGCATGGCACGTAGCTAATACTAGCCGAAAGCCCATGGCCGCCTCTGACACCTGTGAGTTTGTCATAGTTCCAGCCAAAAAAAAAAAAATAGCATTTGGGTTCGGTTATACAGAAGGATTCATGGAAAACTCAAGAAGATATATCATATATGAGCATTCCGTTCTTAATATTCCCTTTAAACCTTCATTTACCTCCATTCTATTAGAACGTCCCTTTCAAAACATACGAGTATCCATCTTAATATTCCCTTTCAACCTTCATTTTTTTTTCCTCTGGCGAGCTATTCTACTATTCCTTCACACTTTATCTTTAGTGTAAGCTTGGAGTGACTTCTGGCCTTCGATTTTCAGATTTTGGGAATTTACATTTTATAATATTTGAAATGATATCAATATGCTCATTCTGCTATTCTTTGTCCAAGTTTTGTAGGTTTCTTCTTTAAAATTTTTTAAATCTTAGATAAAATTTTACTTTAACCCAATTTAAGAGTATATATGCAGAGCTTTCTTTTAAATCCTTGAACCCAAACTTTTGCCCTCCACACGTCTCATCATAAGCATTTATGCTCGTATATGTGTGAAAACTCCCACCAATTTTTGTAGTTAAAGTGCCTAAAATAGATGTCATTTTTCTATCTCTATTACTATTTTGTCCAAAATAGGATTTTAATGGTTGTTGACTAAAGAAGCACACTAAGAGCATTCCCATTGGCAATTGCAAGTGAGAAATGTAGGGAAAAAGTACAATCAAGGCAAAAAAAGGAGTTGGCAACTAGACTTGTAAAATGCCAGAATTGCAAATTTTATTGCAGTTGTGCTACAGTGCCATCCTAAATGTAGGATGACACTGTAGAACAATTGTAAAAATTATAATATATTTTAATTGATAAAGTGGAAGAGAGATGGGGGAGAAGAGAGAGGAAGAGTTGTATTGGAATATATTATATTATTTTAGTGGGTAATATATATTATTTTAATGAGTAGAATAAGAAAATAAAAATTGGAATGTTGGGTGTGTGTTGTAAAATAGTATGGTATAATTGATCAATTAGCTTTTTGAGATGGTAAAATAGGATATGATACAATTTTCCATTGCGAATGCTCTATTATTGTTGGTGTATTGTAAGTTTTCATAGTAAAGGCCTAGTTTAACAACAACCTTTACCTTTTTCTTTTTTCTCATTAAGCAACCTTTATCGCCTTATTATTATTATTCAAAGGGTAGAAACAATATTTCTTCTAAAAAAAATAATAAAAAAAAAAAAAAGGCAGAAACGAACCTCTAACACTTTTTTAGAGACAAACAACCTCTAACATAGAGTATGTAAATATATAGGGGCTATTTGGCACTGTTGTTTAAACAACAATTTTCAGTGTTTAAACAACAATAGCACTTCTAACATGTATTTCTATAACACTCAAACACATATTTCTAAAACACTGAAAACTGAAAAATAATAATTAACCTCCTTTATTATGGTATTTTTATTGTTACGGATTTTGTATTTTTTCCTCTTTTTTTTGAGAATTTTTTTTTGGGTTGTATTTTTTTCCTAAATTTAAGAAATTGGAACATTTCTCAATCTATGTGTGTTATAATTGCACAGTGAGTCAGTGACAATGCTTTTTATTTTATTTTTTATTTTTATAAGACACAGTGACAATGCTAATCTTCTCTCTATACGATTTCAATTTTATAGGATTTCCCTAAAAAGAATACCATAGTTATGTTAGTTTCTCATTTTTTTTATCCTTTTTTGATACCAAAAGAAAAAAGAAAAGAAAAGAAAAGAAAAATGCAATATATTTATATTATTTTGTAACTTAAAAAAAAAAATTGAGTCAATGTGATATCATGGTTATATATATATTTTATCTAATCAATTTCATTTATTATTTTTGGTCTAAGGGTACCTCTTATTACTTGGGGCTTTGGGGGGGAAGCATCACTTCGCTGCAAAAGTGGGCCACGAACTACCCTGATTTCAGGCATTTATTTGAGTGCTTGATGAACAAATTACCGAGGAAGAGCTGGAGCATTTTCTTGTGCAAGCGTGGATGATATGGAACCAAAGAAATGTAGTGGTACATGGTGGACAATTGAAGGAACCGGGCTGGCTGAATAGGAGAGTTGAAGAATTCCTTGATGAGTATAGGAAAATGCAAGTTACTCTAATGGTTACGAACACACCAGCAGGTAGCTATGTATGGCGAGCTCCACCTTCAGAGGAGTATAAAATGAATTTTGATGCTGCTGTTTTCTTAGACCAGCAATGCTCGGGTTTTGGATCAATTATTAGGAACTCAAATGGTGAGGTTATGGCGGGAATGTCAGCTAAGGGTCCCTATGTGCACAATAGTGAAGAGGTTGAGGTCATGGCATGTCGAAGAGCTATTGAATTCTCCATGGATGCAGGTTTTTCTAGGTTGATTATTGAAGGAGATAGTCCAAATGTTATGAGAGCTCTATTTGATCCTACCATGCTTGGCCATATTTATGATGATATCAAGTGCAACCTTAGAGGAATGCATGTTCTATCCTTCAATTGGGTAAAAGGAGGTCGAAACATGGTGGCTCACTCATTAGTGAAACATGCTAGGAATTTACTTGAGGATTTGTATTGGATTGAAGATACTCCACCACCTGCAGCGGATGCTTTGTACTATGACGCCTTACATATCAATGAATGATTAAATGCTTTGCCTTCAATTTTTATTTTTTTAGTAATTTATATAATTATTTACGTACTATTGTTTTTTTTTTAAGAAAAATTATAATATTTCAAAGCTCAGGTTTCCAATTACACTTGACCTCTTGGTTTAAAAGGGTCTTTAAAAACAAAATGACCAATTGATACACCCCCCCCCCCCCCCCCCCACAAAAAAAAGGCTTGTGAGTTGTGACCTCAAATATATATATATATATGTGTGTGTGTGTGTGTGTATGTGTGTGTATATATATATATATATTTTTTTTTTTTTTGTTTTTTGTTTATGTGTTTTCACTTATAGAACTAAGAATCTATGTTTCTCAAGAGAGTCTTGTAACTCAATTGACTCACTCTTTATTTTACTTTCAATAGACATATTCAGTGTTCAAACTCCAATTTCTAACTTGATAGAGTTTGACTACAAAAATCTATTAAAAAATTAAAATGGTTAATTTTTTTTTGAAAATTAAATCGTTATATTGTATGTTCTTTATTTTTTTAGAGTTTCAATCTTTAGAGTCCTCTTTTGTGGTTTTGCTCTTTATCATTAAACCAAAACACCAATCAGTTTTTGGTATAGGTAAAGATTGAACTTTAGATTTCGTATTCCATCATTAGAGGATTTATCAATTGAGTTAACTGGAATCTACACATTATATTTCGTGGCATTCAGATATTATTTATTATTTGATTTATAAACTTATTTTTTATGTATTATTTAAAACTTCATAAATTTGAAATTTAAACATTTGATTAATTACTTAATATTCTTGAAATTTTATAAGCATAGATGATATAATAATAAAAATTGTTCTATTGTTCATCTAAAAAAAAAAAAAAATTGTAATCCAACAGTAAATTGTGAAAATTTACATTAATAAAATGATACAAGTTCGAGTTGTTGCGAAAATCTGTCCTCCCCAACCCACTATTTATAAATAATAATAAAAAGAGTTAATTTAACAAAGACTCACCTAAATTGGTGGGGAGAAGGGTGGAACAAAATATTTGCCCCAACTAGGGCTGTACACAATGTAGTGCGGCCGATTATGGGGGAATTTTTGCACTGCACGCATAGGGTGCGATTTCCTTCATGCCTAACCGCACCTCACATGTAATGGGGTAGGAACCGGTCTACTCCACTTTCGGTTCACCCTAGTGGTTCGACGCAGTTCGTTCGATGCAAAAAAAAAAAAAAAAAAAAAAAAAAAAAAATCAATCATCAAACAAGCCACACAGAATTATCTGTTAGGTTTTAAAGATTTAGGATTTTATGTATTTAGAACTCTAATATGTAATGTTGGCAAACCATGATCAAAACAATATGTTTAGTCTTGTTTAGGCTTGCTCAAAATTGATAAAATATTGTAAAGTTGGAATCGAGTGATTGTAGATGCATTGGAGCATTTCGGTTTGGCTCGATCGATTGATGGAAAAGCTCGATCGATTGAATCTCAGACCAGGTGCGTTTTCTGTAGTTTTTTCAACTCAGCCCTAACTCATTAAACGTTTTGGGTTTTCTGTTTTTGCCCTAGGTATATAAAGAAAAATCCTAGCCACGTTTTTAGAGTGCCTCTTGTGCCTCCTTTTATTTTCAGGGTTTTGTACCCAAACCTCTCTAAGTCTTTGTTGCTCATATTTGCGGTTTATGTGAATCTCTTGTGAGATCATTGAGGAGCTTTCCTTCACATAAACTTAGGTTTTTTAAGGTAGAGATTATCTACATCTTGATGATCAACTTGGTTGCTACCATTGAAACTTAAAGAATATCAAGCGTGGGTGCTTGTAGCTGATTAAAGAATTCAAGAAAGAAGGAGTCCGTGGATTCGGAGCTTGTACGTGGTCATGTCAGTAAGTTCTACTGGTGAGTAGCATTAGGAAGTCAAGCGGGGAGCTTGTAGTCATTTTGTATGAACTTCGATTCTTTCATAGTGAATTCAGGTTTGCCTTGGGGATCGGTGGGTCAAATTCTCCCCAGGTTTTTACCATGTGGTTTCTTGGGTGATCATATCATTGTGTCTTTTATTATTCCACTGCTTTATACTTTTGATGTAATTATTTGATTGCTTTAACCTAGAACTGCACAATTTAACTAAGTAACAACTTGGCTAATTAATCTAGGCTAACCAATCTGATTGTTTTTAAGGGGTCTAAAACCGTTCAAGTGGTATCAGAGCGGGTAGCTCTTCTGTTTTAGATTTTTTGATCTAAGAGCTGATCCTTGACCCCTGTTGTCATGGATAATTTGAAGTGTCTTTCTGATCATTTTTCTGCTCATGCTTTTGCTGATTTTATTGATGCCTGTGATGTTTTGAATAAAAAGGACACTATTGTTTCTGTTGATTTTTTTGATGCTTTTAAAACTCTTCGTAAGGAATTATCTAAATCTTTGAAAATTGCTAAGAAATTTAAAGAAGAGTTAAAATTGGCTAATCTTGAAAAAGATGATTTGATTGTGAGATTTGATGAGTCTAATAAAAAGAATGAATTTTTGAGAAATCAAATTTTCTCTCAAGATGGGAAGATGAAAAGCTTGGAACAAGAGTTAGTTGATTCTAAAACTAAAATTGAAAATTTGACTAGTACCAAGCCTGTTGTTGATAACAGAAGTGTTTCTGTTTCTCCTAAGCCTAAAATTGAGAAAGTTTATATCCCTCCTTTTAAGAGGAATAATAAAGAAAAAGCTTATTTTGCTAGGTTAGATAAAGGTAAAAGTTCTGATGTAGACGCTGAAGTTTCTACACCTATGTCTAAACCTACTGTTAGAGAGTATAATAAATCTGTTTTTGTGCCTACTTGTCACCATTGTGATGTTGTTGGTCATATTAGACCAAATTGTTCTTTGTTGAGACAAAAATCAAAATCTGAGACTAGATTTGCTGTTAGGAATACTGATATTCCTAAATTTGTTCCTGTTTGTCACTTTTGTGGTGTCTGTGGTCACATTCGACCTAATTGTCATAAATTGAAATTTAAGCATTTTGTGTTTCAATCTAGGATATGTGATGATATTTCTCCTACCATAAGTCCAAATAAATTGTTTCATATTCTTTTGAAAAATTTGAGTTTGTTGGCTTGTGAAAGGAATTTACAAGATTTTAGTCTTTCTCAGAAGATTGGTGTAATTCCTCAAATACACTCTGCTTCTCATGGATTTTCACCTACAAAGCCGAAGAATTGTGCTATATGGGTGAGAAAAGATCCTTTAAGGTGAGTGTTACTAACTTCTCCCTGATTTAATTCTTTCAAATAATTGTGGACATGTTTTGTTTTTGTTTTTGGTTGTTTTGTTTTTTAGGTTGTTTTTAAAAAAAAAAAAAAAATCCAAAAACATTGAAAATTTTCAAAAAGACAAAAATATTTTATTTTCTGTCTTGGTTTATTTTTCTTGAGGATTACATGAGTTATGATATCTCTCTCTTGATTTAGAATATGCTTGACATTGTGGAGAAACTTGAATAGTTTGTGCTAAACTATTTCTGATTTTGTGTGAGTATGTACTAGTTTGTACATGTACTCAAGGGTTAATTAAGAAATTGATATTTCTTGTTTGTGTATCCTCTATAGCTTAGTTAAGCACTATCATGTAGTACTTTTGCATTGTTCATTTAGTAATATGTGCTTTTTGTTTAAAACCAAAAAAAATTTTGTGTTTTGTATTATAGATCTTGGATTTATAATCAAGGTTGGCCACCTTATCTTTACATAACTAGTTTATGTACCTTGTTTAGATTGGATGAGCTTACTTTATTGCACTTTACTAGTTAAAACTTTGTAGTGCATGTTGTGTGGGAAAGATGTTTATAGTATTTATCACTTTGTTTTAATCTTGAAGTCACATGTTATTTGACTGTTGGACTTGATCCTTTTGAGAAAGGCATAAATAACCATCTCACCACTGTTCACTAGCCAATCATGAACACCTTAGTGCATATCATAAGATTTTGTACTCAAAAAAGTGTAGCACATGTACAAAAAGAACATAAGGTGTAGCCTCGGTTTAATTGCTTAATGCTTAAAATTGGTGTGTACTATTAGACTTGATGCCAAATCACATAATTAAAATTGGTGTGTATATTATGAGGCAAAACTCAAGAAACTTACATGATTGCAAATTTATATTTTAGGAGATGTGGGAGTTATAGGATGTAACTCTTTAGGTGATAGTCTCTTTTAAATTCTATGTGATGAATTTTGTAGACTTTGTGATTGATTGCTATTCACATATTACCTCACATGTATCTCAAGCTTTTGCTAGTTGCACACACTACATAAGTTACTCTTTGCTAAACTTTGTACATGTTATTGTGTGTGTTTATTGGTCTGACCAACCAAGTTTGAAAATACTTTGAGAATTATGCAATTTTTTTTTTTGCTTGAGAATTTAAAGGAAGAATGGCTGAAATTTTCTTTGGAGAAACTGGGATTAAAACTTGGGTTTTTGAAAAAGCATTCCATGTCATACTCATGCATTTTGTTTCAATAAGTTTAATGCTTTGAGGAGTTGTTTTCAAAATATGGTTTGTGTTTTTCAAAATTGTGATATTTCTCAAAAAAATTTGTGAGCCTCTGCCCAGTTCGATCGATCCATTCTGATTTTCGATCGATCGAAAAAGTGCTTTAATTTGTTTCAAAATGACTGTTTGATTCAATCGATCGAATGTGATTTTCGATCAATCGTAAAAGTGCTTTAATTTGTTTCAAAATGACTGTTTGATTCTATTGATCGAATGTGATTTTCGATCAATCGAATGTCGCGAATCAAGTGTTAAAACACTGTTCTTTGACTGATTCCAAACACTTTTTCAAAAGTTTTTTTCAAACTTTCTTTGTCTCTTCGACGAGGCAAGGCTCCTCAGTCAAATTTTTGTCGTTTTCCTCAGAAATTTTTGCAAAATTTCTCTTTCCTCAAACTGGTAAGTCTGTTTTGTCCTTCCTTTTTGAGTTTATTTACATATTTCATGCATTTTTCATGCATTTTTGCTTAAAATTTCGGAACTTTTTCTTTTTGGGATTTGTCTTGATCCAAGCCGAATTTTGTGAAATTAATCAATGGGTTTTGGTGGGGACATGCTATAAACATGATCTTGATAGTTTAATTTGATCAATTTTGGGTTTTGTGAGAAATTGAAATTCTAGGGTTTCTAATTAATCCAAATTGGGGATTTTGTTCAATTAAGGTTTAATTGATGAAATTGGCTTATTGTATTGATGAAATTGGTTATTATAATCTATTTTCAACCTTGTGTAATGATCAATTCATCAATTTGTTACAAAATTTTCAAGTGGTTTTTCAAAATTTTTTTAAGGTTTTTGTTAGAAACTCTATGTTCGAGCCAATTTTATGTAATTGAACTGTGTTTACTGCATTAGTTCATGTATCATAACATTGTTATTGTTCATGCATCATATAGATTTTTGTTCTATATTTTTTTTATTGTGCTAATTTGCAATCTGCCCTTGGTTTTGTTTTCTTATGTTCTTTTGGTTTTCACTTTGTGTCTTTGTCCTTTCCTTATCACTATGCCTAGGAAGACTAGAGCCCGTAGGAATGTTTCCTCACCTTCTCCACCCCCTCCCTCCTTTGACCGTGAGAAGTCTCCGAGTGAGAAAAACCAAGAGATTCATGAGAAGCTAAACATTAGGAAAAAGATTTAAGCTGAGCGTTCTGTTCTCTTAAATGAACTTGATCCTACCATTAGGGCAAACTTTGAGCGTAGGGGCTGGTTACCCTTGGTGGATATTTCTGATCCTCCTCCACCTTCTGCCTTGATTAGAGAGTTCTTTTCGAACATCTCTATCCGCATCTATGATTCCAACACTTTGGTAAAGAGTTGGATACGAGGCGTAGAGTACATCATTACTCCCAAGATAGTGGCTGATGCTCTAGGGGTACCTTTGGTCCATAATCCTGTCTTTCCTTATGATGTGTCTTTTGAGTTGAGTGATGTTTTGTCTTACATCACTAGGACTTCTATCTAGTGGGTTTCTGATCCTTGGATCACCTCTGCTAAACTTTCTGGGTTGCACTATCTTTTCTTTAGGATAGCTTGTCATTCTATCTGGCCCATATCTCATGTTCACACCATTCCTCTTGAGAGGTGTGTATTTTTATATGCTCTGGTTATTGATGCTCCTATTAGTTTTCCCTATCTTTTTCTTCGTTCTTTGAACGATGTTTATAAGAGTTCATCTTCTGCTCATGCTCTTGTACATCCTATTTTCATTCATAGGATTCTACTTTATCTTGATCTTAGTGGCTTCCTTTCCTCTGAGCCCGTTCATGTGATTGCTTCTATAGGTACGTCTTTTCTTAGACAAAGGGCTGCTTATCTTCGAGCTGGCTCTAAACACCCTAGGTCTGAGCCTTCTGGGTCCGCACCTCCTCCCTCTTCTTCTACAGGTCTTGCTGGTGAGGCTGTTCCTGATCCTGATGCTGCTGCTGCTGCTGTTCCTCCACCTCCTTCGGCCAACTTTGATATCCGTCATACTTTGGAGACTGTCATGACCATTCAGGCGGCTTATGGTTAGCTTTTGGTGGACTTATTTGACAAGATTCGTGCTTTGCGTGCTGATCTGGCGCATCTCCGTTCGCCTTCACCACTTCCTTTTGATGATGGATTGTGATTGCCTTTTGGCACTCTGTTAAAAAAAGGGGGAGTAAAGTTTTGACTTGTAGAGGGGTTTTTGTAGTTAGGGAGAGATTTTCTTTTTTTTTTTTTGTTTTTTTTGTTTTTTTTGTTTTTTTTTTTTTTTTTTTTTTGTTTTGTTTTGAGGAGCTTGTGGAGTTTTATAAATTGTATCTAGGTTCTTCACTTTGTATATCATTTTTTGGGATATTCATGTTAGGGGGAGTAACTTTGATTAATATACATGATTTTTTATTTGATTCCTGTTTCCTTGATTCACTGTTTATTGATTTATATTCTATGAGTTATTCATTGATATATATATATATATATATATATATATATCTTTATTATGTGTTGTGTGAATCTTACAAGAATGTTATACTTGTTTATATACTATTTTCTGTCACACATGCGTTTATGCATTTATTGAGTATTTCAGGAATATATAAGTTGATTCAATTGAGCTGCTGTCTACACTTGCAACTAATGGATAGTAGTTAGGATTGAATTTTAGTCTTTATGAGCATTATTTTGTAAAGGACTTTTTAATTGTAAACTTTGAGCTTATTGTTTGTGTTTTGTCACGGATTGCCAAAGGGGGAGTTTGTTAATTTCTAAAGATTTAGGATTTTATGTATTTAGAACTCTAATGTGTAATGTTAGCAAACCATGATCAAAACAATGTATTTAGTCTTATTTAGGCTTGCTCAAAGTTGATAAAATATTGTAAACTTGGAATCGAGTGACTGTAGATGCATTGGAGCATTTCGGTCTGGCTCGATCGATCGAAGGAAAGGCTCGATCGATCGAATCTTGGACCAGATGCGTTTTCTATAGTTTTTCCAACTCAACCCTAACTCATTAAACGTTTTGGGTTTTCTGTTTTTACCCTAGGTATATAAAGAAAAACCCTAGCCACGTTTTTAGAGTGCCTCCTTTTATTTTCAGGGTTTTGTACCCAAACCTCTCTAAGTCTTTGTTGCTCATATTTGCGGTTTATGTGAATCTCTTGTGAGATTATTGAGGAGTTTTCCTTCATATAAACTTAGGGTTTTTAAGGTAGAGATTATTTACATCTTGATGATCAACTTGGTTGCTACCATTGAAGCTTAAAGAATATCAAGCGTGGGTGCTTGTAGCTGATTGAAGAATTCAAGAAAGAAGGAGTCTGAGGATTCGAAGCTTGCACGTGGTTGTGTCAGTAAGTTCTACTGGTGGGTAACATTAGGAAGTCAGGTGGGGAGCTTGTAGTCCTTTTATATGAACTTCGATTCTTTCATAGTGAATTCAAGTTTGCTTTGAGGATTGGTGGGTTAAATCCTCTCCAGGTTTTTACCGTGTGGTTTCCTGGGTGATCATATCATTATGTCTTTTATTATTCCGCTGCTTTATACTTTTAATATGATTATTTGATTGCTTTAACCTAGAACTGCATAATTTGACTAAGTAACAACTTGACTAATTAATTTAGGCTAACCAATTTGGTTGTTTTTAAGGGGTCTAAAACCGTTCATTATCAAACAACCCAAATATTCAAAAAAAAAAAAAAAAAAAGAAGCAAACAAATATGTTCTATATATATATATATATCTCTCTAATTTCCACATAAAATTTTCAAACAAATTCATAATATTTATAGAAGCTTAGCTAGGAGCCAAGGAGAGGTAGCCTAGGTATTGAGCATTATACAAATTCACATACCTGTTAAAAAGAAGGTGCTCTTATATAGGAAAAATGCCTATCTAAAATTCAGACACGTAGCCAACGGGGGCTTGGCTCAGCTGGCAAGGTTTGGACGTTTCATGCACTACACCTAAGTTCGAATCCCGCTATGAGCAGGAGTCTGTTGGTGGGCATCCTTAGTGGGTAACCCCCACACGGGTGTGTAAAGGTTTGGCCGGCTACGAAAGGTCCCGTTGAACCGGCTGCCACCTGGCGCCCTGCCCGGGGGTGTAATATAACCATAAAGACCTCCATTTTTGTTTCTCCCAAAAAAAAAAAAAAAAAAAAAATTCAGACACGTATATCGATTAATCTTTAAAAAATTGTACAGTGCATCGTTAGGAGAGGTTTCCTATCACAACGTTAAAACAATTGAGTATAAATACAACACTAACTACTTAAAGAGAGAGAACAGAGTTGTTCGTCAAACCCTAAGAGAAAGAGAGAAATATCCAAGGCCGGCAATTATTCATTCCCTGGCCAGACTTAGACCATCGGAACAGCAAGCACAGAAAGAAACCGGCACTGGTAATTTTTTTTTTTTTTTTTTTTTACATTTTTTAGGTCTGGGTATGAAATTTTAATTTTTAATTGAGTTTTTTTGTTGGATAGGTTTAAATTTGATTCATTTTCGTTTTGGGTTTTAGGGGTTTCTATCAAAATGTTTGTAGATATTTGCTTTTGTTTTGAGAAAAAAGAGAATCGTTTCAGTATTCTTAAAATTTTAACTTTTACTACTTCAAACGTTCTTTAAAATCCTATAGAAATCCTCTCACAAATCCTTCCTCTGCATCTTCTACATCCCAAAACTACCATCTCTTATCCATTCACAAACCCTAAAAAAAAAAATAGTGATTTGTTTGGTCCAATATTGAGTGATCCGTTGCGGTACTTTTTAAGGGATCGTTTGGATTGGTGGAATTACTGAACCTTTACAATGTTAAAAAAGGCCCACCAGCCCTAATCAGTTTTCACTATAGTTGGGAGCGAATGTCTATAAGGGGCAAAGTCGCAAAGAGCCAGAGAGAGTCAAAGAGAGAGAGATAGGGAAATCTGAGGGACTTTATCAGACCGGTCTCCCTCCAAATTCCGCCTTCAAGTCACCGTTATACCTCTTGAAATGTTGCCGGTAAAGTTTTCAGTTATGATTTTAAAAATTGCTGACAAAATATGTTTTTGGCTTTGGTATTTCAATTCAATTGCTTTTGATTTAGGCTTAATTTTGGGTGTGTTACTATTTAGGATGATTACCAGATAATAATTATTAATTATATATTTGAAGTTTCAATCTGTTTTCTTTGTTTGTCTTCACAACGTTGTTGGGATAATCATTTAATAATTTTGATGTTTCCCCTAAATCTGCTATATTGGTTATTGTTTATTTTAATACGTTATGCATAGACTTGGATGATGGATGAATTAGAAATTGAATACGTAGTGGGTGTTGACAAGTCCAACCAATTATTCGCTTCTGTTGATAGTGTATTTGTTGCTTTGAAAGACTAAAAAATATCAAGATTTATATCATAAACTCCCTTTTGCAACCCAGGTAAGTTAGTGCATATAATTTGGTCTAATTTTTGTGCTACCTTCAATCTTCTGCAACTTAATTGGTGGGTCTCAAACATTATCCTATATTCTATATCTGTTTCTAGGATTGTGCTTTAGTAAAATTTTGGAGCATTAAGAATCATGTGGCTTTTATTACTTTAAAGCATATGTATTCAATTACAAAATGATATGGGTATTTTTTGTTCCTTGATGAGATTTATTTGAATTGTAGTATTGTACCCTTTTGAGTTCCACTGGGCTTTTTAAAAAAAAAAAAAAAAAAAAATTATGAGTGCCTCTTCTTGCATATATGGCAGTGTGGGAATGATTTTGTAATAAGTTTCCTATCATTTGTCCTCTTGATCATACAATCGTGTATATTTATGTCACCATGTTGATTCTCTAAAATCATATTTTAAAAGTGACACATTCTGTTTTCATGTTTTTTTTTTTTTTAAAGGTGATAATTGGGTATATTTGCAATTAAAGGAATAAAGTAAACATACTGCAATAATGCAGCAAGTGAATTTCACCAACTAGAGATTTTTGATATTAAAATATTGTTAGCAGCTTGCTTTAGTAGCCTCACTTACAATTACAAGATTTTTTAATGATATGAACAAATCGTATATATAAACCTTCTAATCTGTAGTAACCATTGATTATGATTTATGTTCTTGGCAATGAATCCAGCATAATATTCATTACACATATAGACATAGATAGACATATACATATAAAATGCTATGTAATTAGGACAAATCAAGAACCTTGCTTTCATGTAACAATGATAGAGGATATGTAGCATATCTTGCTTCGGTTTTCTCAAATTATTGGTTTTTAGTGCTTATATTTTTTTTTTTTTAATAATAATTCAGCCAAAAAAATTTATTGAGTTGTTTAATTATCATGCATGCATTTTTTTTTTTTAAATTGATCAATTTTATTTAGGTAGTTCTTGAATACAAAGCTTGATTTGATCAAGTTCTTCTGACATGAATTGAGATTTTTAGACGTATTTTTACAAGTTGGTTTTGTAGAATATATCATGTGCAACTTGCTATATATAAAAGCAGAAGCCTTTTCCTGCAATTGAGGTCGTGCTGCCACCTTAGGAAAAACAGCCACTTTAAAACCTGCCACGCTTCCAGATTAAGAGAAAAGTCACAGTGTTTCCCTGAAACACTTTCTACCTTAGGCCGCTTAAAAAAACCCTGAATCGCTACACCCTTAATCCACTGCACACATCACAATTCAATCAAAAAAAAAAAAAAACTGCACACACTGCAAAGAAAAGATGAATTCCCTCCGTTCGCAGAGGACAAAACGAAAAAATAAAACCTCTTCCTCCTTCCTTTATGCAGCGCCACACCCAAAGAAAAACGATGTATCTATTCGGACCCAAACGTAATTAGTTAGACACCATTTAGAACAACTATCAAAAGACAAGCCTAAGATTTGTTAAAAAACAAACTCTGCCATTTTTTTTCTACCGCCTGGAGGAGAATGAAAGAAAAAGGTCTCATGTAGGGGAAGATAGAGAGAGGTTGGAACCACTACTAGTAAGTTTTTATTTTTGCATTTAAGTTTTTTTGTTAAATATGATTAGGTTTTGATATTTTGTTTGGATTGGTTTTGATTTGGATCTTCAAATTAAGTGTTTCTCTTCGCTTTTTTATTTTCATATTTTAATCAGGTTTTGATATTTGTTTGGGTCTTTTTTATCTCCACATTTAAGTTTGTTTATTTTTCTAAAAAAAAAAAAAAGAAGTTTGTTTATTAAATATGATTACATTTCAAAATCAATTTCTCTATGCTTGAAATTTGCTTATTTATTAATTGTTCCGTTTGGTATTAGAATACCCAACTTGATGGCTGTTTATGGCAAAGTCAATAAGAGTTTGCAACCCAGGTAACTTAATCCATTTAATATAGTCTAATTTTGGTCTTACCTTCAATCTGCTGCAATTTAATTGTTGGGTCTCAAGCATTATTCTATAAGAGCACATTATGAGCAATATAAGAGCAACTTAAGCCAAATATAAGAGCACATTGTGATTACCGTAATATATTAGTTCTTAATATTTATATATTTCATATTTATAATGATCTTATGTGTAAATTTTTGACAATTTGTAAACAACTTTTTTCGTTGGAGAAGATTTAGCCTTCAAATATGTGAAATTGGACAAATATTTAAGCCTGAACATGTTAACACCTTAAACTAAAATCTCGAATTTTGCAGATTGTACAAGTACGTGTTTTAGCTTTTAATGTGTTTGAAAAAAAATATTGATTTGAGATTGATGTATTCTCATAGAGACAGCCTTTAAATTTTCCATTATTGGGGAAGTTTGCAGATTGTACATCTGTGTTTTAATGTGTTTTAGAAAAATGAATTGATGCATTCTCTTAGGCTTAGAAATGACAAGGTTTCACGGTAGTAGTAGTGGTGCGCTATGATGTTAACATAGTCATAAGAGATATTAATGGATTAAACTACATGATAACCAACTGTCTATTTGAGTTTATCTAATGGTCATAATTCCACACTATAACTATTTCATCTTTCATTCATGGTATTTGAGTTTTGAATTCGTGGGTTGAGACAAGGTGACCCACTATCCCCTCTTTTGTTTCTCTTGATCATGGAGGTCTTAAGCAGAATTTTGAAGAAGACAGAGGAGAATAACCTTATTCTGGGTTTTCATGTGGGAGTTGTGAATTCTGTTGGTGTGCAGATTTCTTATTTGTTGTTTGCAGATGACACTATCGTATTTTGTGATGCCTCTAAGGATTAGTTGTTGTCCATAAGGTTGGCGATGTCTTGTTTTTAGGCGTTTACGGGTTTGAAGGTTAATGTTGGGAAAAGTGAGATTGTCCCTGTTGGGGAGGTGAATAATCTAGTTGAATTGGCTAGTATTCTTCAATGTAGAGCGGGCAGTTTGCCTATGAAATATTTGGGAATGCCGTTGGGAACTTCTTTTAAGACAGCTTTGATTTGGAATCCTATTTTGGAGAAGATGGAAAAGAAACTTTCAGGGTGAAAGCGTCTCTATTTATCTAAGGGTGGTAGGCTCACTTTACTAAGGAGTACTCTTTCAAGTCTTCCAACGTACTTTCTATCTCTCTTCACTATTCCTAAAGTTGTGGTTGCTAGAATGGATTGTATTCAGAGGAATTTCCTTTGGGGGTCTTCTGTGGGGAGTTTCAAATATCCTTTGGTGGCTTGGGAAAGGGTGTGTTTACCTGTTAAATTGGGTGGATTGGGGATTAGAAGTGTGGCAACGTTTAATCAAGCTTTATTAGGGAAATGGTTGTGGTGGTTTGGACATGAAGTTACCCATCTTTGGCAGAGGGTTATCTCCACAAAATATGGTGAGGGTCAAGGGGGGTGGTGTACGAAAGTGTGCAGGACTCATGGATGTGGTCTTTGGAGAAGCATTCATGAAGGGTGGGAGACTTTTTCTAAGCATTTGTCTTTTTTAGTGGGTGAAGGCACCTGTATCCGCTTCTGGCATGATAGGTGGATTGGGGATAGTACCCTAAAAGATCTCCATCCTGAGCTCTATGTGTGTTCAGCTGCTAAGGATGTATGCATCTTTAAGGTTTTGTGGACTTTGAAAGGAAGTACTTTTAGAGTGTGGGACTTAAGCTTTTATAGAGCTTTTGAAGATTAGGAGCTAGCTGCATCTTACTCTCTTCTTCAGCTTATCCATCCTCGTATTCCTCAGGGGGTGAGGAGGGATACTCTTTGTTGGCGGCTCAAAGGAGATGATAAGTTTGATACCCGATCTTTTTACCAAGCAATTTAGGGTACTCTGAATTTTTCGTTTCCTTGGAAGGGTGTGTGGAAACCAAAGATTCCTAAGTGAGTGGCCTTCTTCTTGTGGTCAGCTACTCACAATCGAATTCTCACCTTGGATAATCTCATGCTTAAGGGCGCCCTTTGGTAAATTGGTGTTGTATGTGTTGTGGTGATGGAGAGTCGGTAGACCATCTTCTACTCCATTGTCCTTTTACACATACCTTATCGTCCTTCATGCTTCAGACTTTTGGTATTCATTGGGTTATGCCAAGTTCAGTGGCGGGATTATTATCTTGCTGGCATCAATGGCTTAGGAAGCATAACTCGAATATTTGGAATTTGATTCCAAGGTGCTTAATGTGGATTGTTTGGTTGGAAAGAAATCATTGCTCCTTCGAGAACATGGAGAAAGCGTTGGATGAGTTAAACGTTTTATGCAAGTGTAGTAATTTTGAGTGGGCTCGTTGTTGGGGCTTTACTGATTCTTCATCTCTTTCAGAGTTTATGCTTTCCCTTAGTTTATCTTTATAATTTCCTTTTCTTTTGTTTTGCTGTTTGGTTCTTCTGTTTCTTGTTGTTCATCGTCGTGAACAACTTGTACTTTTCTTTTTTTCAAATTGATAATAGTTCTTAGATTACCTATTAAAAAAGAAAAGACATCACATGCATCATCTGAGCCTATATTATTTCTCATTTGTAGTGTTCACTTTGATGCAGTTTCCAAGATTACTTGATCAAATGTACTCTGCATTTTTATAAACATAAAAACATGTTTGATGTGTCTTCACAAATCGGATTGTCCCATCTCCTATAAGGGTAAAATTATGGATAATGCCAAAACTGCTTTGGGACAAACTATGCCTTTTTTTTTTCTTTTTTTTTTTTTTGCTACACACACGTCTATATATGATTTGTTATAATCTAGATAATGTTTCAATGATGTTGTAATGTTAGAGAATGAGGGTGGTCATATTTGAGTAATAAAGAAAACATTGCAAATGCTTCATTTGAATTTGATTTTTTGTTTTCCTTTTAAAACTAATTATTTTTGTTAATATTTTAGTTGATTTTGTGTTTACATAATTTTATTTTCATGGCTGATTGGCTAATGAAATTGAGGGTATTTGTTGAGGGATACGAAAATATTTTGTGATATTTGTTTAAAGTCCATAAAGATTTTTTTTTTTAAGATTGATTTATAATTAGTTTTAGTAATAATTCACCAAACAAATAGATTTGCTACAACTCTGGAAAATTAATTAATGAAATAGAATAAAAAATTATATAAGATTTCTTATTATTTACCTTAAAAATATAGATGTTGGATAAATATTGCTTTTTGAAGTGAAAGGGTGAATGTTCTAAAGCCTGTGTGTTGTGAATGATGTGTGTATGGTGAGAAGTGAAGAAAAAACATGAAAATTTGTGGGTTTGGTGTTTGGTTTTTTAATAACCTGTTCTAGGAATTCTCAAAATTGGATGAATGTCTCAATTAAGTGGGCTAAATGGTTGTGTTAGGCCGAATTTTGCATATGTTTTTCTATTTAATATTCCTAACTATGAATATTAGGACTCTAGGAGAAGTTTTAAATGCTTCATAATTTGGGAGGGAGAGGTGAGATGATTCATAGGTGCTAAGGTAGTTGAGCAGATTTTGGATTTAGAAATCTACCTTTTTTTAAATGTAATTTTATGTTCAGTTTTAGTTCAAGGTTTTAGTATATATAGCTGAATATATATTCGGCAGTCAAACAAACTCATTGAGAAATTGAATTAATTATTGATTTCCATTGTTTTCAAGCCGAATAGTGCAAAACACTGAGTTACAGCCTACAGTGCACTGGCAACCACCACAAAAGGATGGAAAAAACTCCATTTTTTGTCCAACAATAACCTATACTTAACGTAATTGTTTAATATTATTTGCAATACAATATATGTTTTCCCTTTTGGGGGAAAAAAAGAAGCAAAGATAAAAACCATCAAATATCCCATTTTTTTTATCTTGAATTACCATGTTGATTTGATGATGACCATGAGGATGGTGTGAAATTGATTTTAGAAGAAAAAAAAAAATATCCTGTGCATTGCATGGGCTATAGGCCAGTATATGTAAAAGTAGAGACCTCATGTGGAAGAGCATGAGATTTTGCCAAATGGCACATTTATTGAGTTTCTCTCATTTAGGCTTCCACTTCATCAAAGTTTACATTTATGTAAAACTTTTAATTCATTGAATGTGTCAATGAAGTGAATACACATTAATTATCTATAAGTATGCATTGATTATATATATATACTAGTCGCTAACCCGTGCGATGCACATGAAAGCTGCTAAAAATGAGATCAACTCGATATATATATATATATATATATATATTGGATCCAAAGCAAGTTACAAATTGTCAAGCTTTACAATTAGAATCATTTGCAAGTTAGACTACAAAATTGGGTAGAAGAATCATATACCGTAGTGGTTCCTACAGTATATGGGTGGAGGCTAGGTTGAAGGTGTGGTGATGGCTTGACATGTTGGCAGCCCTCATATTTCTCTCTCTCTCTCTCTCTCTCTCTACCATTGACAGAAAGAGAACTGAATGGTTAGGGTTTTTGGTTTTAAGAAAGACAGAGACAACGGCTAAACTTGTCGAAGGATCTCTTTGAACTTGTTGAAGGAGAAGGAGAAGCAGAATAGGAAGGAAAGAGAGAGCATCTGAAATTTGAATGTGTAAGGTTCGCATAAAACTTATAAGAGGAGTTATGTAATAGGTCTAGAAAAAAAAAAAAAAAAATCTGATGTGGAAATTTGTGGAGCTTACCAAAAAAGTAAGAGGTTTCAGTTTTATATACTAATGAATTTTGAATGTTCCCTAAATCCTAAATTAGACATTTTTTTGTGTGTGTAGTTATGCCAACAATCCAAGTCTTGCGGCAATTGAGTTAATGAACGAACCTTATGCACCAGGAGTCACTCTAGACAACCTTAAAAACTATTATAAATCTGAGTATGATGCTGTGAGAAAGTACACACCAAGTGCTTATGTGATCCTCTCAAACTAGTTGGGGAATGCTGATCCAAAGGAGCAACTCTCATTTGCTAGAAACTTCAATCATGTAGTCATTGACATGCATTACTACAATCTCTATTTAGATGAGTTTAGCAACATGAATGTACAATTTTACGAAATAAAAACTGTAACAACTTCCAATGGCCCCCTAGTTTTGTAAACCAATCTTATGCAGTAGTGGCAACCACTGCTGTTGTCTGGTATAAATCTTGCCTATTTGGACAAAACCTAAGACCAAGACCACTTTTAAATTAGACCCAAATTCACTAAACCCACAATTCATTCTCAATGATAAATTTCAAACTTGTATAGAATATCCCAAACTTTAATCTCAATGCACAATCCCACCATGAAATAAGTCATTAAAAAATCAAACATTCTTCTCAATATTCCATAAACTTTCAAATACATAATCTTAAAGATCATTGGGATTCAATTCATCTCCTTTCTACTATATAAACCTATCCCATTTCCAAAACCTGAAATTGTCTTCAAAAGTTAAACACCAAAACATTACGACCAAGTCCAAGTTCAATACCAATCCCACCACCAATAGTCTACTAAATCTGTAAAAATATTTAAAATATTTGAAGATGTAAACAATTTTTTGCCTTTTCCTCTTTGATTTAACATTAGGATATCAATCTCAGAATTTCCTATCCTTGATATGAAACATTAAATTACGTAATGAAAAAAAAAATCAAACGAAAATTAAAATTAAAATTAAGATTCCAGTCCTTAACATCCTCAATTATCCAATAAATGTATGAAACACAAATTTAAAGAACTGCTTAAGTAATATTTCAAATAAATTAAAAAGACAACTTTATAGTATTCTTTGAATCTTTTTCCTTTGTTGCTTTCTAGTAGTCATTGAATAGCTCATTTTGTTTTCCTTGATAACAGATGTTGGTGTGAGTTGTACATTGCTTTCAACATCAATTTTTTGAAACTTTGTAGAATCACCACATAGGTAATACCTCCCTTCATACCAAATACAATTGAGGGTTGCTACTTAATTTGTGAACACATAGAGGAGAGTCCTAGACCAAATTGGATCCATAGACCAAATTTTATTCGCTGGGAAATTTAAACAAACAAATAGAGAACAAACACAAAGATAACCAAGACAAAACCTTCAAGCTCACATTGATCATTTTATAGAACTTGGCATATAAAACAAAAATCCCAAAGCCAAAGCTTGTTAGTAAAATCACATACCAAATAAAATGGAGGTTATGATGTGGTTTTGGGGAAGGAGATGGGTAGAGAAAAGAGAGGATAGACTAACAGAACACAACATATTCAAGGCCTAGTGATATATATTGAGAAGCTTTGTATAGGGAAAATAAAATCCTTTAAAAAACCTTTCTTTTAAAGGTATAGATAATAGGTTATACAATATCAATTGATTTTTTTATATTCTAAATAAAATTTGATTTGTGGTAAATTATGATAAAATAAGCTTCAAGACCCCAATATTTATAAACCACTTAAGTCAGAAAGCAAATTCCCAAAGTCGTAATCAATTTATTCTAAAGACAACCACACACAAAGACATTTTAACGTTCTTTCAAACATTGCCCTAACAAAAACATTTGAGAGAGAGAGAGAGAGAAATTGATGGGTAATTATAGAGAGACAAAGCAAGAAAACTGGTGAATCTATTAGACAAAATTTTGTGTTGATTAGTATATTAAAGCCAATGAATGCTATAGACACCAAAGAATGTTGAAGGCTGATAGCAAAGGGGTTTTGAAGAGGCCATTGTTGATTTATTTAAGTTTTAATTTTATTTAAGAATACCTTACAAATTGGCTACCTAACTAACTCTTCTCCCTTGCTTGGTTGAGTAACTGTTCTTGCTGAAAGAAACTGATACAAAGGGAAAAATATTGAGGCATTTACAATTTAAAGAAAACCAGTTAGACAGCCAAAATTGATGATTTAAACTTTGCAACATTTTCTAATAGAGCAAAGCAATAAAAATAAGGAACCAAGCCAACTAAAACTTAGGCATACACTACCCAAAAAAAAAAAAAAAATTATGCACAAAGGGTTCATTCTATTACTTTAATTTAGTAGATTTCCTTCTTTGTTGTTCAAACTTCCTAACAATGGGGAAAGAAATACCCTTTCTTTATCTCAGATTTAGGCTTCTTATAAACTTCATTTTCCTCATTTTGTAACAAAGACAACACCACCTTAACGAAAACAGCTCCCATGAATCAAAATTCCTAAGCAAATCTAAAAATACCCATAAAGTAATCTCTAAAAGGAATATAAGCAAAGCAATTACCAATAGGACTGCTATATTAATAGGAAATATTTTCCTCAAAGCAAAAGCCTATTTGAAAAAATTTATTGAAACCCTTTGCATTGAAGTTAAGATTCAAAATAATTTTCAGTAAGGATGTAAAGTTTTCTATCAGATTTTTTACCTTGTACTTCCCAAGTGACGGAAAGTTTGGTTTGGGCATTTTTACAAACACTTTGAGGGAGCAGACAACACAATCACCAACCTAAATCTTCAACTTGTAATACAACTTTAAACAACAAATAATTCTTCAACTTTCAATTCCAAATTCACTCAAAACCCAGTACCAAAAAATAATTAAGCTCCACAAAGTTCCACACAACAGTCCAAATCATCACACTAGTATAACTCAAACCCAGTAAAAGAAAACACGAATGATATAAATAGTTACTAAGTATTTACTATCTAACCACTCCAAATTATCTCACACACACACACATACAATGAAGTATATAGAAAATTTCAAATACCAAGAGCAATAAAAACAAAGTAAGAAAAACACAAAAAGGAAACTCACAATATGGTTCATGTGTCCCTAATGTATTTGTTGTTTTCTATTTTAAATGAAGCAGAGTGTTCATAACCATAAGGGCAGAGTTGTAGAGACTGAAGAGAGTTGGGTTAAACAATGGAAAGAGATTGAGGTTGGGACTTGGGAGATTGAGAAAAGAGGGAGAGAGCAAACTGTGTTTAAAGAGTCTAATAGTTTGAAAAAAAAAAAAATCGAATTGTTTTATGTTTTGATTTTGGGTAGAAATAGTTTATTTTTTCCCTATATCAATATTCATAAACCGGAAAAAAAAAAGTTTGAAGTTTATATGACATCCCAAAGCATTAATAGTTCACACATGAAACAAAACAAAGAATGAAACAAAACACACCAAAAAATTTATTTGAATTTTCTCAAAAACGACCCTAAAAACCCAATCTTTATTGCCAACCTCTTCAATCAACAATAATTCCCACAATCACAATTCAAATAAGGAATACATACCCACTTATAACAGCCATTGGTTTCTGCTTACAGAATTTTGTAGGAGGATTTTTGGAACTATGAGAAATCAATCAGAAGGGCAAAAACATAATACCTGAACTTGAAATCAATGGCAAAAAAAAAAAAAAAAAACAAAAACAAAAAATACCCCTTATTGACGCTCTCAATGAACAATAATAATGTAAGGCTCTTATGGATTTTTAAAAAAACCATAAATTTACTCCAAATAAAGAGAACAGGTAAGGGGGAAAACCTAAAATTAAAATAAAAACATCACAAACCATTCTTTATAATGCCAAGAGACGAAGCCCACATAGAATTTGATCTTCTATAGGGTTTCCCCAGGTTCAACGAAGCCAACATTGTTTAAATCTATAGTTGATAGCCAGTGGCGATTCTAGGAATTTTTTTCAGGGTATTCCTTAAGAATGATAAATTACACAATCTAATAAAATATATATATATATATATATATATATATATATATATATATATTGACGTCAACAATAACCAAAAAACATGCAAATTCATATCTAAACGAAGATTTTCTAAGTTAAAATTAACACAAATCCGCTTAAAAGATGAAGATGAATCTTACACAAAAAATTAATCTTAGATATATGATTTCTTTATCAAATATTTGTTAATAATAACTAGCAAAAAATAAACAATAAATTATAAGTTCATTTGAAATATTAATAAAATAATTAATTATTTTTGTTCAATTATTTCATTATTTTTCTTTACTAACCATTAGCAATCTAGCACACACCTCACTGTTTAGTTGGCTTTGCACAATGTGAAGAATACAAAAGCACTACATCATCTACCTGACTAAACCCACTGCCTAACATAGTTTATTTTTATTTTTTTCTCTTTTAATAATGTGTTGCTCTGGGGGACGCTTTTAAGTGGATCAAGACCACTATCTCAATCCAATGCCACGGCCCCACCCCTATCCTCCACTCAAGAGACAATAGCCAATCAACAGTCAACACAAATTCACAATTACATATTTACATATATACACTTACACAAAACGCCAATTTAGCCAAAAGAGAACCAGATATACAAACTTCCACAAAAAGCCAATTTAGCCAAAAGAGAAAAGTCAGAGCAAAGAAAAAGAGAGATTTCAAAAGACAAAAAAATAGTCCGTAAGCCTAAGTCTAAAGTCAATACATTGCATTATATGAGATAAAGAAAAAGAGAGAGAGAGAATGCCACTCTCAGTTAGAGGCTCAGAGCAGAGATGAGGTAAAGAAAAAGAGAGATAACTAAAATACCTTGAAGTTGCCTGAAGTTCTTATGCCGATCTTGCCATCGCCAATCTCTGATCTGGGCAAGGGAATCTCCTTTCTCGTCGTCGACTGCTCTGGGTGTGGCTGTTGCAGCGTGCTGAGTGGCTTTTGCAGAGGACCTGAGCTTCTTATATGAGAGAAAGTAGAAACCCATGCTCTGGTTTCTTTAGGTTAGGTTGTAATCGGGTATATAAGTATATTGGGTTTTGGTTCTTTTTTTTTTTTTTTTTTTTTTTTTTTTGATAATCCGTGGGTTTGCTTTACTTTTTTTTTTCTTTTTAAATTGGGTTTGTAATTTATTGCTAAGGATTGATGTTGGGTTTTTTTATCCCTGATGGGCTCTAGTACAATTTTTTTTTTTTTAGATTTTAGTTCAAAATTTTTATTTGGGCTTTTTTTTTGGCTTGAAAGTAAAGCAAATAATTTTTTTTTTTCTTTTTGAGAGTGTTGCTTATTTTTTTTCCTAAGAGTAAACAAATAATTTTTTTTTAATTATAATATATAATATTTTTTTCCAGGCCAGGGTGTTCCTGGGAACACCCTGGCCTAAACGTGGCGTCGCCACTGGATACTCAATCTCCTTAAATGTGGTTTGGACTCAAAGTCAGTGGAAGCCTAGGAGTGCGCAAGGGTTCTTATGAAATAGACAAACCAGTCACCAACTTTATAGGGGGACAAAGGCAGAAACGTTCTTCGTTTAGCCTGTTGAACATAGAACAAGGAGAAAATGAGAGTTTGCACGCTTTCATTAGTTGTTTTAACAGAGAAGCCTTATTGGTGGATGAGATGGATGACAAAATCCTTTTAGCAGCTTTCTACAATGGAGTCAATTCAGATTTATTCATTCACAAGCTGTACGAACAGGAGCCATAGACAATGGCTGAATTGATATATTCAACCTAAAGTTTCATGAATGCAGAAAATGCAATTATTGCCAAGAAAAAGAAGAAATGTGAACGACTGGATAGCGGATACATACATTGTCTAGAACAAGGCCTTCGTCTAAAGAAAGCTAAAGTAAGTGAGAAAAGAGATCATGATAGCAAGAAGGCAGGGTCGTCCTTAGGACGATATTCTAATTACACTCCCTTGAATACTCCACTTGACCAAGTGTTGATGCAGATTAAAGATGATCCATCATTGAAGTGGCTAGAGAGGATGAAAGGAGATCCTAGTAAGCAGAATAAAAACAAGTACTATCGCATTCATTGTGACTATGGACACGATACAGACGAATGCTATGACTTGAAGCAACAAATTGAAATTCTCATCAAATAAGGAAAGTTTAAAAATTCCTCGGATGAGATCACAAGGATGAGAGACAACCAATGAAGGGCAAGGCAGAGGAACAAAGTGAAAGTTTTGCGGAAGCGATATAAAACAAAATTTTATATTTTCATTTAAAGATCATTGTAACACACAACCATGGATTCTGAATAGAACAAAATTGCGTACCTCTCTTAGCAACCCAAGCGTGTTGCCTCCCAAGGTATTCATGTCTCTCTATGTGTTTCTTTTTGAGTTTTCAGAAGACTGCAGTATCACTCAATAGTTCTGATGGCCAACCACTAAATATGATATTATAAGATCTTATTTTATAGTAGACTTCTAAAACCCTAGAGAGAGATTGGACGTGGGATCCTTAGGGATCCAAATCTTCAGCTGTAGGATTTTTATCAATAACTTTTTGAATGTTATTGACTTATCTTGAAACTCTTTCCAAAATTATTTCTTAATTTTCTCAATCATATCAAGAAAATATCTAAACTTCTACAGATTGCAATAATGACCATCAACACATTGCAATTGACCCCTGAAGATTAGAGAATTACAAATGAGGTCCCATTTCATACAATTTTATATCTATGTCCTTCCACCATACTATATTCCCACAAGCCACTAGGACTGGATAAATATCACTATCATGTCCCTAGCTTATGTGACCTTTAATTTCTTGATTTAATAATTTCTATTGGACTCCAAAATATCTTTAAAAAACTCTTTATATATATATATATACAATATTATATATATGAAAAACATTTTTGGAAAATGTCACTGGCCGATTTTGTTTTGAGTCCAACTTCAATATGAAAATCAACTGAATATACTATCTTCTTTAGAGACTAATGGATTCATTGTTGAGCATTTATATATTTTACTCGTTACACATATAACCCAACGTGTTTGTATATAGCCTTTAAAATTGGCATCACCAGTTGACATTGTCAAAGTTATTTGCATAATAAGTAAATATACACAAACCCCTCATGTTTGAGGACAATAGAAAAATTGTGATAGAACATTTTTTTAATTAACAATGATCACTCCATAAGGTGTCCTTGATCAGATCCAATTTAGTGTATGTACTTGTTACATTACACCCACTTGTTTGCTTAAAGTCACTACTTCAATGATGGAGTAAATCATCCTATCATATAGTAGCACAAGTGTAGGCTTCAGTGGTAATATCTATATCTATATATATATAATAGCCAAAGCTGAGAGAATGTGAGTGCCTACAATTAAGGACGCGTTGACAAATCAGAAAAGTGACGTCACTTAAAAAAAAAACGATACTTTGTGTTGATTTTTAGGGGTGACACCGTTTAAGAGTGATGGTGTATATATTTAAAAGAAAAAAAAAAAGTCACATCTAAAAAAAACCCTACCATCTTTGCATCAGAACCTTATTACCATTCTCTCTCTCTAAAAAAAAAACCCAGCGATACTATGACAGAGACAAAAGGGAAGGAGAAAAAAAAAAACCTTACCGATCTCTTCCCGTCAAACTCTGCAAGGAGAAAAAAAAAAAAAAAAAAAAAACTTGCGCCGCCCTGGAGATTCGTTTGGCCGGCCATCGCCATCCCCTTTTGAGTTTTCCAGGTACGTCCTTCGCTCTCTCCCTCTCTCTCTCCATGATTTTTTTGTTGTTTTGATTCGGTTTTGAAACTACTCTGTGATTTCGGAATAAGTTTCCCCTGTTTCCGTTAATTCGCAGAATATTGTAGATCTGTTTTGCGATTAAAACCCTAACGATCTCTTCTCTTCAGGCCGCCAAATACTGCCAGACTTAGACCACCACAACCGGCATCCGTCAAACCTAAATACGATCAAAGGCATCCGCCAAACGTAAATACAATCAAACGTCAGAGAGATTCTGAGATACGGAGTTACAGATCGGTGCTATTCCGACTAAAGGTACGCATCAATTTTGTGTTCATTCTACTTCTTTCAGTTTTACAACTTCTCAGAGATTTCGGGTTAAGTTTCCCCTGTTTTCGTGAATTTGCGGACATGAACAAGAATGCAGAACCTTAGAATATTGGTTCTTCAAATTACTACAGTAATTTGACTGCATAATTTTGTTTTAGAATTATTTATCAAAAAAACTGTGTGCTGTGAATGATATATGTGATATATTCATTCAATTTTCAGATACTATGGCTTGGCATGTATATAATTTTATATGGGTACAAACTTGAATCGTAAAAGCTATGGTTACAGATGCACACCACTAATGGGATTGCTAGGTTTGTTGAGGTATGATATAATTTTTTTTGTTTTGTTATGTAATAATTGAATCAAACATCAGAGAGGTTCTGAGATACGGAATTAGAAATTAGCGCTGTTCCGACTAAAGGTACGCATCAATTCTGTGTTCATTCTTTTTCTTTTGGTGCTTTGTTGTGAAAATTGATTCTTATGGCATGGACAAGAATGCAAAACCTTAGATTTTTTGTTCTTCAAATTACTGCAGTAATTTTCCTGCATAATTTTGTATTAGATTTATTTATCGAAAAAACTGTGTGCTGTGATTAATATATGTGATATATTCATTCATTTTTCGGATACTATGGCTTGGCATGTATATAATTTTATATGGGTACAAATTTGATTCATAAAAGCTATGATTACAGATGCACACCGCTAATGAGATTGCTAGGTTTGTTGAGATATGATATATTTTTTTTGTTTTGTCAAGTAATAATTTAAGCATTAGAATTTTTGTTATGATTTTGATATATCTATGGAATTATACGCTTGGCATCATTCGTATGCTTTTATATCCTTAGATTAAATGAATATATATAGATTCATGTGCAGATATATAAATATATATATATATATATATTTTTTTTTTTTTTTACTATTGGTTTTTTGATATCAGTTCATGATTATATGGGTTAGATTTTATTTTAGCTAAGGTTTTTGGATTAGAATTTTTTTTTGTTTTGGGTATTTGGTTTAGATTTGATTCTTTTTGAGATTATTGTTTTTGGGTAAAAGAAATTGAAAATGGTGTTGACTCACAACAAACTGTTCATCTTCTACTATTTAGAAATCTCCCTTTGAAGATACTTGCAGCCAATCACAGGCTCTTTACTAACAGAGGCAATACCAGGTCATATGGTGCCAATGTTGCTGAATAGTAGTTAACCTTTTAAGTTTGATATTAATTATGATTTAATTATAGTCAAAGCTGACAGTTTTTTAAACTGCATTATTAGTCTATTGAAGGAAATGACTTAGACGTAGTTATTTTGGTTTGATTGATTCTGATTTAGAACTGGTTTGAGAGAGAGGGTGAACCTACTTCTTTAAATTGGTAAGTTTTATTTAAAATGAGGTATGATTTTAATTTGTATTAGTCTGTATCTGTCAATTTTGTTTTGTTTGTTCACCTATCTTTTGTTTATTTATTATTAAAATACTTTCTTTGTTTTCATAATTATAATTGTTTGTTCAATGTTCAAGATTAGCTTTTGTAAGAGCTGAATCTATCTTCATCAAAATGTATAAATATTGTCTACATTTGTTGGATTCTTCTTCATTTGCAAAATTTATGGCTTTGTTTTAATGTTTTGATGTATTTATTTTCTAATTGTTTAATTGCTATTTTGTTAGTATAATAGCAGCTTATTTATCTGTAAGTTCATGGAATTAGGTTAAAGCTTTACTTATTCATAAAATTCGCTGGTTATATGACGTTGAACTATTATGTTGTATTTACAAAAAATTTGACGGTAAAAGCATTATCATACAAAATTGGTTGAGAATTTATTAGTACTTTTGAGTCTGTACTGATTGGTTGTGGCCAAAGCTAATCAGATTTACGCCCAAGTTTAATGATTGACATTAATTAAGAAAGAAGGGAAAATTAAAGGGTTTTGTGTTTGTAATTTGTATGTATACAACGAAAACAAACTTTCCAGTTCAAGTTTGTGCCAAATAGTGTTACTGTTAGAGGTTAATTTTGCTTCAAGTATTTATTTTATATATCCTTGGCTAATGGAAGCCAAATATTTTGCCAACATCATATGGGAAATAGCCCAGTAGATTGTTAAAAACTAAATCAATTTTTCATACTTTTTGCAACTCAAACCATATTACAATGACTGGTTTTGATTAGGCTCTGAATTGCATATTTTAATATGTTTTTTTGTTCATTTTTTAAAAATTCAATGAATTCTTATTTTGTATTTTACTGAATTGTAAAATTGTCATTAGCTTTTTAAAATTCTATACTTTTATTGACCTGCATTTGGTACCTCCACCATTTTTACATAGTGGCCTGCATTTGATGCTTTCTTCTTGATTTATCATAATCCAATTTCTTTGTGAGTGGCGTTATGGGGTTTTGTCTTTGAATATATGTAGTGAAAAACATGTTTGCCATTTATTTTTAAAATATTGTTATGTGGTGTGCACATTAATGTTTCAATTAGTTGGTTAATCTTTGGGATTTTTTTTATTTTTATTTATTTTTAAAGCCAATTAAATATTATGCAAATGTCTTTAATTCTTGGTTCCACCTGAATGACTAAAGAACAACAATATTCTGCGTGCTTCTATTGATCCACTAATTCACTAATTGTCTTCAATTAATGTTTCACATTAGTCCATGGATCTTGATTATTATGTTTGCTTGACTTTGCAATTAAATTGGCTTATTTGTTTTAGTACAATTTTGGTATGTGGTGTAGCTCAATGATTATAGTGTGTTGGTTTTGAAGGATTTGAATTTCTATTAGTGATGATTATGTAATCATTAATTTCAGTTTCAAACCAGGTTTTATATTTGGTTTGTGGCCTTTACAGCATTTATTCTTTTTTGGTTTTTGTTGGTTTTGGTCTTATGATTTCATGGAAAAACAATTTCAGTATTCTATTATTTACTAATTTGTTATGAATATTAATGCTTACGGCATGGACAAGAATGGCAGAATCCTAGAATCATGAAAAGCCATCTATAAATCAAATCAACCTCTACATATGCTGATTATTGAAAAAACAGGCCGAACTCTTCATTTAAAAGGAGCATTGACAAAATAATTGAAAGATAAAACCATTTAACAGTTTAAAACAGTTTACTTGAATGTTGATTTTCTTTTTACTTACCTCATACTTAGTATTACATTTTGTTCATTTATATTAATCCTGTTTTAATTGGCTTTGATTTGCATGTTTTAGCCAACTTCTGTCTTTACAAATTAATTTCTTCAGCCAATTCTCCCTTCTACTTGTTT
This sequence comes from Quercus variabilis, assembly GCA_030445155.1. Taxonomy (NCBI): domain Eukaryota; kingdom Viridiplantae; phylum Streptophyta; class Magnoliopsida; order Fagales; family Fagaceae; genus Quercus; species Quercus variabilis. The sequence goes on along the minus strand of CP129455.1, from coordinate 30,012,449 downwards.
CACATCCTCACTGCTTTTTTTTTTTTTTTTTTATTTTTTTTTTTTATATATATATATATATATATATATTTGAATTTGAATTAAAATCTGGATGTTTATTCTCTCTCTTTCAAAGTTTTGACCTCAGATTATAATCTTTGATTATTTACTGTTTTTACTGTCATTAGGGACAATCTAAGTCATTAGGTGATCTACGTTTGTAGGGATAGGCAATTGGTAAAAGTAAAATAGGCAAAATAAAACCTCTCCTTGCTTCCAATAATAAATTTTACATCCAACTACTTAATGCTACAAATGGTCTTCTTACTAATAAGGCCATTTATTATACTTCAATAATAATTACTGATTCAATTTGTAAGGTCAAACCCTGTTAAGATGAAGCTTCTTCTTTGTGTCTATTAAGGGTTGATTTTTTAAATAGATCATAGCTTTCTTTTAAGATTTTTTGTGTTGGGCTGTAATAATTTTTTCTTAAGGGAATCTTTGCCTATATACATATACTTACTTAATATTTACTTAATATTTAACAATGCTTTTACTTGGTTCTCTTTTAGAATAGCGTTTTGTTATTTCCTATTGGCTTTTCTTTTGTATATGGCTGTTAGAATCATATTTGTGATGCCATCTCTAATCATCTATCTCTAATCACCAATGTTTTGTATTTTATGTTTTGTTAATAGCTATATTTGTAAGATGGATGGTTTAAGATCTGAATGTTTTTTGGAGTAAAGTTATTTTGTAATTTTTAGTAAGTAAAATTATTGGTTTTTAATGTTAATTATAGAGTTTTTGCAGATTGAAATGCATTTTCTCTGATCGCCTTTGTTGTTTTACTACTTGATATTTAATTTTACTATTATCTCCTTATTGATATATGTCTCTGATTTTCTAGAATACTTATTAGACTTTGTTTCTTTTAATTTTTGTACTGCTTATTTTGTGTGTATCTTAGTGTTTTGGATTGAGTGCTTATAGATGCTTTTATTTTATTTATTTATTTTATGAATAGAAGATTACATAATAGTAGGCAAAAAGCTTCATGAATTCCATTACTTGGATGTGTGTATAATCTAATCTATCTCTGTGTAATTATTACTTTATTAATTTGTTTTAGATATGATCAAATATACTTGCTGTGGACGACTAAATTTCTCGGTTCGAAATAAAGTCAAACAAGTAAAATAGTGTCACAAATATGAATTTGTATTGATGAATGTGTGGTACAATTCTCTGTAATTACAAAAGAGTTATCCTCTGATTCGATCTCCTTGAAAGACTTGTTGATTGGAATTGTAATAATGTAATTTTGGTTTGAATACAAAATATCCTTCAATTTGGTTAAGGGATAGATCGAAGATTGTTGAAACAGAATTACAATGAATCTTTGGTTACGAGCTTGTTAGAAATCCCTTGTTCTTCACGTTCTTCGTGTTCTTCGTGTGTTCTTCGTGTTCTTGATGTGTTCTTCGTCTTCGAAGGTTTGTGGTGGAAATTCTTCAGGGCTTTAGAGGCTTGAATCCTTAGAGTTTCGCTGATTTATGATTTGTTGAGATTTCTGGAGGCTTTTGAGCTTGATTCTAGTGAACTTTGAGATTTAGGAATATGATTTGGATAATTCCTCTTCGAATGTTCTTTGTATTCGAAGTTGAAGTTCTTGAAGTTCTTCGGGGCTTTAGAGGCGTGATCCGTAGAGCTTCACTGATTTGTGATTTGTTGATGTTTCTGGAGGCTTTTGAGCTTGATTCCAGTGAACTTTTGGATCTAGGTGGATGATTTGGATAATTTCTCCTCGAATGTTCTTCGTATTCGAAGTTGAAGTTCTTGAAGTTCTTGGAGGCTTTAGAGCTTGGTTCCGGCAGAACTTCTGGACTTCTGAGAGCTTCCAATGGCCTAGTCCCCTTTCCAAATCTCTAGCTTTCTTCAAATCTCTAGATCTCCTCCAAATGCTTTAGGAAGGCTTCTATTTATAGGAGTTTAGGGGTAGGTAAGTGACACGTGGCGGAGCTTGATTGGTCCGCTTATGTCATCGCTTACACGTGTGAGACTGATTATGTCATCGCTTACACGTGCGAAGCTGATTATGTCATCGCTTACACGTGCGAGGTTGCTTAGGTCATTGCTTACACGTGCGAGGCTGCTTATGTCATCGCTTGCATGAGCTGATGTTTGATTGGTTCTTGCATGACACTTGGCGAATTTCTGTTGGTTTCTGAATAGTGATAGCAAAACCTAGCAGCAATATGTGGCGCTTTGTAATTGGCTACATTTTGTGGACTTGGTAGTGTGACGTGTCAACTTGTGATAGGTCGAGAATTTTTCATGTCTACAAATGCCCCCTCGAGACTCGTTCACACACACAGTTTCAGAGCGTGGTGTGGGAATGAGTTTCGAAAACAGACTTTTACTCCTGGCTTTTCAAATGAAGTAATTGAAGGTGGCGAAGCTTTCAGCAGGATGAGATAATTTCCGAGGAGTAGACCCACCCATATGAAAGGTTTTGATGAGGCTGAAAAGAGGTTTACAAGTATTTGAATGTACTTACATGACCGAGGTTTCTCAGCAGAGGTTAAGTTGAAGTAATTTCAGAAGAGTGTTTTTAGATTGTTGGTGGTGATCACATGGTGTAGAAGATGGGGAAGACGTGAGGATGGTGGCTAGGTACAGCACGCAGAGTCATGGGGCTAGCCTCGTGTTTTTAAGAACCGCTGGTGAAGTAATCTCAGAAGAGTATACTTCGGATTACGGCGAGGCCATGTGGGAAAGTGATTGAGTGTGCATGTGTCATCGCTTTACTCAGGTTAAGTTGAGGTAATTTCAGAAGTTTATGGATTCTGGAGATGATGTTGGTGGTGAAGAAGATGGAGATGAAGCAAAGCGAATGGGTAAAACATACGGCACCATGGTACTGGTCCTGTATGTTAGGGCCCCTCTGGTGTAGGTGTTTCTAGGAGATACACCTTTGAATATGGGACTAACTGTATGTTGCATGTGGTCTGACAGTGAGTCGTAGAATGTGCATGCGTGATTGGAACAAAGGTGGTTGTTAGGTGGAGAAACAAAATTTGTTTGGATCTCAAAACTACAATGATGCTGTGAAGAGGGTTTCTGCCGAACCATGGGAGGGTTGATTTCAAACTGATTATGAAGAAATTTTGGTTGCTAAGTGTTGAGAATGAAGAAGCCATAGTGAGAAATGGCTGTGAGAAGGAGGACTTAAAAATTTGAAAGAAGCAAATCTTCATTTCATGACTCAGTGTTTTTCTGAATGAGTTTTTGGTGAATCCGGCCCTTCTATTTATAGCAGAGAGATGAAGAATGGTAGATGAAGTAGTCAAGAATGGCGGATGGAAATTTTTGGTGAGAATAGTAGATTCTCGACTGGTAGATGCCGAATGGTAGGTGGGAATGTTTGGCACCGAAAGGGGAATGGTAGGTTGGATGGGTGACCCGATGTGATTTTAAGTTCAAGACACACTTGTGAGAGTTCATTTGTACTTTGAAAGGGAAGCCTTGATGAAGACTGGAGAATAACCTTGAGGGGATCCAAACTAAATGGATGAATCTCAAATTTTGATATTGAGAGCTTTAGTTTTGGACATTGTCAGTACTTCGAAAATATGAGTCAGATTGGTGATTTCCAAGTCACGAAAAACTGAGCAAGACAAGTCTGGCTTGAAAATCTTGACTTTGGGTTGATTTCAATTACAAAAAATCAACTAACTTGGAATTGAGTTATATGTGCAATTTTCGAGTCTCAAATGATGGAACGGACTCCAAAATTGGAATGTACGCGAAAAATTGAGAAAGATAGGTCCATCTTAAAAATATTGACTTTTGGTCAACATTTACGCAAAAGTCAACTTTTTGGAAATTGGACGTTTGCACAATTTCCGAGTTTCGAATGAAGAAACGGATCTCAAAATTGGAATGTAGTCGAAAAATTGAGTGGGATAGGTCCATCTTAAAAATTTTGACTTTTGGTCAAAATTTTTTGCAAAAGTCAACTTTCTAGAAATTGGACGTTTGCGCAATTTTTGAGTTTCGAATGGAGAAACAGATCCCAAAATCGGAATGTACTCGAAAAACTGAGTGAGACAGGCCCCTTTTGAAAATTTTGACTTTTTGGTCAAAGTCAAAGGTCAAACATGGTCAAGGTTTTTTTTTTTTTTTTTTTTTTTTTTTTTTTTTTTGCGGTTCGGACCGTGTCAGATTTTCGGGTCGGTTCGGGTCAAACGGGTCAGACCGGGGGTAGTGGAGGATGACGTCATCCATGACGTCATACCTCTGGGCGTATGTGTCGCGCCAGCGCGTGAATGCGCTTGATCAAGTGCTAGTGCATGCGAGCGCGTGAACGGCGAGGGGTGGCGCGTGCAGGCACGTGGAAATGACGCTGAGAACGCCAGAGTTTCAGGCGGCGCGTGGCTCTTCGTCTGGACTTGAAATTTTTGGGTTTTGCAGATCTAAGGCCGTAGAATCTGCTGGAATTGTCTGTTTTCTGACTTGATGAGCAGATTTTTACAGATTTGAAGGAGGAGGCCACGACCCTCTGAAGCTTTGTGCAGCGCGTGAAGGCGCGTGGTTGCTTCCTTGAGGCTGACCTTTTTTGGGTTTTGGAGATCTCTGTCCGTTTAAGATCCCTGTGGGGTCAGTTTTTTAAAATAAGGACTGAATTTTCACAAATTTGAATGAGAAAGCCGCGGGTCTTTATTGGACTAATGGCCTTTTGGTCTAATTTTGTGGTGGCTGCCCTGACAGGATAGTGCCAGGATTCAGACTTGTGAGGTAGGTAGAGGCAGGTAATGAGCCATCATCTTCTGTCTCTATGGCTGAATATCCTCTTTCATTTCAAAATTTGGTGCAGACTTCCTTGACTTTGGGTGCATTTGAGTTTGCAAAATTTGACTATGAGGTTCTGCTATTTTCATGTCTGAAATGTGAAAATTTTTTTCACTGGCTGGTTGGTGGAACCATTTAATGGTTTGCTGACTTTCTTCATTTTCCTTGTCTGCTAGTTTAGCAAAAGTGCTCTATATAAGACGCGAGACTGGCTTCGTTCATTTAAGCATTCCTAGCCTTCAGTCTTCTTCTCCAGCTTTCAAGATTTGATTTTTTTTTTTTTAATATGTGCTATGAGACCTTTTCCCTAACAATTTTTTTCGTTGCTTGCTTTTGTTTTGCAACACAGTTTCCTTGATCTTTGAGCTTCGACATCAAACTTACATTGGCGTTCTCATAGAAGTATTTGCCTTCATTTGGTGGCTTTATATTGCATTGATAGCAACGTTCTTGCAGTGATGTATGCCTTCATGTTGTTGCATTATTTTCTTGCAACAAAATTTTTTTAATGATATTCGTCTTTGCAACAACGTTTCCATAAGAATATTCAGCTAGACAACAATGCTGTCACTAGTACTTGTCTTTGAAGTCATACTGGCTCTGATGTAGGCAATGAAGTAATGCTAGCACTTGTTTTTGTATGAGGGTGATCCACACTTGTCTTTGTCATGAAGCTGGGCCAACTCTTGCATTTGCATTGAAGCATCACCATTACTTGTCTATTGAAGCAATATTTGCACTCGTCTTTTTTAATGAAGCCTTTTCAACACGAAGCCACGTCAAGAGTTCTTACCGTGAAGATATGCCAGCATTTGTCCTTGTACTGAAGCCATGTCAACATTCATTTTTGCCATGAAGCAATATTTGCACTTACATATGTCATGAAGTCGCATCACCATTTGTACTGAAGCCATGCCAAGATTTGTCCTTGTATGGAAGCCATGTCAACATTCATTTTTGCCATGAAGCAATATTTGCACTTACATATGTCATGAAGTCGCACCACCATTTGCGCTGAAGCCGTGCCAAGATTTGTCTTTGCCATGAAGCCTCATCAACACTTTATACCGAAGCTGTGCCAACCTTTCATTTGCACCGAAGCCATACCAACACCCATCTTTGCCATGAAGCTATGACAGCACTTTATTTGCATTGAAGCCGTGTCAACGCTCATCTTTGTCTTGAAGCCACGACAATACTCCACACTAGCACTTGCACTCGCATTTGAAGTTGCACCCATATTTGCCTTTATAATAAAGCTACAACAGCATCAATTTTTAGAGGCAACATAGCTCAGACATTGAGGTGCATAGCACTGTAGCCAAATACCAAGATTTCAGAGATGCCAACAAGACTTTGAAGATGCAAAGAGATGTTAATAAAACCTTGAAGTTTCAAGAAGCTCCTATCAAGACTTTGAAGATGTAAAGAGCTCTCATTAAGACTTTGACGATGCCAACGAAATCTTGAAGTTTCAAGAAGAATGCCACCAAGACTTTGACATTGCATGAACATGCCCTTAGAGGAGAAATGACACAACACCAACTTCAGATGCTGGAGGAAGGTGACGTTGTCCAAATTTCAGAGACATGATGTGAAACGGCACCACTCAGAAGGGAGATGATGTGATTCAAATTTCGGAGTTGTGAAGTGGTACAACTTAGAAGAGAGACGATGTAGCTTAGGCTTGCAAGGTACAAGAAGATACCCCCATAAGATAAGTTATGTAAAACATACTTTAGAGACATGTGAGGATGTTTACAGAAGAGGGGCAATGCCATGAAGATTTCATTCTTTTGCAAAAGAGGTTGAAGATTTTATTTTACTCCACAACCAAGAACTAACTTATGTTTGTCATTAGTTCAAGGAAAGCCGAGTAACACCAATTCTTTGCAGCTGTCATTTTCTACCACAATGATCTTTGAGTATCATGTAGTAAGGAATTGATTGATCCTAAGCAACGCCTACCAATTAAAAGGATCTCAAAAGCATAGTGACGACTTTTGAAAAATTTCTTAAACTAGACTGGCAATCCTTCTTCTTTTTCATGTGACTGAACTTAGTAAATGATACCAAGTTGCCTACGTACCCCGGAAAGGGATCAAGTCATTATGTAGTTCAAAAGATTTTTTTTGTTTTGTTTTGTTTTGTTTTGTTTTGTTTTGTTTTTGATGTCGTTGTTGTTTTTTTTTTTGTTTTTGACTTTTTTTTTTTTTTTTTTTGCAAAAAAAAGGAGGGTTTAGTTTGTAATAGTGGGTATCACCATTAATCGAACCCGAGACCTCTCAAGGGCGACTTGGGTATCCAACCACTACGCCACACTAGCAATTGGTGACATAGAGTGGGATTAATTTCTCTTTATTGGTATGCTTTCAAAGGTAATGGGAAGACATCATGTACCCTTGCAGCATTACAGTGGGCAGTTTAAGCTCTTGCCGAGGAGCAATCCTCGATTTTCAAGCATAGAAGTGTTTAAGGAACTTCCCATTGATGGGGCCGATCCTTATGCCATCATTGTCAGTCAATTTGTAAGTTTTGTTGGTGTTTGCCCCCTGCTTGAGAGTTGGAAGTACATCACAAGCAATGGTCACATGGTTTGACCCGACAACTTCATCAAAGTCTAGATCAATCTTGTTTTCTTTGGCAAGCTTCATGATTTGTTCTTTGAAGACGAAGCATTTTTGGATTGGGTGGCCAATGATGCGATGATATTTGCAGTATTTAGGGTCATCAACTTTCCCTATGTCTTGTGGTCGCCTGCATTCTGGCAATTCAATTAGCTTAAATTGCAATAATTGTTCTAAGATGTTTGGTACATCTTCATCGGGGAACGGATATGCTTTTTGCTCACGTTCCTTAAAAGTGAGGCGACGCACTTCGTTCTTTTGTCATCCTTCAAGTTGTTTTTCATTTGCCTTTGCTTCTCTTCTTGGAACCTTGACTTCGGTAGTGTTAACAACCATTGGGTCTTTGAGGCTGACTTTTGCATTCCTATCATTCCTCCTTACTTCCCTTTTGCTTTCCTCAGGTATGGGAGGGTTTGTACTTCCATGGCTAGCAATACTCAACTCCATGTCGTGCGCACGAGTTGCTAACTCTTCAAATGTTCGAAGTTTTATCCCTTAAAGGATGTAAAGAAGTCCCCAATGCATGCCTTGGATGCACATCTCTATAGCAGATATTTCAGAAAGTTTATCCTTGCAATCTAGACTCAAAGAACGCCATCGATTGATATAATCAACGACAGGCTCATCTTTCCACTGCTTGGTATTGGTAAGTTCCATCATGCTCACCGTATGCCGTGTGCTATAGAATCGGTCAAGAAATTCTCTTTCGAGTTGTTGCCAACTGTCAATTGACTCGGGTTCTAAGTTTGTATACCAGTCAAACGCATTCCCTTTGAGCGAACGGACAAATTGCTTTACAAGGAGGCCTCCTTGAGTCCCTGCGTTCTCACAAGTTTCTACAAAGTGAGCAATGTGTTGCTTAGGGTTTCCATGGCCATCAAACTGCAAGAACTTGGGGGGTTGATACCCATTTGGCATCCTCATGTTGTTGATGCGCTTTGTGTAAGGTTTTGAATATGTGAGAGAACTTATAGAAGAACCCCCATATTGTGCTCGGATGGTATTTGTTATCATGTCTTGTAATCGTTGGACTGACAACGAAGCAACCGAAGTAGATTGTTCTTGTCGGGGAGTGTTTTCAATTTCTCTCCCTTCGTCATCCTTCGCAGATGTGAATTTATGACCATGGCTTGATTCACCAAGATCTTGTACTTCGAGTTTGTTCATTAAAGTTGCAATTTGGAGGTCCTTATCTTCAAGTGCTTTTGTGAGAAGGACGACCCTTTGTTCCATTTCAACCATCTTTTCTTCCATGGTAGTGGTGTTAGTCATCATGACTAACACAACTTCCCAAGATGATGGAGAAGGAAGTGAATTGAAATGAGCACATGAAATCTCATTTTTTGAGTTCCCTTTGATGGGAGAAAGATCGTGTGACCAACTTCTTGTGAAGGAAGAAGGGGATTTGCCCCCATACTTGAGGTGTTCCAAGGTGGAGACATCATTGTTGATGACCTTATTTCTTGCAAGAGGGTCTAAGGAGATGATTGTCTGGACCTTGGTTTCCTCAGTTGATTGAGATTGAAGTTGATTATTTGCTTTGGGTTGACTACAATTGATTACACCAATGTAGTTGTTGGTGGTAGCCGTACCAAGTTTAGTTGAAGTAGCTGTCGAAGTTTGGATGTTCTTGCTGGAGGCCATTTGAGCTGGTAGCAAGATGATGAAGATTTCTTTCTTTGAAGGAGAATAAGATGAGAGGCAGAGAGGTCCCACTGGGCATGCCAGAATATGTGGACGACTAAATTTCTCGGTTCGAAATAAAGTCAAACAAGTAAAATAGTGTCACAAATATGAATTTGTATTGATGAATGTGTGGTACAATTCTTTGTAATTACAAAAGAGTTATCCTCTAATTCAATCTCCTTGAAAGACTTGTTGATTGGAATTGTAATAATGTAATTTTGGTTTGAACACAAAATATCCTTCAATTTGGTTAAAGGATAGATCGAAGATTGTTGAAACAGAATTACAATGAATCTCTGGCTACGAGCTTGTTAGAAATCCCTTGTTCTTCACGTTCTTCGTGTTCTTCGTGTGTTCTTCGTGTTCTTGATGTGTTCTTCGTCTTCGAAGGTTTGTGGTGGAAATTCTTCGGGGCTTTAGAGGCTTGAATCCTTAGAGTTTCGCTGATTTATGATTTGTTGAGGTTTCTGGAGGCTTTTGAGCTTGATTCCAGTGAACTTTGAGATTTAGGAATATGATTTGGATAATTCCTCTTCGAATGTTCTTTGTATTCGAAGTTGAAGTTCTTGAAGTTCTTCGGGGCTTTAGAGGCTTGATCCGTAGAGCTTCACTGATTTGTGATTTGTTGATGTTTCTGGAGGCTTTTGAGCTTGATTCCAGTGAACTTTTGGATCTAGGTGGATGATTTGGATAATTTCTCCTCGAATGTTCTTCGTATTCGAAGTTGAAGTTCTTGAAGTTCTTGGAGGCTTTAGAGCTTGGTTCCGGCAGAACTTCTGGACTTCTGAGAGCTTCCAATGGCCTGGTCCCCTTTCCAAATCTCTAGCTCTCTTCAAATCTCTAGATCTCCTCCAAATGCTTTAGGAAGGCTTCTATTTATAGGAGTTTAGGGGTAGGTAAGTGACATGTGGCGGAGCTTGATTGGTGACACGTGGCAGCGCTTGATTGGTCCGCTTATGTCATCGCTTACACGTGCGAGACTGATTATGTCATCGCTTACATGTGCGAAGCTGATTATGTCATCGCTTACACGTGCGAGGTTGCTTAGGTCATTGCTTACACGTGCGAGGCTGCTTATGTCATCGCTTGCATGAGCTGATGTTTGATTGGTTCTTGCATGACACTTGGTGAATTTCTGTTGGTTTCTGAATAGTGATAGCAAAACCTAGCAGCAATATGTGGCGCTTTGAAATTGGCTGCATTTTGTGGACTTGGTAGTGTGACGTGTCAACTTGTGATAGGTCGAGAATTTTTCATGTCTACACTTGCAAATTAGAACAACATTGTTTATATATGTATTTCGGTCTCTTGCATTTATCCCTACCAGTGTTTGTTTGGTGTTGATTCAAAATTTGTAATATTTCATTTATATAAACCTGCCATATTTATGATTAATTATATAACACTCAAACACATGTTTCATAGGATCTTAGTTTGTAGCAGCCCATTTCTGACTTTTCAAAAAAAAAAAAAAAAAATGGAAAATGCAAGACAAGCGCGATTAAAAAGGAGGATGTTAATGTTTAAGAGGCGATCCAGGGAAATAAACATGAAAGGAAAAATATTTTTCAAAATAATCTTACCCAGGCTAGGAAATCCAGGGAAATGGTCATTGTTGAAAAGAGGGGGGAAAAAAAAAAGAGGGATAGAATAGCATTAAACCATGATGCAGATGATACTTTGGTAGAAGATGTATTCAATAATTGTGATATACGTCAAGAAATCCAAGAATCAGAAAATGAGAGTGGTCGTGAAGAATTTCCAAGTAAATGACTTAAATTTACAAAAAAAGAAAAATATTGATATTCATGTTGGTTTACATCATTATTGTTGTTCTTATATTTTAAAATTCATATAGGAAAATTTACTGAACCTTGGAATTTCAGCTCACCTTCTTATGTATGCGTGCATTGCGGTTCAATTTTATGGTATGAAGAGAGAACAGTCAAATCTAAGAGGCCTAGGAACCCAAAATTCTCTCTCGTTGTATGGATGGTAAGGTTAAGTTACCTTTGCTTAAGAAAGCACCTCCTCTTATTGATGAGCTTTTAAATTCTCTTGGTAGTCAACGATCTAAAACGTTCAAAACTCTAATCAGAAGTTACAATGCAATGTTTGCAATTACATCTATGGGTGGTAGAGTAGATAGTAGAATTAACGATGGGAGACACCCTTACATTTTCAAACTTAATGGCCAAAACCATCATAGAATTGGAACTCTTCTTCCTAATGATGGTCAGGATCCACAATTTGCACAATTATATTTCTACGATATTGAAAATGAAGTTCAAAATAGAATGAACGTCTTTAACGATGGTCAAATTAATAGTGACCTTGATCCATCTATTGTTGATGCATTGGTCCAAATGTTTGATGAATCAAACACTTTGGTGAAGGTATTTCAAATGTCTAGAGGCTGTTTCATTGATACCGATGTTCACCATTTAAGATTACAACTTATTGGCCCCCGAACTACAGATGGAAGAGAATATAATCTACCTACTTGTTCAGAAATTGCAGCAATATCCCCTTTTGTTTCCATATGGTGAGGATGGTTTTAGGCTCGGTATTTTGTATAGTAATGTAGATGGAATCAGATCTGATACAACTGATTCTGTTACAATGAGAGAATACTATGCATATCGATTGTAAGAACGTGAACATGAGGGACATACTTTGGTAAACGGTGGTAGATTGTTTCAACAATTTGATGTAGATGCCTACACGTGTATTGAAGAAATCCGGCTTATGTGGGTAAAAGAGAACCAAGACAAATTAAGGATAGAATTGTATAAAGGACTGAAAGATGCAGTTATGAGAGGAGATACCACCCCTGTATCTTCAGGCAAAAGATTTGTTCTACCCTCAAGTTTCACCGGAAGTCTAAGGTATATGATTGAAAACTATCAAGATGCAATGGCGATCTATAGATGGGCAGGTTATCTGGACCTATTTATTACCTTCACTTGCAATACAAGATGCCCAGAAATTGATCTTTTTCTATCTAGGAAACCTGGACAGAAAGTAGAAGATCGGCTTGATGTGGTTGCAAGAGTGTTCAAGATAAAGCTTGATCAACTCTTAAATGATTTAAAGCATGGTCAACACCTTGGGAAAGTAATTGCAGGTATTCTAAACTTTACATTTTAAATATTTTTTCCTTCTTCTCTACTTGGCTTAATAATTAATCTAACTAAATGTAACTAACTTATTGTTTTGGTGGCAGTTATCTACACTGTTGAATATCAAAAGAGAGGGTCATCGCATGCGCACATTTTGCTTTTCCTGCATCATGATGACAAGCATCCTACAACAGCAGAAATTGATAGAATTATCTTAGCAGAAATTCCAGATTTGAATGAAGAAACTTTAGCTTATGAAGCTGTCAAACAATATATGGTCCATGGTCCTTGCGGCTCTATTAATTTAAAAGCAGGTTGTATGGTTGAAAACAAATGTACAAAGCACTTCCCTAAAAAATTTTGTTCACAAACCACTGTTGATGAAGATGGATTCCCAATTTATAGAAGAAGGAATAATGAAAGATTTGTTGAAAGAAATGGAGTCAAACTTGATAATCGATTTATAGTTCCACACAATATTGAGTTATTGGTGAAATTTCAAGCACACATTAATGTTGAGTGGTGTAATCATTCAAGATCTATTAAGTACTTATTCAAATATATATCAAAAGGACTTGATCGTGCAACTTTTATTCTTGAAGAAAATTTACATATTGATTCTTCTACTGGAGTGCAACATATGACAGATACTGATGAAGTTAAGACATATTTAAATTGTAGATATGTGTCTGCCATAGAGGCATGTTGGAGGATATTTGAGTTTGCAATTCACCACAGAGAGCCTGCTGTTCAAAGACTCAGTTTTCACAATGAGGACGAACAACCAATTGTTTTTGAAGATACTAATTACTTAAATAATGTTGTGGACAAGCCAGATATCGGAAAAAGCAAATTTACAGAATGGATGAAAGTGAATGCATTGTATGAAGAAGCAAGGGAATTGACTTATTCTGAATTTCCTACTAAATGGGTTTGGCATAGAAGAGACAAAGAATGAAAATTGAGAAAATCTGGAATATGTATTGGGCGTATATATTATGCTCATCCTGCAAGTGGAGAACATTTTTATTTGCGGATGCTACTCAATGTTATTAAAGGAGCTAGATCATTTGAGGAAATGAGAACTATAAACAATGTTGTGTATCCAACTTATAGATCAACATGTTATGCTCTTGGTTTGCTTGATGATGATAAAGAGTGGCACAAAGCTTTGAATCATGCATCTTACTGGGCTTCAGGGAAGCAACTACAAGAACTTTTTGTTACAATGTTGATATTTTGTGAGGTTGCAGACCCATATAAATTATGGATTTCAAATTGGCATCTATTATCTGAGGACATTCTGCATCGTCAAAGAACAGTTTTGCGATATGACAACCTACATCTTGATGATTTTCAATTACAGAACTATGCACTATGTGAAATTGAACAGATTTTGATAAAGAATGGCAGGTCTTTGCATGAATTTGAGACAATACCATATCCAAATACATTACTTCTCAGACAAAGTAACAATAGAGTAGTACTAGAAGAATTGGATTATGATAGAAATTCCTTGGCAACAGAACATATGAAACTTCTTGCTGGTCTTAATATAGATCAAAGAAATATATATGAAGAAATAATTGATTCTGTTTCAGAGAATAAAGGTGGTTTCTTTTTTGTTTATGGGCATGGAGGAACTGGAAGACTTATCTTTGGAAAACTATTATATGCCGATTGCGCTCAGAAGGGAAGATTGTCATTGCAATTGCATCATCTGGAATTGCTGCATTATTGTTGCCTGGAGGGAGAACAGCTCATTCAAGATTTCAAGTACCAATAAATGTAACAGACAGTTCAACTTGCGATATTAAACAAGGTTCACAAATTGCAGAACTTATGATAAAAGCAAGTCTTATAATTTGGGATGAAGCTCCTATGGCACACCGAAATTGTTTTGAAGCTGTTGATCGGTCATTAAGAGATATATTGCGTTTTTCTAACTCAAATAGTGGAGAGACACCTTTTGGAGGAAAAACTATTGTTCTTGGTGGTGATTTCAGACAAATATTACCAGTGGTATCTAAAGGAAGAAGAGAACAAATAGTTGAAGCGTTAATTAACAAGTCATCATTATGGAACAGTCGCAAAGTTTTCATTCTGACAATAAATATGAGGTTGACACAAAACCCAGGTGATATTATAGCAAGGGAATTTGCTGAATGGATATTGAAAATTGGTGATGGTGAACTTGGTAATAGTGAAGGGGAAGCATTGATTGAAATACCGCGTGATTTACTAATTCAGCCTGGTGCTCATCCTTTCAACGATATTGTAAAAGCTACCTATCCTGACTTCGATACAAAATTTAACAATTCGAAGTATTTAGAGAAGAGCAATTTTAGCTCCAACAAATGAAGTAGTTGAGGACATAAATGGTTACATGATTGATCTTATTAATGTTGATGAAGAGACATATCTTAGTGCAGATTCATTATGTAAAGCTTCAAGCAACATTCTAGACCAAGATGTCATGTATCCAATAGAGTTTCTCAATTCATTGAAGTTCCCTGGTATTCCAAACCATAAACTCAGATTGAAAGTAGGTCTGCCAATAATGTTACTTTGAAATTTAAACCAAAGTAGTGGACTTTGTAATGGTACTAGACTCTTGGTCACTCAATTATCAAAATGGGTTTTGGAGGCTCAAATAATATCAGGAACTCATATTGGAGAAAAAGTGTTTATTCCAAGAATAGTCTTATCCCCTTCTGATTCCAAATGGCCCTTTGTACTAAAAAGAAGGCAGTTTCCAATATCAGTTTGTTTTGCTATGACAATTAATAAGAGCCAAGGTCAATCTTTGCAACGTGTTGGGCTTTATTTAGATAGACCAGTTTTTAGTCATGGACAGTTACATGTTGCCGTATCCATAGTTACAAGTAAAGATGGCCTTAGGATACTTATTGTAGAAGATGATTATGGTGATCGTTTTCATACAAAAAATATTGTCTACAAAGAAATATTCGATAATTTGCCTAAAGGTAACACTCACCATCTGTTAAAATTTTTTCAAATTGTTTATACTGTAAACTAGATTGTCACTTATATTGTAAACAACTGATTTTTCTCCATTGTTGTATATAAACTTTACTAATGTTTAAAATGTCCTAATATTACAGATTCATATCGCAATGAAGTACAAAACTTTGAAGCAAATATCAATGAATGTGGGATTCAATTACCGTAGCAAACAACCATGATCCGATCAATATTGCTATGATCTCGGTTGACTAAAAAGTAAGTTTTAAATTATTTTTAAACAAAAAATAATATTTAAAAAAATGGATACAGAAATCTAAATTTTTTTTCCCATATCTGCATCTTTAACTTGCAAAACTATTTTGTTCAATTAGCTTATTCATTCCTAACATTTTTTTTTGACATAATCATTTTTAATTGTTTCCAGGGAACTTCATGTGTTTATAATTCTTTCTTCGGCCTTATGTGCTAGACATGAAGGGGAAATTGATCACACATTATTTTAGTTGAGAGTTAAGGCTGGGGATATTACAATTCTGTATTGGCAAAAGGCTGAGTTTTGGCCAAACAAAGTTTTTTGAGATTCTGCAGTACGTTTCTCCCCAGTCCACATCACAGCCTAAATCTGATAAGGTATTCATTGATTACTCTTTCTTTGGCTGTAAATTCATTATGCAGAACCTGTTTATGCTTGATCTTTAAACAACATTTTTTTTTTTTTTAAGAGGCCCTTTTATATAGTTTAGCACTGAGCCTAAGTAGTTGGAATAAGGGCATTGTTGTGTTAGGCACACTTTATTTGTTAAGACAAGGTATTGAGATTGTATTTAACTAAATTTAGAGTAATAACTATGAGAATATTTGTTTTGTTGAACGTAAATCCATAGCTCATTTTGACGTAATATGATATGATACTTGAATGGATTATCTAAAAGACCTCAGATTTAGTAGTAAGAAGAAAAGTATTAATTTTGAGAAAATCTTAGTGTAAAAGAGGAAAAGGAACTATTTAATTTATTTTTACTTTATGCAGAACATGTTGGTTTATCTCTCTCCTATGGATTGTGCTTGAACTCTGTGCTGTTCTGGGCCATATATATGAGCTGCTTTGTGGAAAATCCAATGGTTTCTGTTGAGAGGATAAAACAATTTACAAATATTACATCAGAAGTAGCTTGGGAATTTAAAGACTGCATTGCTCCTTCAAATTGGCCTGCCCATGCCAATATTGACCTTAGAGACTTACAGGTAACTGGCTTCTAACTAATTCTGTTTAATTTTTCTGAAAAAATAAACCTAAGTTAGCCACGAGTTTTGTGGCTTGGCAGCACTGTCCTGTCTCCCCATTGGGTGAACCTGAACTCATATCTTTAGATTGGTTGGTCAAAATATTATGATTGATTGATTGGTTGCTTTTTATAGAATGAGTTAATGGAGTTTTATGATTTCATCCATTAGTATTTTAAGGAAGTGTATTGATGCATCTATGTCAAGATTGAGATTTCCTTGAACTATTCGTATATGGGTGAAGAGGGATGTCTCATTGTAAAAGGGGAGAGCTTCTGTTTTGTTTTTGATATAATTTGTAGTTTAGTTTTTTGGCCTTTTAGAATTTGAAAGTTACTAAATACTTAAAATGAGGGGTTCGTTTTTGTGATCACATGATTATTACACTTCCCTTTTTTTTCCTTTTGCATCCTATTGATCTTATGGTTCATTTTCTTTAATAGGGGACTCTGTAATGACTTACCGTTTACTATTCAAAGGGAGACGGAGCGCTAAAAAAGAGAAAGTGTTATCACTATTCGAAACTGTTTCCCATCCTACCTGATCTACTGTTTTTAAAGAGTGATTGAAATTGTAAAACTTCGAAATCTGAAGGTGTAAAGTATTTTTGTTATTGTAACTTTATGGTTGTTGGTAGTTGAATTTTCATTTATAAAACAATGAATGTGATTGTAATTAAAATTACAGAAATTGCATGTAAGTCATTTAGTAGATCATGTTCGGTTGGAGGACACCTCTTTTTATTTGAGTTTCACACTATAGAATACATTCAAAGATTGTGTGTGCAGCAGCCAATGTGGCATGACCACAAAGCTGAAGCTGCAAAGGGGTATCAAACATTTAATTGATTTACAGATACTTCTTCAAATTTGCTCATAGTATGTCATTTATTCAATCAAGAACACAACTAGAAAAGTTACTGTATGGAACAGGTAATTTTAAAAAAGTGAGTGCATCAGAAGTACAGTTTTGGAGCTAATAGAAAATATGGAACAAAATTCATCTAAAATATGATTTAACAAAATTCACATGAAACTATATTAGAAAATACAACACTGGCTCTCATAGATATTGAATAATAGTTGTGCTACCTAATTTAAAAAAAAAAAAAAAAAAAATTCTAACATCCCTACTATAATGCTAGTCATGCACATATGGCTAGCAACATGATTCACGCTTATTTTCCAGCTTATTTGTCATGTTAATCAACAAATTATTGAAGTTGATCTGCTTGCCAACAACAAAGTCAATTGGATTTTCAACATGAGACCAAAAAACAAACCTGATTGGTATCTTCTGTTAGTACCGTCACATCATCAATTAAGAAAATTTCGGGGAAATCAGTGAGGTTTGCGATATATGTACGTGAAGTTGGAGCAAAGGACTAAAGAAAGGCAAGTTGCTTTAGCCATTCTTTTGACATATATAAACCTTTGTATCCATATTGCAAGCAAATATTGCAACCTTTTTCTTTTTAAATATTAATATTTTTAAATTACTGAATAAATATTTTTTACAGTAATCAGCTAGATGCAGATTCAAAAGAATAAAATAATAGTGTGTTGAAAGGATGGTCCAAACTCCATATTTTGGGCAAAAATTCAAGTTGAAGAAGAGGCATAAACATGATCTTAATTAGAAGAGCTTCATAAATAATAATAATTTTAGTGTAAAAGGAAAAGAATGAACTATTTAATTGTAGTTTAATTTATGATTAATTCTCTTAGCAACCAAACATTGCAACCTTTTTCTTTTTTTATATTTATATTTTTAAATTATTGAAGGAATATCTTTTACAGTTTTCCTAATTCCTGCAGTATGTCAAATGGACAAATAATGCTGTCAAAATATAAAAAAATTCAACTTTTTAATAAGAATTATATTACTTGACAAGACAAAGTTTTATATACCATGATAACCATTTGAATTGGCTTTTAACTATCAACTTTAAGTTTTTTTTTTTTTTTTTTTAACTTATTTACTTATGTACATGCTCATAAAATTCCAAGATTTTTTAGATACAAATATATTACTGCCTCCCCCCCCCCCCCAAAAAAAAAAATAAATGCAAAAATAATTCACATTTGAGAGATGGGAAAGAGAGAAATCTTAAGATTTCAAAAATATTAAACCTATGATGACAAATTAGTTTTAAATTCTAATTTTGTTTTAAACATTTAGAGTGCTATTTTAAAGTCTTTAATTTTAAAATTAATAATTTCTAATACAATAGTTACATAATTATTTAATTAAATTTATTTTCCAAAATCATCGGCAAAGAGTCATCTCAAGGTCCTTTTTTCTCAACCGCACTGTTGCTTTTTTTTTTTTGATAAACACTGTTGCTATTTTTTCGGTTGCTATTTTGTTTTCATTTCTTTTCTTGAATTTGCTGGCTAAAATATATGTATATTTTAGGAATTTTTTTGTTTCAATAATTCATATTCACTTCAAATATTTACCATAAATTATTTAAATATATTTACTTTTTCAGATAATAATTATTCTTAATATGTAGCCATTTATATGTGAATTCTTACGAAATGATCATAATTATTATTTATAATTTTCTTTAAAATAGATTTTTTTATTTTGAAAAACCAAAAAATATACTTTAAAATCTGTAAAGCTCCCAGGAAAGAATGTGCAAAAAAATTAAAAATAAAAACCGTGAAAAAATATAAAAACCATTCAAGTGGTGCGATAACTTAAATCTTCAAGCGCTACTTTTATTCGGCCAAACACACAAACACAAATAGAGACACTCTCACTCAATTGTTTCAACTGCCATTCCTTCACTGCAACAGCAAACTATTCAGAAGACTTCTCTGCAACAACTGACTATTTAGAAGGTAAGCATTCTTTCTTTCTATTCAATTTCTGTTTCCAACTCTCTATAACTGCCCACAGATCATTTTCCCTCTATTGAATTTAATTTTATATGGTTCTTCTTTTATCTTTATTGAAAAACATATGAGTTCTAATTTTCTCCTTTTTTTTCCGTTTTCTTTTCCGACATTTTTTTCCTTAGTTTATTAAGTTCTGTTTTCTTCGCAGATTACGAACAGAGGTTTTCAGGTATTCAGGTTTTCTTTCTCCTTCCCTTTCTGTATCGCTAAGTATTTTTAGTTGCAAGCCTTTTGTTTATTTTGCGTTAACCGTTTTTTTAATTTTTAATTATACACACACACACACACAACTCATATGTTCTGTTTTTAATTTTAGAAAGTGGGGCTTTTTTTTTTTTTTTTGAGAAAATCATTTGGGCATTATTTATGATTCAGGTATTTTGGTTTGATTGGTTATGATTTCGGTTTTTTGGTTAGGAGTAATTTTGTTTAATTTATGTAAATAGACGGGTCAGAATTGGTTTAATCTCTTACCCTATTGTCTTCTTTTGGTTTGCTGTCAACTTAGGTTTCATGTCAATTCTCTGTGTTCGAATTTGAATTGAAATTTAGATGTTCATGTCAATTTAGGTTTCCTTCTTCTATCATAAACTTTTAGTGACCCTGAATTACAATCCATTTAAGGTAAAATTTCAACCCCATTTTTAATCTTAAAACTTGAATGTTATCTGTATTTGTTTTTAGGTCAACTTAAACCATCTTTAGTGTTTTATGGTTTCCCTAGAATGATTTATTGCATATTAAATATTGTTTTGCTGCATTACTCAATAAGATCTAAGATTTGGCAACTTTTTTCTCTAATTTTACATTTTTTTTTTCAATTTCTTGAGTTCTTTTTGTTCGATTGTTGTAATGATTAAATAATGTTTTAGTTTTACAGTTTTTTATTACGTAAATCAAACTAAGACAGCCTGTTTTTTCCCCTGTTTATGTCATCTTTATTTGGGTTCATTTAAAATTTATTTATTAATTAAATTAACATGTCTAATTATTATGTCCCAATTAATTAATTCCCCTTACATTCAATGGTTTATGCAGATGTAACACATACTGTTCATTAATTTGAAGCTGTCAATAATATAAGTTAGATTGTCACTAATGTTGCAAATGATAGATTTTACTCTATAATGATATATAAATTTTCCTGATGTTTAAATTATTCAGATAATACGAATTCATACAAATATGGAATATACAACTTTGAAGCAGATATCGAGGGACAAAGATAACTCAAAAGTGAAAGTTAGAGTTTTACGAATGTGGGATGCAATTAATATAGCAAACAACCATGATCTAATCAGCCTCGATATGATATTGGTTGACAAAGAGGTAAATTAATAATTGATTTCCTTTTAGAATTAATTTTTCAAATATTATTTTATTAAAATTTGCAGCCAGTTAATGTAAATTGATTGTTATTTACTACTCCTATTGATTAAGGGATAATTCATTTAAAATGTTTGTAGGGAACATTGATACATGCAAGCATTAGAAAGAATCTTGCTCAAAGTTATCGTCCACAACTAAATGAAAGGAGCATATACAATTACAAATTTCTTGGTTGAAGAAAATAAAGGGAACTACCGTCCAGTACATAACAAATACAAAATACTTTTCAATTCAACAACTTCAGTCTCAAAATTCAGCGAATTTGATCATTCAATACCTCAATCCCAATTTGAATTTGCTGATTATGGAACAATAGCTTCCCGTTGCTATGACACTACTTACTTAACTGGTAATTTTAATTGTTTTACAAGCCAAACATTTACTTTTACAGAGTTAAAAAAAAATGCAATTCATAACTTAATACTAACTCCCTTTTTTTTTTTTTTTTTTTTTTTTTTTTCTTTTTTTTTTTTTTTTTTTTTTTAAATGTGTTCCTAACAGATGTGATTGGCATATTGGACTACATTGGAGCCATTGAGGAGACGAAAACAAGAGGGCGTTCAACAAAGCTAAGAAACATTCAACTATTGTTAAAAGAGTAAGATATATATAAATTTTTTTAAATTCATATGTTATAATTTTTGAATAACTCAAGCTTATATATAAACAACTTCAGGAACAAATCAGTTCAAACAACTTTGTGGGGAAATACTGCACAACAAATAAATGATGATTTCTACAAAACAAATAAAGGGCCATTCATTATAATAGTCACTTCAACTATTGTGAAAGCTTTCAGAGGTAACAATTGATTGACTCATTTACCAAATACATAATAATTATGTATTTATAATACTTATATATTTTTACTACTTTTTTGTAGGTGACTATCAACTATCGTCCACTTTTGTAACAAAGCTATATGTCAATTTAGACATTCCAGAAGTTGCAGAAATTAGAAACAAGTAACTACTGTTAGACTTTTTCTTTTCGAGGGTGTACCTACTTTGTGATACTGCTTAAATGATAGATATATAGTGTAAAATTGTATAAAACAGATGGTATAGAAGTTAAAAAAAAAAGAGACCAGCAGGCATCTTTAAGAAAAACATGTTTATTACAGTTTGTTTAGATATATATACATATAGAAAATGATGAGGCAAAGTTTTTTGGAATATAATACTAGATATCAATAATTAAATATGTAGAAACTGTTTTGTTATTGTTTAATAAGTTATACTTAATTTTTGGCTAGATACTCCGATATGTGTATTAATATTGGTTAGATACTATCTATTCCTTCTTATGATTTGTACAACTATGCTAAAAAATTGAATATTTAGTAAATATATATATATATATATATATAAACTAATGTTAATGTTGATGCATAGATTGAACACTACAACGGACATAAAGGTAAAAGAAATACTGCCAAAGAGACTACCTAAAGTACAAGATGAAGAATTTGTCTTACATAATAAGAAAACAGTTGCTGAAATAAAGGGCTTGGAATGGAACTCAGAGACAAAGGTATCAATTATATTCTTACATTATGATAAACTGACTTTATATCAATTGACTTTGTTTATATGTTTTATAATAAGAGATTATTTTATAAACTGACTAACCTTTGTATTATAGGACTTGCTAGTAGCATGCAATGCCAAAATCATTAATATCAACAACAAATATGGATGGTATTATGTTGCATGTCTTATATGCAAGACGAAAGTGAAACAAGTCAAAGGAGTTCTATGGTGTGAACGTTGTAAAAATGAGCCAAAGTTTGTAGTCCCAAGGTAATGAAAAAAAAAAAAAAGATTTGTAAATTTTCAAACACACACAAAATTATATATAATATTCTACTAACAACTTTGTAACTAAAATAGCTATAGAATACAAGTTCAAGTACAAGATGAGACTGGTTCAACCACATTTATATTGTTTGACAAAGGAGGGGAGAAAATTATATCGAAAACTGCAAAAGAACTTGCAGAGATGCAAGAAGAGGTAATTTCATATATATACATATTTTGCTAATTGCACAAGATATGATACATGTATATATACATATTTTGCTAATTGTATGATACTTTGTTCATATAGATTTTGAAATTAAATGAGAATATTTTGCCAAAAGAGATTCAAAAAATAATTGGCAATGAATATTTGTTCCAATTGCATCTTGATGAATATAATTTGAAGTATGAAAAAGAAAATTACACGGTTTCGAAGATTTTGGAGATGGACATTTCACATAAGCAAAATGACTCACATAAAGTTGAAAAACATCAGGTAATTAAAACATACTTACTTCACCTTGCTGACTATATGATTCAAACATTAGTCTACACATAATTTACTATTCATATCTTACTGATTCATAAGAATGCTAGCTATTGCAGGACACAATGGAGGAAGTTATAAGAAATTCAAGAAAGGACAAGTACATAGCCATTCGAAATATAGAAATAGGAGAAACATCTATTGAAAGACCTGAATTAGCTGCTCCTACAACTGCTGAAGATGTAAGAACTGGTCATAACAGAATGCCGCTCCAAATGCTTCAAAAACGTCAAAAGAGTGCTAAGCAACTTCCATCAAAGAAGAAAAAAAAGTGAACTTTAATGTAAATACTACCTAACTCTATGAAACTTATGTATTTTATTGTATTGTTTTTTTTTTTTTTTTTTTTTAATTTCTTGAGAAGAGTAAACTGAATGTACTGTTAACTTATTGTGATTGCCATATTTCCTTTATGAATTATCAAATTAAATCTCCAATATACATATGTTTTTGTTTTAATCTGTTTAAAATCTGAAAATTTAGTAATTTTAACAATCTTTCTTATCCTGTTATTTCATTAAAATTTAGATTTGTAACATGTACTAGATGTTTGCAAGAAACATTGCTGGATAAAGCTGACAGGTTAGGATAGCTTTACTATCATTATGTTAGAAACTATGATGGTCTCAAAGTGGTTGATTTAAATAAGCTAGATGAAGAATGGGGTCAATGGGAGTTGGAGAAAAGTTTGGATGATTGAGTTTTTGTTTTGGGTAATGATTGTTGTTTACCGATTTTGAGTGAATAGTTTACTAGGTATAAAAGAAATTGCATTTTCTTCAATGATCAAAATGAAACTCATGTTTTCAACTTAAAAGATAGTAGCAAATAATGATTTTCCTAAATCAGTTTATGATTTGATATGCAGATTATTTATAAACAGAATGTGCTATTTATGGTATAGTCCTTGCTGAGCATTCTTGATATGCAAATTACTTGCTGAACATTGAATTCACCTTTTAAATCAGTTAGGTACAGTTTTACTACTAGCAAAATGCATCTATCCAGATCTTCAAAATCTGCCATTTCCAAAGTTTGGATTGTGATGAGAAAGAGTCTTTAAAACGTATAATAATAATAATTTCTTGGTAAATGGAATTATGGAATTTTTTTGGTTTAATTAAACAAACAAATTGATAACTAACGTAACTTACACTCTTTGCAACGATTTTTTTCTTTTAAAATTGATTTTATTAGTCAAATCTCTCTTATATTTAAGAGATTTTAAATAATCCTGCGCATCGCGTGGGTTAAACACTAGTATATATAATAGACTAAGCTGAGAGAATGTGAGTGCCTACAATTAAGGCCGCGTTGACAAATCAGAAAAGTGACGTCACTTAAAAAAAAGGCGATACTTTGTGTTGATTTGCAAGGGTTCCACCGTTTAACAGTGATGAAGTATATATTTAAAAGAAAAAAAAAAAAAAAAGTACGACACAACTAAAAAAAACCCTACCATCTTCTCATCAGATCCTTATTGCCATTCTCTCTCTCTAAAAAAAAACACTAGCGATACTGCGACAGAGACAAAAGGGAAGGAGAAAAAAAAAAAAAAAAAAAAAAAAAAAAAAAAAAAAAAAAACTTGCGCCGCCCTGGAGATTCATTTGGCCGGCCATTGCCATCCCCTTTACAATTAAAAAGCGGTAAATTATGTTGGTAGACAACGCACCGTTTGGCAGCCTCTCACTCCCTCAGTATAAAAGGAAAAATAACCGGCCAAAATACAATTTAAAGGGTTGCAATGCTAAAAAAAAAAAAAAAACACGCTGGATACAGAGAGAGGAGTATAGAGTTCTCCGTTCCCTTTTCAGACGTAGAGCACCGCTGCAAGCACATAGAGAAAGAAAAATCTTTGGGCATCAACACCGTTAGGCTACATAGCTGCCACAATTAGATCGTCGGAACCGGCTTCGGTACGTTTTCCTCCATTTTTTTTAGATTTGGGAATGAAATATATCTTTTTATTGAGTTTTTTTGTCGGAACCGGCACTGGCACATTTTTTATAGATTTGGGTTTGCAATGTTACTTTTTATTGATTTTTTTTTTTTTTTTTTTTGTTGTTGTATGGGTTTAGATTTGATTTTGGCTTTGATTTGTTTTTGTTTTGGGTTTTTGGGTTCTCCATGAATTTTTTTTTCCTCAATTTTACGCTATTCTCTCAGTTGCACCGTTTTATAGTTTCTCCATGAAATTTCGGGTTTACTTTTGTACTTCCAGTTCTAATCTTAACAAAATCATTGGGATAAGTATAGAATTTAATGCTATGCTGATATTTCTTAAACCTTCCCTGCTGATCTGCTTTGCGCTCTGTTCTGTTTCTTCTCTGCAACAGAGTGCAAACCGGCCCACTTAGATTTCGGCCACCAAGACAGTTTAAAGTCACAACAGAAAGAGTTCTCAAGGGTTAGGGTTTTGGGGTTTTGAGAGAGAGGCAGAGAGGGAGAATAGGAAACTTTTTCCATGTTGCCACGTTAGGAAAAAAGACCACTTTAAAAACAATCACATATAGAGTTTAAACTTTAAAAAAACCGTACGGCGCACCATTTGTAGAGTCTTCTTTTTTTCTTTTTTTTTTTCCTACTCAATTACTGTTTCAAATTGTATTAGATTCGCAGATCCCTTTTCCCTCTGAATGTAATTTTCTAGGGTTCTTTTATCCCATCTAACTTTCAGACACGCTTGCAATTAAAAAAGAAACTTTATATTGTTTGGGTAGTGCAAAACACCATTTGAAAGCCTCCCATATACGGAGAAAGAGAAAGAGAACAGAGTTGTTCTCCCTTTCTAATGTTTTTTGTCTTCTGAAACTTCTCACCATTGATTTTCCCCTACTGATGTGTCTATGGTTCTTCTTTAATCCCTTTTGAAAAATAGATGGCTTTATTTTCTTTTTTTGATGCTTTTGTCTCGAATTATCATCTCTGGTTCATATAAAAACAAAGCAGTCGATTCTGTCATTGTTTTTTCTACAGTTTGGCATGGATTGCTAAAAACATAGGTGCAGGGGAGATAGAGAGACATCTAAGGCCAGCACCACCGTCGGAATCTAACCATGAAAAAATTTGCATACCTCAACTGGCGGTACACTGTTACAGGGTGAGTTTTCTTTTTTTGCTTTCTTTGTTTTTTTTTTTTTTTTTTTTTTTTAATTATAAATTTTTAAAAGAAAAAACTAAAATCTTGCGAAAACAATGATTTATGTTTGGCAGTTTTGGTATTTGCTTTGTTTTGATTTAGGCATCTCAGTTATTTATGGTTTCGATAAAGGTTTTTCCCCCTCAAACAAACCTTAAACCCATTCTTTCAACACAAACAAGCAAAAGAAAACCCCTCCCTCCATCCTTTCAATATTCATTCTAATTGCCATCTACTCCAACCGTTCTCTGCCCCCTATCTCTTCTCTGCAAACAGTATACATTTTTAAAAACAGAAATAATGCGGCTTCTCATATGGCCAATTAAGCAAACAGCTTTGCTATTTTTTTCTACAGTTCTGTCACCACGTCAAAACCATTACTGGTAAGGTTTTTTGTTTTGTTTTTAAAATTTTATTGTTTAAATATGATTTAGGCTTGGGGTTTTCAATCGAATTGATTTTGGTTTAGGCTTAGGTTTGGGTATGTATGTTTTGAATGAAAAATCCTTTTTTTTTTTAAAATCATGTCTAAGGTTTCAGATATGCTCTTGATTTTATATTTTTTATTTGTTCTTCACAATGTTGTTTTGTTAATCATCTTATAGGTTCTAAAAACAACTCTGCTAGAGATAGTTCTACTTACATTGTTTAAATTTTAGACAAAATTAAGAGAGAGACAAAGTCCCTAAGGTTCATAGAGAAATCTGAGGGTCACCCCTACGAAAGCTGCCACCCGTCATCATTACACCATTTCAAGATTCACCCAATCTCATTATATCTCAAGGTATTTTGTCCTTTTTATGTTCTTTTCTCCTTATTCTTTAAATAGTTTTCTTTTTGTCTACATGAATATTAGATGGGTATAGAATCTCTAGAAATCCTCCCCATTTTCCTTCTCTCAAATTTTGCCTTTTGTTATATGCACGCAAACTGTTTGATAAAATAGCTTCATTTTTTTCCCTTTTAACTTCAATGGACTTTAATATAACCATATGAAAGGTTTGTTGCAGACTGTTGTCCTCTTAGTTGGTATGTTTTGTGAAGTTGAGGTGGAATTGTGAAATGGGTTTTGGGTGAAATGGAAGGTTTGTTGCAGTCCTGTCAGTTTAAGTTGATTTATACAACTATATAAGAATTTTTATGATATAACATTTATGTAATTAGAGTTTATCTGTGGTTGATTTCACACACAATTAAATTGTAATCTCCTACTACTAAAATTTTATTGTATTTTATAGAAAGCATTCCTATGATTAACAAACTTTACATGTTTTAACATGACTAATACATAAAATACTCTTGCACATTTGGGTTTATTTATGTAAATCTGAAGAAACGGTAAACTTATATTGATCTATCAAAATTAAAATTTGAGTAGCTTCATACTCTATGAGATCTAAATAATGTTTTATGTTGTCTTTTGGCATTAAAGCTATTGAATCTTACATTATTAGCAATGATGATAATTAATTAACAGTTAAGCATCTTGACAGCTTTGTTGTAGTTGACCAAAGTGAAAAGTTGAATCAATACTACTTACAGCTCTTTTGTCCTAATTTTGAAGGAATAATAGTCTCTACTTTCAACTTATGATGAAGTTTGAAAGTTTTTCAGTTTCTCCTAGAGTGATTTGGGACGTGTAGTAGTAAAGACAAATGTTCTTGTCCAGCTCTTGGTTCTATGTAATTGAGATTTTCAAGTAAAGAATTATCTTTTGGCTAGCATTCAAAACACTCTTTTTATACGGCTGGGACATGTGCACATTTTATAATGATTTAGAAATATTAAGTTTGATATTTTTGAAGGTGATTACATAATGAATAGGGCTAATCGTCATGACTTTCACATTGAAGTACATCTGAATCTCTTCTCAACGGACGTAGGAATATTATGTTTGTCATATTTTCTAACTTCAAGATAAGAATATGCTATAACCCACTAAATTCATTTACTTTGAGAGTTATATCTAGGACAACCTTTAAATTATCTATTATTGGGGAATTTTGCAGTGTGTACGTGTTTTTGTTTTGATTTGTTTAAAATAAAAATTTATTTGACACATTCCCTTCAAGACAACCTTTGAATTCTTCATTTTCTGGTGAGATTGGCAGATTGTGAATAAATTAAAAAAAAAAAATCTAACTAATGCATTCTCTTAGAGATTCTTATTGTGGATGTTTATATGTAGAAGAACATGAACTCTGAACCATGCTGAATAGTCATAGCAATGTTAAGAACTACTAAATTATGTGTATTTGAGCACCCACCCAATCAGATATCAATGGATCAAATAGCATGCTAACTAATTTTTGTCTTATTTTATCTAAAGTCTATAACATCACAGTTTTTCTATATTTTGCCTTTTTCTTTGTCTTAGTATTTTTAATGTTTATATATTTTCGTTCTAGATAAAAAGTCTATGTTACAAAAATATATAACAAAACACAAAACTTTTATTGCTTAGGATGTCTTTATCTTGACTTGATATTGATCATTAAATAGCATTATGATGTTTGAGTGATATGCATATATTTAGACACATTTTGATGCATTTTTTAATTAAATTGTCGACCATTGCAGGAAATAAAAAATGTTGTTGTGGGAAAGTCAAAGAATGACAACTCCATTGAAAATCAGCAAATAGAAGCAGCATATACCTCTGCCAAATGCTTCGCAAATGTCACAAGGCTTACTAAATAGAATGCATCGAATAAGAAAAAAAATTGAATAGGGTACAAGAGCAACTTATTGCTAAACTTTTATGATATATCATTTATGTTAAGTTGATTTATACAGCTATATAAGAATTTTTATGATATAACATTTATGTAATTAGAGTTTATCTGTGGTTGATTTCACACACAATTAAATTGTAATCTCCTACTACTAAAATTTTATTGTATTTTATAGAAAGCATTCCTATGATTAACAAACTTTACATGTTTTTGCATGACTAATACATAAAATACTCCTGCACATTTGGGTTTATTTATGTAAATCTGAATGTAAGTCAATTGCAAATGCTACTGCATTTTTTTTTTTTTGGGAAATTTATTGTTGATGATAAATAGTAATTTTAAAGAGTTGGGAGTCTGGTCATGCTAAATCAAAGAACCAAAAAGATATAGTTACATGGTACTATACTTAACCTCCATGTCCTTCTCTTTCTCAAATATTTCTCTATAATTTCATTCAATTTGTGCTTTTCAATATTAATGTTTTGTTCATCTTCATCTTCTTAAATTATGCAAAATATTGTTAGTGATGTTGTTGCTTTTGTTGGTGTCATCAACCCAAAAGGTATTTCAGTGATTGGTAATCTTAAGTATTTCTTACTTCCTAGAAATGCCAAAATTAACCGTTGCACCTTAACTTGGGACTTCTCTGGCCTGTATTGTTTAAAAACTATGTCTAAAGCAATTTAGTTATAATATTATACATTTTTTTTTAATCCTACTTGGTTTCTAAGGATAGCTATTTCATTTATTCTTTGTTAGCTAATAGCTTCTTTCTTTCTAATGGTCAAGTGACAGTGACTACATCTTTGCACTATCAATGTTAAAGTTATTTTGTATTTACTGGTGCTGAAGGTATTACTGTGGCCA
The DNA here is from genome assembly GCA_030445155.1 of Quercus variabilis. NCBI lineage: Eukaryota > Viridiplantae > Streptophyta > Magnoliopsida > Fagales > Fagaceae > Quercus > Quercus variabilis. The sequence continues at coordinate 29,982,514 of CP129455.1, read as the reverse complement.
CTGCTTCTAAATATAGCACCCTAAGGCTTTGAAAGGTAATTGAAAAATGCTTATAAACTGTAAATTCAAATGGCAAAGAAGGAAAGCTACTAAATTAAAGTAATAGAATGAACCCTTTATGTATAAGTGTACTTTTTTGGTAGCATATGCCTATGTGTATGTTGGCTTGGTTTCCTATTTCTGTGCCAATACTCTTTTGGATGCATCACTCTGCTTACATTTTGTCATAGCAATTTGAATGTTTGCACCAAAAAAATGATATTTTTTTGCTTGCTATAGTTTGAATTTGATATCTCTCCTTAGTTTCTCTTTGCTTGCACCGTAATTGACTCCAAGAACCTATATGTTTTTTCCCTAATAAAGTGAATTTTTTCTCATGTCCTTGGAATTGTGTTTGTTGCTATAATATGCTTGAATTATGGATTATTATTTTAATTGCCTTGGTCATTCTAGGATGATTTTAAAAGGGAAAGAACAGCCGAAAGTTGATATAACGTGTGATCATGCAATTTTTTGTTGTGGTGTTCTCTTCCCTTATAATTGTGGATTTGGGATGAAGACTATGTTATCTTTGTTTTGATCAACAAAAGACTGCACCAATGCAGCACAATTGTTTTTTTGATAAATCAGAATGAGGTATGCTATAGGGATGCAATGCTATAATGTTCATATTTTGTTTTTTCGAAAATTTCCATTTCTATAAACTGGTTGTTTAGTCATACACTGTCCTCTACTTATAGTTGAGACACAGTGTGACTTATTCCTAAATATATGTAATGCTATTTTTAGTAAAAATGGTAGGTGTATTGGAGGGTGAGACTTGAGAATGCAAAGTTAATGAAGTAACCATTTTGTAGGACTTTCAAGCCATTTTGAATGCTGCCTAAAGGAGAAAAAATAAAATAAAATATAGTTTGCTAAATGCTAAATTAGCCATGATAATTGATGGTTGTTACTCAAAAACATATCAAATTTGAATTAGGTTAAATAAAAAAGTATTGACATTTTTAAAAAGTATAGAAAAGTAACCCAAAAAAAGTCTGTGCAATAAAAGTTGCTTTATGAAATATCCCACGCATTGCGCGGGTTAAAGGCTAGTATATATAATAGCAGAAGACTTTTAAGGAGGTGTTGCCACGTTTACAATTTAAAGAGGGATACATTACAATCTACCACGTATTAGTTAAAACGCGATAAATTATGATGTTTGGCTTACACTAAAACACTGATTCATACTGCTCAACATAAAAGGAAATCTAACAGGCCAAAATACAGTAAAACTCTCTCCTGATAAACTTTTTCTTCTCTACCTCTTCCTCCGCGTTGAAGCCGTTTTCTCTGGCTCTCTCAATTCTCAAAACCCCTAAACCGTAGCCCATCGCCGCTCTCTCACTCCTTCAGCATCCCCCTGCCGTCATATACCGTTTAGAACAACTATCAAAAGACACGCCTTAAATTCATTAAAAAACAATCAAAATTAGTCATTCTGCCATTTTTTCCTACGGTTTGGAGGAGAATGAAAACGTCTCATGCAGAGGAAGATAGAGAGAGGCCGGAACCACTACCGGTGAGTTTTTATCTTTGATTTAAGTTTGTTTATTAATTATGATTAGGTTTTGATATTTTGTTTGGATTGTTTTCGATTTTGGTATTTAATTACGTTTTTCTCTTCGCTTTTCAATTTGACATTCTCATCTGTACGCCCTCAAGTTCAACCATGTACCAATTTCGAATCGATCAGATTCCAGATCGCTTAGATATACTTTGATTTTTTTCGTTTTTGTCTGATCCAGGGTTTATCATTTGCTCTTTGGATGAATATATTGCTTTTGTTTATTGGTGGTGTTAGTACTCTACTTTAAATATTCTGATTCCAATGTATTTCTCCCTCAATTGTTCACATTCTAGATTTCAGAATAGGAATGATTGTGTTACTCGCTAATGGTGAAATAAGCCGCATCACTTCCAAGAGAAAAGAGAGACAAAGAAATAGAGAGGCAGAGATAGAGAGAAGACCGCCACCCAGATCTTCGCCATCACCGTAAGGGCACCTTCCGTTTCTCCTATTCGCATACTTTCTTTTCGCTTCCTTTTCAATTTTCTTAACACCGATGCTTGCGATCCAGAGATAGAGGAGGAGGAAAAAATAAACCTTGCAATACAAAGATGAGAAGGAGACAGACATTGAGAGAACTACCACCGGTAAGTTTTTCTTTTTTTCATTCTTTCTTAGATCTGGCTATGGGTATGAAATATGAGTTAGTTTTGAGAAATTTGGTTGGATTGATTTTTATTTAGGTATTTGGGTAACATTAGGTTTTGATTTGATTTTTTGAAATTTGGGGTTATAGATGATTTAGGTTTGGAGAGGGCAAAAACAGAGAAATAAGAGAGAGGGAGAGAGTTCTCCATTCCCTCTTCAGACTTAGAGCACCACTGCAAGCACATAGGGAAACAAAAATCTATGGGCATCAACACCGTTAGGCTACATGTCTGTCACCATCAGATCGTTGGAACCAGCTCCAGTACGTTTTCCTCCATTTTTTTTTTAAGATTTGGGTATGAAACATTACTTTTTATTGTGTTTTTTTGTTGGATAGGTTTAGATTTGATTTTGGTTTTGATTCTTTTTTGTTTCGGGCTTTTGGGTTCTCCATGAAAATGTTTGTTTTCTCAATTTTTCCCTATTTTGGATTACAGCCTTTCCCTGTTTTCTAATATCTGTGTTCATGGTTTTTTTTTTTTTTTTTTTTTTTCCTGGGGTTTTGATTTGGAAAACCGGTTTTGTTGTTGATTCATCACCAACAGCAAAAATTTTATCCCTATTGAAAAATATATGGGTTTAGTAGAAGGAAGGCATGGTTTTTTTGCCCTTTTTTTTCCTATTCAATTACCGATTCAAATTGTATAAAACTATTCCCTTTTTTGATTTGGGAAATTATGATTCATTCATTCATTCTGTTCTTTCTTTTATACAGATACACAGCTTAGGATGGAAGAATTAAGCAAAAGTGAGGATATAAGGATCAATGGCCATGGAATATAAAAATATATACAGTTGAGATGGGAAACAACAAAGGGGAATTCATTCCTCTTTTTCTTTTGGGTTTGATTCTTTATTTATTTAATTTCATTAATTAGTAGTGTAAATTTTACAACTTGCAAATTAGAAGTGAAATTTCAGAATACCATGCAATGTGTTTAGTGGGGTGATTGATTTTCTCTATTTGGTAAGCCAAATTTGGTTCAACAGTTCGAGTTCAATTCTGTTTTGATTGTTTATTATTATTTTAGATTGAAAAGGCAGTAATTGTATTATCATCAAAAAAAGAAGTATGAAAAGCATAACATGGGTTCCTGTAGGACATGATCCAAGCCAACCCAGTGGCTTATGCTCTAGGAAAACAAAAAAAAATAGCTACGGTAAAAAATATTTGATTTTGTTAGTGGAGATTGTACATTGCTTTTCTATAGAAATGAGAAATGGTTTTGTGCATTGGGGAGACTTTAGCTACTTTCTCCTTACTGCAGGAGGATGGGCTGCTTCACACTGCCTGTGGGACCCCCAATTATGTTGCTCCCAAGGTATCTACCTTCAACTTTGTAAAATAGCAGAATGATTTTGTGCAACTCTGTGTTTGATTTATCTCATGTGATATTTTTGTTTCAGGTTCTACATGATAAAGGTTATGATGGTACAGCATCTGATATTTGGTCTTGTGGGGTCATTCTCTTTGTACTTATGGCTGGGTACTTGCCATTTGATGAACCGAATCTCTTAACTTTGTATAGAAAAGTAAGTCTTTACAGATTTTGCATCCTCTTTTCATATGATGAAATCTGATTAAACTCATCAATGTATTGATATGAATTTTAGATTTCCAAGGCTGAATTTGTGTATCCATCATATATTTTCACTTGGTGCAACAAAACTGATAAAGCGTATTTTTGATTGTTTTAAATACCCACAGAAAGTCTCTGGTAGTCATCAAACAGTGTTGTTTCAATTGTTTATTAATGGATTGCCTTCAATGTGTTTGATTATAGTTGTGAATAACTCTCACACTACTCTGCTTCAAATTAAATTGTCTTGAAGCAATCAAGGTTTAGAAGATGGGACACTTCAAGTCTTGAAGGATGGGGTTTCAACTTAGTTGAAGGTGATGCAAATGCAAGGAATTGGTGAAGGAAGGTTCTGCTATTGCTAATGTTTCTTCATACATTTAGATTGCTGTTCCATTCCTCAATATATTTGTCTCTTTCAATATATGTTGTCAATGTTGATCTTAAGGTTAGCAGCTGTGGTTTTTGAAATAAAGCGACTCTATGAGACCTTTAGTTGGTATTTTAATCAATGCAATACTTAGCTTAAAGGCATTTTAAACGTCTATATTACTATATATGCATTGTTGTTGGTGTGCTGCCCTATCATGGTTTATGAAAGAAATAATGATTGGCTCTAGCACCCAGTAAAGGCAGATGGGCATAATCTGTTATGACCTTGGTAAAATTTTTGATTAATCTAATTAGATACTTCCCAAAAATACTTAGCATCAAAAGCCAAGGAATCAATGCCTTTTCACAAAAAACCAGTTGAACCAGCTCTCTCTATCTGCTTGATGATTTTTTTAGCTAGAACAAACACGCTGGTCCAATATATGTGAATACCAAACAACAAATGACAAAACATTGGATGTCCATGAATTGATTCTCACCAAAATCTTATCTATTATAGGGCTACAACTTATCGCCCATAGCTTCAAACAATTTGATAAACTGGAATTGGTTTGTTATCCATTTATGCTTTTGACAATATTTGATTCATGATAATTATAGCTACTAAAGTTTTCTTAATTTCTATTTTAGGATTTTATAAAGTTACAAGAAAGGTTAATTTTAGAGATACCTCAAGCCAAATAGCAACATAATTTGCTTTCGGAAGGTTTAATTGTTTTCTCTCTCTCCATGAGATATAAACTTTTTTTATGTATTTTCCTACTTTTGTACATGTTTATGACACAAGTTTTTATCCTCTAAGGTAGAGGAAGGTGATGTACTTTATGGAATGTTAATATATGGTTCAAAACTTTGGTAGTTAAGAGGACTAGAAAAACTTTATTTTATTTTTTTGTCTGCAATATTATAGATCCATATTTCAAAATCTCTTTTCCTTAAATCAATGGTTGTGTTGTAATTCTTAACTAAATTATTTGACCAATGAAATTTATGACTATTTATGTTTTCTATGTTAGTGTTTTAGCTTAGCTTGAACTTGCAAGAAGGATAATTTCAGAGATACCTGAAGGCTTAAGCCAAGGGTTTGCATCTAAAAAATATAATTTTTTTTTCTTCCTGTGGGATCTAAATGATCACATAATAACTTTTAAAGTGGAATATAGACTTCACAAGTCTATTTGCTCAGTGCTATATACCTTAAGTTAACAAATATTGGTCGCCTTAGTATAAATTTTAAGTCGAAAAGAAAAAAGGTATTCTGCATATGTGTAATAAATTAGGTTGTTAGTTAATTTTCTATTATATATACGAGGAAATAATCTCATTTTAATATATATATATATATATATATTTATTTATTTATTTCTTTTTTTGGAACTTTAATGTTAAATGTTACAAACTTCTTCATCTCTACCAAAGCCCCCAACTCCTTAAAGTCTGCAACAGTTTCTATTCATATAAATTAAATATTCTATACACTATCTAAAAAAGAAATTTTGAGCCCATTAATGATGATTATCATTTCTTAAGCATTCATTTATATGTCAAATTTTGAGAATAGTATAAATTATTAAGTAATCAAATTTAGACTAGCAAAATAAACCAATTCCATTTCTTATGAAGTTAGTTCATTTTGTTTTTTAATGGTAGAGGATTACTTTCTTCAGTATCTCAATACTATGAACTTTGTTTTTCCTCCCCTTATTTTTAATAATGGCAGAATATTATTTTCTTTAGTGTCTCAATGCTATGAACTTTGGTTTTTTCCCCTTTTTTTCTTAATTCCATTCAAAGTTTTAGAAGGGATGCTTGAATCAAATGTGTTTGATTGGGTTTTACAGATTTTTGTAGATTAATTAGCTTTGATTTTGGGATCATAAAAATTTTCTCACTATTAACGTGCAGGTATAAAGAAAAGAGATGAGATTCTGGAAGGAGAATTCTTGAGCCAAAAGATTGTCATAGCATTGAGCAACAGTGATAGCTATTGTGGTTGCTATAGTCTTTTGTGTAAATTAAATGCCTAGAACATAGATAAATGTGGCAATAGTGTTTATTGAATAGCGTATGATCAACAAGATACATTAGAGGAAAAAATGGATTTGTGTAGTGAGGCTGATTTACAATTTAATACAATTTAATATGAAGTTGTATGTAAAATTGAATTTGGATTTTGGCTTTGAGCCAGTAAAAATACAAAGGTTGCTATTGTCTTTGCAAATAGTTTTTCCATTATCTTTAATGTTGCTTTAGTTTACAACATTACTTTCTTCAGAAAATACTGATGTCAATTCCTTGGTCAATCCTTTTTTTTTTTTTTTTTTCTTTTTAGCCTTTTCTTGGTGGGCAAATTAGTCTCACATTATAAGGAAACTAAACAACTGTATCAATTATTGCATATTAATGAACTTTGCATATAGGTCAAATAAAAATACAAATTAAGATCTCCAAAATTTGCATAAAGGTCATGGGAATTTTAAGAAAATAAATAAAAGAACTAATTAGCATTTTAATCAAAATTGTAAGCAATTGATGCTAATTGTTGGCATTTAAGGGCCTTGACAGCCCCTCTCTTTTTCTTATGTTCTTTGCACAACTTTTCTTTTTGTATTTCTTTCTCTTTTTCTGCTTACTTTCCCCTTTTTCCTTTTTTTTTTTTATAGCTTTTTTTTTTTTTTTTTTTGGGGCTAAATTTTAGTTGACTGTAGGTTTTATTTTTAATTCTTTTGCTAAATGTTTTCTAATTGGAGATTTTTTTTTTTTTTTTGATAGGATCTAATCGTAGATTGGTCATGATTAAATGTGCCATTTTATTGGGTTGGATTGGTATATAATCTGATAGGAATTGACATGTCACATATATATATATATATATATATTATAGAAAGGATTTGATAATCAATATATTGGTTGGCTTTAGATTTGAAATTTATAAATAATGTCATGTTACATTATTGGATGACATTTTTTCAAAAACAAGTAGGTGAAGTATATTGAGCAAAGTGTAAAATTGTCTTTGAAAATATTTAAAAGTAAAAAAACTATATAAGTTTTGATTGCCTTCTAATACGTAAAATAATCCCGCGCATTGCGCGGGTTAAACACTAGTTCAATTAATATCCATAGCCTAGAACAATTTAATAATATAAGAAAAAATCATTACTCCCTGTCTTTGGTTCCTTAACCATTAACATGATTTTTCCTACAGATGTGACATCACATGCCACATTTAAACAATGAAATATACCTATAAAAGTTATGAATGTGAAAAATAAATTTTTATTATCAAATACAAATCATAATATTGTTTTTGAGGGCAAATAATTCTAACAAGTACGTCCACCATTTGGAGAAATAAAGATTATAGTAGGGGCATGTCAATAGGGAGCTCGTCCAAAGCTAAAAAGACCTATTTACGGGAGGTTTAGAATGTTCAGATATCTAGACGACCCTTAAGGATGTTCAGAGACAATGAACCAACCATTATCTTCAAAGAAGAAGACGCAAGACGATTGCACCCAATTCTCAATCCTAAATGGCCAATACAAAGTGTAGATCCCAATGAAGAACCCTATTGCTGAATTGCATTAAATCTGCCACACTTGCCCCTTTATTACGAAAAATTTGAAATAATTTAGGGTAGAAAACAGTAAGAGAGCTCTCCCCACTCCATCGGTCTTTCCAAAATTTCACCCATGTTCCATCCCCAAATTCATATAGAACGTGGCCTAATATAAATGGCCATCCCTGTCTCATATTTCTCCATATATCTTCTCCATAATGCATTCTTCTCATAACCATATCGCCACAACCATTTCTCTAACAAGGATTCATTAAAAAGCCTCAATCTTCTAATATCCAAACCACCTGCAAAAAGAGGAGTACAAACATCTGCCCATTTAACTCGATGACATTTAGTCTCTTCCCCTATACCACCCTATAAAAATTTTCACTGCAATTTTTGAATATGATTAGCCATAATTGTCAGGATAGGAAATAAAGAAAGAAAGTAGGTAGGCAAGCTCGATAAAGTACTCTTAATTAGAGTGTCTCTACCTCCCTTAGATAAATAATAACGTTTCCATCTCGCAAGTTTTCTTTCCACCTTTTCCAATATTGGATTCCAAATTGACCTATCTTTGAAGTGAGCACCCAAAGGAAGACCTAAGTATTTCATTGGAAGTGAACCCTGCATATAGCCTAGCACACCACCAATAGTAGAATATTCAAAACCACTCCTACAAGAACCAACTCTGATTACCCAAATTTATTTTCAAACCCAAAACTATCTCAAAGCAGATGAGTATCATATGAAGAAGAAGAGGCTAATCAAGATCAACATCACAAAAATAAGAGTCTCGTCAACAAAGAGGAAATGAGATATTACCGATTAATTGCCTCCAGATTAACCATTATGAAACCTAATATGCAGCCCTCATTGACAACTTTATCCAACATTTTACCCACAATGTCCATGACAATAACGAATAACAAAGGAGACAACAAATCTCCTTGTCTCAATCCCCCCAGAGCTTCCATAAAAATTACAAGGAGTACCATTAATCAAGATGGAGAAGTGAACAATAGATAAGCAAAAGAAAATCCACTACCTCCACTTTTCAGTAAAACCGCATCACTCTAATATAAGAACGAGAGAGTTCCAGTTCATGTGATCAAAAGCTTTCTCTACATCCAATTTATATAGCACCCCTAGTTAACCAGACTTCAGACTTCAATCTACAATCTAGACTTTCGTTAGTAATCAAAACAAAATCAAGAATTTGCAACTCCAATACAAAATCATTCTGAGATGATATCATCAAGAACAACAGGCAACTGAATGGCTAAAACTTTAGCAATAATGTTATAAATCCCCCCAATCAAACTAATAGGACGAAAATCCCTCACTTCTACTGCTTCCATTTTTTTTTTTTTTTTGGATTAGAGTGATAAGTAGCATTCAAGCTTTTCTCAAACTAACCTTTATTATGATTTTTTTTTAAAAAATAATAATAATAAAAGAGAATAAAATAATGAATACAGAATGAATGAAGAAATAATATTTAAATCAAATAAAGTAAGGATAGAGAATCTGTTCAAAAATCTATTTGAAAAAGTGAGTATGCAAAAGCTAAAAATAACTGTTTATTTTCTAAACAGTATAAAAATTTGGAGAGATTGCAATGCTCTAAGGACTTGAGTTATAATGATGAAATTTACTTCGCTCAAAAAGTCTACCCTTTTTAAAGAGAGATTTGCTGGCTTTCACCACATCATGATGTACAACACTCCATGAGGCTTTAAAAATTGTGTTGCAAAACCAAGCCAAAATGGCCAAATACTACTGTTTACCCAAATATATATCAATCTACTATTATTTCGGAAATATGTAAAGATCTACCACTTTTTGGATACTCAAGTTTGGGAAACTCAAGTTTTCCATGGTACTCGAGTTTCATGAACTCGAGTTCTTTAAAAAATAGCCTTCAAATTTGCCGAAAAATTTTTCCATAGAAAACTCGATTTCCCCAAACTCAAGTACCCAAAAAGTGGTAAATCCCTACATATTTCCGAAATAGTAATAGATTGATATATATTTCGGTAAACAGTGCTATTGTGCCATTTTGGCAGCAAAACCATCTGGTCCTTTGTATAAATTCAATAAAAGCATTTTTTTGATTCTAAAAAAAAAAAAAAAAATAATAATAAAAGCATTTTCTTGATTTTCAACCCCCTAAACCGCTATGCTCAGTTGCCGCACTTGGTCCTCCGGTGTATTATAATCCATAATCTGATGGAGCTTGGTATAATCTGGCATTCCTTACCTTCAATGTCTTAAAGAAATATTGTAATTTGATATCCTAATTTCAACCACATATTTCGGGATTTTTCTTTCATAAAAGCTTTCTTCAATGTTCCTCAAAGATTTATGGGCTTGCAAACACTGTTTCTCCTTGGCAATGCCCTCATTCTGCCCGGAAGTACAAAGCAAATTACTCAAGACTTCTCTAACTCTTCTCTAGCTCTTTGGAATTTTAGAGGCGATTCCCCGAACTTCTCCTAATTGAAAACCTTCAACATTCTTTTGATAGCCCAAAGCATATGCAAAGATGATAATAAAATGTTAAAAGTTGCTCACTTCCTTTCTTCTTCTTCTTCTTCTTCTTCTTTTTTTTTTTTTTTTTTTTTTCCTCAAGGATGATGGATTACAAAGACTTCCAACCACTGCTCACCTCCCCAAGTGCTTAAAGTTACTTACTTCCTACATAGGACTTCAAAGACTAAGATGCGTTGACGTGGCATGTGGCTTATATTGTGCCACTTGAAACCAGATAACTTGAAAGTAGGCAAGCTTTTTTTTTTCTTTTTTTGCCCTTAAAAGAGCTGGCCCTAATGACTAACCTCTCTCTCTCTCTCTCTCTCTCTCTCTCTCTCTCTCTCTCTCTCTCTCTCTCTCTCTCTCTCTATATATATATATATATATATAAAGCCTTTGCCACATGTAAGGTGTACGTGAGATAGTTGTACTGTGCCTGGTGTTCTTGCTATGTGTTTTGTGAAGGAGAGTCTGGTGCGAATTTGAGTTTTAGTTTCGTAGAGAATTTTGTGTTGTTGTAATCTCCCTATTTTATGGTGAAAATTTTTTCTATCAGTGCTCGACGTAGGCATATTGCCAAACCATGTAAATTCTTGGAGTCTTTATGTGTGCTTGTTAATTTATTTTGTATTTAAAGTTCTCAAAAAAAAAAAAAAAAAAAAACCTTTCTTAATTGTCATTCATTTGAATCCTAAAAATGCTATTTGTACAACAAATGATGTTAGAGCAAGGTTTGGAACTAAGGATTCAATTTTTTAACAACTGTAAAGATGTCAGGCACAAAGTATAAGGTGGAGAAGTTTTATGGGAAGGGGAATTTTTCATCTTGGCATAGGTGGACGAAGGATCTCCTCAATAATCCAACAAAGATTTCAAAATGCCTTACTTGGGAAGGCAAAGAATACTAAAAAGATAAGTTATAAAATATGGGAAGAGATGGATGAGAAGGAAACTAGTGCAATTCAATTCAACTTAGGTGATGAGGTCATTTACAACATCCTAGAAATACATACAACAAAGCAAATTTTGAACAAATTAGAAGGTCTTTATTTGAGAAAGAACCTAACCTATTAGTTGCAAGTGAAGAAGCAACTTTATGGTTTGTTGATGAAGGATGGTTCACATTTGTTGGAGCATCTTAATCATGTGTAACATGTTAAATTCTTTGGGGGGCCTTTTTTCTTACTGTGTTGGGCTGGGCTGCCCCTTTGTGATTGTAGGCCCAAGTGTTCTGGGTCGCGGGAGTCAAGATCGGTCCAACTGGAACTCAACTTGGCCGGCTTGTGTGCAAACTATGCCTCGTCTACCAGGAGAGTGCTTACGGCAGGCAGAGCTGTTTCAGAGAAGCTTGCGGTAGACAGATACAATTGATAAAACAGAACCGTGTATTCTAGAATGACCAGATAGTTCTTTTAATAGGAAATGACCAAATGATCCATAATCACAATGATATTAACAACTTTCACAAATGAAATAGTAAGGGCAAATGGTAATAAAGATTAATCAACAGATACAAGGAAATAAGTTTAGTTCGGTTCGCAGGAGCAAGGCCGAAGAGGAAGAACGCCTCTTCTCAACACAATTAACCTCCGAGGAAAAGAATTCCTGCTGTGGAAATTAAAGGGTTTGAGGGAGGCGGACCTAAATGGACAATGCCTAGGACGATTATAAAAGAGAGCAGGGATTTGAGAGGGAGAGAAGGGAAGGGACCTATCGGTGCATGCCATTAACTCTTGCTCTTTTTCTCTCTATCTTTCTCTTTTTTTATCTTCTCTCTCTTTCTTTTCCCAGAGTTCTCTCTTCTTTTTCTTTCTTAGTCTTTCCTTAGTGATTTCCACAATCGTGGTTTTCAATATTGTGCTTCCCCTGTTTTCCTAAGTATGCCTCAGAGTCCTTGTTACGTTGTGTTGTATTGTGTTGTTCTCCCCCTGTACACGGCATAGGCTTCCTTGTTATAATGCTTGCCGTGACCGAATTTTACTATTCTGCTCCTTAACCACCTTTGTCTAGTCTGGGTGTACTTGCCGACCACCACTGTTCCAAAAAGAGCTTGAGCAGGAACCTCAAAACAGGTCTTCCCCTCTCCCCACCGCCAAACCATGCCCTCTTACCTCTGACCCATGACCTTACCATGTCCCGTATTGGCTGGGTACAGGCTGGTGGTGTCTGGGACTTGTGCGTGCATATGTTTGAAATCTGCCTGCTGTTCATGCATCTGCCGTGGACTGGAGACTTTGCCTGTATTGCCTGCCATCCATTTCTGGCTTTTCATGAGCTACTACTCTGATTTCCCGCTCCCTTAGGGTCTGAGCTTTACTCAATACTGGGCTTTGCGTTCTTCTCAACCCAATTCTTTAATTGCCTTGGCTTCCTACCGCATTACTTGGCATTTCTTGCCGCGGCAACTTGTTCTTGCTGGGCCTCTTTTCAGGCCTGCCATTCCATTCTTTCCCCTAGTGGCTTAATATGGTCATTGGTGTTCTCACTTACAGGCTTCAGTGTTTCTTTCTTTTCCCTTGGGCCTCTCCGAACCATTTACTTCCTTTGGACTTCCTCGGCCCATTTACTAACTCCGCATCCTATGGGCTTTTACTGACTTAATTGGGCTTCCCTAGCCCAATTTTCTCATTCTCATCCTTCGGGTTCATGGGCTTGCCATTATCCTCTATTTTCTTTGTTTACATTGCTTTGGGCTTGCCGGACCCATTCTCACTTTTCCATACCATATACTGCCCATAGGTTTTATTTTCTCTCTTTTCGGGCCTTTTAGGCCCACTTACTTCCTCAAGAATCATTTGTTTATATTAAGGGCCTATGATCCATTATTCCTGCCGCTTCGTCCTAATGGTTTTACTTAGTCTGCTACTTCTCTACTGCCCGTATTGCTGGGTTGGGCTGCCTTCTTTCTATTTCAAAAAATGACCCTCAACATTTAACCCCCTAAACATATGGAGCGTTCCTACGGTCCATATGTGAATAAAAGACCTTTCTGTCCTTTCTGTTTCCCTTCTTTCTTTTCCTTCGCGGGCTTTTTGAAACTGTGGACCCCTTTATATATACATATATTTCTTTTCCTGCCGTGAACAGTGGTGACTCTTCGAATTTCCCAGAATGGCAGTTATCCTAAGACATAACTGCCGCTTCATTAATTTCATTCTTCTTTTGACGGCTGATTAGTCGCCTTCCTTCAGGCCGGTATTAATGACGTAGGTATTTAAGAGGAAAGTCCCTTCGAAAATCAAACACAAATACCTTCTCTTCCAAAAAATTGTTTCCGTCCCTCTTCCTTTACCGTCTTCTTCTCTTCGTTCACCCATACCCATTTATTCCGATCAAACCATCGCACAATGGCGCCGGTGAAAAGTCAAAGTTCTTTCCACCCCAAAGGGAAAGAGAAAGTTTCTGATCCTCCCGCCAGACAAGAAATGGGTCAGGAGGCCATGTACTCCGAATCTGATCATTCCGATGAGGAAGATGCGTAGCGTGACCCAGACACTGAATGCGCCCCTCTGATCGATCCTTGGTATAATGCCTATCCTCACTTCCTCGAGGTTCCCGGCGATTATGTGCCACCGCCACTAGGCCGCATGTGGCTCTCCATGTGCAGACGAAACCCCAATATTTCTTGGGCTCCGGTGTCTTCCTCCATTTCTGATTTGGTCATCCATTAGGGGGTTTCTCTTCTCGTGCCGATTTATTTCGAGTTTAGGTCAGGAACAGCCTTGGGTTGGAAGGAGTGGGTTGACCGAGAGTTATCCGATACGGTCTTTATGGGTTTGCTACAGTGGGCCAGTGTTCTGAAGGCCATCATTTTATCCCGGAGTCTTTCTAATTTCTGAGACCTCTATAACCTCTATCACTTGGTCCGCTGGTGGTGTGCCATCACCCACACATTCTTCTTCTCCTATGGTGAACTGACCGTGACTCTTGAGGATGAGGCCAACCAACTACTCCTACCAATCCTTGATGATGCGGATCCTACCACCATAAAGCTTTCTTCGGAGGAAGAAGCCATTGAGGCCGAGTTGAGAAAGAGAATGGCCACAAATGCTAAGTTATCATACTGGGTTAGTTCTTCCTCTAAGTTTTCTATTGCTGCCCACCGTGCAGCCTTTGTTGCTTTTTGGCTTTACAAGTTCGTCTTTGGTTCGCACCCCCATTACACCGTCAAGCCTTTGTACTTCCGTTTGGCTATTAAAATATCTTCCGGAGTGAGTCTGCCACTGGCCCCCATGTTCTTGGGGCATTTGTATGTTCAATTGGATATCTTGTGGAGTGACGAAAGCCAGGCGGGCTCTTGCCACATTGTCACTTCTTTTGTTCACAGCACCATCCTGCAGCAATTGTTGTTTGAGTGCAGTGCCCAATACTTGGCAAAATGTAGGCCTACTCGTTTCATGAAGGAGAAGTACCAATCATGTCCGCAAGTGATCACTTACTTCTACGGCAGGTTTGAATCCGATTTCCCTTTAGCTTTTCATTGGTCTGGTCTGAAGCCCATTAGTCACTTAGTCATTGAGTCCTTTGATTGTGGTACCAATTTTACTTGGAGAGCTTATAAAAACTTAGGTAGGGGTTACACATGTATTGATTCTGCTATGGGTTAGTTTACTAATACCATTGGGACTACCACCCCTTTGGGCAGTTTTGATGAGATGGGGATCACCTATTTGGCGGCCACCAATGTTGGATGGCTGCCATACTTGGCTGATGAAGGTATCAGATTTGTTTACTACCCTACCAATCGGGTGAGGAGACAGTTTGGGCTAGACAAGGACATCCTTGATGACCTTTCCTATCTCATGGAATCTCCTACTTCAGTTTGGCCTTTCCTACGGCAGACTGCTTTTGACTTTTGGAGACAGCGCTTCAGTGCAATTACCGTTCCTGGCTCGTTGAGAGAGGGTCTTTGCACTCCTGCCATGCATGGCTATTGGCAGGCTGTGATGACCTCGTTTGGGCAAGAGTTGGTAGGTAGTTGTGGCTTTTCTCTTATCCCTCCTGATGGGCTAAGTATGTTTGTCTCTCCCAACCCTCGGTTGCTCCTGCCTTCCAAATCAGTTTTAGCTTATGCCAGGAAATAGAACTGTTTTGCCATCTTCGAGTGGGATGAGGAGAAGAAAGGATGGTGTTGGCTCACAGGTGATTTTCCCCTGGGTTGGGAGAAGAAAGTTAAGGTAACCAATATTCCTGTGCCGACCAAGAAAACTCCTGCCAAGCACAAGTCCACAAGGAAGCCCAAGTCTGCTGCTCCACAGCCAGTCATAGGTGCTCCCCTCTCTAGTAGGACATGGGGTAGTAAGAGGAAAACAACTCCCCACCCTACGTCTGCCACTGAGTGAAGGGTACGTTATGTTAGAAAAATTTTTCCTTGTCTTCTGTGCTTTGACTTTAACTTTCCTGTGGCTAATCCATGCCATGCCTACTGATTTCTTTCTTTAACATTGCCTCTTGTCCCCTTTTTTCTTTGCAGTCTAAGCATAAGGAGGATATGTCAGCCACCCATCCTATTGAGCTTGATGAGCCCGAATTTGAGGTAATCTCCACTACTTTCCTCTTTCCTCCTCCTTTTTTTTTTTTTTTTTTTTTACACATATTTCACCTGCCACGTGTTTTCATTTGTCTTGATCAGCCGTAGGTTCCTTTATTCTTTACCACATGTGTATATATGCATTTTTTTTTTTTTTTTTTTCTTTTGCCTTCCAGGATCAGCCCGAGCCCCTTTCCATCTATCATCCCACAGCCGATGAGCTATCTGCCTCCATGGGCACACCCGTGGTGGGTTCTTTTGATGGGGCTAGTGAAGCTTTTCAGATGCCCGTTACTTCTACCGCTGCACATGGGATTCCTGCCAAGGCTCCTAGCCTTCCTACCGGATCGGTACCCAGAGAAGAGGGTACTCACACTGTGGGGGTTAGCGAGACCACTCCATTTCCGGCTGAGATGCCTACTCCTCCAAAGGAAGTTGTTCCTCCTGCTATAACTCAGACTGATGCTGTTTCACCCATCGCTCTTCCTGTCATTTCTACCAGTGATCCTTTTACGACTTTGTCTCAGGCCGTGAAGGACGGTTCTTCCTTGGTAGTTACTCCTTCTTCCATTCCCAGTTTGGCCACCCGTGGGCCCGATGTTGATTTGTCCTTCAAGGAGTCTGAGGATATTCTTGAGGATCTTGATAATGAGCCCGTCCTACCGAGGAGGATTTCTGAGTTTGAGGAAGAAGAGAGTGCTCCATTCGAGGCTGGATTCATGGGTATGTCCCCTCTCCCTTTTTCATTAAGTTCACTTTTCCTTCTTTATTTACTGGCCCACTCTTCTCTTCTCTTCTTTTCATTTGAATGTATATTTTCTCTGTTTGCAGAGACCTTTGAAGGGCTAGGCATTGCAGCAAGCGCAGGGGTGCTTGCAGCAGCTACTCCTGCCGCGCCCACAACACCCATTCTTGTTGTATTTTCTGTACCAACTTCTACCATATTTACAACGTCAGTTTCTGCCATTCCTTCTATGCCTGTTTCGGTTCTTTCCACAGCCCTCATTGTTACATGTCCTGGTAAGCTTTCTTTCCCCTTGTTTATTTTTTCATTTGTTCCCTGTGGGTTTGTTTCTTTCTTCTTTTCTCTTTTAGTTCCTCATCTCATGCCTTATGTTTTCCTTGGCAAGGCCACTTCCTACAGTCCCACCTCAGTTCGAAGTGGGAAGTAGTTCCGCCACCCTTCCAAATCTTGTAGGAGAGGCTATTGCCTTTTTCGCATGCTTTGACTAGCCTAAAGTCAATGACCTTGATCCTGCGGCTTTCTGGGGCTCTGGGCCTCCTTACGTGGACTTTCATGGGTTTAGAATCCCTGAGGACTATGCTTGTCATTTGGTGATGGTCTATAACAACCATGGGGACTTCATGCAGGGCTTCCAACTTGGCCGATCCACTAGAGAGCATTTTTTGAAGATTTTGGGGAGTGTGTTGAATGACATCGAGCATAACTTCGTTGACATCGTCTTTATCGAGAGGATCCTGCAGTGGAGGGCTGTGGTGCAGGAGCTTGTCAGCGTCAACTTCACTGTGGAGTTCATTTGGGATTACCTTCGAGAGATTGCCCGGGCCATTTTCATGAGGAGGGTCCGACCCACAATTGACGCTATTGACTCGTGCCTTGAGATCCTGAGAAAGGAGGTGGCAGACTTGGAGGGCCATCGCGAGCATCTTCTTTCCAGCATTAGTGGGTCTGATTGTTTTGAAGATCAGTCTCTCATTTCTGGACTCCGTTGATGATGATGCAATTTCTTCCTTGTTTTGTTGTTTCTTTTTCCTTATGACTCTATCTAGTACATTATGCTTTCTTATAGCACCTATTTGGCTAGTTTGCCATAGTTTGGATTTGTAACTTAACTTTATGATGCTACACTTTACTACTGCTTTCACCTTTGCTATGACATATGATGATAATACTTAGTGCTTTTCATTACATCCTCTTGAAAGCAAGTTATAATTTTGTGTTGTGACATAGTCATTTGAAAGATGGAAAGGTAAAAGGAAACATAAAGGTTTTTTTTTTTCAACAAAACAAAAGAAAAAGAGACAATCATATGAGTTTTCTCCTTAGGCATAATATCGTTTTAACCATTTCCCATTGATAGGATCCATTAAGTCTTTGCCATCCATCTGAGTCAAATGGTAGTACCTGCTTAGATGTGCCTCCCTTATCACAAGGGGTCCTTCCCACTTTGGTGCAAACTTAGACGGTCCTGCCAGGCCTCTTCTAACATAGTCTACCACTTTTAGAACAAGCTGTCCTTCCACGAACACTCTCTCTCTAGTCATCCTGCCTTAGGCCTTAGTCATTCTTTGCCTATATCTGTGGCTGCATTCCTAGGCCTTTTCGCTTTTTTCATCAAGTCGCTCTAGGTCCTCACACCTTTCTGCCGCAAAGACTTCTTCTTCTTCCCTTCCTTTTTCTTACAAATGCATGACCCTTAGGGATGGGGTCATTATCTCTGTTGGGCTCACCACTTCAGTCCCATAGACTAAGGAAAAAGGTGAAAAACCTGTGGCTAACTTAGGCGAATTTCCATAAGCCTAAAGAGCATCTGGCAGGTGCATTGTCCATCCTCCCATATACTCCTAGCTCATTTTACTGATAATTTTTATAAGGGTTTTGTTCGTTGCTTCCGGTTGCCCATTCCCTTGAGGGTGATAAGGTGATGACCGGTGGTGCTTGACTTGGTAGAATTCTAGCGTCTTCCTTACTTCACTGTTGACAAAAGGTGTGCCATTGTCACTAATGATTCTGTGGGGTACCTCGAACCTCACGATTACGTTTTCCTTGATAAAGTTTGCCACTGCTCCTCCGGTGGCTCTGCGAGGTGGTACTGCCTCTGCCTATTTAGTAAAATATTTTGTAGCCACCAATATCCATATATATCCTCATGATAGTGGGTTAACCAGTCCTACCAAATCAAGCCCCCAAGTGTGGAAGAGCCATGGGGTCACCATGCTATGCAAATTCTGTGGATGAGTGTGAATTAAGTTGGCCTGTACTTGGCAACTGTGTCACTTTTTTACAAATTCTGCCGCATCCTTCTTCATGGTAGGCCAGTAGTAGCCCATTTGCAGTAGGCACCTGTAAAGTCTTCTCTTTCCCTAGTGTTCCCCGCATTCTCTTGAGTGCACTTCTTTCACCATTTCTCTTGCTTCTTTAAGACCCAGACACCTCAAGGGGTCCCCATCATACCCCTTTTTGAAAAGGACCATATTGTGCATGAAGTAGCGTGTCGCCAACCTCTTGAGTTTATATTTTTCGCTGTGCTTCTGCGGCAGGATGCCTTCTGTCAGGTACTATATAAATGGGCTTCTCCAGTCTTCGCAGATGAACACAACGTAACTTTCTTCTTTGTTTGTCGTAAGTTGGTAAGCCCCACACTGAGTTTGGACTTGGTCCGCATCTTTACCCATGTTTGGCCAATAAAAGTCTGCCCTTTGAAGTCTGCGGTAAAGGCTGACCTCTCCGTAGGATCTGCAAGTTTTGTTGTGTACTTCTTTCAGCTTTCTCTGGGCCCCATCTAGTCTTACACATCTGGCCAAAACCCCACCTGGCATCCTGCGGTACAATTCCCCCTTCACTAGTGCGTAGTCTTTTAGCACCTTCAGTCCTGCAGCATCATCTTCATTCATCAAGGGTTCCTTTATGGAAATCCACCAGTCCCCGTCGCACTATTCCTCCCAGAATTTCTCCCTCAACGTATCAATTATTGATTCTCTCCTTTTGCTGACCTCTACTTTGGTGCTATCTCTTTCGAACATTATTTGTGAGCCTAGCGCGGCTAACGCGTCCGCAAACCGATTTTCGTTCCTAGGAGTGTGCTCTATTTCAAAAGTTGAAAACTTTTCCTCCATTTCTTAGGCCATTGCTCTGTATGGGGCTAGGCTAGGTTCTTTCAAGGAGAAGCTTCCGTTGGCCTGGTAAACCACCAAATTTGAATCACCTAATACCCTTAAGTGTTTGACTCCCATTTAGAGAGCTATGGCCAGTCCGGTTAGATAGGCTTCGTATTTTGTGGTATTATTTGAACAGGGGAATTCCAGTTTGAATGACAGTGCTACCACTTCATCTTCTTCATGGTACAAAACTACTCCCACCCATCTAGATTAGGTGATAGAAGACCCATCAAATTTCATTACCCATTGCTCTCTGGCTTCTTCTGCCATGGCCACTTCCCCCGGAACTTCATCATCCAGTAGGAACTCTTACTCGCCTGGAAATTGTGCCAATAAGTTCGCTATAGCCTGGCTTTTCAACGCCCTGGGTGTCCCTATTCTTAAATCATATTGCGACAATTGTAGCAACCATTGGGATATCCTGCCAGAGAGGATCGGTTGCTACAGCAAAGCTTTGATGGCATGGGATTTGGTCATTAGCCATACTTCGTAGGCCAAGAAATAATGGCGCAACCTCTGTGAAGCATATACAATGGCTAAACACGCCTTCTCTGCCCTTAGATAAAGAGTTTCTGCATCTTTCAAGGCACGACTGATATAATATACTGGTTGCTCAATGCCACCCCCATCCTCTTGGGTGATTAACGCACCAATGGCATACGAATTGGTGGCCAGGTAGAGCAATAGTGGCTTCTTATGAAGCGGGGCCTGCACTGTGGGGAGGTTCATCATGATCTACTGTAGCCTTTTGAAGGCTGCCTGCTGTGATTCCCCCCACTCAAAATCCTACCCTTTCCTGAGCAGCTTGGTGAAAGCAGAGGTGATTGATGCCAACCCAGGGATAAATCTTCAGATATACGAGACTTTTCCCATGAAGCTCTTTAATTCCTTTACCGTACTTGGAGGTCTTATGGTCACAATGGTCGTAGCTTTGGCCAGGTCCACATCTATTCCCCTACTATGAACTAAGAAGCCCAGGAACTTCCTAGAGGACACTCCGAATGCGCATTTAAGAGGGTTCATTCTCAATTTGAAGGCTCTGCACCTCTCGAATACTCTCCTCAGCACTTGAAAGTGTTCCTTTCTCTTCCTTGATTTTACTACTATGTCATCTACATAGTCCTCCAGTTCACGATGCATCATGTCGTGAAATATGGCTGTCATCGCTCGCTAATAAGTGGCACCTGCATTTTTCAATCCGAAGGGCATTACAGTGTAGTAGAAGTTGCCTATGGGTGTTCTGAAAGTGGTTTTCTCTGCATCTCTTGGCGCCATCCTGATTTGGTTGTACTCGCTGAACCCATCCATAAATGAAAACATGGCACTTCCTACCATAGAATCTATTAGTAAATCCATGTTTGGCAAGGGAAACTCATCCTTTGGACAGGCCTTGTTGAGATTTCTGAAATCTACACAACATCTTATTTGGCCATTCTTCTTCTTCACGGGCATAAGGCCTTGTTGAGATTTCTGAAATCTACACAACATCTTATCTGGCCATTCTTCTTCTTCACGGGCATAATGTTGGACAGCCATCGTGGGTGTTGGATAGGCTTGATGAATCCTGTGGCAAGTAATTTCTGCACTTCTTTGATTATCTACCTTTCTAGCTCCGTGTGGAATGTCCTGGCATGCTAGGCTATTGGCCTGGCCTCTGGGTCCACATTCAACGTGTGTGCAACTAGCCTAGGGTCTAACCCCGACATCTCATTGTATTCCTATGCGAAGACGTCTTTGAATTCTTTCAAGAGCAGCATCAGTTTTGCCTTTTCCTTTTCTGTCAGACTTGCACTAATTAAGATAGGTCTTGGTCCCTGTGAAGCAAATCCCAAGTCAACTTCTTCCATTTCTTCTTCTGCCGCAACCTGTACTTCCTTTTCTGCCACAACTTCCTCATTGTCCTTTGCATTACTTTCTTCCTCCGACTTTTCTTGAACCACGCAACACGCCAAGTTCTCGTGCTGCCACTCCTGGGTAAGGCCTTCCTGCATTTTACTCATGGGCCCCGCGCACCTTTATAATTTATACACAATCCTGCCATCAGGACCTCGGATCCTAACGCAGTGAGGTGTATCCTCTGATCCTGTGGTAGGCACTTCCTTCCTCTTCCTTTTTTAGGCCAGCAACTCCCTCAGTTCAGGCTCCGGATCATCTTAGATGTCTCTCCATTTAGGCACGAAAGTACCTTGTGGTCTTGATACTGAACTTCCCCCAGATGGAGCCCATTGATCATAGAACATGGTTTCTACTAAATGAACTTTGGCCTGCTCAAATGGTGAGTGGTTTGTTGCTATGCATATCATTCTGTCGTTCATCCGTCCTTTCACACATTGGTGGTATGTGGATGGAACTAGCCTGTGTTTATGTAACCATTGTCGCCCCAAGAGCACGTGGTACGAGACTTCCATTTTTACCACGTGGAACCGAGCTAAAGAAGTTATGAGTCCCACTTTTAACCACAACTGGATATGGCCTACGGTGTACTCTCCCCTTCCACCAAATCCCGTTACTTCCATTAGGCACCCTTGGATCTTTCTTTCTGAAATCCCTGTGGCTTATAGAGGGCTCAACAGGATGAGGTTTATGGAAGCACCTGTATCTACTAAGGCTCTCTTTATGGAGATTTGATTTATGGATGCTGCCAAGTAGAGAGGTCTCTTGTGGTCTGGATACCCCACTTCCATATCTTCATCACTGAAAGTGATTTCGGTTGACTCTTGTAAAAGGACCCTGTTATCCTGGACTTCTGCTGATAAACATTTCACTCCTGCCCCAGAGGCAATACTCATCAAAGCCTCTGTGGCTACTTTTCTTTCTTTTGTTGTGAGGCCCAGCTGGTCAAATAAGTTTTTGAATTTGGAGCTCTGCTGTAAAGTAGTAATCGCTGCGGCAAGTAGGGCTAGATTCTCTTCTTCGTCCTCCTTTGGATTCGCACAAATCACTATTGCTGCTACACCCTTCTCTTTGTGATTTGGGAGTGGGTTTCTTTGAATTTCTTGCTGGGATAACTTTAGAGTCCCTTCCTTGATTTTGCGGTGCATCAGCCTGCGAAGCGCCCATCATTCTGCGGTAGGATGTTACACGTAGTTGTGCAAACGGCAGAAGCGCGAGTCCTTCCACTCTTCTTTTGTGGGTTCTTTAGCGACTTGATTAGGTTTTAAAACTTCATCTGCTATCCACTTGTCTAGCAGTACGTCTAATTCCTTTGGGTTGCATGCTATTGGTGGGGGAGTATCGTATTCCCTTCCCTCAGTCTTCCTTCTCCGTCCGCCAGTGGATACCGCCATTGCCTGCGGGGTGTTTCTCTTGTCCGAGCTCAGTTTCACAGACTGTGCCGTCTTTCTGGCCTTCTGCAATAGTTAGGCGAACTGAGAGATTTCCAAATTTTCAAGGACTGCCCTGTTTTCCCTGATCATATTTGTCATACACATTTCTACCAACGTTCTTTCCTCACAATGGTCATAGCAATCGAGTGTAATGTCCCTAAACCTTTTGATGTATTCCATCAAGTCCTCACCACTTCTCTGCTTTGTCGCTTGTAGGGTTGCAAGCGTTACTATTTCTTCCCCATGAAAATACTTGGTGCAAAATACATCTACCACATCCCCCATGTCATCCCATGTTGGGATGCACCCTGGCTTCAAACCAATGTACTAGGTGTAAGCTCGGTCGCAGAGTGATTTAGAAAGCTCTTGGAGACACAAGTCCTCGTCTGCAGCATAAGGACCGAAAGTATCAATAAACTTACTTACATGTTCAATGGCGCTTCCCTTCCTGCCGTCATACTGTACGAATGCCCTTGGCTCATACCTCTCAAGGTATGGTTTGCTGAGCAACTTTAGTGGGTAAGGAGGTCTTCGTGCATAGAATCTCTCTTTAGGTGCCCTGGTTCTCTCCTGTTCTAGGAGGGCAGCCACTTCGGCCATAGTGATGAAACGCTGTTCTGTATTGTGTGGGACACCTCTTGTCGGCGTCTCCTCTTTGTCTACCACATGCTCAGGGTCATGTTGGCTTCCTTTTTTCTTTCGTCTTATCGGCTTTTAGCAGATGGATTTCTTCCATCATTTGCTGTTGTGAGTGTTGTAATGACTGCAAGACTTCAATGAAAATGTTAGCATTGTCGGTAGGAATTCTTGGTGGCAGTTGGGGGTCAGCCCCCACTCCATTGGCACCTTCTACCTAATTAGGTTGCGGTTGGTGGGGCGTTGTAGGCCTGGATTTTGCTTGTGAAGGTACAACACTCATATTTCATGTTGTCCTAGATTTCAGAGGCATTTGCTTGCATGGGCTTTCGTCCTTGTCTGTTTCTCAACTCCCCATCGGAGTCACCAATTTAATGTGGGGGGCCTTTTTTTTTTACTGTGTTGGGCTGGGCTGTTCCTTTGTGATTGTAGGCCCAAGTGTTCTGAGTTGTGGGAGTTGAGATCGGTCCAACTAGAACTCAACTTGGCCGGCTTGTGCGCAAACTATGCCTCCTCTGCCAAGAGAGTGCTTACGGCAGGCAGAGCTGTTTCAGAGAAGCTTGCGGCAGACAGATACAATTGATAAAACAGAATCGTGTATTCTGGAATGACCAGATAGTTCTTTTAATAGGAAATGACCAAATGATCCATAATCACAATGATATTAACAACTTTCACAAATGAAATAGTAAGGGCAAATGGTAATAAAGATTAATCAACAGATAAAAGGAAATAAGTTCAGTTCAGTCCGCAGGAGCAAGGCCAAAGAGGAAGAACGCCTCTTCTCAACACGATTAACCTCCGAGGAAAAGAATTCCTGCTATGGAAATTAATGGGTTTGAGGGAGGTGGACCTAAATGGACAATGCCCAGGACGATTATAGAAGAGAGCAGGGATTTGAGAGGGAGAGAAAGGAAGGGACCTATCGGTGCATGCCACTAACTCTTGCTCTTTTTCTCTCTATCTTCTCTCTCTTTCTTTTCCTCGAGTTCTCTCTTCTTTTTCTCTCTTAGTCTTAGTGATTTCCACAATCGTGGTTTTTTGTATTGTGCTTCCCCTGCTTTCCTAAGTATGCCTCAGAGTCCTTGTTACGTTGTGTTGTATTGTGTTGTTCTCCCCCTGTACACGGCAGAGGCTTCCTTCTTATAGTGCCTGCCGTGACCGAAATTTACTATTCTACCCCTTAACCACCTTTGCCTGGTCTGGGTGTACTTGCCGACCATCACTGTTCCGTCTGTGAGTCCCCCCCTATTACAGACAAAGACAACTATTTTGTCTGTTAGTCTGCCGTGGCACCTCTTCCTGCCGCAGTGATATTTCTCTCTCTCTCTATCCCTTATGGTATGCACCTAGTGGTTCCAACTCAGTCTTGCCTCTTTTGGGAGGTATGTCATCCCAGCAGGGCGTATCCCCAAAAAGAGCTCGAGTAGGAACCTCAAAATAGGTCTTTCCCTCTTCCCACCGCCAAACCATGCCCTCTTACCTCTGACCCATGACCTCACCATGTCCCGTATTGACTGGGTACAGGCTGGTGGTGCTTGGGCCTTATGCGTGCATATGTCTAAAATTTGCCTGTTGTTCATGCATTTGCCGTGGACTAAAGACTTTGCCTGTACTACTTGCCGTCCGTTTCTGGCTTTTCATGAGCTACTACTTTGATTTCCCACTCTCTTAGGGTCTGGGCTTTACTCAGTGCTGGGCTTTGCGTTCTTTTCAACCTAATTCTTTAATTGCCTTGGCTTCCTACTGCATTACTTGGCATTTCCTGCCGCGGCGACTTGTTCCTGCTGGGCCTCTTTTCAGGCCTACCATTCCATTCTTTCCCCCAGTGGTTTAATATGGCCACTAGTGTTCTCACTTACGGGCTCCAGTGTCCCTTTCTTTTCCCTTGGGCCTCTCCGGCCCATTTACTTCCTTTGGACTTCCTCGGCCCATTTACTAACTCTGCATCCCATGGGATTTTACTAACTTAATTGGGCTTCCTTGGCCCAATTTTCTCATTCTCATTCTTGGGGTTCATGGGCTTGCCATTATCCCATACTTTCTTTGTTTACATTGCTTTGAGCCTGCCGCAGCCCATTCTCACTTTTCCATACCATATACTACCCATGGGTACTATTTTCTCTATATTCGGGCCTTTTAGGCCCACTTACTTCCTCAAGACCCATTTGTTTACATTAAGGGCCTGTGATCCATTATTCCTGCTGCTTGGGCCTAATGGTTTTACTTAGTCTACTGCTTCTCTGCTGCCTGTATTGCTGGGTTAGGCTGCCTTCTTTATATTTCAAAAAATGACCCTCAACAAATTCTTAGGTGACACATTTTGAGGTAAAGCTTGAGAGGAAGATGAAGAAATACTTCTATTAGCATTATTCCCCACATCTTTTGATCATTTTGTGACTACGTAGATGTATGGGAAGGAGAATCTAGAACTTGAAGAGGTAACTAGTGCAACACACATAAAGATGAAGAAGGTTGGTGATGATTTTTAGGCTCATGGACTTTTTGTAAAGTCAAAGTCAAATAATTGTGTTAGAAGCAAGTCGAGATGAAGGAACCCTAACAAGAAGAGATCTCAATCTAGACCATGTGAAACGAAAGATGTAAAGTGCTTTCATTGTCACAAGAAATGACACTGCAAATATCTATGTAAAGAGTTTAAACAACACCAAGAAGAGATTAGCTAGTGTCATTAAAGAAAAAGTAGATTATAGCGAAGTTGATGTAGATCTACTTTCACTCCCGTCAAGTAGTGACATTTTAAATGAATCATGGATTTTGGATTCTGCATGCTCCTTTACCATATGTGCCCAAAAAAAGAATGATTTGACACATATAGGCCTTACAATAAAGGAATGGTCCTAATGGATAATGATGTTCTATGTCCTGTCATTGGGGTTGGTACTGTGGAGATTTGGGTTAATGTATGATATGGGTTATTGTGAAGACAAGTTCTGAATCTCAAAAAGAATTTATTTTCTTTAGGACTAATGTATGATATGGGTTAATCCTACACATGAAATGGTGAAGTCATGAAGATTGCTAAAGGTGCCTTGGTGGTAATGAAGGGACAAAAAGTAAGCAAGCTATACAGACTGGTTAGGAACACAATTGTAGCTAGAGTTGCAGTTACCATACTTCTAGAGTCCAACATAGACAATAAAAAATTGTGGCATATGCAACTTGGCCATATTGGTGAGTACATTGGAGTCGTACAAAAGAAATTGGTTAAAGGAAGTAAAGACATGTAAGCTATACTTCTACAAATATTTTTTGTACGGGAAGCAACACAAAGTCAGTTTCAAGACTGGCTCTTGCACCAGTAAGGATGTTCCTGACTATGTCAATTCAAATGTTTGTGGGCCTTACTTAGTTTCTTTTCATAGAGGTTCTTAACAATTCATCATTTTCATTGATG
Source organism: Quercus variabilis (assembly GCA_030445155.1). Taxonomy (NCBI): domain Eukaryota; kingdom Viridiplantae; phylum Streptophyta; class Magnoliopsida; order Fagales; family Fagaceae; genus Quercus; species Quercus variabilis. The sequence continues at coordinate 29,955,371 of CP129455.1, read as the reverse complement.
AATACATTGGGAAGGTGTGGAATTATTTTATAAATCACAAGACTGAGGTATTTAGCATATTTAAAAAGTGGAAAGCACAAGTTGAAAATCATATGAGTAAAAATATAAAATATCTTAATACAGATAATGGCTTAGAGAATAGAGAAAAGGAATTCTTGAAATTATGTGAACCAAAAGGCATTACCATCACTTCACAATCAAAGAAACTCCACAACAAATTATGGGGTTGTAGAGAGAATGAACCTTCTTGGGCAAGAGCAAAAATTGAAAAGACACTCATGAAGAAAATGTGGATTTTTTTTTAGCAAGATTAAGATGCACTTCTCACAATCAACACACCCTCATCGAAGTTTGGTATGTAATCCAATGTGCTTACAATACTCTAAAACTTTCCTCTATTTTGTTTCTCTTTAGGTCTATTTTTAATTTTTACTACTTCTCTCTTATTCACTAATAGTTCTTTTCCTTGTTCAAAGGCTACCAAAGTATAGTCTCAATCACATTGAAATATAATGTAATCACGGGTTCTATATTTTCATTACTTTGCTTTATTTTGAGTTTCGGAAGTAGCTTGGAGTTTCGCACACTATTTGAATATGTATTTCGTTGTGCAAATCTATTATTTAATTAATTGCCTAATATAAACAACAGCCTTTATAGATCGTACTAGAGTTATTGAAAATTTTCTAATATTAAGACCACACCACTGTATGAACATAATAACTTTTGTTAATTTTTTTTTATTGCCGCATCAGATTTATCGTCAAACTTGATTTGTAAACGATAAATTTGAATTGTAAATGATATAGTGTTACCAAAAATTACCATTAATTTTAATACGTTATACAATTCAATTATGTTTCGGGCCAATGTTTTTTCTTTATTTTGGCAGATCCATATTGGTTTATGTGGTTTGGGGGTTTTCTAGTTTAATTTTCGATACTCTCTTTTCCTCACTTCAGTTTAATTAAATTTAATCAATTTATTTAACACTCTTAAAAAAACCATGTAAGATTGTTAAAGCTATTATCAACTTGAAACTATTCAATTGATAGATTTTTATATTAAAAAATAATTGTTCAAACATATTTTTTTCATTTCTTTGGATGGTAGAAAAGTTTTCATAATAATTACCCAACAAGTATTTATAGGGATAATAGAAATTTCAACTATTCACTTCATTTTTTAACTCCAAAAAAATTATATATGATTTATAAGGCCATTCGTAGGCACAATTTCTAGGTGATTGTAATGATGATCACATATGGTTAGAGGAGACCCAAGCATTCCTTAGTGATGTTGTATAAACAAAATACTGTTTTTCTTATTTATCAATAAAATTTCTAATTGATTTATAAAAATTAAAAAAACTATTCAGACATATCTTTTCCTTTTTGAAATTGATATGAATTGGTTAATTTCACATTAGTGGTGATTGCTATTTGAATGTACTTACCAATTGTTTGAGTAATAAATTAAAGCAATTTTGTAACAATTTTTTATTATCAAGATAATCTAGAGAGAAATCTGAATACTAAATTTTAAACTTTAAAATTGAGTTGTACTAAAAAAAATTTCAGAAAACATTATGGACTATAATAGAAGTTAGGAAAATAAAAAAGAATAATATCAATTAAATACACCCAAAATAATAGAATAATATTATATATAGAGTGAGAATTTTGGAACAGAAATTATCTTCAACAAATTTAAAGAGAAGAAATTATACATTACAACATATTACAAAATAATTACATATTTCCACGTATTGCGTGGATATGCAACTAGTTGTTTTAAAGGTCTTAACAACCTACAGTTGTAACAGTTTTTAATTTGGGCATTTACTTTAAAAGTTATGGTTAGTTTTGTGTTTAATCAAAAATTGAATTTCTGCAACTCCTACAAATTATGGTATTTTGGTAATTTAGTTAAGTCTAGAAAATTCTACGGGTTGTAAATATCTTAGGTTATTTCCTTTGGGTCCATGATAGTCTTTAAAGGGTTTTAATTTTATAGTCAAAAGAGTCCTAATGCTACTAATACATGAAAAAGTCACAACATATTTGTGCGTAAGACACAAAGAATTAAGAATTTAATTATTTGATTGTGAAAGGCATGTTCACCCTAGTGTGATCTTTCTAGTTTTCTCCTCTCTTCTCTTTCTCTTGGTACTCTATTCAAGACCACTATTCAAACAACCCCTAAATATCAAGAAATCTATCTTTTAGGATCTGCAAATTGAAAACTTTTTGTTGAAATTACTATAAATAAAGGTAAAAGTTAGCTGAAATAGTACAGTAGGACCCATGAATAGTACCAAAAAGTGCAGTGGAACTCATAAATAATAGCAAAAATTAGTTGAACAGTAAAATAAGTTAACAAAATTAATCATGCCAAACGGACACTTAATTTTTTCTTACAATCCCAAATCAAACCCCTCCTTCGACCTATCAAAATTCTAAAACCCCATAAAATTTCTCTAAAAAAAACCATCAAATAACTCATCAAACGATCCTTTAATTCCTAAAAACAAAACCACTATCCATATTTTCCTCGCAATTTGTTTGCTTCAAGAAACTGTATTCTTGCTTTTTTTCCCCCATCTTAACAACCTATAGTCACTTTTGAGCCCTAACCCTTTCTTCTACTACTGTAAACGCTATATCCCAAATTCACCTAACCTTAAACCTACACAAGCACACGTAGATAGACTTTCCAATTTGTCCTACGTCAATAACATAATAGAATTTATTATGGATTCCACTATGGCTTCGATAGAGCATTCTGAAAAATAAATAAATAAATTTCTAACAAGACCTAATAATTTATTCCTCCACAGTTCTAATTTGCAACTAAGCTTAATGTGAACATAAGGCATTAGCATTTGCAAAGCTCAAGCTACTTTTCCCCAAAGCCAACACCATACTTAGCAGACATTGAAATTTGAAAGTCTAACACCACACACGCTGACACACACATAATATTTCACTATATTTACATTCAGACTTGAACTTGAACTCGAACTCGAACTCGCTCACACACAGACATGGTATTACTCTTATTATATTCGACTTGAACACATGAAAAGCTGCCAAGTTATCTTTATGGCAGATTTGTGATTGGTAATAAGTGAAATAGGCTTTCAAATAAACTTCAGATGTTAGTGCTTACTGTCACTAAAATTTTCGCAAATTCATTTTTTTTCACTCTTCCTTTTTTTTATTAAGTTAGGAAATCTTTCCATAGATGAGCCCTTGGACTCGCCTCCAACCAGTGAAATTTATAGGCAACTGACCCCAAATGTCATAACTAGTTGTCAGGTTATCCAGGACATTCATCAATAACGAACTAAGCAATTTATGCTAAGTACCTTTAAACCAAGTAGACACCACAAATACCAAAGACCTTTCATCTTTATCATTAAAATTAAAAAGAACCCAAAAATAAATTTTGTAGAGCAGGGTTTAATCTTAATTTGCAATGGGAGGACAATGTATGGCTATTGACATTGATGTGCATGCAATTTGTTTAAGCAAATGACAATATGTCATTACCTCAAGAATCTGCTTAACGCCAGAAAAAAGCAAGCAGTAAGACTCCAACAACAGTACGGTCCTACATTGGCCAAAAAAAATCACATCAGTAATTTTTTCTTTTTAGTTTTCTTATTTCTTCATTTAGCAGAATCGTAGCTGAGAGGCATTGTGAGTTTTACCAGTTTGGAACGGATCAAAAGAGGTAGAAACGATAGTATCTTTTTGTAGATACGAAGTAAGATCTTGAAAATGCTCTGAAGCAAGGAAAACATCTGAGCAAAGCCGGAGCTGATGGAATTGCTCAAATCTCGAGGAACTGCTCCTTGAGTTTCAGATCACAAAATGATTTCATTAGAATTGAAGAGAGAGAAAGTAATGGGTTGAGAGAAGAAAATCTGATCTTTAGCCTATGTTGTATCGGTGAGAGGTTGCTGTTTAGTCTGTGAAGGCGCAGCAACACTATGTCGTTCCCGTGTTCCTTCACTAAACAGTTGTTTCATGTAGCCCGCAGTGAAGCCATGAAAATGGTGCAATTTTTAGAAGCCCTATCGAGCATCGATGTTTTCCAATTTAGAAGTGTTTCATGCCACAGTGAAGTCAGAAGTGGTGTAACTTTGACTAGACATGGCAAAACGGGTCAGACCCGTTTGACCCGACCCGTTTGACCTGCAACCCGTTTGACCCGTAACCCGTTTGACCTGCAACCCGTTTGACCCGTAACCCGTTTGACCCGTTTAAAAATGACCCGTTTTGACCCGTGACCCGTTTTGACCCGCGACCCGATTGACCCGACCCGAACCCGACCCGACCCGCCCGTTTTTCCATGTCTACCAACGTTGAGTAGATTGAGATTGAGGTGTAATTCTTATAAGATATTTACTTATTTTTCTTCACTTAAAATGTTATGTACTCCATTATAGTTTGTCATTCTTTACTTGCCACCTTCATTTTCTCTTCCTACTTTAAACATATCAAAAATTATACCAAGATTAGCTTCTAGAAAGCTGGAATAAGAGTTGCACTAAATTTAGGTATCAAGTGTTTAGTGGTAATTGGTAAGTGGTAATAGTATCACCAATGAAAATCTAATCACAGTTAAGGAACTTAGAAACAATTGACAAATTGCATTTATTTTCAAAAAAAAAAAAAAAAAACTTGTTTGAAAAATACGGGTCAACTCGACCCGTCCCGCGACCCGTTTGACCCGCGACCCGTTTGACCCGCAACCCGTTTGACCCGCAACCCGCTTAACCCGTTTAAAAATGACCCGTTTTGACCCGCAACCCGATTGACCCGACCCGAACCCGACCCGACCCGCCCGTTTTGCCATGTCTAACTTTGACAAGCCTTATCGGTGTGTTCCAGTTTAGAAGCTTCATATGTTGGGAAAAATTCAATATAACTGTAAATAAATTTCAGCAAGCACAGTGGAAGAACAACCACATAAGAACACAAAGATTTATATGGAAACCCTTTCTTTTTGAAAGGAAAAACCACGGGACAAACTTCGAATAATTTCACTATATTAAATAAAGATTATAACACTTAGAGATACAATTTGAGTACAGAAAAACTCTATTTTTCTTTTCACTCACTCATTCGGCCGCTCCCTTTATTACTTCATCTTTTCCATCTTTTCTCCCTTTCACACTCTTCACATCAAGTCACAATAAATGCAAGCCAACTTATCTTGACTTTGCTTCAACCAATTTCTTTTCTTTAGCTCTCCCATAGCTGAATGACCCTTGCCTTTTGCTTCTTTCTTTTCTTTCTTCCTTCAGCGTGTCCAACACCTCTAAGCCAACCAACCCCAATAACTCATGCTGACTTTTGTACATAATGAAGAAAAGTTAAGAAACATGAAAGACATGCTCATTAAATGAGCATGTCTATTACGTGGGCTAGACTCATGGTGCAGTGCATCTAACAATCTCCCCCTCCAGCCCACTTATGGAGGAGATCTTCAACTCAACTCAACTCTTCAGTTAGAATCCATGCCAACTAGGACTGTCCAACTGGCCCGGGAACCCGCTTAACTCGCCCATGTCTGACTTGCCACCACCCGATCCGATGACTCTGGAGGTTGAACGCAGGTTCCGAGCTCGCCAACCCGACCCCACGCGGGTCGATCCTCAGTTTTCCTTTTCAAAACTTGTGACACCCGACCCAAACCGAGTCCTTTACAGCTTTACCCTTTCCAACGATATATTACGAATTTCGTACCAACTTCAGCAAGATCTCGTAGAGATTTGGTCCAGATCCGATGAGATCTTGCCATTATCCGACGAAATCTGGCCCCTATCTCGATGGATCCGGTCCCTATCTCGACGAAGCCGACCAAATTTCAGCCAGATCTCGATGGATCCAACCAGATTTTGGCCAGATCTCGACAGATCAGGCCAGATTTCGGCCAAACCTTACCAGATCCGACCAGATTTTAGCCCTAGTGATAAAACCTAATACCCGACCTGAGTCAACTTGAAACCGACGAGACTCGAACCAAAAAATCCGACCAGATCTCCAAGTCGGTTTCAGGTCAAATTTTTATCCACCCGCCTCATTCGGGTCGAGTTTGGGTTGGGCACAAACCTGACCCGGCCTAGACCCATGGACAGCCCCTAATGCCAGCCAAGTCAATATCAAACTCAACCTTCTTCATTATCTTCGCTAACACTAAGAAAATTTCATCAAAATTAATACCTTTCGTTCTCAAATAGTTTACTTCACCTTGGATATCCTTAATCCAATTTCTTGGCTCCCCCTCATCAGAAGCCCAAATATTCTTGAAACTAACTGCTTGATGTTCTTCAGTACACCTCCTTTCAAGAGGTTCAACAATCTCTAGTGGAGGATGTTGCTCCCCCTGCTCAAGACCTTCATGATCTTTCACTTCATCATTCTTCCTAGCATCATGATCAAATATCACTTCCTCATTGAAATCACTATCAGGTAGAGAGAATTTTACTCTCTTGGCTGCAACACCATTATTGTCAACTCTTAACTGTGGAGTTTTCTCAAAAACTTTGACTGCATTGGACTTTTTCTTACAATCCCTCACATGAGTCCTGTACATGCCACAACAAGCACGTCCTCTTGCAATAATCAATGAACTTTTAGAAAGTTTCCATCTTCCAATGCCAAGATGGTTACTATAACCTGCTCGATCCAAAGCCAAAGTAGACAACACATTCATCCTTAAATCTGGAACATGCCGCACATCCTTTAATATCAACGTGCAACCAACATCGGTCTTGATGCACACATCACTAATTCCCACAATTTTTGAATAACTGGAGTTACCCATCTTCACAACACCAAAGACGTCTGCTTTGTATGTGGTGAACAACCTTTTTGTGGGGATAACATGGTAGGAAGCTGCTGAATCAACAACCCACTCAACATCATTCTTAGCAACATGCTCACATTTTTACTCTTCAAGAGAGAGAGCATCAGAACATCCTCATGAAACACAACTGCTGCAGTATTCTTCTCATCATCATTCTTTTCATCTTTCTCTTCAGTTTGTTCTTTATTCCAATGCTAGCAGTTTCTTTTTATGTGACCCTTTTTCCCACAATGAAAGCATTCTCTCATCTCTTTAAATTGAGATCTACCTTTTGATTGTGACCTGTCATTGGATTTGGCCTGATCGTCAAGCCTTCTGCTTCTATTCCTACCCCTATTGTCCATAACAAGAGCTTGATCTTATGCATTGTTTGTACCAGCATCTCCTCTGCGAACCTCCTCACTTAGAATCAAATCTTGAATATCATTATATTTGAGTTTACTTTCTTCTGCAGAATTGCTCACTACCATTCTCATGGCCTCTGAACTGTTTGGCAAAGAAGTCAAAACAATTAATGCACAGATCTCATCATCAAAATCAATCTCTACAGAGGACAATTGATTTGTGATGGTGTTAAACTCATTCAAATGCTGAGCCACGGGAGTACCTTCCACCATTTTCAGATTAAACAACTTCTTCATCAAATGCACCTTATTGTTAGCCGAAGGCTTTTCATACATACCAAACAAAGCCTTCATCGGATCCACTGTGGTCTTTTCCTTCATAACATTGTGTGCAACTAATCTTGTCAAAGTTAATCGTATAACTCCTAGCACTTGTCTATCAAGAAGACTCCATTCTTCTTCTTCCATACTATCTGGTTTCCTTCACAAAAGAGGAAGATGTAATTTCTTTCCATACAGATAATCTTCGATCTGCATCTTCCAATAGCCAAAGTTTGTGCCATCAAACTTCTCGATTCCTGACGTCTTTCCTTCTTCTCTGGCTATTGCTCCCAATCGAACCTACGCTCTAATACCACTTGTTGGGAAAAATTCTATATAACTGTGAATAAATTTTAGCAAGCACAGTGGAAGAATAACTACATAAGAACACAAAGATTTACGTGGAAACCCTTTCTTCTTGAAGGGAAAAACCACAGGACAAACTCCAAATAATTTCACTATATTAAATAGATATTACAACACTTAGAGATACAACTTGAGTACAGAAAAACTCTATTTTTTTTCACTCACTGCTCTCTTCCTCACTGTGCATTTTCTCTCACTCTCTCTATTTTTCTCTTCTCTTTTGCTTGCTCTCACTCACACAGTTCTTCAAGACTACACTAGTCCTCACACTCTAGGACTTCACTCTTTCACTCTTTGCCCAAATGGCCGAATGGCCTCTCCCTTTATTACTTCATCTTTTCTGTTAGGACATATGTGGTTCACTTGTTAAGAACACATGTCATTCTTTTATGTAATTGGCTAATCCTTTGACAAAAAGCACTTTATTTATAATTGAGTAAATCTAGGTGTTTTTAATACTTCAAGAAACTGTGTTTCAAGATCAAGTGTTGAAGTCATCAAGTCTGCCCAAGAAACAAGCTGAAGAAGTGCAAGTTCTTTAAAACTCGACAGCTAGCTTGATAGCTAGCATGTGTCGAGGTTTCAGAAGCTGTTCAGCCTCGTGTCCTCGACACCTTCTCGACAGCTGCTCGACACCTCCTATCTGTCGAGGTTTATGAATTTCAGAATTCTGATATGATTTTCTTGGAATTTGTTAATGTGTCTTTAGGCTTTCTTTTCTCCTAACCCGAGACATATAAAAGGATTGTTTTAAGGGTTGTCAAAGAGTTTACATGTTGCACAAGTATTGAGCAAAGTCTGTTCAAGCAAATTGCGACCAGAGACAAAGTTTCGCCCTAGTTCATCATTCTTGAAGAAGTTGCTGTGTATGTGCACCATAGGGTTTTGTGACCAAGCATCTTCTTGATCTTCATTGTGTGGGATGAACTAAAGAACTTTGCAGCCAACAATCTTCTCTAGTTGGTGATTGAAGTCGCGTACTGGGATTTGCGCAATTAGTTAGTCACGTACTTGGGAGCTGTGCATCAAAAGGAGAAATTGTCACTACAGAACAAGTCCAATTGGGTATTGGGGTAAGGGTTCAACTGTAGGTTCGTATAAAGTACTGAGATTCCTTTACTTGTAACTGCTTGTTATGATAATAGTAGAATTTCAGGAGTGGTGACCTTCAAATCACCAGGTGAGGTTTTTGCCTCGTAGGTTTTCCCTATTCGTAAATAAATCACTATGTCAATTTATTTTCTGCTACACTTAATTTAATTGGTGATTTGTTTGTGCTACCATGCTTTTTGCATGTTAATTTGATTAATTAATAACTTGGCAAATTAATCAATTAATTTAATCAAAATGGGTCAATACGTTTTTGGCCTATCATTTTCCATCTTTTCTCCCTTTCACACTCTTCACATCAAGTCAAAATAAATGCAAGCCAACTTATCTTGACTTTGCTTTAACCAACTTCTTTTCTTCAGCTTTCCCATAGCCGAATGACCCTTGCCTTTTGCTTCTTTCTTTTCTTTCTTCCTTCAGCATGTCCAACATGCCTAAGCCAACCAACCCCAATAACTCATGCTGACTTTTGTACATAATGAAGAAAAGTTAAGAAACATGAAAGACATGCTCATTAAATGAGCATGCCTATTACATAGGCTGGACTCATGGTGCAGTGCACCCAACATCATATGGGAAGAAACCACAGCCTGCTGGATGGGTCACAATGTTAACTCATCAAATTCTTTAGCAGACACTTAAAGAAAAAGGTGGGTTTTAAACATATCATTTACAGTGTATTCCAAGATAAGTTTTCCTGACCTAATCCTGGACTTGCTTCAGTTAAGTCACATCCACAGCCTGCTGCTTGGCATACCACGCCGCCATTAGTCCTGTTTGACTCACCTTGAGCTATTTCCTTCACAATGGATTGTTGACAAAATGAAGAACCATGGCTGGAATTCACTATGATAATAGTAATTTGCGTGTTTGTATTTGTGCCGCTTAATACTAGATGAAATTCTATATCTTGCAATAAAAACCAAGAACAAATGAACAATATTAGAGGTTTAGCAAAAACAAAGAAACAATGATAACTAAAAAAAAATATGCAAAAGAATTAAAACTTACTACGAAATGAAGATTCGTTTGCATTACTTCCTGAATGATTGCTCTGACTCGATTCTGGACTTGCTTCAGTTAAGGCACATCCACAGCCTGCTGCTTGGCATACCACGCCGCCATCAGTCCTGTTTGATTCACCTTGAGCTGTTTCCTTCATAATGGATTGTTGGCAAAATGAAGAACCATGGCTGGAATTCACTATGATAATAGTTATTTGCGTGTTTGTATTTGTGCCGCTTAATACTGGATGAAATTCTATATCTTGCAATAAAAACCAAGAACAAATGAACAATATTAGAGGTTTAGCAAAAACAAAGAAACAATGATAACTATAAAAAAATATGCAAAAGAATTAAAACTTATTACGAAATGAAGATTTGTTTGCATGCTTCCTGAACGATTGCTCTGACTCGATCCCATCATAAATTCTTAGTTTGACTTTGATGATGCCGAAAAAACCACCAGTAAATCACATGGTCCTCATGTGCTCGTAACGAAACCTGCACAACAAAAAGAGAAGGCCTGACAGAGAGCACTAATGTGGTGCTGACCAAATACCCTCCGAATGTCAAGTTAGAATTTCTCACAACTTTAGAATGCCAGAGCTGGGGTGAATTATGCGTACCTTGGTTAGTGAGGGTATTGGGGCTTTTATAGTGGTAAAAGGTTGACCTTCTCTCCTTGGGTTAGAAGTATTTTCCTTATAGGAGTCTTTATGAGCGTATTTGGTGGAACCCTTTCCTTGTAGGAATCCTTTTGATTAGCAATAAACATGAAGTGCAAGATGTTTCCTTATATACGCAACCGTGGAGATCAAGCAAAGCCATGTTAGGATCATCAGCTTCTCCCAATCCCTTCAGCTTTATTGGCGTTGGCTTCGTGATGGCGTTAGCTCTAAGGTGTGCCTCGTGGACTCCTTAACGTCGTCTCTTGCCAATGGATCCCGTCGGGTTTATTTGGAGTGTCATCTTATACATTTGCAAGGGTGAGCATCTACTACAATTTTACCCATATCAACTGCCTCCCACTCCATATCCTCGTTAGCTTAAACTGACGGGTTATGGAGTTGAAATTTTATTACTAATTTCCCTTTTTTGGTCAAGAGAGAGGGAAAACCATTTATGGGCAGTTCCTCGAGCAGCCTTTATTAAATGCATGGACACGTGGCACATTCCGATTGGCTCTGCTTCTGGATGAGGGCGTTGCTTCATCTTCCGTGCATATTTTTCCTTATATATACTTTGCTTCCTTCCCTCATTTCTAGTATTTCAACCTTGCTGATCTTTGAGAGAGAGCTCGTTGCCTTGTGATTTTCATCCCTGTCAGCCTGCTGATCCGTCACTCTCATTATACCTGTAACGCCGTCTCTTTTTCCTAAGGAGACTTTTACTTGTAAGTTTTTTTTTTCTTCTTTTGCCTTATACTTTTCATTTTGATTAATTGATTCAGTAGTGAGGTCATCAATCTTAGGTTCTTAAAATGAATCTGTCGCTTGTAGGTAGTTAGATGTCTAGAGAAGCGTCGAGTGATCAGTCTGCAAAGGAGAGAGCTATGATGAGGTCTTTGGTTCAGGTCATAAGCCTGAAAGCTCTTCCTGGTTGTCAGAGAAGGAAACGTCAGCTTAATCTCCTAACGAGGAAGTTGGAGGTTATGGAGAGGAAGGTGAGGAAGAAATAGTAAATGAGGAAGAAGTGGTAAGTGGGGAAGATGAAGTTGAGGAGGGAGAAGAGACTAGTAATGGAGACAGAGATGAAGGTGACAAGGAATCCTATAAGGGAACCTCAGGAAGTCCTGGAGGCAACCGCCCCTTCATCCCTCCTGAGGATTGAAGCGTCAATAAATTTTTACCAAAGATGAGTGATAAGGTCTTTAAGGAGTTACGTACCCGTTACTAGATCCTAGACCACATCCCAATCCGTCTCCCTAGAAAAAATGAAAGATGCTACTCAGGGAGGACTGCAGAAATCGGCATGTATGACACTATGTTTGTTGCGAGACTAAGACTACCATTGACGGCCTTGCACCATTAGCTGGCTGTTTTCATGGGACTATCCATCAGCCAGATTGCTCCGAATGCCTGGAGGATCTTCATAAATGCTGAGATCCTTTAGGGTCATCTAAGTGGTGGTAACCGTCAGCTTTCACTAGACGAGTTCTTCTATTACTACAGAGCCCAACACATCGTCTCTTCTCAAGGGATATACCATTTCGCTGCCCGACAGAAGGACTTGAGACTTATGTTTGATATACCAAACTCTAACAGAAGCTGGAAAAGTAGATACTTTTTTATTCAGGGGACAGATTGGGTATGCCGTCTAGAAGAATGAGTTACAATGCCTCGTGGTTTTGACAATACCTGGGGAATAGTTAAAGATTCAGGTTTTAGCCTCGACAACTTTTAACCTTGTCAGTATTTGCTTATTATTTCATTCATTCTTGAAGTGCTTTAATGTCGTTATTTTGTTTCTCTTTTCAACCAACGCTCATCCCCACAAAAATAACGAGCAGAAGGAGTTCATTTGTTGGGTTCTAGACATCCCATTTGAGCAACGAAAGTGTAGGGACTTAACCACCCTTGACATTCTTCATTTGTACTGCGGGGGCCTGAAGCTCGCAAATTGGACGAATAATCTCGTCATCGTAAGTAGACTTTCTACCATCCCTGTCAATTATATTCTTATAGTTTGCCTTTCTAACACATGTTTGTTGTCTCCTGTAGAAATAGAGGTAGCTAGGCAAAGGGTGAGGGAAGCTGCTGCTCGTAAGAAGAAGGAAGAGAAGAAAACTAAGGCGGGGGAGTCCTTGTCAGCCCCTAAGGCCGTTGGTAAAGGTGCGGTTAATAGGAAAAATGATGGGAAGGACCATCCGTCAAAAAAGGCATCCATCACTCTTGGAGAGAAAACTCCAAAGAAATTGTCACCTCCAAAGCATGGGGCTGGCAAGTGGTTGATGACGACGCCAGGCCCCGTCTCTCAAGATTCTGAGCGTCGTCTCCTTACCCACAAGGATTATGTTGTTGAGATGCTTGAGTCCATTATCAAAGATAAAGACGCAGATCCTTCTGTTGGCCAGGCGACGAGGGAGCTGGGGGACTCAGGCCTTTTTGACCTTGCTCGGGTAAGTATTTTTCATTCCTTCTTTTACTTATTCATTTTCGTGCTAGCTAGCTGACGATTGCTTTGTCTTTTTAGGCACTAGTTCGCATGAAAGCTTTACAAGTCAAGGGCACTGCCAACGAAGGAGTGATTTCCTGTTAGGAAAAGCGTATCAAGAACCTAACAACGGGCAAAGCTCAGTACAAGGAGGCCCTCCATACTCTTAACAAGGAGGTGAAGGAGTTGAAAGAGAAATTGGAGGAGGAGAGTCGTCAAAGGAAAAAAGATCAGGAGGCCAAGGAGACGGTGGAGAAAGAGTTGTCAGCTTTGCTGAGCCAGGTGGAAACGGCCAAGGCTAACGCTGTAAAAGAGTTTAAGGAGTTGTAGGCATTCATTGATTCCCGCACCAAATATTATGGTGTAGGGTTTGAGGATTGCCTTAAACAGGTTAAATACAATTATCCTCACCTGGATTTGGCGAAGGTCTAAATGGATGACCCTTTGCCAACAACACCTGCAGGTGATGCTACTTCGGAGGATGCCGACGGCGCCACCGAGTCAGAGCAGGGTACTCAAGATGATGGTGTCATCCTTACTCAGCCTGCCGTGAATCCTCCTGTCATTCCTCTAACTTCGTCAACCAATCCTACTATTGCCGACAACCCTATAACTTAAGATGCTCTAGATTAGTCCAAGGGTGACGAGACCCCACAAGACCTCCTGACCTCATGAACTTAGGATTTTTCTTTCCTTTCTATTATAATTGTAATCTAATTTCTGGATAATGCCCTTTCTATTTTTTGGGCTTTGTTTGTAAAAACTCTACTTGTTTATGGTATATCCGTCACTTTTAACATGTATGTGTTGCTCTTTATCTATATACCCATTTTCTCGTGCTTGTATAATATGTTTTCATACGTTAGAAACAATCCTGTCTACCTTACACGATAGGCTCGTCCATCTAAGGACGTCTACTTTGTAGACTTGATTTCGTTGGTTGGAACTAGTTGTTCTCTATTAATCCGAATTTGTTGGAATTCCGGGTAGTAGAGAATGTCTGCAAAGCTTCCGTTGTCAACCAAGACCCGGTATGTGTTATAGTCTCCTACGTGGATGCTAACGACAAGCGCGTCATCATGCAGGTGGTGAAGACGTCGAGCATCTTCTTTCGAGAAACTAATAATGGGGTTGTCTACTAGCGGCATCTTTGGGACGGTGCCCGTTAGCTGAACATTCTAAACCATTCTAAGGTAAGTATTTCAAGCCTTTTTGGACGAGCCAATGGTCGCTGTGCCTCCCACAATCATCTTTATGTCTCCTAAGGGTTGTTTGGGACGCTTGTTGTCCCGTCAAGGAGCCTGCTCTTGAGGTGGCGGATCTGCTCTCTCCCTGTTGATGAACTTCTGCAGTTTCCCTTGCCTGATGAGGGCTTCAATCTGTTGTTTCAAGTCATAGCAATCGGCCATAGCATGATCGTGATCACGATGGAAATGGCAGTATTTATCCTAGACCGTTTGTTGGGATCTCCCTTCAGCTTTTCGGGGAAGGTTAAGGCTCCCTCATCCTTAATTTGCATTAAGACTTGGTCGATTGGGGCAGTCAATGGAGTGAAGCCGATGAATCTCCCTGCATAGGGCTTAGAGTGCCTGTTCCCTTCGTTCTCTAGTTCTCGCCATCTTCTACCCTCTGTCCTATCATGTATCTTCCTACCTTTCTCTCTTCTTGGGTTTCTCCTCTCGAGCCAGAAGCGCGTCTTTAGCATTCATGTATTTGGTCGCCTTGTAAAGCACATTTGACATAGTCTTTGGGTTGTTCTTATATAGTGAAAATAGGAACTTACCTTTCCACAGCTCATTCGTGAAAGTGGCTACGAGTATTTTGCCATCGATTTCATTAATTGAAAGTGCTTCTTTGTTAAAGCATGCTATATAAGACCTTAGCATCTCATCTTCCCATTGCCTGATGCTCATCAGGCATACAGTAGACTTTTTATACTTGTGTCCCCCGATGAAGTGTGAAGCAAATTGGGCGCTTAGCTCCTTGAAAGTACTGATGAAGTTAGGCGTTAATCTGCTAAACCAAATTCTTGTGAGACCCTTCAACGTAGTAGGGAAGGCTTTGCACATGATCTCATCTGGTATTCCTTGTAGGTGCTTTAGAGTCTTGAAGGACTCCAAGTGGTCTAAAGGGTCCTTGGATCCATCATAGTTTTCCACCTGTGGCATATGAAACTTTGGCGGAAGTGGGTAGGATGAGACAGATGCAGGGAAAGGCGAGTCAAGTCAATGGACCAAGTCGTCGAGGTCATTAGACACCAGTCCTTTGAGGGCATTCATCAAAAGGTCCATCCGTTCCTTCATCATCTGTATCTCTACGACTATGTGAGGGAAAGCCGTATCTAAGCCGAAGAGTCGGCTGGTATCTTGTCACTCTTGTCTGCTTAGGGCGTTGCTGCCTTCCAGCCCATTTTGGTTCTTTTTTCAATTCTGGTTCCTTCTTGATCTACTTTTTGGGTGTTTAATACTGCATTTTTCTGGCGTAACTATTCTTCCAGGTCATGGTTTTGCTTGGTGAGGCATTCCACAGAAGCGGCGAGAGTTTGAACCTGACTCTCAAGGGCAATCGTGGGTGGTGCGTCTCCTTGAACGTCGTTAGTGGTTGCCATGGCTTACAACTTTTTGCACCATTCAATTTTTAGTTTTTAAAGGATTTTGTTTTGTAGGAGTAGAGGATCTTCAAATGGGTTGGGGTTGATTAGTGGTTATCTTTGAGACTCTTATCTTGGAATGTTAAGAGGTTGAATAATCCAGGAAGAGAAAGGTAGTGAAGAAACTACTCAAGGAGTGGAAGTACAATATTATATGCTTCCCTAAAACTAAACTAGATTTTTTAAACTCTGTTGTTGTTAGGAGTTTATGGGGTAGTCCTTTTATTAATTGGGTTGTTTTAAATGCTGATCACACAACAGGGGGATGTCTTGCTGGTTTGGGATAGGAGGGCCTTTGAGAAAATTGATGTAATGTGGGGTAGTTTTCAGTCAATGTGTTATTAAGGGGTGTAGTTGATGGCTTTGAACGGGCTTGTACAGGAGTGTACGGTCCTAATGATGATAGCAAGCAAGGTGCTTTGTGGGAATTGGCTGAGATTCTTTTAGTCAGGACATGGAGTTTGATTGGTGATTTTAATTTAATTAGATACCCAAGTAAGAGAATTGGCCGAGATTCTTTTAGTCCGGCCAAGTTTGCATTCTCATATTTCATCAAGGATAATAACCTGGTTGATTTACCTTTGGAAGGGGCATCTTTTACATGGTTTAGGGATTCTGACGCATCATCTATGTCAAGAATCGATAGGACTCTGGTTTCAGTGGATTGGATAGATCATTTTGTGGATGCGTCTCAAATGGTGCTTCCTTGTGTTGTTTCTCATTACTGTCCTCTTTTGGTCAAAGCTGGTGGCATTAGTAGGGGGTGATGTGCTTTCAAATTTGAAAATATGTGGTAGAAAGCTGATGGTTTTGTTAAGAGTTCAGTAGCAGTGGAATGGTTATCATTTCATAGGCTCTCTAAGTTTCATTCTTGCTCAGAATTTAAAGGCACTTAAAATAGATCTAAAGAAGTGGGATAAGTAGGAATTTGGGGGTTTGTCTTTTAGGAAGATTCTGCTGATTGATTTAATGGGTTTGGATGCTAGAGAAGAAACACAAGCTCTCGCTTGAGGAACAAACTCGTAGAACACAGCTTAGAGGTGAAATTAAACATTTGGCTCATTTTTTGGAACAAATTCCTGTGCCTTGTTTGTGAAGAAGGGTGATAACAATACATGTTTCTTTCATAGATTGACGAACTCTCATAGAAGAGCTAATCATGTTAGAGGCATTGAGGTGGACAGCGTGTTGTATGAAGAATGGGGATTTGAATTCCCTCGTGAATTTAAATTTGATAGTTATAATGGAGAAATGGGGATTTGAATCTTAGACATTTCCATTGAAAACATCAAGAAGTGTCAATTGAGTTACAAGGTCTTGGCATTCCCTCGTAAAACTAAGTTTAATTAGAAATTTAATATGAAAAAACTAGGATTGTGAAATTGCATGTTTAGTTTATTTTCAAAAATCCTATGCGCATTATATAATTTTTCAAATACCTTCTATACAAGATATATAGACTTATAATTTTTCAAATACCTTTTGTGCAAGATACATAGACTTAAAATAACTTGATTAGGGACGTGAATTAAAAAAATAAAATAAAATAAAATAAAATCATTGCTCAAGAATGAGAAATAGCTAAGACTCAAAAATAACTTAATACATGAAAAATAAAACTAATATTTATTCAGCGTTAAAAAAATATAAATAAAAGAAGGCATGAATTAGTTATTTCTAAATATATTTCAACTCAATTATCTATCTAAATGGAACTCGTAATCATTGAAATCATTTATAAATAACTTTGTTCTAAAATTTGAAGCAAATTCATTTTTCAATAACAATCTCATATTTGTCAATGTTGTTAGAAGTATGTAGTTAAATGATTAAATTAATCATATCCCAATAGCTTAAGTTTTTGGAACAACTAGTAATTTAACATAATATCAGAACATAAGGTCTTGAGTTTGATTCATGTCTCCTCCACACTACCTCCCATTTAAAATCACATGTTGGGCCTCATATATTAAAATGGAGTTTGAGCCTCCAAGCGAGAGGGAGTGTAGAAGTATGTAGTTAAGTGATTAAATTTACCATATCCCAATAGATTAAATTTTGGGACAATTGGTAATATAACAACGCTAGTATGCTACATCACTAGCGCTGGCTTATGAATTTTTTTTGAAATTTTTCTTTAAAAAAAGTCAAATATTACAATTTGTTTATCCATAAACTACAAATCAACAAGTATTGCCAAGTAACAAATCAAACTCACAAACAAAATGACAGTCATCAACAATCTAACATTTTATCAAAACTACTTGGTCTTAGCAATCAAGGCGGGGTGGGGTCGAATCATAGGTGTCCTGATGCTGACCTGTAGATCAACTATATTGCCTCGTTTTTGCCCTGCCTTGCAGGTTAAGGCAAACTGGTCTTTCAGGTTCGTCCCCTACCCACAAGACCTTACCCCACCCCATACTGTAACTAATTTAAAAGATACAATAGATTGGAATGAAGCTGCAACTATAAAGCATATTTGGAATCTTTTCACTCCTGCAGGTTCTCTTTGGGTGGCTTGGATGCATGCTATGTTACTGATGGGAAGAAGCTTCTGAGCTGTCAAAATTCCTCAGAATTGCACTTGGAATTGGAGGAATCTATTGAAGCTCATAACTAAAGCCAAGTAGCTTGTAAGGCATGAAGTAGGTGATGGGAAGAGCATATTCCATTATTCCTATGGCTGGACAATTGGCACCTAGATGGGGTGTTTCACCAAGCTTATGGGCCTAGGGTTATCTATGAGGCAGCTAGTTCTCTTCAGGCAAGGTTCTGCAGTGTACTTAAAGACAAGGAATGACATTGGAGGCCTACAAGGTCTGAAGATTCGGTCAAGATTCAAAGTACATAATAGATCTTGTATTAGATCTCAAAGAGAATGATAGTGATCTGAACTTGCATATAATAGATCTCAAAGAGAACGATAGTGATCTGAACTACATCTCCTTCAGGGAAATTTTGCATTGCAGCAACCTGGAATTATCTTCAAAGCAAGGTCCCCCAGTGGACATTGATTTGGTTTCTTGCCGCAATACCAAAGCATAGCTTCACAGGATGGTAAGCAATGAAAGACAGGCTCTCAACTAAAGCAAGGTTGATACAATGGGGATAGTCTATGATCCTACTGCAAAATGGTGATTGAAACTGGGAACCTTTTTTTTTCTTTTTTTTTTAAGTGCCCTTTCAGCAGAAGAATTTGGCAAGCGATAATGCAGCTCAGTTTGGTTCCTGGTATATCCTATAATTGGGAGGAGGTGGTCAATTTGGGAATACATTACCTACAGGGCAGTGACTTCAAAGCTTCTTTGTGTAAGGTGGCTTGGTGGGCTACTGTTTATCACATTTGGATACAAAGAAATAACATAATTCATTTCTTTTTTACAACTTACAAACTTCATTGAAAGAAAAATAGTACAAAAAGAGCCATAGCAGTCAGGATGTATACTGAGGTAGGCAAAGTCACTAAAACTGAACTAAGAAGAAAGAAAGTACATCTATCAAGCAAATTAGATAACAAAGAAAAAGATAAAACACCCAAAAAATTAGTCCACCCAAACTGAGTATGGAAAAAAGACATCTTCGTGTCCCGGATCGAACTTTCGTTGCCTTCAAAAGTTCGAGCATTTCTCTCCCTCCAAATACCCTCCATCAAACAATGGGAAACCATGTTCCAAATTACCCCATTTCATGGAGGAAGCATCAATACAGAAGAGCAACCGATTAAGAGTATAAAAAGGGATGTCAAGGGAAGAAGGGAAAGAAAATTGTTTGAACTCCTAGTAGTTGCACTCTTGCCTCCAATCGGGGGTTTTACTATGTGTAATTGATAGTTATCACATTTGTAGTGAGCTATAGTGTTCAGTGTAGCAAAGTAAACTGAAACGAGACTTATAGGGAGTTTTTAGTTTTGATTGTAAGATTGTAGACTGTGGGTTGTGCTGGGGCTCATGTTTGTCCTCAGCAAGGTTTTTGAGTTCCTTGTGGAACTCTTTTCCTTGTTTCCTTTGTTTTGTGGTAATAAAACTTTCGGAAAAAATAATAATAATAATAACAACAACAATAAAAAAAAATTAAATACTCAATAACACAATCCAAATCTTTACCTATCAATAGTACTCAATGAATAAAAGCAAAACTTTAACATTAACATAAATAAAAATTCACAACAGATTGTTTAACCAGACAAAAATAAAAAATCTTAACTTGTGGAGTGACCATCACACCCACCAAGGGGGTGGGTGCACAGCGGTAAATAAGCAAAACTAAAATCTATAACTTTTGCACTAGATCAATAACGAATGTTAGACAAAGAATAAATAAACCATACCGTAATTAGATATAATCACTTATTTGGTAATAATATTAAGAAATTTATCAACATGTGTTTTATTCGAGTAACGAAAACAGAAAAATAAGGAAGAAATACCTTATGGACAAGGAAGAAAGTGTAATCAAGATTGACTTCGAGGGCTTGATCTGTATATTCTGCACCCAAAATAAAATGTGTGAGAATTACCCAAAAATCACCAAAGATGTTAAGACGAGAGAGAGAGAGAGAGAGCGAGAGAGAGAGCTTACTGAAAGACAAAAAGGCAAAGGGTGAGGAGTGTGGAGTGGCACTGGGAGTTAGGCCTGTTCAAGAATTCACCGGCGCCGACAGAACTGCCCGGAACCACACCAATCCGACCGCTGAAAGCTCCACTGATGGTTCTCGGCACGGTGGTCAATAGACTTTTTCCATTACCGAAGTCGGCTGGTGCGGTGGTCGGCAGCAAGATCTAGTAACTGAAGAGAAACCGAACTGATATATATATATATATATATATAACACTTATACAAATATAATATATAATCATTCGTTAGTCTTAAAATAAAAGAAATTGAGAGAGAGAGTACTAGTTTGGCGAGAAACTGAGGGAGGCGTGAAACTGAGAGAAGCGAAGGGAGAAGAAGGAAAAATTGGGTTAGGTTAAGTTAGTTAAAAATGATGCCGTTTCATATATATATATATATATATATATATATATTTTAAATCTAATTCACAACAACGCCGTTTTAGACTCATTATAAAATTTTAATATCAAGTTCAAAATGGCGTTGTTTTAGTTTCAAAATTTTAACCAAAAAAAAAAAAATTGGAACGCTAGGAACTACGTCGTTTTATTTAGAGTTTAGGTTAAATTTGAAAAATCTTTAGGGTCCATTTGGTTGAAGGAGTGGAAAAGTGAGAGGATGGAAAATTAATAGAAGGATAGAAAAGATTTGGTTTTCTCTCATTTGTTGTTTGGTTGAAGGGATGGAAAAGTGGGAGGGTGGAAAGCTTTTTTGTTTGGTTGGAGAGAAAAAGGGGAGAATGAAAAATGCAGTTTATATAAATTGACTATTGTGTCCTTGTTATATAATATATAAGAAATATATATATATATATATATTTACACTCATTAAATAATATAAAAATTAACACAAATACATATACATTTATATTAATTTTCTTTATTATTATATATAATTTTAAATTTATGGGCAACAAAAATTGATTATGCATTAACTGGGAAGACATTTTCAAAAAAAAAAAAAAAAAAACTTTATCCACATGACCATACGTAGATTAGGAAGATATTTTCAAAAAAAAAAATTATCTAACCACAGTTATGTGGGAAGATAATAATAATAATAATAATAATAAAACTTTATTCACATGGGCGACTAGGCAAACTGGGCAACTGGGCAAATTTGGCAAAATATCCTTCACCTAGTAGTAAAACAATTCACTTGGTAGCAATTCACCTAGCAATAAGGTTACACAGGTCACAGGTGTAATGGGAAAGTGAGAGGGGTAGGTGAGTGTTATAAAGTGAGGGTATATGTGTAAATTACATCATTCAACATCTTTTCTTCTTAGTTTTCCTCCCAAATTGGGAGGTCAAAAAAATGTGGGCCCGGAGGGATTATTTTCCTTCCCATTTTCTGTCTTTCTTGTTTTCTCTCCTGAACCAAACAAGAGAAAATGTTATTTTCTACCCTATTTTCCTCTCCATATTTTCCATCCTCTCTGTTTTCACCCCAACCAAACATACCCTTAGTTAGACCTCTCCTCACTCTCTCTCATCCACCTGTTCTCTCTCTCTGTCTCTCTCTTGACATCTTCACCTCTCTCTCTCTGTCCCATCTACCTCCGCCGCTCACCACCACTCACCAACAGTGTCTTCTACAGCTTGATGGCAATGTTCTCCAAGTTTTCCCCTCTTTTCTCCTTTGTCATGGTTATTATATAGAAATTTCTAGAGTATGTTTTGATGCTCAATAACAGGTATGTGAATTTGTATAATGCTCAATACCTAGGCTACCTCTCCTTGGCTCCTTGCTATGCTTCTATAAATATTGGGAATTTGTTTGAAAATTTTGTGTGGAAATTAGAGGTATATATATATATATATAGAACATGTTTGTTTGCTTTTTCTTTTTTTTTTTCTTTTTTTTTGAATATTTGGGTTGTTTGATAATTCTGTGTGGCGTGTTTGATGATTGATTTTTTTTTTTTTTTAAATTTATACGTTTGTTTTATTTTTGCACCGAACTAACCGCACCGCACCGCTAAGGTGAACTGAAAGTGGAGTAAACTGGTTCCCACCCCATTCCATGTGAGGTGTGTGATGTAGGACACAATTTACTATTTAATTATTGTAATTTATTATTTTTGGTATTTTTATGTAAAAAAAACGTTATTTTAGGTTTAGGTGATTTATTTCCTTGTTTTTAGGTGCATTTAATTCTTTTTAAGTCAAATTTGGTTCCTGTTATGGTTAGGTATCAATTAGGAGTTATTTTAGATTATATTTTCTTGTCTGTCAAGTTTTAAGGAGCCCTTAAATAGGCCCTAAGTCTATAAACGTTTTTCATAGTTTATGATCAATAAAAATTCAGACTTGTGTCTTTTGTGTTCTCTGGTGGATTCCAGACCTTTCACCTTGTGGATTCAAGGAACCCCTCGTGGATTCAAGGTTTACTACCCAGGAACTAATAGTTTAGTTTCTGTCCATCAAAGAGAGCATCGTGTGTGCTTTTCTTTTGGCTTCCGCGACATCAGTTGGTATCAGAGCCTTGACTTACCTTGGTCTGATGGCTAACCAGGGAGACGGTAACCACCACAACAATGACGGTGGTGATGACGTCAACAATCCAGTCCTCACTAGGGTTGAGTTCCTCAAGTTTCGTGAAGAGGCTCGTGATGAGCAACAATTTCATGAAAAGAGTCAGAAAATTATGGGTGAAATCCAGCAAAAGATTGCTACTCTTCTTGCTAGGAAATCATCTCACAACAACAATGTTCAATATATTCAAAGACGCACTCCTAACTACAAGAAAATTTCATTCTTTGACGGAGATATGTGTGGGATGGATTTTATTGACTAGCTTCTTGATTTAGAAGAGTATTTTAATTTTTGGAAGATTTGTGATGAAGAAAAGGTGAGGCTTGCATCTAATAAATTAGACAATGGAGCAGAAGAATGGTGGGAAGACATTCAAATTGATAGAAAGCGACGAGGTAAGCATCCAATTCGCTCTTGGCAAAGAATGAAAAGAGTATTAATTGATTTATGGTTTCCTAATGACTATTATGATATACTAGATTATACAAGTATTGATTATAAATCTATGTATTCATATGAAAAGCAATATATTCGAAACCAAAATTATGACAACCAAGTCCATGTGTCAAGTAAAGGAAAGGGTTTAAGGGTTGAGAAGAAGCAGCCTATTTCTAAAGAAAATTTTGAAGTGGTTGAAAAAGATCAAGATTTGCTACAAGTTATTGAATTGAAGATTGAAAATACCACTTGTCAAAAATTTGAAGAAGAGGTCAAAGAAACGAAGGTTGAGTTGATTGTGAATAATGACAGGAATGAAGAGATGGTAATTATTGAGAACGTTGTGGAAGATTCAATTGAGGTCAAATATGAGGATGAGTCCACAACTCACAATCCTCAAGTCTCAGTTGATTTTTGAAGATGACTATACAATATGTTGATTTTCTTGGAATAGAAAATTTTAATTTTACTATCAACCCTTTGTTGATTGATGTTGCAAATAAATTGAAGATTGATAAGAAGAAATTTTATGCTACATTTTATAACAGATTCAAGTTTTAGAACTGGATTAAGTTATTAAAACATTCAAAGTATTTGTTTATTTGGAGTGGAAGATTTCAGATTTCAAGAATGAACTCGAGGACGAGTTTATTTCAAGTGGAGGGGTCTGATGTAGGACAAAATATTCTAATTAATTTTTGTAATATTTTATATTTGGCATTTTTATGTAATTTTTGTTATTTTAGGTTTAGGGCATTTATTTCCTTATTTTTAGGTGTTTTTAATGTTGTTTAGTCAAATTAGGGTTTTATATGCTTTCGTAGCCGCCTTAGGGTTTCTAGTTGCCCTAAGTTTTGTTTTTACTATTTAAACACATTGTAGCCTCCAAAGGAAATTCAGTTTTTAGATTAATAAAAATACAGAATTTTTGTCAAATTCTTTTTCTGGTAGATTCCAGTTTATCACCTTGTGGATTCAAGGAACCTCTTGTGGATTCGAGAAACTTCTCGTGGATTCGAAGTTTACTACCAGAAACTAACAGTTTAGTTTCTGTTTCATCAAAGAGAGCATCACGTGTGCTTCTCTCCAGGCTTCCGCGACATCAGTTGGTAGCAGAGCCTTAACTTACCCTGGTCTGATTGCTAACCGACGAGACGGTAACCACCACCACAACAGCGACGAATAACTTAGCGAGTATTACGTGACGTACAACAAGCACTCACAAATATCTATGCTAGGATGGTGCCGTTGAAGAATGGAAACAATAGGGATAATTGCAACGGAGACATAACTCATGGGCAACCTATTGGTAAGCAAATTTCATATAGACCTTATAAGAGAATTGCAAATTTTAATGGTTATTTTTTAAAAGAAGATTTTCTTGATTGGTTACTTGATCTAGAGGATTTATTTGACTATGAGAATATTTGTTATGAGAGAAAAGTTGGACTTGCTTTGTATAAACTTAGTAAGTATGCCTTACGTTGGTGGGAACAAGTACAATCTGATAGAATTCGACAAGGTAAAGATAAAATTCGATTGTGGCCAAGGATGAAAAAGATGCTTGCTATCAAATTTTATCCTTTGGATTGTGAAGAAATCTTGTCGTATACAATATAAGATTATTATTGGCCAAGAAGTTCATACTTGAATTATTTTTAAGAGCCAAATATTCCACCGTTAAAGGAAGAATTATATGTTAAAGAAAATATTGTTCTTGAAGAATATGGAGAAGTCAAAGAAGAAAATATAGATATTTCTGAGGAAATTAATGAAGGCCTTGTTATACAAGAAGAACCTAAAATCATGATTGTAGAGGAGATTAATGAGGACCCCATTATAGAGAAAGATCTTGAGGTTGAGATAGTAGAGACCATTAAAGAAGAAATTATAGAGGAAGTTGTCAACAATCTCGATGAAATCAAATTAGATGATTGCAACATTCAAACTCCTATTATTTTATTGGGAGACATCGAAACAAATTTTATTGATTTTATTGGGGTGGAAAGATTTGATTTGATTATTGACTCTTATTTGGTGAATATTTTCAATTACATAAAGATCAAGGGAGAAAAAGTTCAAGTTGCCCAATTAATGACTTTTAAGTTTGGCAAGAAGACAAAGAAGGTGAAGTATTCAAAGTATTTGTTCTCTTGGCATGGGAGATTTCAGATTTCAAAGATGAACTTGATGACGAGTTTGTTTCAAGTGGAGGGCTCTGATGTAGGACACAATTTACTATTTAATTATTGTAATTTATTATTTTTGGTATTTTTATGTAAAAAAACGTTATTTTAGGTTTAGGTGATTTATTTCCTTGTTTTTAGGTGCATTTAATGCTTTTTAGGTCAAATTTGGTTCCTGTTATGGTTAGGTATCAATTAGGAGTTATTTTAGATTATATTTTCTTGTCTGTCAAGTTTTAAGGAGCCCTTAAATAGGCCCTAAGTCTGTAAACGTTTTTCTTAGTTTATTATCAATAAAAATTCAGACTTGTGTCTATTGTATTCTCTGGTAGATTCCATACCTATCACCTTGTGGATTCAAGAAACCCCTCGTGGACTCGAGGTTTACTACCTAGGAACTAACAGTTTAGTTTATATTCCATCAAGAGAGCATCATGTGTGCTCTTCTTTAGGCTTCCGCGACATCAGTGTGCTCAAGCATGAGGGAAACCGCACCCTATGGGTGCGATGCAAAACATCCCCCCATAACCAGCCGCACCGCACCATGTACAGCCCTAGTTGGGGCAAATATTTTGTTCCACCCTTCACTCCGCCTATTTAGTTGAGTCTTCATTAAATTAACCCTTTTTTATTATTTATAAATTGTGGGTCGAGGAGGATAGATTTTCGCAACAACTTAAACATGTATCATTTTATTAATGTAAATTTTCACAATTTACTGTTGGATTACAATTTTTTTTTTTTAGATGAACAATAGAACAATTTTTATTATTATATCATCTATGCTTATAAAATTTCAAGAATATTAAGTAATTAATCAAATGTTTAAATTTCAAATTTATGTAGTTTTAAATAATACATAAAAAAAGTTTATAAATCAAATAATAAATAACACCTGAATGCCACGAAATATAACATGTAGATTCTTGTTAACTCAACTAATAAATCCACTAATGGTGGAATACGAAATCTAAAATTCAATATTTACCTATACCAAAAACTGATTAGTGTTTTGATTTAATGATAAAGAGCAAAACCACAAAAGAAGACTTTATAGATTGAAACTCTAAAAAATAAAGAACATACAATATAACGATTTAATTTTCAAAAAAATGTAACCATGTTAATTTTTTAATAGAAGTTTGTAGTCAAACTCTATCAAGTTAGAAATTGGAGTTTGAACACTGAATATGTCTATTGAAAGTAAAATAAAGAGTCAGACTCTCTTGAGAAACATAGATTCTTAGTTCTATAAGTCAAAACACATAAACAAATATATATATATATATATATATATATATATATTTGAGGTCACAACTCACAAGCCATTTTTTTTGTTGGGTGGGGGGGGGGGGGGGGGGAGCCATAGAGTATGGATCAATTGGTCATTTTGTTTTTAAAAACCAAGAGGTCATGTGTAATTGGAAACCTAAGCCTTGAAATATTATAATTTTTATTAAAAAAAAAAAAAAACAAAGTACGAAAATAATTATATTTATTACCAAAAAAAATTTAATTTAATTTAATTTTTTTTGAAGGCAAAGCATTTAATCATTAATTGATATATAAGGAGTCATAGTTCAAAGCATCCGCTGTAGGCGGTGGACTATCTTCAATCCAATACAAATCCTCAAGTAAATTCCTAGCATGTTTCGCTAATGAGTGAGCCACCATGTTTCGACCTCTTTTTACCCAATTGAAGGATAGAACCTGCATTCCTCTAAGGTTGCACTTGATATCATCATAAATACGGCCAAGCAGTGATCTGTTCTCCGTAGGATTAGATAGAGCTCTCATAACATTCAGACTATCTCCTTCAATAATCAACCTAGAAAAACCTGCATCCTTGGAGAATTCAATAGCTCTTCGACACGCCATGACCTCAGCCTCTTCACTGCTGTGCACATAGGGACCCTTAGCTGACATTCCCGCCATAACCTCACCATTCGAGTTCCTAATAATTGCTCCAAAACTCAAGCATTGCTGGTCTAAGAAAGCAGCAGCATCAAAATTCATTTTATACTCCTCTGAAGGTGGAGCTCGCCAGACACAGCTACCTGCTGGTGTGTTCGTAACCATTAGAGTAACTTGCGTTTTCCTATACTCATCAAGGAATTCTTCAGTTCTCCTATTCAGCCGGCCCAATTCCTTCAATTGTCCACTATGTACCACTGCATTTCTTTGGTTCCATATCATCCACGCTTGCACAAGAAAATGCTCCAGCTCTTCCCTCGGTAATTTGTTCATCAGGCACTCAAATAAATGCCTGAAATTAGGGTAGTTCGTGGCCCATTTTTGCAGCGAAGTGATGCTTCCCCCCCAAAGGCCCAAGTAATAAGAGGTACCATTAGACCAAAAATAATAAATGAAATTGATTAGATAAAATATATATAACCATGATATCACATTGACTCAAAAAAAAAAATTAATTACAAAATAATATAAATATATTGCATTTTTTTTTCTTTTTTATTGGTATCAAAAAAGGATAAAAAAATGAGAAACTAACATAACTATGGTATTCTTTTTAGGGAAATCCAATAAAATTGAAACCGTATAGAGAGAAGATTAGCATTGTCACTGTGTCTTATAAAAATAAAAATAAAATAAAATAAAAAGCATTATCACTGACTCACTGTGCAATTATAACACACATAGATTGAGAAATGTTCCAATTTCTGAAATTTAGGAAAAAATACCACTCAAAAAAAAAAAAAAGAAAAAACTTCTCAAAAAAGAGAGGAAAAAATACAAAAACCATAACGATAAAAATACCATAATAGAGGAGGTTAAAATACTTTATATTTACATACTCTATATTAGAGGTTGTTTGTCTTCTAAAAAAGTGTTAGAGGTTGTTTCTGCCATTTTTTTTAGAAGAAATATCGTTTCTGCCCATTGAATAATAATAATAATAAGGCGTTAAAGGTTGCTTCATGAGAAAAAAGAAAAAGGTAAAGGTTGTTGTTAAACTAGGCCTTTACTGTGAAAATTTACAATACACCATCAACAATATTGGAGCATTTGCAATAGAAAATTGTATCATATCTTATTTTATCATTTCAAAAAACTATTTTATTAATTATACCATACTATTTTACAACACACTCAACATATCAATTTTTATTTTCCTATTCTACTTATTAAAATAATATATATTACCCACTAAAATAATATAATATATTCCAATACAACTTTCCCTCTCTCTTCTCCCCCATCTCTCTTCCACTTTATCAATTAAAATATATTATAATTTTTACAATTGTGCTACAGTATCATCCTACATTTAAAATGACACTGTAACACAATTGCAAAAAAAATTACAATTCTGGCATTTTACAAGTCCAGTTGCCTACACCTTTTTGTGCCTTGATTGTACTCTTCCCCTACATTTCCCATTTGCAATTGCCAATGGGAATGCTCTTAGTGTGCTTCTTTAGTCAACAACCATTGAAATCCTATTTTGGACAAAATAGTAATAGAGCTAGAAAAATGACATCTGTTTTAGGTAGGTTAACTACAAAAATTGGTGGGAGCTTTCACACATATACGAGCATAAATGCTTATGAGAAGTGAGGATGGCAAGAGTTTAGGTTTAAGTCTTTAAAAGAAATTTTTACATATATACTCTTGAATTGGGTTAAAGTAAAATTTTATCTAAGATTAAAAAAAAAATTAAAAAAAAAAACTACAAAAATTGGACAAAGAATAGCAGAATGAGCATATTGATATCATTTCAAATATTATAAAATGTAAATTCCCAAAATCTGAAAATCGAAGGCCAGAAGTCACTCCAAGCTTACACTAAAGATAAAGAGCGAAGGAATGGTAGAATAGCTCGCCAGAGAAAAAATAAAAATGAAGGTTGAAAGGGAATATTAAGATGGATACTCGTATGTTTTGAAAGGGACGTTCTAATAAAATGGAGGTTAATGAAGGTTTAAAGGGAATATTAAGAACGGAATGCTCATATACGATATATCTTCTTGAGTTTTCCATGAATCCTTCTGTATAACCGAACCCAAATGCTATTTTTTTTTTTTTTTTTTTTTTTTTTGTTTGGCTGGAACTATGACAAACTCACAGGTGTCAGAGGCGGCCATGAGCTTTCGGCTAGTATTAGCTACGTGCCATGCAACACCAATATGCTCCTTCCACGTACGGCAATAAAAATATTGTTGTTTCAAAGGATACCCAAAGGCTGGTGGCGCGTGACCAATAGCAAATAGACTGGTTCCGTTTAATGGTGGTGCTGCCATGGAAAACAAGTTATAGGGTGGTAACGGTATTGGCAAAATGGCAAGCCACACCCACTTCTCCCCCTGTACCAACCATAGCTTGTCTTCCATCATTGCACCGCCCTAGCAAGAACTTGAGAAATTTGAACGAGTTCACACTAACTGGGCATCAATGGACTGGATCACTGGACACCTAAGTCGAAGAGTCCTTTGCCTCTTGGCGTGTATATCCGCACATAAATCAAGTGGGCAACCGATATAATTTATGACATGACATGTTAACATGATTGGTCGGTCTTCCTTAATTTCTTTTTCTACATTCAGCAGAGAAATGAACTTAAGATCTCTTGATTTGTGTAACAGTAGCAGCTTTGGACATTTTTTTTAAGAGGGCCATTTAGAAACTTAAATTAAACCAAATTTAGTAAAAATATATAGCAAGTTGTTGACAAAAAATAAATAAATATATGAAATTTTATAATTTTTTCTTACGAGTTTTCTTATTTTGAAATTATTACTTGATAGTTCATTATCAATTACCATTATCTATTGTCAATATGGATAGGTATGATTATTTTATATTGTTAAATTTGTATAACATTTTTATTTTTATGCGGTTGTCATTATCCATTTGTCATTGTTTTTATAAAAATATTTTAAACTAAATGACAAAACTCAACCCATGCTTGCACTATATTAATTATTGACTCACACAGTCACACTCATCCATACATAAATAATACACTAAGTGTTTACTTAACCAATCAAATGCTTGAATCTCTCTCATGAATCTCTTCTCATTTCTCTTCCCTATCAGACTATCTCAATATCTCTGAGTCTAAGAGTAAAAAGTGAGTGTTTGTGACTTGAGAGTGTCTCTCTCTTTATTATAAATTTATGGGATAATTGCAGTAAACCCACCTATGATTTGGCCTAAACTACCTATGATTTAAAAAAATGTCACTTTACCCACCTAAGATAAGCTTAATTTGCCTCTTGTAACCCACCTTTTTTAAAAACTGAGGTAAACAGGTATTTTCGCTTCCCTTTTATGTCTCTCTTCTCCCAAAACAATAGAAAATAATATCAAAATTGAGTATTTTACAAAAATCAAATAGCATCCAAAGCCCTTCACTAGCGGCAACCTAAGACTCCATCATGTGATAATCCAAGAGTGTGAAAAGAGATATCAAAGTTTCTTGGAGAAAGAGATTAAAGCATAAGTCAGCTCATACTAAGGAGTAATTCTTAGGTACTCCCAGAGTACGAAAAATGGTGTTTCCCTCCTCTCACGAGCACCAATTTTTTAGGTTCCAAGAGTATCTAAGAATTTTCCCATACCGAGACACTCCTAGCCACCAACTTGGATACAAGATGTGCCTTTAATCTTTGATTAGATGTACAGAAAACGCTATTCACTTGCTTTCTATTTTTAGCAAATGGAAGATTCACTTTTATACTTTCTTTAAGGGGAACAAGTGTTAAATTGATAATTATATAATAATTAGGTCACAAGGATTGAACAAAATAATTTATTGAACAAGGATTCCAAGCTAGGATCAGGGGCTCATATGCCTCCCCAAGGATCCCAACCCAACTCCACCCCACCAATTTCCATCTCCGATCAAACAACATGACATTACCTACCCCTGTCTCCTTAAAACCCAAATCTAATCTAGCGTAGCAACCCTGTGCTCCTCCAAATTCACCATCGAGCAACCATGACCACAAGTTACCGCCAATTTGAACTGGAGTATGAGAGATGAGAGAGACAAGGACAGAACAGAGAGAGGCAAAAAGAAAAAGCCGGAGAGAAGAGAGAAAGACCGTGAGAATTTTTTTTCCTAATAGAGCATACGAAATAAATTAAAGTATAGGGAAGAAAGTAAGTTAATGGGTGTGGTAAGTAAATTTTTCCTTTTGTGTCTTTTTTCTTATGAGTGTTACAAAGACATTTTGTGATTTATTGGAGTTCTTGAGCCAAGTTTCTAAATTTTTACGAATGACATCTTTTGATCTTATTTTTTCTTTGTTTTAGGTGGAGGGAGACATAAAATGGAAGAAAAAAAATACCTATTTACCCCTGTTTTTAATAGAGGTGAGTTACGAGAGATAAGCGGAGTTTACCTCAAGTGGGTAAAGTGACATTTTTTAAACCACAGGTAAACAAAGTGATGTTGGGCCTGTGAGAGACCGGACTAGCTCTAAAAAAAAAAGGGTTTAGGCATCGGCACCTTCCCTTTTCGGGATCATATGGAGTCACCACTTATTTTATAAGTAAAAGAAGAAAACTATTCAAAAGATTACAAAATGTCTTGAATAATACATATTCTCATTAATTTGAAATAAATACAACTTGATAGAAAGAACTATACATGGCTTTGTTTCCTAATTACAATCTAGTAAAAAATTTATAAGGTCTTGTTTCCTAGTTACAATCTATCAAAAGAAAAATAAGACACTCTTCTACAGACCAAAGATTCTTAAATTCGGGGGCTAAGTTACAGGATGGGAAGATATTAGGCACCCATCCTACCCAGACAAAGTCTGGTCTTCTAGACTTTTAAATGACCTTTTAAGTACCCATTAAAAAAAATGACATGCAAATTATTGTGTCAATATTCCTAGATCAATGGTGGGTTAAAATGCAAAATATTAGATATGTTGCATTTATGCAAGGAGAAATCACATCTGAATTTTATTTAAAGGAAAAGGATTTTTTAAGAGAAGTTTCAAATCTTTTAACAGGCAAAATGAATTTTTTGAACAAAAATTCAAATCTGATTTTTTTTTTTAAATAAAAAAGGAATGGATTTTTTAAAAAAGAGTTCCCAAGTCTGATTTCTTAATTAAGGCCATGTTTGTTTCGAGTGTAAATGAAATTGGGAAAACATCTTACATCCTTGAGGGTGTTCGGGTACACATGAAAATTTGGTCAAACTGATATATATTTCAGTTGACCGTAAAATAGAGCTTTCTTAAGTGTAAAATGTTTTAGGTGTTCATTTTACCTTCAATCAATTTCCATCTCCCTCACAACTCCAGCTATTGGAAGAGACTCCAGCTACCTGAAGAGAGAGAGAGAGAGAGAGAGAGAGAGAGAGAGAGAGAGAGAGAGAGAGAGAGAGAGAGAGAGAGAGAGAGAGAGAGAGAGAGAGAGAGAGAGAGAGAGAGAGCACTAGAAGCTTCCTCTATCACTCTAATTGCCGTCCTTTTGCTCCGCTCGCCGTCCCTTGTGTCCACCGGTGAAGGTAAACTCCTCCTCCTCTCTATTCCTCCTTTCTTTTGTCTCTCTTCCTCTCTATTTCTATCTCTTTCCCTCCAACCAACCAAGGCCAAATCAAACACTGCATGTCACCGATCTAATGCCTCACTCAAGAACCACACCCTCTCTTCCACTCTCACTCACAGCACTCATGATATGGATTGATCTCATCCTCCCTCTCTTCTTCTCTTTGATCAGGCAAGGTGGAGCCTCCATGGCTCCTCCACAGCAAACCCCAAGTAATACCACTCCATAGTGGTCTTCTCCTTCTTATCTCACTTTTTCTCTCTAACTCAAACCAAACACCCCACTTATTTTTGTGTTTGATTTTCTTTTTCTTTGATTTTTGATTTTGTTGTTGTGATGGTGGTGTGAGTGGTGCTGTTTTGGTGGATTTTGGTGGCAACAAAGCAGTGGTGGCAGCTTTTTTCCTCTTACCAATCTGGATTTTGGGTGGTTGGTGGTGGTTGTCCTTGTCCTTGTTGGTGGTGGCTGTTGGCTGACTTGTGTTTTCCTTTTCTAAAAATAGGTTTTTTACATGAAAGACCAAACACAAGAAATAATTTCCACAACACAGTCAAATAATAGAAAATGTTTTCCTTTACATAAAATATTTTTGGCGTAAATACACTTTTGGTCCCTACATTTTGGGTCAATTTCTATTTTGGTCCTTACTTTTCTATTTTACCGTTTTTAGTCCCTAAAATGAAAAACGCATTCCATTTTGGTCCTTACCGTCATCTCACTAACAGAAATTGCTGATGTGGCAAATGGAGTGCACTGTTGGCACAGTAAATGCTGACGTGGTCATTAAAATAATAATAAAAAATTTATTTGGTATTTAAAATATTCCATTTTAGCATTTTAATTTAAAATTTTAAAAACAAAGAATTTCTAATTTATCAATTTTAATTTAAATTGAAAAAAATAAAAAATAAAAAAAAAACTAAAAAAAATTACTTTTGAATTTTAAAGATTGAGATATTTTTTGATTAACTTCCTCGATCTCCAAGCTCTCTCTCTCTCTCTCTCTCTCTCTCTCTCTCTCTCTCTCTCTCTCTCTCTCTCTCTCTCTCTCTGTGAAAATCTCAAGCTCTCACACCAAGCTATTTCTCTGTTCAAAAGTCTCCAAGCTCAAGGTGAAGGTGGAGGTGATTGAAGGTGGGTTTTGGGTGGAGGAGGAGGTTGCAGTTCTCGCCAGCGATGCAATTTTTGACTTCGCTTCTGAGCACATAGCGGTGTCTACGATGGGTGTGCTGTCGGCGAAGTTATCGGAGTCGTCAGAGAGCTCGCGAGGTCGATTGGGACAAAATGACTTGTTGTAAGCGAAGTGATTGATACATGTTCTGAGGGACTTTCCGATGTGGGTTTGGAACCCCATGAGTTTATCCATTTACACAAAACGGCAGCGTTGCTTGAAGCTGCAGTGGTTTTAGGAGCAATTCTAGGAGCTGGGTCTCGTGAAGAGGTTGAAAAAGATCAGCTATCTGGGTTTGATCCAAAGAAGGTTGCGCCGTTGATTGGTTTGGCTAATTACATTGCTAATCAACAAAACTAGTCTTATTATATGTATAACAATTGTTGTTTAGGTGAAATGGATAGTTATGTTTGAGGAAAGGTTGAAAGATTTTGCTATAGCAGAAGAGCTTGTATCAAATCTTGGAATATTCTTCTACATGGATGAATCAATTATGTTAAGAAAGTGGTGGAGATGAAGAGGAATGGCTTAATGGATTTGGGTTTAGTTTGAATTTGGGATTTGGCTTCTTTGGCTGAGTCAGAGAAAACAAAAGATTAACCACTGAGACAAAGATGAAGAAAACAAAAAAAGACAAAAGATTCAAACGTGTTTTTTTTTTTTTTACTTTTTCAGTTTTTGTGTTGGTTGTTGTTGGTGGTATGCCTTAGGGATTGAGTTGGGTTTGTTAGAATTTGTGGGTATTTTGTTCATGATGTATTGTGTTCTTGTGTTTGACTTTCTGGATTTATACTCAGGTGTTCTTGATGAAGAGAGGACGTTAGATTTGAATTAGATCTGAATTCATGTGTTTGTTGATTTTTAATTTAGTTTTTTTCATTTTTTTTTTTGTTTTTTTAAAATTTTAATATGATGTGGCGTTTATTTATTGCCAAATAATTTTTTTTATTACTATTTTAATGGCCATGTCAGCATTTATTGTGACAGTACTGTATACTGTTTGCCACATCAGCAATTTCCGTTAAATAAGTAACGGTAGGGACCAAAATGGAACGCGTTTTTCATTTTAGGGACTATAAGCGGTAAAATAAAAAAGTAGGAACCAAAATAAAAATGGACCCAAAATGTAAGGACTAAAAGTGCATTTACACCAATATTTTTACCTGAAAATATTTTACATTCGGAGAACATTTTACATAGAGCCAAACACAGCCTAAAGAACAAAATGAACCTCCAAGAGAAAAATTCAAATATGATTGTTCAATTAAGAAATAGAATGGATTTTAAAAGAAATTGCAAATCTGATTTTTCAAAATAGGAAGGAATGAATTTTAAAAATAAAATTCAAATCTAATTTTTGTGTTTTAGAAAACAGAAGAGGTTTAGAAAAATAACTTCAAATCTAATTTTTTACTTGGAAAACAATAGAGGTTTTGAAAATAAATTCAGATCTAATTCTTGTTTTAGGAAAAGAATGGAGTTTTGAAAAATAAATTCAAATCTGATTTTTGGTTTAAGAAAAGAATAGAGATTTTAAAAATAAATTCAGATGTGATTTTTTGGTTTGGAAAACAATGGAGATTTTAAAAATAAATTCAGATCTAATTTTTTATTAGGAAAAGAATGGAGTTTTGATTTAAGACTTTAGATCTTATTTTTGTTTTAGGAAAAGAACAGAGTTTTGAAAAATAAATCCATATTTGATTTTTGGTTTAATTCACATAAAGCAACAAATCTAGGATTTAAGCATACACATTAGATAACTACATGAATAAAACATATGCACATAAACAGGCATCCATAATACATTCACTAGAAAGAAAAATCAAAACAAACAAAAGAAAGAACATGTCAGAAAAGGCATGCAGAATTGAATTAATTTCATGGACATGTAAAGAAAAAGATGGAAACTTACCTGCATTAATGCATCAATGAATTTCATAAGGGAATGGGGAAATCGCTTTAGAGTTAGAGAGAGGGTGAGTCTCTCTAAGTCCTAAAGAGATTGTACTTAATAGAAAAGAAAGTTCTAAAGTTGAACTTCCAGAATTTCTTTTACATTAAGAGTAGAGGGGGTGCTAAATTCTTATTTTAATTCTATATTTATAGAGCTGTTGTTCTTAAAAAACAAGCTCGGGTTGCTTAAAAAATCAACAAGCCTGAGTTAAGTTGAATTTTATCCCTAAAAAATCGAAACTAATGTGTTTTAGCCTGATCTAAAAATTTCTGGACTAGGCCTTGAGGTTGTGCCAATTGGCATTGTGGAAGTGTCGATCGACACTTGCCTTGTGCTGATCCTAGAGTGCTGGGCCCATTTTCCTCTTTTGGTTCGATTTGGACTCTTTTCTAGGGGTTTTCTCAATCGGGAACTACACTTGGACATCTTTTATACTTATATTCCAAAATAAATTCCTTTTAATTTGATAATCAGGTCCTTAAAATAATAATTATCTGAAAGATAATTATTTTTGAAAAACTTAATTATCAACAACTCCCTTATTATCTGATTATCTGTTTTATTCCTATTCAACCAATCTTATTTTTTATCAAATCTAACAACCAATCATATAAATTACTTAATTAATTTTAATTGTTGAGAAATCAAAATTAATTTCAATTAATCACTTGTGATCAGCTTCACCCACATAAAATGTATGCAAATCGTGAAAACTTGATCTTGTGATATCTTTCAATCCGACGGTCTGATTTTTGGAATTAGGCATAGCGTCGTGATCGTTAGAGTCTCAAGATCATTTTTATGATATGTGATGGATGATTTAATGAATGAAATGCAATTATGATTTTTGGGTATTTAGAGTAATCATTTTAGTCATCTTCCAAGATTAAATTATGGGTGCAAAATTGAGTGTTTACACGGCCAAACCACATGCGAGTTTATTGCAATTACCCCAAAATTTTATATTATATATGTGTGTGAGTGTGTGTTTGATATGTGCATTATAATTTATTATTATTATTATTATTTTTGTAATATTATTTGTGTGAATTGTGATGTATGTGAATATGTTACTACAAGAAAAACCATAGTTTTAAAAAACACCAGTAAAAACCGAAAATCGAGAGAAAAAATGGTTCATTGATAGTACTAATTTTTTAAACCATTAGAAAACAGTTTATTGCCACAAAGTTATTGCTACAAAAACTAATTATAGTGTCAATAAAGACTTAAAGGGTGTTCAGCACATCTTTAGTTGCAATATGGACTTAAAAAGTACTAGTTCATTGCCTTAGTATTTTATTGTTGTGATAAATTTTAAATGTTTGTTGCAACACAGAGGGTTTTTATAAATATAATATAACTTTATATAATTTAATAATGAGAAAATATAGAGGGTTCGTTACATTTGTATGTATTGTTATCATGTTATAATAACTTTTGGTTATAGAGTCAATGATTTAATAAAAAAAAAATGGTAAAGTTAGTCTGTGATGAAGGTGTACAAAATTTAAGTTAAGGTGTGCCAAAATATTTTTAATGGTAAATTAAACTGGTAAAAAAACGGGTGACCACTCGTGTATCCATTTGGAAGTTTGGTCAATCTTACCATTGACAAATTTTCTCCAAAAAAAAAAATCTTACCATTGACAAAAGTTGTGCACACAAAGATAATTACCAAAATCTTGAGCTACATCATAAATTCATTAATTTTTGGACCATGGCTTTGTCATTCATCCAGAGGCTGTATGGGTTGGACAAATAATTTTTGGGTTTTGTGGCCTTGTTGCTCTTCCAGAGCCTACGTGGGTTGGACAAGTAGATTATGGGCTCATGGCCTTGTCATTTGTCCAGAGTATGTGTGGGTTGGACAAATAATTTTAGGCTTATGGCCTTGTCATTCATCCAGAGCCTATGTGGGTTGGACAAGTAGTTTTTGGTTGGTAGCCTTGTCTTTTATGTAGAGCATGCGTGGGATAGACAAGTAGATTTTGGGCCTATGGCCTTATCGTTCATATAGAGTCTGTGTGGGTTGGACAAGTAGGTTTTGGGCTTATGGCCTTGATGTTCATCCAGAGCTTACGTGAGTTGGACAAGTAGTTTTTAGGCTTATAACCTTATCTTTCATCCAGAGCTGCGTGGGTTAGATAAGTATATTTTGGGCTTATAAGCTTGTCATTCATCCAGAACCCACGTATGTTGGACAAATAGTTTTTGGGCCAGCCTTGTCATTCATCCAAGTTTTAGGTGACTTGTGTTTGGTTGTCCATCTGAGTCGGATCCGGATCCTCTCCATTTCAGTTCACGGCTGAGATTGATTTAAAATCAATCTATGGCCTAAAATCAGCCACGCCATTTAAAATGCACTTAACAGAGCAATGTGACAAACTTAACGTTAGTTTTCAACGTTTCTTCTGTCGTTCTCACTTTCTCTTTCTCTCTTGTCAAAAATCCATGGCTCCTCTCTCTCAGTTTCTCCCTCACCCTCCCTAGCGCTCCACTCTCTCGACTCCTACTGCGCCTCCACCAGTCTTTCCACCTCCACACTCTCCATTTCCAAGGGAAATCCCTCTCTTCTCTCTTTCTCTCAAATGGGTTTCTCTTTCTCTGTCCCCTAACGCTCCACTCTCTCAACATCCACGCTTGCTCGGTGCATCTCCCTCAACCTCGTCGATCACCGTTGCTAGCATACCCAACTTAGACCAATTAGCAAAAAAAAAAAAAAAAAAAATCTCACCATCTGAAACCAAACCCCCAAACACTCACGCCTACGAG
Organism: Quercus variabilis; assembly: GCA_030445155.1. NCBI lineage: Eukaryota > Viridiplantae > Streptophyta > Magnoliopsida > Fagales > Fagaceae > Quercus > Quercus variabilis. Next base: position 29,916,330 of record CP129455.1, on the reverse strand, counting down.
CCCTTTTTAGACCAAATCAAGAGAGGGCAAGGGTTGGGGTTTGGAGAGAATTGGGTGTAGAGAGAAAGGTTGATACTTTTGGGTTTGATCTAGGGAATGAAGTGAGATTGAGAGACAGAGAAAGAGATTTTGGTCAGAAGAAACCACCATCGGAGGTGGTGTTGGGTGGTGGTTGTGATGAGCCATGGTGAGGCTGACTTGGGCTTGTTTCAGAGACCATCGACAGGTAGTTTTCCCTTTTATCTCTCATTTTTTTCATTAATTTTTTTTTAATAAACTCTATTTGGTTGCTGAGTAAATAACGGTGTCACAATTTTGTTGATTGATTTATTGCTGCTGAATTTAATTTAATTTTCTTTTATTTTTAATGTTTTCGGTTTCTAGCCTTGGAATGGAAATCAAGTCTTATATTGCCTGCATTTTTTTCAATTGTTTAAAAATGCCTAAATCCTTGTAATTTGTATTCAATGGGCTTATTATTAGTCTTCTAATGATGAAAGCTTGAACCTTGAGCTATTTGACCAAAGTTGACCAATGCTACATTGTTGGAGTCACAATGTTATTTGACCAAAGCTTGAACCTTGAGCTATTTGACCAATCGGGTTCAAACAAGATCAAACACAAAACCATACTCCACATAGCACATAGCCCAAACATCAATCATGCCAGAAAAATGGTGGGCTTCTATATTACTGGCTAGAGGGTGTCTTTGAAGGGGCCAATGTTTATTTATTATGATTGAAACCGTTATCTTTAAATTATTCGCCACTCACAAATTGAGCGAAACAGAATTGGATTCTGATTGAATTTGCAAATCTATATATATTCATAACGTTGCTTTTGTTTGTTAGTCTTATATTTCCCAACAAGAAATCTGTGCTAAATCTCCACTGGACTAGACTTGATTTTTTGTTTCCCTCTGTTGTGGGGAAATACATAATATTTTAGACTTAATGAATTTGCTTTATTACTCACAAAATTGAGCCAAACTGAAAAGGATCTTGATTGAATAATCAAATTTATTACATATTCATGCCATTGCTTTTGCTTGTTATTCTTCTATTTCCCAATAATAAAAAATATGTGCTGAAAGCCTAAAACTCCACTGGACTAGGCTTGAAATTTTTTGTTTCCCTATGTTTTTGACAGATGCATGCTATTCTAGATGAGATGGTTTTGGAGGCATAGAAACAAGTTCTGCAGAACTTATGATGGTTGTTGAACATATATCAAAGTGCTCTCTCTCCTTCTCCACACGCACTTTTTTGTTTTTTTGCACGACTGCTTCTGAAAATGCATAACTATTACTGATGAAAGGTCCGTTTACGCTTTACACACAATGCAAGTCAGAAAGTGCCTCCAATACCATCACCCTTGTCTCAAAATCAGCTTGTGGTGGTTGGAGTCAATGGCATGTGGCTTTTATGTGACCATTGCTTTTTGGATATTATCTGTTTGACTTGTGTAAAGTTGTGATTTACAACTATATTTTATATTGGCTTTATTCCATGACAAAATGTGTTGTAATTACTTTAATTGATTTCCTTGTATTTTGTGGGATTTAATTGTAGTGGGTTTAGTATCAAGTTGGTGAAGACTCAAGTTTTATTGAAGATCAGTGGATCTCGTGGGTGTGTCGCTAGAAGCTAACCCGCGAAAGAGCCATGTGAGAAGCACATGACTGGAAGCTAAAGAGTCGTGCTAGGCTGTCGTTTTCGCGATTGTCTCGCAGGTAAGGCCTTCCCGCGAGACAGTCGCGAAACATTCTGCCTAGAGGTTTTTTAAAAGTGACTTTCTTACCCTTCACCCATACTATATATACCCTCGTTACCTACAAATGTATGTGAGGCTATTCAGAGAGAAAAACCCTAGAGAGGTTTTCTAAAACACACACACCCATCTTTTTAGAGAGAGCTGATGGAAATAGATGTGAATGCAGCGGAAAATAAGTTTTAAACGGATCTACTTCATTCGATATTGATAACATGCTCTAAGTAAAATTTCAGAATTAGAGAACAAGTGAGTGTATCTTGAAGCGGTGAATTTCAAAACTTGAAGATTGAATCACTTGGGAATACTTTTAATCTTCACTCCAATTCCACTAACGCCCAAGATGTGTGGTCTCTCTATTGGTAACAAAAGGATGACTAAAAGAGTGACTTACACTCTCATATACACCACTTTTCAATGATGTTTTTTTTCACTCAGAAAAATCTGAACGTTTTTCCTTTTTGTACATAACCAATTATCTAATTAGGCTGGCCTCTTGGGCCTTTCCAATTGGGCTTAAGTGTGTGGCTTGAAGTGGGACCAAAAGGGACCAATAAGACACTAGCTCCAATGGGCCTTGGACTTTTCTGTCAACTCTTGACAAGTCCAAAGTTACCATTAACTATATTTAATACCACTATATAAATATAGTTGCACTCTAGGTCTTATTTATAAATTATATCCCAAGACCTTATTATACATGCAACCCCTTCATAAAATATTTGTAGTAATACAAAGTCATTAATATAGACTGTCACTTTGTAAATTACTACATCTTGATCCTTGAGTACCCGGTTTAATCGTTTAATGTTATTCATTATATATTTATGAAATCCAATTCCATAAATATATACTTTAGTCTTACTAAAGTGGTTAGGCCTAACTCTCTGAATAACAAACTCATTAAACTTATCTCAAGGGAATACTTTATGTCTCCGTTAAGTGACTATGAATTCCATCTTGAGAATACATGTTCCATCAACACTAAATGTGGCTGCCCAACATACTGAGATTTTGACCATTACTATAGATTTCACTCCTGATATATCAAAGCAACCTACACCTCATGATCAGGTTCATTATTCTCTCAGGATTAAGCGTTTATGCAAATACAAGTCGTGAGATTTATTATTCATTTGACAGTCTTTATGAGAATAATAAATCTCATATCAGTCCAGTTCAATATGTCTTAACTCTTAAGACATATTAACACATCAACTAGAAGTCTCTACTTCCATGATCAAGATAAATCATCGTAGTTGATATGTTATAGTCTTCGCAGATGAAATGCCCAGTTTCATCACCGACTACGAACTATAATTCTGAGTTTACAAAGAATTTGTGATTTATATCTTCTGTGACTCTTCACATAAATCACATACTATGCATCTCATGAACCAAATGATAATATCCGAATATTCATGCTACCATTATTTCAGATAATAATAAAACAAATTCATTAAACACAATATTAAGTCATACATAATGTCATACACAATGTCAAACTTAATATCTTACATAGCATCATACAATAGGATTTAAGGGCACTAATCCTAACAATCTCCCACTTGCCCTGAAGACTATTGTGCACTAATCTAACTCCCATTCTCTCTAAATGTGACTCGAAAGTCCTTTGAGGCAAAGTTTTAGTAAATGGATCTGCTAGATTATTTGCACTTTCAATCTTTGCTACCACCACATCTCCACGAGCAACAATATCTCGAATGATATGGTACTTCCTCTCAATGTGCTTTCCTTTCTTGTGATTCCTTGGATCTTTAGATTGTGCAACTGCTCCACTGTTATGACAAAACAATGTGATTGGAACTTGCTCCATTCTTATTACACCAAGGTCAGAAAGGAACTTCTTGAGCCATACAGCTTCCTTTGTTGTTTCACAAGCAGCAACATATTCTGCCTCCATGGTGGAGTCTGCAATACAAGATTGCTTAATACTCCGCCAACTAATGGCTCCACCTCCCAAGGTGAAAACACATCCTGAAGTAGATTTTCTGAAATCTAGATCCGATTGAAAATCTGAATCTGTATAGCCAATGGGAATCAAATCCTCATAATGGTAAACAAGCATATAATCTCTCGTTCTCCGTAGATACTTGAGAATATGCTTTACTACTTGCCAATGTTTTGGTCCTGGATTTGATTGATATCGGCTGACCAAGCCAACTGAATAGCAGATATCTGGTCTAGTACAAAGCATGGCATACATGAGACTTCCTACTGCAGAAGCATAAGGAACTTGTCTCATCATATCTTTTTCCTCTTGAGTCTTAGGCCTTTAGTCATCAGACAGAGGAACTCCATGTCTGAAAGGAAGTAATCCTTTCTTGGAGTTTTGCATGCTAAACCGTTCTAGAACCTTATCTATATATCCAGCTTGTGATAAGTCTAACATTTTATTCTTGCAATCTCGCCAAAGCTTGATCCCTAAAATAAAGTTAGCCTCACCCAAGTCCTTCATATCAAATTAGCTTGACAACCAAATCTTTACCGATGACATTACCCCTACATCATTTTCAATGAGTAGAATATCATCAACATAAAGTACTAGGAACATTACTACTTTATCTTGATGTCTTTTGTACACACATGGTTCATCAAGATTTTGTTCAAAACCAAATGTCTTGATTGCTTCATCAAATCTGATGTTCCATGACCTAGATGCTTGCTTAAGTCCATAAATGGATCTTTGCAACTTGCATAACATATGCTCTTGGTTCTTTGCTATGAAACCTTCCGGTTGCATCATATAGATTTTCTCTTCAAGATTGCCATTAAGAAATGCAGTCTTGACATCCATTTGCCAAATCTCATAATCAAAATGAGCAGCAATGGATAAGAGAATCCTGATAGATTTTAGCATTGCTACTGGAGAAAAGGTTTCATCATAATCAATACCTTCTTTTTGTGTATACCCTTTCGCCACTAGCCTTGCTTTAAGGGTTTCAACCTTTCCATCTATCCCTCTCTTCCTCTTGTAAACCCATTTGCAACCAACAGGTTTAATGCCGTTAGGCGCCTCTACAAGATCCCAAACTTGATTGGAATACATGGAATCCAATTCAGATTTCATAGCTTGGACCCATTGATGTGCATCTATATCATTCATTGCTTCATCATATGTGTAGGGATCCGATTCAACCTCTTCTGAGATAGCTTCATAAGTTTCTTCTAAACCTATGAATCTTATAGGAGGCCGAATAATTCTCCCACTACGACGAGGCACCTGAGTACTAGACATGTCATGAGTAGTATCTTATGGTGTATCTAATATAGCCACATCATCCCTAGTTTCATCTATTGGTTGTTCATTTACAGGTTCATTCATTTCAGCCAACACAAGTCTACTTCTAGGAGTAAAATTATTCATATGGTCATTTTCCAAGAATTTAGCATTTGTGCTAACAAAAACTTTGTTATCTTTACGACTATAGAATAAATAACCCCTAGTTTCTTTTGGATAACCTACAAGCAAACATATTTCAGATTTTGGTTCCAATTTATCAGGCTTCCCTTTTAACACATGTGCAGGACAACCCCAAATGTGGAGATATTTCATGCTAGGCTTACGCCCACTCCACAATTCCATCGGTGTTTTGGGAACAGATTTTGATGGGACTAAATTCAAAAGATGTATTGTTGTATTTAAGGCATAACCCCAAAAAGAAATCGGTAAAGTTGAGTAACTCATCATGGACCAAACCATTTCTAAAAGAATCCTATTCCTTCTTTCTGCTACACCATTCTGTTGAGGAGTTCCAGGTGCAGTCAATTGGGATACAATCCCATTCTTAGTTAAGTAATCCTTAAAATCCCCAAGAAGGTATTCGCCACCACGATCAGATCGAATGGCCTTTATGCGTTTACCTAATTGATTCTCAACTTCAGCCCTAAACTCTTTGAACTTTTCAAAGACTTCGGACTTCCGTCTCATTAGGTATACATAAACATACCTTGAGTAATCATCAGTGAAAGTAATGAAACACTCATAGCCACCTCTTGCTTGGATTGACATAGGACCACATACATCAGAATGCACTAGTTCTAGCAAATCTTGGGCTCTTCTACCTTTTGCTTTAAAAGATCGTTTGGTCATTTTACCTTCCAAACAAGATTCACAAACTGGAAATTCATCAAAGTCCATGGGCTCTAAGAGTCCATCTTTAATCAGTCTTTGAATCCTATTTGAATTAATATGACCCAAATGCAAATGCCAAAAATATGCATCACTAGTAGAAGGAAACTTTCTCTTTAATGATTTTACATGTGAGTTATTATCTAATTCAGAATTATATAATTCATGCTTATTAGGAGTTAAAATATAAAGACCATCCACAATATTGCCAGAACAGATAAACACTTTATCCTTCTTTATTATAACATTGTCTTTTAGGATAACACAATATCCATGTTTACCTAAGTAAGTAGCTAAAATTAAATTCCTACGAACATTAGGTACATACAAATAGTCTTTTAATATTAGAACTCTAGATTCAAAACATAAATTACAAACACCAACAGCTACAACTGGAATCTTGCTCCCATCAGCCAAAGTAAGAAATAACTCCCCTTCTTTAAGCTTTCTGGTCTCTTGGAACCCTTGCAAGGAATTGCAGATATGATTAGTACAACCTGAATCCACACACCAGGAATCCGTGGGATTCTGTACCAAACATATTTCAAGAAGGAATGTATTAATCATACCTTTGTTCTTGGCAGCCTTGAATATTAGACAATTTCTCTTCCAATGCCCTTTCTCACCACAATGGAAACACTTTCCTTTGATCTTCTTTCCTTTATCAGCAACCCTTAAGGCAATTTGTTTACCCTCTTGCTTGGTGAAGTCCTTCTTCTTCTTCTTCTTACCCTTACCTTTCAGCTTAGGTTGAGAAGTAGAAGCTTCACCAACATTAGCTTCAACATTGGAAGTGCCAAGAATGCCTTTTGCCGCTACCAATTCATTCATTAATTCAGACAAGGTATAAATCTTTTTATTCATATTATAGTTAAGTTTGAATTCCTTGAATAATTCTGGTAGTGACTGGAGTATCATATCCACTTGGGATTCTCCATCTATGTCGGCACCTAAAACTTCCAATGTATTCAGATTAGAGATCATTGTTAGACAATGCTCCCTCACTGAACTTCCTTCAGCCATTCTGGTATTATAAATTTGCCTCATGGTCTCTTGCCTTGCAGAACGACCTTGCTCACCAAACATCTCCTTCAGACTTAACATGATGTCTGAAGCTAGTTCTACATCCTGCATTTGATGCTGTAGAACATTTGAAATAGATGCTAGGATGTAGCACTTGGCCATCTTATTAGATTTCTAACAACGATCATATCGTTGTTTTTCCTCAAGAGGAGCATCTAATGAAGGAAAGCTTGGACATGGTTTAGTAAGAACATACTTGTGCTCTTCAGCAGTAAGAACTATATCCAAATTTCTTTTCCAGTCAACATAGTTGGATCCAGTCAGTTTGTTTTGATTAAGAATAGTTATAAGTGGGCTAAATGATGCCATATTCAAATCTGAAAACAATAAACATGAATATAATAAGTAAATAGGACATTATCTATTTAGCATATAAACATATAGTATGGAACCTTAATAAAACCATAATATAATATATGCAACGACAACCCAATCCCGCAATTAATATTCCTCGGAAGCGAGGTCATACAAATCACTATGATGAGGCGAAAAACATTCTCATTATTAATGCTATCATGGTAACTCTTACCAAACAAAAATAATTTGTCGTTTTCCCTTCAGCCTCTAAGTAATAATGACATAGCTCCGAAGGGAGGTTAACATTACACTTAGTCTAGTGTATACCATTGCCTAGAATCAATGTGAATCACTAAGTAACTCCACGGAAGCGTGGTCGTTCTCAATGTAAAAACACATTTCATCTATCTTTAAGCAGTTTAACTAGTAGTACCATGAATCAAACACCCTCCGAAGGGAGCAAGGCATATACGCCAAGGCGAGGTGCTTAATCACACTACTTTAAACCAACGATGGAGGCCGTGAGATGCAATCCTTGTATCTCTGTCCCACTAGATGTTTTAAAGGAAAGGTTTTTAGTTTTAAAACATGCATAATTTAATTACACATAGTTTTAGTACTTTTACATGTGAAAACACTTAGAAAAATTTTTGATTTTCTTTCTTTCGATCGATCGAAAGTGCCCCTCGATTGATCGAAAAAATTAAGAAATTCAAATTTGACCCTCTAACTCCTTCGATTGATACTTGATCGCTACTCGATCGATCGAAAAAACAAATTCGATCGATCGATTAACAATCGAAAATCCATCGTTCTAAAGAGTCTGATCACTGTCTCATTCTATCGATCGAAAGTGATTTTCGATCGATCGAAAATCGTGAAACTCAAATTTCCAGAAATTTTCTAAGGCAGTTTTCTACGGGTTTTCATGAACAAACATCTTGAATATGAACATGATAGATAAAGATCAATGTCAAAACTGAATTCTATTGATGCTATAGCTTTAAAACTCAATTTAACATACTTAAATTTAAATTTTCACAACATCAATTTCAGTTTTTATCAAATCATAGTTTCAACAACATGCAGAAAATTAAAATATAATCTTCTAACAATATGAAACTATTTTCTCCAATTCTAAAACTCACAAAACATGTTAAACAATATGAAATTGAAGACCCCTCTGATACCATTTGATGGAAATAGATGTGAATGCAGCGGAAAATAAGTTTTAAACGGATCTACTTCATTCGATATTGATAACATGCTCTAAGTAAAATTTCAGAATTAGAGAACAAGTGAGTGTACCTTGAAGCAGTGAATTTCAAAACTTGAAGATTGAATCACTTGGGAATACTTTTAATCTTCACTCCAATTCCACTAACGCCCAAGATGCGTGGTCTCTCAATTGGTAACAAAAGGATGACTAAAAGAGTGACTTACACTCTCATACACACCACTTTTCAATGATGTTTTTTTTCTCTCAGAAAAATCTGAACGTTTTTCCTTTTTGTACATAACCAATTATCTAATTGGGTTGGCCTCTTGGGCCTTTCCAATTGGGCTTAAGTGTGTGGCTTGAAGTGGGACTAAAAGGGACCAATAAGACACTGGTTCCAATGGGCCTTGGACTTTTCTGTCAACTCTTGACAAGTCCAAAGTTACCATTAACTATATTTAATACCACTATATAAATATAGTTGCACTCTAGGTCTTATCTATAAATTATATCCCAAGACTTTATTATAAACGCAACTCCTTCATAAATATTCGTAGTAATACAAAGTCATTAATATAGACTGCCACTTTGTAAATTACTACATCTTGATCCTTGAGTACCCGGTTTAATCGTTTAATGTTATTCATTATATATTTATGAAATCTAATTCCATAAATATATACTTTAGTCTTACTAAAGTGGTTAGGCCTAACTCTCTGAATAACAAACTCATTAAACTTATCTCAAGGGAATACTTTATGTCTCCGTTAAGTGACTATGAATTCCATCTTAATAATACATGTTCCATCAACACTAAATGTGGTTGCCCAACATACTGAGATTTTGACCATTACTATAGATCTCACTCCTGATATATCAAAGCAACCTACACCTCATGATCAGGTTCATTATTCTCTCAGGATTAAGAGTTCATACAAATACAAGTCGTGAGATTTATTATTCATTTGACAGTCTTTAGGAGAATAATAAATCTCACATCGGTCTAGTTCAATATGTCTTAACTCTTAAGACATATTAACACATCAACTAGAAGTCTCTACTTCCATGATCAAGATAAGTCATTGTAGTTGATATGTTATAGTCTTCGCAGATGAAATGCTCAGTTTCATCATCGACTACGAACTATAATTCTGAGTTTACAAAGAACTTGTGATTTATATCTTCTGTGACTCTTCACATAAATCACATACTATGCATCTCATGGACCAAATGATAATGTCCGAATATTCATGCTACCATTATTTCAGATAATAATAAAACAAATTCATTAAACACAATATTAAGTCATACATAATGTCATACACAATGTCAAACTTAATATCTTACATAGCATCATACAATAGGATTTAAGGGCACTAATCCTAACAAGAGCTACTCCTCCTTAGTGAGAAATCATAATAGTCTCTTCTCCATCCCTCTCCCATTATCATAGCTTAAGAGGAGATTTGTACCCAAACACAACCCACTAAAGAGTGTTTTGGAGTTGCTAGGAAGCATTGGAAGAAGCCAAGGATGGCAAATGCAACATGGAGCTTGTTGTGGGATCTAGAGAACTAGGACAAGACACGGTTCCGAGAAGCCTTGTTGGAGTAGGAGCTCAGAGGGCTTAGGTACATTGGGTAGATTAGGCTTGGAGGGTCTTTTGCTTACTCATGTATCCCAACTGATTGTCTAGTGGATCGATTTCCGCTTGGAGGGCGGCGGAGAGGTTTTTCGCCGAGTTCTTCAGTTTCCTCTTCAAAAACACGTCTCGGTGTTTTCTGTGTTTGCATCCTTCTTCCCTACTCTTGTTCATTTCATTATTACTGCTGTGTTGCTTTAATTATGGATTAGAGTAGTTGTCTTGTTTATACGCTTGTGTTTACACTATTCCGCACTTAATATTAAGTTAATGTAGAATCAACCAAGCCGTAATTTTAATTGGGGATCTAAACAGCTCTTGTGTTTTCAACACGTTTTCGAGCTTTCAACTTGTAATTGTTTGAATGTTTTGGTAGTTGCTATTGGAGAAGTAAAAACCCACAAGATAATAACAGAAAAATAAGCATTAATTTCTTCAAGAGTTGCTGTTATGACAGAAATTTGAGGGATTGGTGGTCGTATGGCAGAAATTTGAGACAATGGTGGAAACTAATTTGGTTCTTAGTTGCAATTCCTAGACATGCCTTTATCAATTGGTTTGCTATTACGAATAGATTGGCTACTCGAGATATATTACTCAAATGGGGCTACAAAGGTGACTCTCTGTGTTTATTGCAGGCTCCTTATGTGTGAGTCCTCCAAAAGAATCTGGAAAGAAGTTATGAAGAGGTGCTAATTAGGAAGCCTGAGTTTGAGATGGTCCAGACTTGTTGAATGGGGTTTGCATGATCTGAAGGGGAAAATTGAGAAGTTGTGTAAACTAGTATGGGGTTTGTTGTATATCATGTTTTGCGTCGAAGTAATGCTAGGATATTTGAGGCCGACTCAAGAATGAGGAAAGTGAAATACAAGCCATTGAGGTCAAGTCTCAATTGGTAACCAAAGTGCCATGTTGTTATTCGAAGATGCCTCTATTTGTACTTGGCAAGTAAACTAAAATCTTTATTCATTAAGGAAGCAATTTTTCCCTTTTTTACTTGGCAAGTAAACTACAATCTTGACTGTTTCTGCGGAAGTTTTTACTGTGGCATGCCACTTTGTACTTACCACACATAGGATATGTACTCTCACTTTTGCTGATTGGTATAGCTTTGAGTGTTTTTTTTTTTTTGGTTAATAAGCTGCAATTGTATCAAATTAAGAAGGAAAAGCAGGACAATCTGCATTACAAGCTAACTTTAGGGGAGGGGGCAGATTGTTATAACTGAAACAAAAAGAACAAGAAAAAGATAAAGCTAGCTTAGAGCTGGAACATTACAAAGTCTCTTAACCCAAACAAAGGAACAACTAGCAAAGGATGGTGCGAGATTCCGGATATCTCATGAAGCTGGTACAACACAGGAGCTGTGATCCAAGCTGATGCAACAATAGGAGCAGAGATGCTAGCTGTTGCAATTTAACAGGAGCATAGCTAATGTATGATCTGTTAGTGTAGGTCTGTTAGAGCAAGGTTGTTACTGGCAGTCACTGTTGAGTTTTGTTTAGCTCTTTAAGTGGTAGTTACTAAATCCAGTTGTTCTTGGGGGAATGATACATTGTTGGAGTCACAATGTTATGTTGTATTGTAAATTAAATTCTGATTTTTTGTTTGTTATAAATTAGTGTGACACTTTGATAACTATAGATATGCATCTGATTTATTATCCATTACATTCACTTTTTCTTTGGTTAATTGTGGTTCTTATATTCATCATAAATTTGTAATTGAACTTTTGTTGTGCTGCTATATAATTATAGAGAAATTGTGTTGAATCTACTTTTAAAAAAAATGCTCATCACAATGAACCTGTCAAGATATATCCCAATGGTTTAATCTGCATTAAGCACTTCATTCCTTCTACACATGGCTTGAGTCTCAAAGACAAGCTAATAATGTATGTATTTTTGAGAATGAGGGGAAAAGAAGCTCTTTTCCTTTGTAAATAAGATTTACATTGAGAATGTGGATGCTACTAGGCCTAATGGCCAATGGAAAGAGGTGATTATTAGGTGTATAGAGATCACTTCTATGAGTTAAGAGGTTGCGATTATTAGGTTTATTGAGATCGCCTCTATGAGTTTTGGAACACTCTTTCTAAATAACTAAAATTTGCTAAGAATTTTGTTAGTTGCCTGGTTAGTAAAGAATATATAATACTAACATCTCGAGTTTTCAAAACTCGAGATCCAAAGTTTTTAAAACTCGTTTTTAGGGTTTTTCATTTGCTGACTCGAACAAATTTGAAGACTCGGATCTCGAGTTTTAAAAACTTGCTAAATAGAACTCGAGTTTATAAAACTCGAGTTCTATTTAACGTTTTTCATTTAACCCGGTTTCAGAAACACTCTTTACACAAACATAAAACCTAAAAACACTCTCAAAGAATAGCAACTCTCAGTCACACTCACGCCAAAATTTTCAAACTTCCAAAATTTCAAAATCACTCACTCTCACTCCCAAATCAGCTACCCCTGTGCTCTCAGTCTCCACGGGCTGTCTTCTGCTTTGTTTATCTTCGTCGTTCTTCAGTCTTCTACTTTGTATCTTCGTCGTTCTTCATCTCGCTTGCTAGGTAACAGTTCTCCGTTCCTCTTTTGCTAAATTTATGTTATAGAATTAGGCTTTTTGCATGGTGGGTTAGGCATGGTTAGAAATGTAAATGTTAGAACTCATTCTTTGATGTTGTTTGGTAATGGGTTGTTGATAATGAGACTAGATGCTGTTTTTTTTTTTTTTTTTTTTTTTTGAATTGTTTGCTGGTGGAGATTTTTACTGACCCACACTGTTTCTATAATTTATGACTTGGTCTTTGGGTAAGTGATATAAATATGTTACATGGGGATGTGATTGAGAAAATTTGTTAAGTTTCGTACTATAGACCTTAAGGAAAAGACAAGTTGATAAGTAATCTGGTTTTGTTTAGAATGATCAATGAGGAAGAAGCTTAATAAAATAAAATAAATAATAATAAAAAAAAAAGCTCCTCCACGCATGTGCAATTGAAGCACAGACCCATGTATTTGTATGGATTGGCTGACATTTAAAACGTCAATTGAGGCCAAACTTTTGTAGGATTCGCACTGCAAAGAGCCCAAGAGTAATTATATATTTTATTTTGAATCCATAGTGTTTGATAAAATGCTTGAAAGAAAATTTATAAATTTTATTTCCGACTTGACAATTCTATTAATCATATTTGTTTGTTTTGTATTTTGTTGGGGATTAGAAATAGTGAAATTGGGAAAAGTTTATTAAAGCACTTGCATATACTTAGCTTGTGTTCATTTTTTCCCCATGTTATATGCTAAGTAATCAGTGTTGTTTGGTTCTCAAGGATTGGTTGGTCTCATTGTGTTTTCTTTATTGTTGCTCATGCCAATCTTGGTTCTATGGTGTATCAACCTCTAACTAACATGAGAGAAAAAAATTAACATAGGCTACGGGTAAGAAAGTTTTTATTATTTTTAAGTGAATAATTTGACAGCAAATTTTGGATTAAGGATTATTTGACAATAAATTTTTAAAATAATCACCACAATCTACCCATATTCTATATGTCCTACTTAATGACAAAAACTCAATTGCCAAAAATAAAAAACAAAGAAATAAACAAAGAGAACCACAAAGGTACAAATTAAGAACTAAGTGGGTAGAATACATGATGTGGTGTCTTCATTATTTGAAGGCTAGCTTAGAATTTGTATAAACTTAGAATCTCTTTGTATGAAAACCTGTCTGCTTCTTGGTATTAAAAAAAATTGTTAACTATGTTTTATAGGTACACCTTTATAAAATATGTTAAATAATGTCTAGCACAACCATCATTGAAATGACTTACTTTTTTCATTTCATTGTACCATTGCTTGGGTATCATGGCCCGAGAGAGCCTTAACAAAATCAAATTGTGTTTTTTGCTTTCCCTAGACATGAATCACTAAGCAACCTTGACACTGCTATAGTTAAACTACTATTGAAGATGCTTGATAAAATCAATGCCTTGGTTAGACATTTCATATGACAAGGGATAGGTTCAAGGAGTTGGATATGCACAACAGTTGCAGTTAATTGTTTATCACTCTTCTCCTCCTTATTGTATTATGTACCAACTTTTGACTGATGCATGGGGGGTTTGCTACGCTAGACGTTGTATTTCCTAGCTTTTGTTTAATTCAAGTTCCGGTTGACCCAAAAAAAAAATAATAATAATAATAAATAGAGAAAAAATTCTTTCACCTTGTCTCTCTATGTGAGTCTTTTTATTTTCATGGGTGATGTCTCTGAAGCAGAAACTTATCAAAAAAAAAAAAAAAAAAGAAGAGATTAGTATCTTGACCAATTTGCAAGACTTGACCAATTTCCAACACAAATCAAGCATGATTGTAAGACTTGACCAATTTGCAAGATTTTAGGTTGGAGAAAAGCATTTTTCCATCTTGAGGTATGCCTGTTTCGCTTAGGCTGAGATTAGTAGGTCTTATTTTTATGATGTATACGTGTGTGTGCTGGTTCTCAATTTGAGTTGATAGGGCTTGTATCTATGTGATGTGTGTGTGTTGTGTATATTTGAGTTGTTGTATTTGTATTTGTGTGATTTATACGTGAGATGATCAATTTTGCTCTATTTTTAAATATCTATTGTGATTGTGCTAATAAGGATTGTTTTTTTTGAATATGTTCATGATTAGGGTATGCATTGCATGATTATTTTTCAATTGAATTTACTAAGATATGATGACATTGTATGCTACATATAATATGGTATTTTGTGTATGTAAACGAATAATTAGTAGAGTTGGGTTGCATGTGCATGCCTTGCTACAACACACATAACCAATAGGTCTTGAATCCCTACTCTTATGAGGAGATAATTGAATTTGGGCTAAAGCTCATATTCTTTTTTTTACTGTTTTAAATGCTTTTTCTTCATGATTTAGCTATGAAATTTCAAATCCATCTCTCATGTAGATATTTACATGTGTATGTCTGTGTGTGTGAGAAAAGGCTAGAGAAATAAAGGATTCCACTTGTATTGAGATATTATTTTTAAAAATAACTTACCAATTACATAGGAACAAAAAAGATCAAGGTTGGATTGAATCCCCAATTACAGCAAAGTACTGTATTTAATCCTGAGTTATAGATGTACTTCTTCTTGCTTTCCATTCTTTTAGCATCCCTTTTTAAATAATGCCAATAAGCTGCTTTTTAGTATAGATTTTCCTTGCATGTAGAATAGCATTCCTATGCCCCCACACTATTAATGATCTCACAGTAGCACTCTTTGCAGTATGGAGCCTCGGATTGATGAGGAGCCACAGATGTTGGAGCCTGGTTTGCGTATTAGATCATTGTTGACGCGACAATCACATCATCGATCAGAGGACATTTGGAATGGCAAGGTGAAATATCTAGTTCTAACAACTGCTTCAATTTTTACGTTATCTTTGACTTTTAGTTAGCAAGTTCTTTCAAAGTGTATTTCTAGTTCTAACAACTACTATAATTTTTATTGATTTTGCAGGACTCGGGCACACTTACGTGCCGTGGTCGCATTAAGGAGATGGCAAACATTCAAATGTGAGATAATCGGGTGATTGACATTATCAAGTTGCTAAGGCTTGAAGGATTGTTTAGGGCCCCTTCCAGAGAGATAGATAATTGCCTTATAACGGCCCTAGTTGAGCGATGGCACCTGGAGACTCATACGTTCCATCTTCCACATGGTGAGATGTCAATCACCCTACAAGATGTAGAGGTCATTTTCGAACTTCCTATAGACGGTGAGGTCTTGGTTGGGCCGACTGCTGTGTTAGATGGAACTTGGAGCACTCTTTGCATGGAGTTGCTTGGTTTTACTCCCGCAAATGACAACAAAACTTTGGTGGGGCAAAGAATTCTCATCAGCCGCCTTCTTGAGGCCATTGTAGCACCACTACCTCATGACGCAATAGAGAATCAGATACATAAGTATGCCCGGTGCTATATTTTAGTGCTACTAGGGGATAAGCTTTTTATGGACAAGTCGGGAGATAAGGTGCATCTGATGTTTTTGGAGCAACTACGGAACGTTCGTGATCCGCCACAATATAGTTGGGGCAGTGGTTGCTTGGCCTGGTTGTATAGAGAGTTGTGCCGGGCAAACGAGAAAGGGGCATCGCAGATTTGTGGGGCGTGCACCTTGGTCCAGTATTGGTCATGGGCAAGGTTGCCATTCTTGTGCCCAAGGATAGAGCCTCCACCTGGATGTGATTATGGCTCGTGGCCGTATACTCCACTTGCCTTTAAGTAAGTATTTTTTTTTTATATTTAGTGTGTTATGCAATATACTCTTCTTAGTAACTAAGTAGCTGCTTATCTTATGTTATTCGCTCGTAACTGTAGGTGGGTGCGGGTGCTAGGCTCGAAGAGTAGGCCATCCGGGATGGCCTTGGTCTACTATCATGAGCAATTAGTTACAATGCAGCCGAACCAGGTAATAATATTCAAAAGTTTTGTTCGATTATGTTAATTTTCCTTAAGAATATGATTGCTTCATACTTTAACATATCTGCCGTTTTAATTTTTGTTTTTCCTTGTATCTATGTATTCTCCCTTGTTTCACATTTTAAGATGCTATGATAATTGTTTTTTGTTTCTATTGTAGATTGTGTGGCAGACATACGAGGCACACTTTGTCCACCTTTCTGACTTCTGCATTGCAGGGAGGGGTACATGGACAACAAGGGTGCCGCTTGTGTGTTTTTACATAGTGGAGACACACCACCCAAACCGTGTCTTTCGACAGTTTGGGTTGGCGCAAGAGCGGCCTGACCACGTTGTGTACGATGAAAGGCTACATAAAATAGACTTAAGTAGGAAGGTGGAAAAGAATTGGAGGTAGGAGCATGAACCATATATCATTTCATGGAATAGCAGAGAACAACGAGTTTGCGTGCACCTCCTCAGACTGGTGAGATGGCCTGCGATCATGACTATTACGAATGGTACCATTCGGTCACTCAAAAGTATATCGAGCGCAACAGCGCTAGATTACATCAGATGGTAATGTGTTCTAATTATATTTTATTGCTTGCTTTATTTTTTCTTTAGTACATGTACGAACGTAGAATCAATTGATTTCTTCTTTCAACAAATTTGGTTTGATCTTACTGACATCCAATTAAAAAGAGTTTTTGTTGCATATAGTATCATAATAAAACTTTCATTTCTTAGTTTAGATGAGTATTTAAGTAGATTAATAAATACTATATTATGCATTCTATAATTGTTTCATGAATGTGGAAAATTCTGATTGTACTTGTTCTTTCTCTATTTCAGATTGAAAGTCATTTAGCGTTGTTGAATTGGCTTCCTATAGGCAGCCGAGAACACAACCATGTTCGGCGCATCCTATATAATGTGGCTGGACTTGGTGGTGATCCTACAGCCACTGGGCAGGCAAACAACCATATTGAGACTGAATCAACAACTACTGCAGCCCCAAGCATAAGTGCAGCACCCGTAACTACACCGACCCGTGGTCGGCGTGATACTACAAGCCCAAGCACAAGCGCAGCTAAGGGTCGTGGTCGGCTTGCTACAGCAAGCCCAAGCACAAGCATAGCTAGGGGCCGTGGTCGGCCTATTACAGCGAGCCCAAGCCCAACTGCAGCTAGGGGCCGTGGTCGGCTTGCTACAGCAAGCCTAAGCATAAGGGCAGCTAGGGGCCGTGGTTGGTGTGCAACAACCCCTCGGGTTGTAAGTAGTCCTGAGATACCTGCTCCCATCCCGCACGCATCTCCCCAGCCTGAGGTCCCTCCACCCATCCCAGTTGCATCTCCTCAGTCCGAGGTCCCTCCACCCATGGTAGATGTATCTCCTCGGGCTGAGGTCCCTTCACCCACCCCACCTTCGCAGCCCAGTTCCTTCACCCCTCCTATGCACCCTGAGACACCCTTATACCCACCCACCAGCTCCAGTGCACTCACTTTACCCATGGACCCACCCAGTATTGAACCCATGACAATGATCCCCACTCCTGGCCTACATATAGAGCATCATTACCCACCTACCTCATCCTCATCCGACCTTGTAGGACCTCCGGTAGGGATTGACCCGCTACAGCCAGATATTGATGTACCGGATGAGCATCCCCCTCATCAGCCATCACCCCCATGAGGTAGACTGCAACGTGCTAGAAGAGCACCCACTTGTGGGACAGGTGGACACAAAATAGGACACAAAGGCAGCTCTATGGTACGATAACATTAATTACGATGTTTACGCCTATTTTGCAATATGCTATTTATTCTTATCATTACACCGAATATTGATTATATACACCTAATGTCTTTGCAGCACGATGATGAGCCTAAGGCTGATGCCCCGCAGCCTTCTCCCCCCCCCCCCAAAACATTGCATGAGGGTTAAAAAACGCAAATTGGTGAACATTGAAAAAGAGGTTTGTTAAAGATGCATGCAGCAAATTACTTTGTGTTATGGATGGTGCATGTGAGATATATGTCATAGTAAATTCTCAAATGTCATAGTTTTTGTACGTTGAATTCAATTGGTTTTTGAGAAATATTGCAAGTTTTTGAGTTTTGAAAATTTATCTTTTTTGTAGTTTTATTAACTATCTTCTTTTCACCAATAATACATAAAAAATCATTCTATACTTTGTCTTTATCCCACTATGATGCATTAAAGATGAGATGGTGTATGTTTGTTCCCGAAGTTATGTTTTTGTCTAACTTTGGAGGTAACTTTTTTTTAAAATTTTTTTATTGACAAGTTGTTAACCGGTACATTGATGAAGGTGTAGCAGAACTTGTCCCTGGAGTTCTATTCATTGATGAGGTTCTTTTCAGTTTCTATCTAGACGAGAGATTTTGTGATGGATTTGAAGAAGTATTGGCACGATAGAGAGAATTGGTCCCTGTTCTACGACTTGCGGGTTTGAATCTGACTATTCTTTTCACCTTCGTTTTCTTATTGGTCTTTACTTATGGTATTTTTGTCTCCCCTTCCTGCAACAGGGCCAACATCATTTGCTCCTGTCATTGAAATGGCCATCACTATTGTTGAGCAAAGTGGTGGCCAGTATCATGTGTTATTGATAATTGCCGATGGACAGGTACCTTGTCTCTGCTCTTTTTTTTGTAACAATTTATAGGAGACTCCTGATCAAGATGAACATACTTTAAAAACTGATATTATTCTGTAATTTCTAGTACCAAATATCAGAGGAAAAAGAAATAATTTAGTGTTAAATGATGAAAGTGCTAGATTTCAAGAAATCATGAAGTTTTCGTTTAATTCCAATAGAAACCTAAAATTCATCATTTTGAATTTAGCCATTAATGAAACTTGTTTGACCCTGTATATCTAGTGACCTTCTTTCCAAGGAAACTTGGAATATGCATAGTTTATTTAAAAAGATTGTTATAATTCTCTGGTATTGTTGATAACAAGAGCAACTGAAATAATTACTATAATTATTTAAACTCGGGAGAAAACACATTAGTATAGAGTATAAATGGCAGAGTTCCTAGGTCACCAAGAATTTGGAGTTATTTGTGTGAAGGGCTTATCAAATAGATTTCCCTGCCATACATATGGATACAAATATCAAATAATATTAGTAGCCTGTCAGATTTTCCTCATCAATGAAAGGATTAACAATTGAAGCAGAGTCTTAGAGCGAAGCTCAGGAAAGGCACAAAGCCAATCCCACGGAATAGTGAAGCTTCATAGGATATTTCTGTCCAGGTGCAGGTAGTAACATCTCATGGGTTGCTGGCTTTTTCTTAGAGGAAGCTGGACCTAACAAGTTTTAAGATTATAGCCAAGTTCCAGTTTAACACCTATTGTCTATATTAGTATAGCAATACATGCAACTGGGAAAGTTTAATTGCAGTTAGGCATGCTACATTGGTGAGCTTAATATAAAAACACTAGAGCTTAATATATTGGGGTAACAATAAATGAATTTTCTATTGTACTTGATGGTTCTGCTGTACCAGCATATAACAATTCATTTGCCATTTATTCTTTTTATTTTTTATTTTTTTCCCCATTGTTCAATCAGTGCTAGTAGGGGGAACACTATAGACAGGGTTCCTCTTCCCCCACCCATGTATGGTACAGCTCCCTTCAACACCAGAAAGCCTTCACAGTCAAGCAGTTTTCATTCAAGTGCACGTTCTTCTGGTGTACAGGAAACTGTTGGTGTCTCAGCTCCTCCAAGTTATGCTTCTGATAATCACGTAATGAATTCTTCCTACTTAAGGAATTGACTATGTGCCTTTGATAATCATGTCATGATGGCAGTCTTAAAATAGTGATGGAAATGTCACTAAAAGTAGACTGTTGTATCCATGTGGTCTCAAGTCAATTTGAGGAATTTTGAACTCTTTTTTTTTGGGTGGTCCTGACAGGTTTGTCCCATTTGCCTTATCAATCCAAAAGATATGGCCTTTGGTTGCGGACATCAGGTAATGCAGTTGGCAATTTTCTCAAATCTTTTCTTCAAGCCTAGATGAAAGAATGCATATGTGACTTAGATTTTACAAATTTTTAGACATGTTGTGACTGCGGAGAAGATCTTGAGTTATGCCCCATTTGCCGGAGCTCCATCCAGACCAGAATAAGGCTCTATTAACTGGGAGCTGTTCTGCTGGCAAATTTTGAGGTTGGCCTCAACTTTAGCTTCCAGACTTTTCCGGTCTCTTTGCTGGTTGAGAGTTGGTGCTGGATTTAATCGGATGCAATGTCAGATCTCATAAAATTAGAGGCAAGGGGTTACTCATCAGATCTTGTGCCTTGTATATTTTGTGTTCTTATTAATTCATAAGAATATCTTGTGTCCTTTTAATTCCTAAGGTTTATTTCAAACATTTATAGGACTTGGTTATATAGTTAATCAAAATTGCTGCTCTTAGGTGCTCTACCATGGTTTGAGTTTAGTCTCGTTGTCATTGTAGTAAATTTTTTCATCACTTTGTCCCAAATTTAGTTAACTGTATAAAAGTAATTTTCTTTCTCAGTCAGTAAGAGCTCAGTAAGCATTCAGTTTCTGTAATGCATTAGAGTTTTTCCAATGTCATTTTATAAACATGATTTTGCAGCCAAGCAAAACAAAGCAATAAACGTGTAGATAGTGGTTCTTATAAAGGGTCACATTATTAAGTGACCATTTATTGTTGTTTGGTTGACTAGAGATTAGCTAAGTGGATGAGCCACAGTGAATGCGTAGTGTATCTTTGGAAGGAGGGAAATTGCAATGCTATATGGAGCGTATAGCAATGTTAATGTTGTACTAGCATGCACAATATTCTAGATCATTTTTTTGTAAGCATCAATATGCTAGATCACTTTTGTAAGAATCTCCAAATTTTTGAAGCATCATTATTCTGCATGCATGCACAATTAAAGGGTCTTTCTTTTTTCTTTTCTTTTTTAAATTTGAAAATATCTTTTGTAGCCCATTACATTATGTGCTGCCTGTTCCAACTCATCACAATTTTTATCAATTCTCAGTTTCTTCAGTGTGCTAAAAATTATTTTTTATGAGATGGTTCATGAACATGTATCCACGGTGAGATTTTTCTTCCAGCATTCTTGAAATTAGGCTGTTTGCTTTCCTTTCAGATACATTGGTTCGGCAGGCAGCAATGATATGCAAGTGTTTTCTGTTGATGTATTACAAGAACAGCAGGGGCCGAAATTATCGTAGGCAGGTGAGTTGATATAAATTTTAGCATTTAGAATATTAATTGTTTTTCCTAGTTATAAAAATAAAAATAAAAAAGGGAAAAAAATTGCTGTGTAGTCCTTGAAAAGAATGATAGAAACAAGAGAAGACTGACGAAATTGTGGGTTCTAGTGAGCTCAATCGGTAAAGTCTCACATTGTCAAAGAAGGGACGTTGGTTTGGATACTGGCTACTTCAAAAAGAAGCCAATTGGTGTTTTTGCAAGTGCTAGGTTCAAGATCTGCTGAGTGCGTGTGTAACATTACCCCATCAAAAAAACAAAGAGGACACTGCTGAAAGTGTCTTTTTTTCCCCTTGTCTCCTTTTTTATGTTTGCTGTCCTCATTCTTTTCATGGACTAAACGGTGCATTAGATTAAGATTATTCACATATGTATGCCTTTTATTTTCCATTAATTTCTGATTATGAAAGTTCAAATTTTTCCAGGGTCAAATGCTTACTTTGGTTGAGTATTTGCTGCTGCTGTACCGTGCCTTACTGCCAACCCCAGTTTGGTATCGTTTCTTGTTGAACAAAGAATATGGAAGCCTCTTTTCATCCTTAATGACAGGGTTGTATCTAACTTTCAAGCTCACATCCGTTGTTGAGAAGGTATTATAATTTTCAATATACATTTTGTATATTCCTTGTCTGTTCCAATGTTTCTCTCGGCAGAAAGGATTGACTCTCTGGCAAGAGTTCTAATTTCCACATGGCTGTTATCTTCTACCCCAAAAATATAATTATGCAAAGTAAATGTATGTGTCATGTAATCATTTGTTCATAGTTGATGATGGCTAACTTGCTTCTTGCCTCTGCAATATAGCAGTTAGGCACTCAAATCCCATCTACAGCCTCTTCTGCTGGTATTACTGCCAGGACATCTCCCAAAAAGCCTTTGATTGGCCATAAGAAACCACTCGAAGCGCATGGTTCATCACCACCTCTGCCAAGGTGTATAACTTTTTCTGTTGTACTGCAAGTTGAGGATGATTATCAATGGTTTCAATGTGATTTTGTTAATTTTCCGTACTAATATTGTGTCAAACTCTTTCTCTATGCTGTCAGTGGAGTTAATCTTAGGGTATGTTATTCTTCCATTTTTAGTTCTGCCTATTGCAAAGTATAAGCTAATTAAGTTAAACAATTCACACTTAAAGTAGACAAGCTCAAAACTCTCCTGTCATTCTGCTCTTAAATAGGAAGAGGAAGAACAGCTACTTTCTGGGCCCAATGAGGACAGTCGAGCTTCACAAGCATCTCGAAGAGTTGTGCAATAAGAAGAAGAAAGGCTGATTTTGCAGAAAGCTCCTCTCCAAAAAAAGCTGGCTGAGATCAGTTAATACATTAGTTGATACCTCTTTCTGAAAGTGTTCTAATTGTACTTCTATTCACTTTGTGCTTAACTGCATGTCAACAAAAATAATAGAGCCTTGATATATGGTGCATGCTTGTGTTTGTCTGTCTGATAGTGGCCAAAAGTGGTTTGAAGTGTATAACCATCGATGGGGAGCGATGCTTGTCACTGGTGAGATGCTAGATATTTGGTCCTTTTTCTTTATTAAAACTTACAAGTTACATGTTTTCTTATGCAATGCAACTAAACCTTCAGTGCGTGGAAGAAAGAATGCGCGGACTAATAAGTAATCTAATCAGACTGTCAAAACAGGTCAGGTTTTTTCCTATTTTTTTATTCTCACTTGAATTATCGGTGATTAAATGGTTCTGAATTTTTGTGGGTCATTGTAGCGGGTTGATATTGAGAAACCAAGACACCGAACTGTTGTCACCTCAGATGTTCAACAACAAATCATGACAATGAATAGGAAAGCTAGGGAGGAATGGAAAAAAAAACAGGCTGAAGCAGAGAAGCTGCGGAGACTGAATGATGTGAGTGCCCCTGCACTTTATGAGACGACGAACTGAATTCTTAAAGTATCCCTTAAGTTCTTTGTTCTTTGTGCCCATTAGAGATTTAGAGTTAATAGTTTGTTTCTGCCATTTAGGTACTTTGCACTATTAGTGGAATTTTAACTTTGGTGTTACACAACTTGAAATGTTCGTGGGAGCCAGATGTATGGTCTAGACTTGTCTCAAATTTAGATTTGGTGTGCCTTAGCACTTTTAATTTGCCTGTGCTGTTCACGTTAGAGTTAATAGTTGGCCAAACACCCATACGTATGGGTCTTGCATGCTATTTGTATTATTGTATACTTGTCTTTTCTGCTTGTAAGTTGAATGTGTTAACTGAAAGTTGAGGGGATTCAACCCTGAAACTAAAGCCCATAGAAGATAACCATTGGCATTTTTTCTTCTGAATTTGGGTTAACATTTATCATCCTCCCCCCCTCTCAAAAATAAAACTTGAGTCTGTTAGACTTAATTGTTAGAAGGTTTATGCTTGTGTCATAAAGTTCTATTGTGGCTGTAAATGTTCTGTACTCTACCCTGGGGGGTGTTCTGTTGATTTCGTTTTGCTCCTTTGGATTGCTGATAGTCCTTTATTTGTTTTTTTATTTGTTTTTTCAGGTTTGAGAGGGAGCGAACGTGCCCATTATGCAGGGCTTTGGTCAAACCTGCGGATCTTAGATCATTTGGCGATGGATCAACTAGTTTGTTTTTCCAGTTGTTATAAAAGATTTTGCTGTAAAAGGGAGTTTTTCTGCTTTGAAGCCCTCAATCCTTATGCAAAGCAGCCTTCTCCTGATATTTTCATCTACACAGGAAATTTAACCATAATTTGCTTTGCCTTGTTCACGGGTAGCACTGGAAAGTTACTTGTAGTGCCTAGAATTGAATTGAACTGCCAATATGTTCATATTTGTATTGAGAAAGGTTAAAATGTATGTAATGGGCCCAAAGCTACAGAGGAATTCCTCTAAGGAGTAAGGACTTACCATAGTGTTCATTTTCCATAAATGGAAGTTCTTCAAATCCTCTTCCCCTCACGCTTTTCTCTGTAATTTCTCTCATTATATTATTATTCTCCTCAGGGCATATAATGTATTGTTTCCCACAATTGCACGATTTTTCATTTTGCTCTTAACTTATGCAAACTCCCTAGACTGCTATCTTATTGTTAAATAAGGCCTGCTAGATGATGTCAAAGCAGAAACTTTTTGAAGAGAAATTTTTGATGAATGAAAACTGTTCAAAAAAAAAAAAAAATTGATTTTGATTTTGATTTGGACTTAATATGTTCTTGTATTGTATCGAGTTCAAAAACTTGACATTGAGCTTGAACTTAAGCTCGACTTGAAAAAGCTCATATCTCAACTTCACTTATAACAATATAATTTTGATTTGGAAAAAATGATGGAAAACAGTTTCTATATTAAAAAGGAAATTATGGGTAATTTTCTTATAAAATAGTAATAAGCAACAAAAACAAAAAAAAAAAAAAGCAACGGCTAATAAAAAAAGCCTATTTGTACAAAAGAAAAAAAAAATTGTGACATTTAAAGTATTATATAAAGAGAAAGAAGATCTCGAGTTTTTAAAACTCGAGAGCAAAACTTGAGTTCTCTTGGGAATTTTTTTTTTTTACTTGGGCAAATCCCCTGTTCAGGCAGAAGGGTTGCCCTGTTTTGCTCTGTTTTTCCCAGTGGAACTCGAGTTTTATAAACTCGAGTTCCACTGGGAAATTTTTTCTCTTTTTACTTTGGTAAATCCCCTGTTCAGGCAGAAGGGTTGCCCTGTTTTGCTTTGTTTTTCCCAGTCCACAGAGAAATTTTTCCTTTTTTTATTTAGGCAAATCCCCTGTTCAAGCAGAAGGATTGCCCTGTTTTGCTCTGTTTTTCCCAGTGGAACTCGAGTTCTACTGGGAAATTCTTTTTTTATTTATTTATTTATTTTTTTTATTTTGGGCAAATCCCCTATTTAGGCAAATTGGTTGCCCTGTTTTGTTCTGTTTTTCCTAGTGAAACTCAAGTGTATGAAACTCGAATTCCACTAGGAATTTTTTTTTTCCTACACATGCAGGCAAATTAGGAACTGAAATGTGTACGTGCACCTGCTGAGAAACATAGATAAAGAAGCTGAGAATGTAATCTAACACTCATTGAGAGGCAGAGAAGTTGAGAATGTAAATGCACATAAATTACATCAAAAGGCGTTCTCGCTAGGCACCAAGCTATAGAAATTGTTACGCTCTATTAATAAGTATAGTTTTACAATGCAAATGCATTTGCATCACAACAAAAGGCATTCTCAATACATCAACATTCTAAACACGCGCAACCATGCTTAATTTGCAATTCTAACCATACTACTAAAATCACAATCTTCATAGAGGTACATTGGATAGAGAATAATAAGTACATTCAACAAAAACCAAAAAATTAAATGTGCCAATATAACATAGTCACTTTTCCTAAGATCAGCAGTTCGCACAACAAAAACGGCGTCCATGGAAGCAAGCCTGCAAAACATAGACTAATCATGTTAGAAGAGAAGATAGTAAACATTAGTTAAGGGTAGAATGAACAACAATTATTTAACAAATGCATAATATTTTCCCATTTACCTACCTACTGTGGAACATTACTGCTTGTGGAAGCACCACGAGACTACAGACATTTTCTACGGTTATACCCGGAAGCATGACACAATCCACATGTTTGCTTGGATTGACTCTCTATCAAATCTGCGTCCTCCCTCTGCCATCCCGACTCTCGATCCTTATTCCTCACTCCGTCCATCTCATTCCTTATTCTTGACTTCACTGGTCGACCTTTGGCCCGCAACAATTCTGGATTAGGCAACCACTTTGGCCCCACAGGATCACTCCACAATGATTGTGACTTGGGAATCACAAATGCATGCTGATAAGTGTTAAGGGCATTGTCCAAACCATAACATGGGTGAATATATGTGGTCGAATCAATATTTAAATAGTCACATACTCTAATTGCATGTGAACACGGGATCCCTATGTTTTGCCATTTCCCACAACTGCATGTTCTTTCCCGTATCCGAACTTCATAACTGTGGTTTCCCCCTCCTAGGGTACACGTGAATGAAGTAACTATCTGATATATCATCTGCTCATTGCAAAATGGCTTGATATAGTGTTTCTCAGATTTAAGCTTATTTGCTTCCCACTTCTCAAAGGCATATTGACTCTATTTCTTACCCTCTGACAGGCGATTGAGGTATTCTTTGTGCCGGCCGTGGAAATATTGAACAAGTTTGGACCAAGTGAACTCAACCAACGCGGCAATAGGAAGGCCTTGTGCACCTTTCAGTACACCATTGAAGCACTCTGTTATATTGGTTGTCATTGCCCCAAAATGTCTCCCACCATCATGTGATTGGGTCCACATATCCACAAACTCGCTGATTAGGTATGTGTATGGAAGATAATCTTGATTCTTTTCCTTCCAATCCTTCCCCGTCACCTTCTTCTTATTCCGAATGGCCTCCATTTCCACCTGCTTAATGGACTCCATTATGGTATCAAATTTAACTACTTGAGTAGCATATCCTGCTTTCAAGCAAGCTGACTTTAGAGTCGAGTTCTGAAAATGTGTGTTGAAGTTGCTAGCAACATGTCGAAGGTAATATCTATGAAATACCCGTGTTCTTCCATCATCCCCACTAGGCCAGTTTGCAATGGGGTTTTTGATACCGAGATATCGGTCAGAAATTATGCAAATGCCTTCATCAGGTATCACGTGGCCAATCGTATCTCTGAGGCGTTGTAAAAACCACCTCCAACTGGACCCTGACTCACAATCCACAACAGCAAAGGCAAGAGGGAATACCTTGTTGTTAGCGTCGGTTGCCATTGCAACCAACAACTTTCCCTGATATTTACCATACAGATGGGTCCCATCAATACTGATAACCGGCTTGCAATATTTGAATCCATCAATGCTTGGACCGAAAGACCAAAACACGTAATTCAAAAATACAGTGTCATCTTCATCGGTGGATGTCGTACGATAGAACACCTGGGTAGTCGAATCCAGATCAATATATGCCATAAGCAACTTTTGCAACCTTTGGTAAGACTCTTCCCAATTCCCAAACAGCTTCCTAATCACCTTTTGTTTCGCATCCCATACCTTGTAGTAAGAGGGCTTATGGCCCTCATATTTTGACTCTATCATAGATCTGAGATACTTAATTGGGGTAGTGTGATCCTCACTTAACTGCTTAAGGATGTCTGCTGCAATAAATTTACAATTCATCATTCTACCATCATTTCGCACTCCAATCCGTATACACGTGTGAGGACCCTTGTACACGGTGACCATCCATAGTCCCTGGAGATTGGGCTTCATGACTGCGCAGACATACCACCTGCATGACTCATCCACGCATTTTGCACAAAGTTTTGTTATGGTCGACCTACTGATCAAAAAATGTTTGTTTTCCTTGAGGGCACAAACTGTTAATACACGCTACACCTCCCTTTTATTGGCAAAAGTCAAGCCTTTGCACAAATTCATCCCCTCTCTCCAAGTAGACACAAATGGTGTCTCAATATGTGAAGAATCAACCATATTTTTCCAAGTATTTGCAGAAAATGACAAGGCAAGAGGTGCGTAGGTAGGGATTGTGTCTGTAATGTTTTGGACACTAAGAACATTGTCTGCATCAGGTTCATTACCGTCCAATGTCTCATCGTCATCAATGTCCCTCTCAAAGTCCCTAAAGTCCCCTTTCTCAATCCTATCTTCAATCTCATCAATCTCATCTCTATAGACAAAATCTTCACCGTCAATGTCAGTACTCTCATCAACATAGTCATTGTCATCGTCATCGTCATCGTCATTCTCATCCTCATCCTCATCCTCATCCTCATCATCATCATCATCAGCATGAACATCATCAGCATGCACATCATCATGCTCTACATGTGTAAAATACTCATATTGAGCATCTGGAACTGTAGCCTGTAAACTTGTTTGTGTTTGTTGGATTTCCTCGATACCAACTTCTGCACGCGGCTCCAACTGTATGTACAACTTGATATTAGTTACTTCAGATATTCTCTCCAACTTGTCAAACATGATCTTCACATGTTTGTCTGTTTCTATCGCCATATACTTGTAATTAATCCGATGCTTTAGGATTTCATTTGGCATACGATAAGTAATTTGTATGTTGTGCACAACAAGATTCTCACACAACTCTTCCATAACCATCATCTTCAATTCATCAAGAGTCTTCAACCTACGATCAATTTGGGTATAATAGCTCTTTATACCCGGCCCTTCAAATGGCAATCCCTTGTTCGCATTGGCATTCTTCAGTGGACCACCGTGGTATAGGATTATATCAATTTCAGGCATTGTGAACCTGTTAAAGTCAAGTTACTATGTTAGTTAAAAAACATTTTGAAGTTCCTTGATGTGTACAGAAGATGTGTACAAAGGTTCACCTAAAGACCACATTTAAGATTCATCTTGTCTAGAAAATCTATTTATAAACCAAAAAAATGAGGATGCAGCCAAAAGCAAGCAAGCAAACATTCACTCACACTATTACCATCTGATACTTCAATTTTTCACATGCTTTTACTTTTCTGAGACAGTTACATTGAACACAGTAGGCATGGTCATGTTGTGGTTAATGTTTTAATGAATAAATATATCACCTACAACTTGTTTATTAAGGCTAGATTTTTTCACTTGTGCCCTGCTCTCAGGTTGTCATGGTATATCCTGATTCCTGCGGGCTTTCAGGAAGACAAATGAATGGAAGTTTTCAGTTTTCAAATCTGGGTACTTATTTATTTATATAGGATTGAGTCATGTTATACTTTTACAACTAGTACTAAATTTTCAGGAATTCTAACAGGAATTTGGTCCTAGTGGTATGATACTTAATAAAATAGAAAAAAGGTACTTGAATGCATAATATGAAGCTGATTTCAATCAATGGAGAATGAATAACTCTTCTGCATTATGTTTTTGATAGGCATGTAAAATTGGAGTTATGTTAGCATGCAATTCATGTAAGACACAATTTTAGTTTACCTTGTAGTAAACTAGTAATAGATCACCTTATTTTTTTTTAAATTGATTACTCATAAAGACAAAGTTATGCATTATCAAATCCAGTGACTTGTAAACTTTCCAGTTTACTTAAAAGCTGCATTTGACAATCACAAACTTACCTTGTAGTAAACTAGTAATAGATCACCTTATTTTATTTTTTTTTTTTAAATTGATTACTCATAAAGACAAAGTGTTGCATTATCAGATCCAGTGACTTGTAAACTTTAAGTTTTGACAATCACAAACTTACCCACACCCATAGACAACTAATACCCAAATACAATAACAATCAAATCAAAAAACCCTTACCTGAGATATGAAATTGTTGAGAGGGAAGAGCAGTGAGAGAAAGGCAGTGTGGTGAGTGAGAGTGAGAGGCAATGTGGTGAGTGAGAGAGTGAGAGTTATGGGCGAGTAGCTCAGGTTGTGTAAGTGTTAAAATTTTTATGCTCTGTTTTTCGGACTGAGGGGAGGAAATTATATTCAGGTAAACTCGAGTCTTCAAGACTCGAGTTCTAAAACTCGAGTTTTAAAGACTCGAGATCTAATCAGCAAAACAAAATAATTTATTTTCAAAAGAACTCGAGTGTTCAAGACTCGAGATCCAAGTGGACAACTTTTCCAGCTCACCAATTGGTCCGAGAAGCGGTGGAGTGAGATTAAAAACAGTATCTCGAGTTTCTAAAACTCGAGATGCTTAGTTTTCTTTATAGTTTCACTCGTTGTCTAACTAACGAAATACTCCTCTTACCCATGATTATTTTGCACATTCCCCCTGAGTTTTGGCCTTTGATGTGTACATAACAAGTCAAAATGATGCTTTCTTCTTGTATATCAATCTCAATCTCTTGACACTGCGTGGGAAATAATCTATTCATGCTAAATTCTAGCACATGCACAATGACATTAGAATATGTACTTTTTCTTGTGAGAATTTTTTTTCTCATTGTGTATTAATCTCCTCTTAATAGTAGGGCCGCCAAATTCCCTTATCACTTGTTGTAAACAACATAATTTCATTGTAATTGTTATCCACAACCAAATGAACAAAACCTAAAATAAAAAGGCTTTATAACCAAGCTAAATTAGCTTCACAATATGAATATGCAATTTCAGTGTTTCAAGAAAGCCAAAATAACCACAACTTGATTATGATTCCAACCAAAATACATATAGAGTCATGTTCTTTATATTTAAAATTACATGAACAGTTTTTCAAAAAAAAAAAAAAATTCATGAACAAATCTAGCATTACAGTAGTTTGAGTAGGCTTGGCTGCTGTCATCCTGCAGTGTGGAAAAACAAATTAAAATTAGTACGCTAACCATAGAATTTTTATTTTTTTTATTTTGGTTACAATCATTAAAGTCAATAATTTGAACTTTAATGATATCACATATCTACCACAGGTCCACAATAGTAAAGAACATTATTTTTTTAATTATATGAATCATTGATAAATTCATTACCATAGAAAAAAGAATATAAGTTGTCAATGATTCATTACCACAGTCAAAAGAAAACAAGTTCTACAACTCTGTGCAATTTGGCACCACATAAACACCAAACCATTTTTCTCTTTCGATTTAATTTAATTCACTCTTTCAGTTCTGCAACTTAAAGTTTTATTAAAAGAAAAATAAAATCACCAAATTTTGGAAAATGATTTTGAACCCAGAATATTTTGGGCATGTACTAACAAACATATAAAAATATGTAATTTATTACCTAAAATTTGGGCTGAACTTATAAAGTATGATTATAAACTAAAATATCAATGATGTACCTGTGGTGATTGAAGTCTGCAAGGTTTTCCCGAATTATTACATAGTTAGCAAGAATAAATTAGACTCTTGCAAAATCACTCAAAGTAGAATTCACAAATTACAACTTTTTGTGAGATGACAAGTGATACCATGATTTGATTATCTGAAATTTACAAAAGCAAGGGCTTGCAGTTGAGCTATACCTTGATTTTTATATTTTTAGTAATATGAACTCAGGTATCACATTGATCGATAGTAATAAAGAAAGAAATTATAAGGATGCTTGTGGAAGAAATTCTAATTGAACCAATTTTGAACTCCTTATGCACGAAGTGATTAATGCATGAAGTTCAGCAAAACTACGTTAGATGAAACGAAAAAGAGAGATTAAGCTGAGACTCTCTCTCTCTCTCTCTCTCTCTCTCTCTCTCTCTCTCTCTCTCCTCCTAGCTAATTGGATCAAGATCAAATAAACTTTCAACACCTCTTGTGTGTGTTAAGAATCCTAGAAATTAATTAAGTTGAAGATATTCTAAGATCATTTATAGAGCATCTAATAATTAATGCCCAAAAGTATTAACCCAAAAGTATCAACCTTTCTCTCTACACTTGATTCTCTCCAAACCCCAACCCTTGCCCTCTCTTGATCTGGTCTAAAAAGGGCTCGTAGGCGTGAGTGTTTGGGGGTTTGGTTTCAGATGGTGAGATTTTTTTTTTTGCTAATCGGTCTGAGTTGGGTATGCTAGCAGCGGTGACTGACGAGGTTGAGGGAGACGCACTGAGCAAGCGTGGATGTTGAGAGAGTGGAGTGTTAGGGGATAGAGAAAGAGAAACCCATTTGAGAGAAAGAGAGAAGAGAGGGATTTCCCTTGGAAATGGAGAGCGTGGAGGTGGAAAGACTGGTGGAGGCCCAGTCAGAGTCGAGAGAGTGGAGCGCTAGGGAGGGTGAGGGAGAAACTGAGAGAGAGGAGCCATGGATTTTTTACAAGAGAGACAGAGAAAGTGAGAACGGCAGAAGAAACGTTGAAAACTAACGTTAAGTTTGTCACATTGCTCTGATAAGTGCATTTTAAATGGCGTGGCTAATTTTAGGCCTGATTTTAAATCAATCTCAGCCGTGAACTGGACCCTCTCCATTTCCCTTGGAAATGGAGAGGATCCAGATCCATCTGAGCCTTGGATAGGTTGAATGACTTAAGTTGGCCTTATCACCCACCTCAGTTTTGGGTGACATATGGTTTGTTGTCCATCCAAGCCTTGAGTAGGTTAGATGACTTAGTTGTCCGCCTAAGTTTTAGGTGACCGATGTTTGATTTTCTATCCGAGCCTTAAGTAGGTTGAATGACTTAAGTTGTCTGCCCAAATTTTTGGTGACTTATGTTTGAATGTTCATCCAAACCTTAAGTAGGTCATGTGACCGTAGTTAGCCATACTCCTTTTTCGACATGTTGCCACATTAGTTCCTTATTGCAAAGGCGAAGTACATGATACTCAATCTCCTTAAATGTGGTTTGGACTTAAAGTCAGCGCTAGCCTAGGAGTACGCAAGGTTCCTTACGAAATAGACAAACCAATCACCACTTGACTATAGGTCCAGGAACCAAGAATGACTCTTGAAGGTCTACACACAATACTAAGTATGAAGTAAAGGTGCGGGATGGGAAAAGATTAGGTACCTTACGCCAACCTAGTTGTACTTGACCTTCATTGGTTGTTACCAAACCAAGATCGGTTTTATCTAGCGCGTTTGTATCTAAAGCCTAGAGTTCATCTACAGGTCATGTGAATTGGATCAATAAAAAAACACACAAAACATTGACAATTTGAGAGGCAACCAAACATGTAGGCATGTAATCATCAAGGTGTGAGTAGACAATGGTCCAACCATACAACCATCCAATCATGTAAGCATGTGATCACGTAATCATCCAAACATGTAGGCATGTTATCATCCAAGTGCAGGCATGTGAGTACCCAATCATACATATATACAAGTACACATGCATGTGGATACCAAACGTGGGATTAAATGTTTGATAAGAGTTAATGTTTAAATTTTAGAAGGTGGGGCCGTGAGGGGGGGGGGGGGGAGGGGACACGTAATTGGGTGTGATGGAAATTTAGACCCCTTAAACACACAGATTGCGTAGCCTAGATTAATTAGCCAAATTGTTACTGAGTCAAATTATGTAATACTAGGTTAAAACAATCAAATAATCACATCAAGATATAAAACAGCGAAAAATAAATAAACACAAGATATGGTCACCCAGGAAACCACTCGGTAAAAACCTGGGGAGGATTTGACCCACCGATCCTCAAGGCATAACAGAATTCACTATGAAAGAATTGAAGTTCTTATAGAAGGACTACAAGCTCCCCGCTCGACTTCCTAATGCTACCCACCAGTAAAACTTCCTGACATGACCACGCGCAGGCTCCAAATCCACGGACTACTTCTTTCTTGAATTCTTCAATGAGCTACAAGCTTCCCGCTTGCTTTTCTTTTAAGTTCCAATGGTTGCAACAGTAATGATCTTCAAGATGTTGAAATCATCTCTACCTTGAAAACCCTAAGTTTATGTGAAGGAAAGCTCCTCAAGGATCTCACAAGAGATTCACATAAACCGCAAATATGAGCAACAAAGACTTAGAGAGGTTTGGGTACAAAACCCTAAAAATAAAAGGAGGCACAAAAGGCACTCTAATCTCTCTCATCAAAAGTCTCAAAAACGTTCTAGGGTTTTCCTTATATATAGGAGTGTTTTACTTGATCCCCAAGACGTTTAAATAGAGTTTAGGCTGAACTGGAACTCTACAGAAAAATAAATCTGTACGTGGTTCGATCGATCGAGTCTAATTTTCGATCGATCGAGCCTTACAGATTTAGTCCAATAAATCTGCAATCACTCGATTCCAGTTTTACAAATAAACACACTTTGAGCAAGCCTAAACGAGACTAAACATATTTTTTTGATCATGATTTGCCAACATTACAAATTAGAGTTCTAAATACATAAAATCCTAAGACCTTAGAACCTAACAAACTCCCCCTTTGGCAATCCGTGAGAAAACACAAACTAAATGCTCAAAGTTTACAATAAAAAGCCCTTTACAAAAAGTAATGCTCATAAATCAAATTCAATCCTAACTACTATCCATCAGTTGCAAGTGTAGACAGCAGCTAAGTCGAATGCACCTGTATATTCCTGAAACACTCAACAAACGCATAAATGCATGTGTGACAGAAAAACAGTAAATCAACAGATATGTAATCTAACTCTCCCCCTATGTTAGATACACCAAAAATAAACACATTCTTGAAAGTTCACACAACACAAAACAAAGACATATATCATGAATAACTCATAAATATAAATCAATGAGCAGTGAACAAGAAACAGAAATAAAAACATAAGAAAACTAACTCTCCCCTTAAGTTAGATACAACAAAAAGTTTTTATTTTCTTCCCTTTTAAAAATAATTTCAACTCCCCCTAAACAAGATAAACATGATTCCCATAAATCAATAATTTCTCCCCCTTTTTGTCACGTATTGAAAAAAGACAACTCGTACAAAGAGTAAACAGTCAATATACGCAATAAAGGATAAGAGAAAATAGAGAATCAAGGGGAATACAAAACAATTCAACTCTATAGAAAATAGAGACAGCTCCCCCTATGAACAACACAGGTAAAAAAAACTTTTCTTCCCCTATAAAAATAGGAAAAACAAAACAAGTTGTGGGAAAAACAGTTTTGGGGAAAAATAAAGGAGGGGGGGGGGGGAATCAGCAACAGCAGCAGCATCACCAACAGGATCAGGAACATCCTCACCAACAGGACCAAAGTTAAAAACACACAAACGAAAATTAAAAACTAAGGTGAGGATACACATGAAGAAAAAATATTCTCTCTTTCAATAAAATGCAAACATGGCATTATGTGACCCATAAACAGTTACATGAGTAGAGAAAATATTTGCACATTGATTATCCATCATATTTCTTAAGCAAAATATTTTCTACAATTCACACATAAAAATAGCATATACTAGAAAGTACGTAACTCAAAAATTAATCAATCAATTTTTAGATCAAGTTGAGTACCCAATTTAGCAAAGTGTATGCATGCTATGTATGAAAACAATGAGAGATATGACTGCAAAACTGCAAAATGGATAGAGAAATCAATGCAATGCATGTGAATCCTAAACACAAACCAAGGGCAGACTACAAGTTAGCACAAAAATCAATAGAATAAAATTCTATATGATGCATGAAACAATTACAATGCCATGGTGCATGTACTAATGCAGTGAGTGATTAAGTTCAATTGAGATTAAATTGACAAAATTGGTTTGAGCATAGAGTTTCTAACAAAAACCCAAAAATTTGAAAATCACTTGTTGAATTTTTAAACAAATTGATGAATTGGGCATCACATAACACAACTCACAGAGTATAATGCTTAATTTCATCAATACAACAAGCCAGTTTCATCAAATTCAACTCAATTTCACAAAAGCCCCAATTCGGATCAAGAACAAACCCTTTTTAAAAACCTGATTCGTGACTTTCGATTGATCGAAAAATACATTCGATCGATCGAATGAAACAGTCATTTTTAAACAAATTAAAGCACTTTTTCGATCGATTGAAAATCAGAATGGATCGATCAAACTGGGCAGAGGCTCACAAATTTTTTAAAAAAAAAAAACAGTTTTGAAAAACACAAACCTAATTTTGAAAACAACTCCTCAAAGCATTAAACAACGAAAGCAAAATGCATGAGTATGAGATGTAATGCTTTTTCAAAACCCCAAATTTTAAACCCAATTTTCTTAAAAATAAGTTTCAATCATTCTCCCATTGAAATTTTCTTAAGCAACAAATATGTTCTGCACAAATCTCAAGATATTTTCAAAATTTTCAAACTTGAAACAAATTTTGCATTAAAATCAAGGAACTTTTAATCTTGGATGGCCACAACAAAATCACACACAATATAATGTACTAAGTTTAACAAAGAGTAACTTGTGTAATGTGAGCAACTAGCAAAAGCTTGAGATACATGTGAGGTGATATGTGAATAGCAATTAATTACAAAGTCTACACAATTCATCACATAGAATTTAAAAGAGACTATCACTTAAAGAGTTACATCATATAACTCCCACATCTCCTAGAACAAAAGCTTGCAATCATGTAA
Organism: Quercus variabilis; assembly: GCA_030445155.1. NCBI lineage: Eukaryota > Viridiplantae > Streptophyta > Magnoliopsida > Fagales > Fagaceae > Quercus > Quercus variabilis. The sequence continues at coordinate 29,879,446 of CP129455.1, read as the reverse complement.
GTTTCTTGTATTTTTGCCTCTTATTTGTATGAGATGGCATTCAGTCTAATAGTACACACCGGTTTGAATTAAGTGAATTGGCATCAAGCCTAATAGTACACACCAGTTTTAATTTAATTTGAGACAACACCTTATGTTCTTTTTGTGCATGTGCTACACTTTCTCGAGCACAAAATCTTATGATATGCACTAAGGTGTTCATGATTGGCTAGTGAACAGTGGTGAGATGGTTATTTATGCCTTTCTCAAAAGAATCAAGTCTGACAGTCAAATAACATGTGACTTCAAGATTAAGACAAAGTGATAAACACCATAAACATCTTTCTCACACAACATGCACTACAAAGCTCAAACTAGTCAAGTGCAATAAAATAAGCTCATCTAAGCTAAACAAGGTACATAAGCTTGTTATGTAAAGATAATATGGCCAATCCTTGATTATACGTCCAAGATGTGAAATACAAAACACAAAAATCCTTTTGGTTTTAAAAAAAACTATATGACCAAAAACAAAAAGCACATATTATGCTAAATGAACAATGCAAAAGTAATGCATGACAGTGCTTAACTAAGCTATAGAGGGTACACAGACAAGAAATATCAATTTCTTAATTAACCCATGAGTACATGTACAAACTAGTACATACTCATATAAAATCAAAGAATAGCTTAGCACAAACTATTCAAGTTTCTCCACAATGTCAAGCATGTTCTAAATCAAGAGAGATATAATAATTCATGTAATCCTCAAAAAAAAAAACTAGACACAAAATAAAATATTGTTGTCTTTTTGAAATTTTTCAATGTTTTTGGATTTTTTTTTAAAAAAAAACAACCTAAAAAACAAAACAACCAAAAACAAAAAAACAAAACATGTCCACAAATAATTGAAAGAATTAAATCAAGGACAAGTTAGCAACACTCACCTTGGAGAATCTTTTCTCACCCATTTAGCACGAGTATTCGGCTTTGTAGGTGAAAATCCATGAAAAGTAGAGTGCATTTGAGGAATTACACCAATCTTTTGAGAGGGACTGAAATCCTGCAAATTCCTTTCACAAACCAACAAGCTCAAATTTTTCAAAAGTATATGAAATAATTTATTTGAACTTATGGCAGGAGAAATATCATCACATATCCTGGATTGAAACATAGAATGCTTAAATTTTAATTTATGACAATTAGGACGAATGTGACCGGAGACACCACAAAAGTGACAAACAGGAACAAATTTAGGAACATCAGTATTCCTAATAGCAAATCTAATCTCAGATTTTGGTTTTTGCCTCAACAAAGAACAATTTGGTCTAATATGACCAACAACACCACAAAGGTGACAAGTAGGCACAAAAACAGATTTATTATGCTCTCTAACAGTAGGATTAGACTTAGGTTTAGAAACTTCAGCGTCTACATCAGAACTTTTACCTTTGTCTAACCTAGCAAAATAAGCCTTCTCTTTATTATTCCTCCTAAAAGGAGGGATATAAACTTTCTCAGTTTTAGGCTTAACAGAAACAGAAACACTTCTATTATCATCAACAGGCTTGGTACTAGTCAAATTTTCAATTTTAGTTTTAGATTCAACTAACTCTTGTTCCAAGCTTTTCATCTTCTTATCTTGAGAGGAAATTTGATTTCTCAAAAATTCATTCTTTTTATTAGACTCATCTAATCTCACAATCAAATCCTCTTTTTCAAGATTAGCCAATTTTAACTCTTTTTTAAATTTCTTAGCAATTTTCAAAAATTTAGATAATTCCTTACGAAGAGTTTCAAAAGTATCAAAAAAATCAACAGAAACAATAGTGTCCTTTTTATTCAAAACATCACAGGCATTAATAAAATCAGCAGAAGCATGAGCAAAAAGACACTTCAAATTATCCATGATAACAGGGGTCAAAGATCAGCTCTTAGATCAAAAGATCTACAACAAGAAGAGCTACCCGCTCTGATACCACTTGATGAAAATTTAGACCCCTTAAACACACAGATTGCGTAGCCTAGATTAATTAGCCAAGTTGTTACTTAGTCAAATTATGCAATACTAGGTTAAAACAATCAAATAATCATATCAAGATATAAAGCAGCGAAAAATAAATAAACACAAGATATGATCACCTAGGAAACCACTCGGTAAAAACCTGAGGAGGATTTGACCCACCGATCCTCAAGGCATAACAGAATTCACTATGAAAGAATTGAAGTTCTTACAGAAGGACTACAAGCTCCCCGCTCGACTTCCTAATGCTACCCACCAGTAAAATTTCCTGACACGACCACGCGCAGGCTCCGAATCCATGGACTATTTCTTTCTTGAATTCTTCAATCAGCTACAAGCTCCCCGCTTGCTTTTCTTTTAAGTTCCAATGGTTGCAACAGTAATGATCTTCAAGATATTGAAATCATCTCTACCTTGAAAACCCTAAGTTTATGTGAAGGAAAGCTCCTCAAGGATCTCACAAGAGATTCACTTAAACCGCAAATATGAGCAACAAAGACTTAGAGAGGTTTGGGTACAAAACCCTAAAAATAAAAGGAGGCACAAGAGACACTCTAATCTCTCTCATCAAAAGTCTCAAAAACGTTCTAGGGTTTTCCTTATATATAGGAGTGTTTTACTTGATCCCCAAGACGTTTAAATAGAGTTTAGGCTGAACTGGAACTCTGCAGAAAAATAAATCTGTACGTGGTTCGTTCTATCGAGTCTAATTTTCGATCGATCGAGCCTTACAGATTTAGTCCAATAAATTTGCAATCACTCGATTCCAGTTTTACAAATAAACACACTTTGAGCAAGCCTAAACGAGACTAAACATATTGTTTTGATCATGGTTTGCCAACATTACAAATTAGAGTTCTAAATACATAAAATCCTAAGACCTTAGAACCTAACAGGGTGAAATCTTCATTAAGTTTTAAGTATCTTCCTTTATTAGACTTGATCAATTAACTTGAGTGATCTTGATCTTTATCAATGGTCTTGCATGCTTAATTAATCTTTTAGATTTCCTTAAACCAACTTATTTAAGTTCAAATGTCAAATGATTTTAGGAATTAAGTGATTTTCAATTAAAGATGTTTTCTTGTTAGATTTTTAATTCAAATCCATGTATGATTCAAGCTAATGATTAAAGGTTAATTAGATTGCTAGGAATTACCTTATTAGACCTAACCATTTAAGATAAATCCAACTTGCCTTTTATAATGTTTCCATTTAAATTAAAGTTGATTAAACTTAATTGGTTTTTTTTTTTTTTTTTAATACAAGATATAAATTCTACTCTAGCCTAATCTAAATATATATGTGTGTGAAGCTTCCTCTTAGAAACTTAAACCCCAGCCCTTACTCCTCCTCCCATGCCCTACAAGTATTTATACTTGTAGAGTGACCATCACATCAAGGGTGTGCGATGGTTTTAATCTTCAAAGGAAATCACTCCACCTTTCCTTAATTAAATCTTAATTGGTTCACTTGTCATGAAAAGTATTCAAATTTTGAATACACTTTAAGACTTAATTGACCATTTAAATCTTGAAATGATTTTAATAATTAAGACTTTCCTTATAAAAAAAGCTTTTAATTTGAATTTTAAATGTTATGACTTATTAATTAGAAAAGATCTTGCATTAATATATTGATTACCTTCATTAATTGACTTTTCAAATTTTATTGATCCAATTAATTATCCCTAAGCTAGTGAAAATTTTATAAAAAAGGAAAGAAAGTAAATTGATTACAAATTTAAAATTTTTCTTAGTATTTTGGGTTTTATGAAATAAGTTAACACAAAGCAAACAAACAATAAAAAACATAAAATAAATTAATCACATTAAAATAAAATAAAATAAAAAGGAAAAGAATTGTACAACATTAATGAAAAAAAAAACAAATAAAGTAAGAAAAATGTGCACACTACATGATGATGCCGAAAATAGTCAGTAAGTTACACAATCCTCACATGCTCGAGACAACACCTACGCAACATAGAAAAAGAAGACTTTAAGAGAGTACCGATGTGGTACCGGCTAAATACCCTCCAAAGGTCAAGATAGAGAACTTTCACAACTTTAGAGTGTCAGAGTTGGGAGAAATTATGCATACCATGGTTTGTGAGGGTTTTGGGGTTTTTATAATAGGTAGGGTTGACATTCGTTCCTTGGCATAAAGGGCTTTTCCTAGTGGGAAAGATCTTCGTTAATGCGCACATCTTGCGGGATCCTTTTCTTGTAAGAAACCACTTGAATAGGGTTAGTCGTGGAGTACAAGATGTCTCCTTATACATTCATGCGTGGGGGCCAAGTAAGGCCACGTCAAATCCGTCTAAGGTTTACTTATCCTCTTTAGCTTCCTTCTGTTGACTTCTTATTACGTTTATGCATTCTGGTTGTCTCGTTCAAGCGTCATTGATCTTGAGGCGCACCACCTGTTGGCCTTGAGGTAGAATTATCGACTTTATGGTGTCATTTACGAGTACACAAGCCAGGTCGTCGGGTTCATTAGATCCGTCAGCTTTGCTTCTAGATTATTAGACTTCCAGAATTACCCTTATCAGCTACCCCCTACTCCATAGCTCCGTTAGCTTTAGCTGACAGGTTATGGAGTTTGATTTGTAGCTCTTTTATTATTATTATTTTTGTTTATTTAGAAAAAAAGGAAAGGACATTTATGGATGATTCCTCAAGCAGCAATTATTAAATGCTTGAACATGTGGCACAAGCTAGTTGGCCTCATTTCTGGACGAGGGTGTCGCTTTGTCTTCCGTGCATTTTCTTCCTATATATATATATATATATCTCATCTCCTCCCCTCATTCCTCTTATTTCAACCTTTGCTGATCTTAAGAGAGAGAGCTCGTCATTCTTGAATACCTTGCTTTCGTCAACCTACTGATCTCGTCGCCTTTGTTGCCATCATCTTGTTGAGGCTGTCATTCCTCAAGGAACCATCTACTAACTTCGTAAGTCCTCTTTTATTTTATTTCATTCTATCTTTTGTTTTCATTTTTCTAGTTGGTTGTTAATTCTATAGAGGGACCTATTAGTTTTAGGTTCTTAGAATACTTCTGTCACTTGTAGGTGAATAGATGTTAGGACGTAGTGAAGCGACGAGTGAGCAGTCGTTAGTCCGTGAGGGAGTGGGCTACGACAAAGTATTCCCATAAGGTCATAGGCTTGAGGAGGGCTTATCCTGGTCATCGAAGAGGGAACCGTTCGCTCGATCTCTTATTAACAAGGAGGAAGACTTTGATGTAGATGAAGCAGAGGAAATAGAGGGAGATGAGGATGAAAAATGTGAAGGAGAGAATAAGGGGGAGTCAGATGATGAAGATGAGGATGAGTGTGATGGGGGGAACTTCTATAGAGGGAAGCTCAGGAAGCCTAGGGGACAGTCATACTCGTCCCTTCATCCTCCCCAAAATTTGGACTGTTAATGACTTTAAGCCAACGATGATAGCTAACATCTTCAAAGAATTTACGAGATCGTTATCAAATCCCTGACCACATCCCAATCCATCTCCCTAGGAAGTTTAAGAAGTGCTATTCGGGGAAGACTACGGATGTCGGCATGTACGATGCCATGTTCACAACAGGGTTGAGGTTGCCACTGACAGCACTACATCGTCAGTTGGCCAATTTTTTAGGATTGTCCATCAGCCAAATTGCCCCCAATGCCTGGAGGATATTCATTGGGGCTGAGATCCTGTGGGGTCGTCTTAGTGGCGGGAACTGTCAGCTAACTTTTGATGAGTTCTTTTAGTGTTATAGACCCCAACATATCATTTTGTCCCAGGGGATATAACACATCGTGATAAGGAAAAAGGAACTTAAGCTAGTGTCAAACATGCCTGACTCCAACAGGAATTGGAAGGGCATATATTTTTTTGTCTAATGGACGGACTGGGTGTGCTGTCAAGAAGAATGGGTGACGATGCCTCATGGCTTTGACAATACTTGGTACATCGTCAAGGATTCAGGTTTATTACCATCTACATCTTCCCTTTTCTTTATTTATTTGTTTCAAGTTTTTAACATCGTCTACTTTTCTCATTTTCAACTAGTGTTCGTCCACATATTATAGACGAGCAAGAAGCTTTCATTCGTCGGGTCACAGAGATCCCTTTAGACTAGGGGAGGTGTCGAGACCTAATTACCCTTGACACTTTGCACGCTTATTGCGGAGGTCTTGAGCCGACGCTTGTAGCTCGCAGACTAAACGCATACTCTGTCAACATAAGTTATATTTATTTTTTCGTTGTCTTATTTGTGTCTGCTTACCTAACATCGTTACTTGTCCTTTGCAGAAATGGAAGCAGTGAGGCAAAAAGCTCTGGTAAGGGCAGCTGCAGCGAGCAAGAAGAAGAAGGAGAAGGATATGGCCTTCTCGTCTGCTCCCAAGGACGTCACTAAAGTGACATCCAAGAGAAAGAGCGAGGGGAAGGGCGACTGTTCTCTCAAAAAAGGATCGGTTGTCCTTGCAGCCGATAAGCTAAAGAAGTTGTCACCTCTCAAACCTAGCCAGGGAGTTGGCAAAGGTTTGATGATGTCTACTGGTCCCGACACTCAGGGATCTGTCCATCATCTTCTTACTCACAAGGAACACGTCGTTGAGGTGATTGAGTCAATCATCAAGGACACGGACATGGACCTTTGTGTTGAGTAGACAACGGAGGAGTTGCAGGTGTTAGGCCCTTTTGGCCTTTCATGGGTACGTCTCTTCCTTTCTTTTCTTTTTCCTTATTTACTATTCAATAGCTGACGGTTGTTCTGTTTGTAGGGGTTGGTCCGTATGAAGGCGCTTCAGGATAGGAGCGTCGCTTAGGAAGGGGTGATTAGTTGTTTGTGCAAGCACAACGAGAACCTAACCAATGAGCAAGATCATGACAAGGATGCCCTTCGTACTCTTAATAAGGAGGTGACAGAGCTGAACGAGAAGTTAAAAGAGGAGGGTCATCAGAAGGAAAAGGAGCAAGAGGCCAAGGTGACGTTGGAGAAGGAGCTGACGGCACTTCTTGGGTAGGTAGAGATGGCGAGGGTTGATGTCGTAACTGAATTCAAGGCTTCATAGCCTTTCATTGACAGCTGTGCCATCTACTATGGTGACGGGTTTAAGGATTGCTTGAAGCAGTTTAAGTTCGTCTACCCATACTTGGATTTATCCAAGGTCACCATGGACGACCCTCTACCGTTAACCCCTGCTGGTGACACCGTCTTTGAGGAGACCGATGACTCTACTGAGTCAAAATGAGATCCAAAAAATGATGGTGTCATTCTTGCTCAACTTGCAGTGGAGAAGACCGTCACTCCTTCAATCTTGTCAATCGAGGCTCCTTAAGATGTTGAAAATCTTCCTACTCAGGATGCTCAGGATCCTCCTTCCAAAGATGATGAGAACCTTCCAGCTTAGGACGTCAGGGACCCCTTAGCTTAGCTTTCTTATTTGCAATGATAATTTTGTTATGTACTTCATTCAATTTCCAAACAATGTTTAATGCCCTTATGGGCCTTGTTTGTAAAGATATTACTTTATTTATGGTATGTTTTTATTATTTTACATCCATCGCTTTGAACATGTGTGTTGATCTTTTATGCGTATGTTCATCCATTCTTGTGCCTATGTGTTAGGATGTATTTGTCCCTTGAAGAACTTGATAACTAACAAGGATGAGTCTGTCTGCTTTGGTGGACTCGTCCTCCTTTAGGTAAGACAACGACCAAGTTCTATTTGAGGACCTAATAATAAATCTGTCCACCTGTGGACTTGATAAATTTAAGATATCTCTAGGGGATAAGCCTGTCGGTTTGTGGACTTTGTAATAACCCCATCTACTTGTCGACTTAAGTAATTTCAAGACATCCTTATAGGATGAACCTGTCCTCTCATGGACTTAATAATGAACTTGTCCACTTAAGGACTTAATAAAGAACTCGTCCACTTTGTGGACTAATAAACTTGCTCACCTGTGGATTTGATAATGAACTCGTCCACTTGTGGACTTAATAGTTTCAAGGCATCATCATGGGATGAACTCGTCCATTTTGTGGACTTTGTATTGATCTTGCCCACCTGTGGACTTGATAATGAACTCGTCCACTTGTGGACTTAAACAATTTCAAGGCATTCTCATGGGATGAACTCGTCCACTTTGCGGACTTTGTATTGATCTTGTCCACTTGTGGATTTAATAATGAGCTCATCCACTTGTGGACTTAAATAACTTCAATTCGTCCACTTTATGGACTTTGTAATAAACTTGCCCAATGGTGGACTCAATTATAAAAGTAGTTTCGTAGAGGCAAATAAATACACAAGTCATATTTGAATAGCTCCTCTTATTGTGATAAAATCATGCATAAATAAAAAATTGTTCTTAAAAGGAAAAAAACTGCCCTTTTGGGCTTGGAAAGTACTGTAGGTAAAAATTAACTAAAAGAAATAAACTGAGAATGAGGAGTGTCGCTCTTCACACTGTCATCTACTAGTAGTATTTCCTAAGATGCTCGGTGTTCCATGGATGGTGCAACTTTTGTCCGTCTAGCGTCTCCAGGTGGTAGGTGCCTTTCCTCTACCATGAAATGATTCTGTAGGGTCCTTCCCAGTTAGGACCAAGCTTTCCCTAGAGGGATTTTTAGTGGCACTTGTTACCTTCCTTAAGATAAGTCCCCGACATTGAAATCTCTGTGCCTGACTTTGGAGTTGTAGTGCCGGGCCATGAGGTCCTGATATCGTGCTAGTCCTTGTTCAGCCGCTGCCCTGACTTCGTCAACTAAGTCAATCTATAAACACATGGCTTCCCATTCCTCCTTTCATCATAATTGTCCACCCTGTAGCTTGTGAGCTTGCCCTCTGCTGGGATAACTTCCTTGCTTCCGTATGCTAGTCAAAACAGTGTCTCTCCTGTAGGCGTTCTAGCTATTATCCTGTATGCCCATAATACCCTTAGTAACTCATCTAACTATATACCCTTTTCCCCCTCAAGCCTAGTCTTAATGATTTTAAGCAAGGATCGGTTTATAACCTTAACTTGTCTGTTGGCTTGAGGGTGGGCGGGGGAAAAGTAGTGGTTTTTGATTCCTAACTATAAGCAAAAGTCCCTGAAAGAGTCGTTGTCGAATTGCTTCCCGTTATCAAAAACCAAGACTGTAGGGATCCCGTATCTATAGACGATGTTCCTCTAGACAAAGCTTCGCACGTTCTTCTCTGTAATGGTGGTTAGGGCTTCAGCTTCTACCCATTTAGTGAAGTAGTCTATGCAAACTATTAGGAACTTCAGTTGTGGTATTGCTATTAGAAATGGCTTCATGATGTCTACTCCCCATTGAGCGAATGGCCACGGGGTTGTCATCGAGGTGAGTTCTTCCGTTAGCTGTCTGATGATATTGCTGAACTTTTGACATTTGTCGCAGGCTTTAACGTAAGTCTGGGCATCCTTCTACACAGTAGGCAAGTAGTATCCAGCTCGAATCAGCTTGTGTACTAATGACCGCAACCTTGAGTGGTTCTTGCAAATCCCTTCGTGGACTTCTCTTATGACATAGTCCGCTTCTTTAGGGCTAAGCACCTTAGGTACAAGACGTCTTTTATCAGAATGAACGTGCTGCTTGGACCTTCAACTTCCTTGTAGCCTTCTTACTATTTGGTAATGCGCTATTTTTTAGGTAAGAGACTAATGATGTGGTCTAGTTGCTTCCAGAACCTGTTTCCTGTACATTGATGGAATCTATTAATAGTGAAAACTGGACAAAAGAAAGTACTTTGTCAAGGATGATCATGTGTTCTGCTGATGCGGCCTTGGCAAGATGGTCGGCTTGCTTGTTCTCTCCTCTGAAGATTTGAATAATCTTGGCCTGTAGGTCATCTACTTTTTTTCTTGGATTGTTCCAAGTACTTCTTCATCCTTTTGCCCTCACATTCATAATCACCGTTCACTTGGTTTGTAATGACTTAGGAGTCGCAATGAATAACCACACTCATGGCCTCTGCTTTAACGAGATCTAGTCTTGTTACTACAGCTTTGTACTCCATTTCATTATTAGTCGTAGGGAAGTCGAGGCGAACGATGCATTCAATCTCATCCCCTTCTGGAGAATGAAGTACAATACCTTCTCCCCCTACCTGTTTGTTGGAAGACCCGTCCATGTGGATACTCCAATGAGGATGCTCCTCTGCCCCTTGGTCCTCCATGTTAGCGAATTCCACAATGAAGTTATTGACCACCTGCCCCTTAATGGTAGTATGTGAGTGGTACTGTATGTCAAATTCATTTATCTTTGTAGCCCATAGAGCCATTCGTCCGGTAACTTCAGGATTGCTCATTGCTCATTGTAGGGGCTTGTCAGTCAGGACGATCACCGTGTGGGCCTAGAAACATGGCTTGAGCTTGTGGGCCACTGTAACCAGAGCAAAGGCAAGCTTTTCCATTGGTGGGTACCTCCCCTCTGCACCATAGAGTGCCCGGTTGGTGTAGTACATAGGCTTCTGCACCTTATCTTCTTCTTTGACCAAGGTCACACTAACAGTAGCTGGGGATACGACCAAGTAAAGGAACAATTCTTCCCCTAGTTTGGAGGGACTGAGCAACGATGGGGAAAAGAGGTAGGCCTTCAAATCCTTGAATGCTTTTTGATACTCAACTGTCCACTCAAAAGACTTCTTCAGTGTGTGGAAGAAAGGTAGGCACTTATCTGTTGCCCTTGACACGAACTTATTAAGCGTGGCCACCTTGCCATTGAGGCTCTAGACTTCTTTTACGTTCCTTGGTAGTCCCATCTCTATTATGGCTTGGATCTTATTTGGGTTGACTTCGATACCTCTCTGAGTCACCATAAACCCTAAAAGCTTTCCAACTGTCACCTCGAACACGCATTTGCTCGAATTAAGCTTCATGTTGTAAGATCGGAGGGTGTCGAAGGTTTCCCTGAGATCATCCAAATGGTCATCCTCCCTTTGGCTTTTCACTAGCATGTCATCAATGTAGATCTGGACTTTCTTTCGATCTGATGTGCACACATCTTATTCATGAGCCTCTAATATGTCACGCTCGAGTTTTTGAGGCTGAATGGCATTATTTTATATTAGAAGAGGCCTTGGCTAGTAACGAATGAAGTCTTCTCCTAATCTGCTTCATCCATTTTGATCTGGTTATAACCTGAAAAAGCATTCAAAAGCTCAGTAACTGGTGTTAAGCCATAAAGTCTACTAGGACATTAACTCACGGGAGGGGGTAGCCATCCTTGGGGCATGCTTTATTTAGGTCTGTAAAGTCCACACACATTCTCCATTTTTCGTTGGCTTTCTTGACCATCACCACATTCGCTAGCCAGTCGGGGTAGTAAACTTCCCTGATGAAGCCTACCTCTTGCAACTTGCGGACTTCTTCTGCTATAGCTTGGTCTCATTCTTGGGTGAACACTCACTTCTTTTGACGGATGGGTGGAAAGGAGGGTGACACATTCAACCTGTGCACCATAACTGAAGGGTCGATTCCTAGCATGTCTTCATGGCTTCAAGCAAATACATCCTGGTTCTCTTTGAGAAAAGTCGTGAGTGCTTGGTGAACCATCGGGCTGGCAAGGGTGCCAATCCTTGTTGTTCGATCTGGCCTAGAGTTGTCGAGAAGTATCTCTTCAAGTCTTTCAATGGGTTCTACCATTGTCCACTGCTCTTCTATGTTCATTGTCTGTAGATGATCGTCCATCTCCAACATTGGTATATAACACTCGCGTGCAGCTACTTGATCTCCACATACTTTGCCTACTCTGTATTCGGTGGGGAATTTGATCATCAGGTGGTAGGTCGAAGTTACGACCTTCCATGAGTTGAGGGTAGGTCGTCTGAGGATGGCATTATAGGTGGACGAGCAATCGACAACAAGGAATGTAACACCTTTAATGATTTGCTGAAGATAATCACCAACAGTAACGGGCAACGTGACTACGCCGAGA